>OZ001653.1:15016949-16216949 GCA_963924145.1 Pyrausta purpuralis | reverse complement strand
GTGGTAGAACTATTAGTTGATGGTGAGTCACTACCTGCCATTTATCCAGTTTTTGAGGCTATTTTTGAGGCGAGTTATTTCTACTTCACCAGCCGAGGGCTGTTCTTGGGCGCAATTGTATAGTGCATACAGGGATAATCGCCAGCTCGTGTTACACTTCTTATAAATTAATGTGTCAAACGGCCTCTGCGTGTTGGCCTCGGCCTCATGTAGACCTTCTAAAGATCCGGGATTCCATGTTCCTGAGATTGGAAAATGACCAACATACTAATAATAATAGACATAAGCTCTTAACATCAATTCTTTGTAAGGTAGTCGTAAATTTCAGCTACGTAAGGTTACAAATCAAATTATGTACATTGCCTCTTATAGAATAGTATCTGAGTAGCTAAACTTAATACTTACTGAGTAGCTAAGCTAATTCCTAAACTTATTTGTAAGTAGAATTTAACCTTAGTTAGATGAAGCCATCGCTATGCTTTATAATGTGAGTAGGATACCTTATATATTGGTCTTATAAGGTTGGTACAAACTCACGCAGGTGTTGGTAATTGGTTTTCAAAAACAAAGGAGATACTGACGTAATGAATTTTTATCTCGTCTTCATTTTAATGTTGTAATACTTATATTTTGTTTTTATAATGTTTTGTCACTATACAAACTTAATAATATAAAATTCACTGAAAAAAAGCAACTGTGTCAGACGAAGAATCGAACCCCATGTCTTACGCTATCCGGACGTATGCATGAGTCACTCGGCCACCGACTTGAATTTCGCAAGTGCTTTCTTTAACGCGTAGGCTGCGTGACCTCATCATTTGCGAGATTGCTCTCACAATATTCGCAGGAATTATTTTTACAAATATTAATAATCAGCTTAGACGAAGGCAGCCAATGTTCTGTTTCCTTCTTATTTTCTATTCACTTCGGATGTTGTGAGAGCACTCTTGCAAAATTGATGAGGTCACACAGTCTACGCGTTAAATATAGCATTTGCGAAATTGCACTAAAGCACTTGAATCACGTTAATAACGCATACCATATTGGTCTTAAACTCACATGAATAAATTATAAAGAGGAAAATACGAGGTATTTTTAGAACACAAGCAAGAAAAAAATTAACGTAAACACCGTAGACATGATAAAGAGAAAGAAAAAAATTAACATGCCCGCAAACTACGCGTGCATCATTTTTCTTAAAAACTTTGGAGCTTTACTAGTTAAGCCCAAAATAAAATGGAGATGAAACGGGAAGATATCCGTGGAGGAGTCAAGTGAGCCATATAGGCTTTGAAATATAGCCAGCTCGACTGAAATCCTTTTAGGATACTCATAGATACGGCGCATTAAAACGAAGTTATATTGAACGTGGCTAGCTGTTTATAGTGTAGAGCTGCTATGATTTTAATTTTTATAACAACAATCTCACTTAACTGGTTTTAAACTTGGGTGGACGTAAGTATGTAGATTTTAATTAAATGTTTTTCTTATAGTAAACTTCAATTTTATAGATAAAAAGGCTTAGTGCTTTCTTACTTTTCAAAGACTAATTCTTAATAGGTGAAATTCACTTTCAATGCAAGTCAATAAGCTATTTCGTATTTTTAATCTAGAGACTACATCACGAGATGTGTGTTTTGCATTTTCATAGCATCTCCAGATACTATTACCTGTGAGCGAACGCGCATTACAACATTAACACAATCCTTTGATGTTCAGGAGAGGCAATACGAAAGCATACCAAAGCATGTAATCTTTTGAGATGCCAGAAAAAACTGTGTTATAGACACTTTCAATTTTCATGCACGCGTTCCTCTGGTATATCGCAAATGGAGTTGACTGAACCAAAAGTCGTCCAATATCGCTTTTCCATGACGTAATACCGCAATATTGAAATTGAACAAAGCCAACTACTCACACAATGTGACACAACAAGAGATATTCAACTGCACACTCACTGAAAGACAAAAGAGAAAATATATTTTGCGGATTCGATTAAATAACTTTTTTCAAATTGATTTAAAAAATACTCAAAATCTACAGCATCTTGTTATTAAATTGGGCTTAACAGGAAAGGACAGATTACTCAGAATTTAGCATTAATGACAAAGAAAATTTATGACTTGCATTGTTGATCAATGATCACAAAAATAAAACTGTAGTTTAAAAAAAAAACTTTTTCATTTAGTCAAATATTCAATCAAAACCAATCGCTTTGAAATGTTGCACACAAAAGATACAATTGCAAGGAATATTAGTCATTAGTCAGATTGAAAAGCCATGGCTAAGCCACAGGTATTCAAAAGCGAAGTTTAAAATTTAAGCATTTAATATCACACAATAAGTTAATATTTAGTTCAAATTCTGAATATTCCAAACATCGTTCAATCTGAATATTATTAACATTTACCTTTCATCCATGAATGACAGCTTTAAATTAAACTTAAGTAAACTAAACCTAATGATTATCGGTATGACGCTAAACAACTCTTGTTAAGACTTACGAGTATGGACTAATAATCAACATTGTACGAAACAGGCTTCTTAATGAAATGATACTGGCCATTAAGTAAAAGTCATTTGTATTTGCTTAACAATCAGAAAAATAAAAAAGATAAGACAATAAAAAGTGGAACCTCATTTGGCGTCCATTAAATACAATTCTCAGTCCAGTCAGTTTAGGTTAAGACAAAAGCAAATAACTTAAGGGGAGGGCTGGCGAGTATTTATGGCGGCATATTGCGTTATAAAAAATGATAGCGGTTCCCAGAGACGCAAACTCGTTTGAGCTTATCACCCCCGGCGTGATAACGCCGTGACCGTAAACGAAAGACGAGATATACTTAAGCTTATCTTATATTGACGAAATACTTCATCATAATATTCAGGCGGCTGTCACGAAGCTCGATAGTCCTTTGTTTATCTTGAGACGCATTTGTCTGGATTCCCCCCGGGAGAAGAGAAGAATCAGAATGAGGCCACGAAATATGTTTAAGACCGAAGACAGGGTGTCTACTCAGCCCAGATTCAGCACGTGCCTGCGACTCTTAATAGGTTACAAGTAGATGGCCTGAAGAATTAACTAGTGTTGTACTACGTACAACTTCAAATTTTACGAGTATATCTAGATGTCTGACGTAGTTGCAACTGCTACATTTGTTTTGTATATTACGATTGTTATGAAAACTTATAGTTCATCCAAAATCAGGGCAACTTGCTATAAACGCTTAGCAAAAACCTTTAAAAAATTAAAGCTCGATAGCGAAAGTATACCAAATCGTTTAAGTGAAATGCCATGAGTTTAACAAGCGGTAACAAAATACTAAGACTATTGGTACTAATATCTTTGTTTTTATGGTGTAGTGGTCGAGAAATCGCCTACTACGCGGCGGGTTGCGGGTTCGATCCCCGCACAATACAAACATTTGTGTGCATGCACATGTCTGTTTGTATTGGTCTGGGTGTTTTCTATGTATATCATGTATGTATTTACAAACAAAAAGTATTTAAGTATTAATCCGTTGTCTGGCACCCATAACACAAGCTTTGAGTAGCTTACTTTTGGACTAGATGGCGATGTGTGGGAATTTTCAAAGGATATTTTTATTTATATTTATATGTCCAAAAGATATATTTTATTTCTTTTTCGATGATTTTCTTTTCTTAACTTCTACTTAACGCAATATACACAACAAGAATAAGTAAAAATTAAACACTATTTGCGACCCTACCTAGAGTGTAAGTGAAAAAGCGATGCAAAGAGCGATACTCGCTTTTTATCAGAACGATCAACAGCGGGTCTCCCATTGTTGCGAGAGAAAGAATGATGCCCGCACTAAAACAGCAAACGCTGTAGTTTTGGCCGGTGGTTTGTGAAAAACTTTTTAGTCCGTTAATGAATAAATATTTTTAAACAAGAAAACATGAATGTTCCAACTGGAAAAAAAAAACAGCACGCGTAAGTAACGAAGTTATAGTTTGTTCTGCCTTATTCAGTAGGCCTAACATGCACGCCTCGATACCGTTTATCGCATCAGTAAAATCATTTTATTTCCTAAACAACATGTTTTCCCACATTTTCATCACTTAAAGGTAATTCTAATTGCTTTTAAAAACAAATGAATACATCCAAGTAAGGAAAAATCTTTTTAAATATGATTAAAATGACGTTTAAAATTTATCGATTGCCGCGATAAATGATAAATAGGCGCGCATGTTAGGCCCGCTGATGAAAAATAACCCCTCTTGAAAATGTCATGCTTACAATGACATTGACATGACTTAATGCTTTACACACCTTTCCACCAAACGCATTTGTATAATTTAACTAAAAGCTTGCATTGAATTCAAAATTGAAGTTTCAAATGTACTCTCTTAAGAATTGCTTCGGTTCATATTTTCGTCTAAACCTTTTAAGTGTTACTAATAGTTGAATTGAGATAATAGTAATGTATTCACTGAAATACTTTTCAAAGTAAAAGTACTTTCAAAAGAGAATTTCTAAACTTGACGTATTTTGGTCATTACTAATGCAGTGAGCCCGGGCTTTAAACTTGGTTGACGTTTCTGTAACAAATAGCTAATTTCCAAGCTCTGAAAATTAATTTCGGGTTATAAGATTACTATGGCTACTAAGTGTCCATTTTACCAACGTCGGATAAAAATTATAATATGACTAAATAAGTATAAAACGACCACTTTTAAAAGGGCATTTATATAAGTGATTGCTGACAAATAGGTGAGGTTTTGTAAGGGTCTACCCTGTTTCGCAGATTTTTTAGTGTCATAATTTTATTTGGCATATCATCAAAAAGCATAAACTTCCTTTCGCAGAACATCAATTAGCATTCACTCATTTATCAGACGTTCAAAACGCATAATCGAGTAAGCTAGAATCATTTTTAGGCAGAAATTTAATATCCATAATAGTCTAAAAGCAGAATCATCCTAACGCAGAAAGTTCACAGATAGAATCGTCTTGTGGCATACAATTCGTATATATAGTCATTAATAGGCAGAATTATCCTATCGCAGAAAGTTCACAGTCCGAATCGTCTTTTGGCATATTTTTCATATTTAATATTCTCCAATAAACCTTAATTTCTCTGTGTATCCCAAGTAATTCTGTCTCAGCAATACTAACATACAAAATGCATGGCAAATCAAAGCATGCAGCAAGAAAGCAAGCATGCAGCAAGCAAGCAAGCAAGCAAGCAAGCATGCAAGCAAGCATGCAGCATGCAGCATGCAAGCAATCATGCAGCATGCAAGCAAGCAACAGCTTGCATGCAGCATGCAAGCATGCAACATGCGTAGTTTCTGTCATGGCTCCGGCGCTGCGGGGCTCCGGCAGTCCCACGCGAGCTTATCGTCGCAGATGGTTTTCGCTCACCGCCGCAGCTTCGGCTTACAACCCTCATGCCTCAACCGCGGCGGCGACCTTTTAAACCACCTGCTCCTCAGCTCGCGGGCTGCCTCGCCCCTCCGCGCCTACGCGATTTTGAATTACACTCTAGGGGTGGGGCAAACAAGACTGCGTGGAGTCGGTTTTGCACCGATTCGTTTCTGTCCCTAACTTTTGTACTACAACTTAATGACTTTTTAATTTAATCTTAGGGTAAAATACCATTCAAAAGAAATATCAATATGCGTAGTGAAATTATTCTAAACGAAATTCTGCTTTTTTCATAGTATGCCTAGTCAAATTATGCCAAATAAACATCGTACTTAATAAACATTATGCTTAGCGAAAGTATGCAAAGTAAAATTTTGCCAAAGGTAATTATGCCTTATATATTCTGCTATCTTAAAAATATGCCATTGTGAATTCAGGCATACAAATTTTCGACCAAACAATAATTATGCTAACAGAAAATTCTGCCTGAATAATATTCGACTAAAGAAAATTATGCCAAGTGTGTTATGCCAAGTGACTTTCGGAGCAAAAAGATTCTGCCAGATAGAGGGAACCCGTTTTGAAATTAGGCGTTTTGTATTACACTCGACAAATATTTCATTATTGATGTTGGTAAAATCTAGCATTAATAGTTTAATCTGAAATTCCATTAAATTTAAATATAATGATTGAAAGCGACTTATATACATCTTCTATGATTAATAGTCAGAAATGTTTTAATAAAGTTTTAAACTAGTCGTACACCTGAAAGATTGCATTATTAATGTACATGAGGTATTTACTTTTAGTGCGCCTTCACATAAGAGCGACCGCAGCGTGACAGCGGCGCAGCCTTCTGAGTGACCTGGTATATTGAAAAATAGAAAAAAAACATGAAATATGCCTTATGAAATACTTGCAGATCCAGCGAACTTCTCTTCGCGTCGCTACCGGTCATGTTCCGCCCCGGTTAAAATACTATCTTATTCAAGGTTCATACACATCCAACAAAGTAAAAATCATGAACATCGGTGCTCCTGTTCTCGGGTGTTGTAAGTTACATGAAAGAAGATAGTAGAAGTGAAAAATAGTTATGATGTGAAGGTGCTTGACAGTCATAAAATAGCTGGATAGATATTCGGTAAATAAACGATAAACTCATCAGAGCAGGTAATTACATTCGGAACATTAACAATAATATCTTGGTAGTCAACCCTTCATACCTTATCCGTCCTAAACGGTCGTAACAGAATCATAATGCCTATAACATTGAAGTTATGTTATATGGTAAATATCGTTTTATCAAAAAGCCCTGGATATATTTGTTCCCTTTTCTGAATTAAGATGTCCGAATGTAGAATTATATAATATTTTTGACCGATGTTAATTTAAAATAAATATGTGCCAAAGATATCTTAGCTAATAAGGACTGAATACAACATGACATACTAATCACTTAAGAAAAAAGCTGTTGTACATACAATCTGTAATCTATGAAGTGCAATGACTTGGCCTGACTGCATCGTAAATATAACTAGATAAGGTATTAAAAGATGATAATAAGAACTGTTATATTCATTCAACAGTGATTCCGTAATTTTCCCCTTTTTCCTCAACACCCTTTTCCAACAAAATTTAGGTACATCAACTTTATACACATTGAGATATAAGCTATAAACGTGGAACAAAGCATTCCGCAGCTCATTTCTCGCCGTCCTAAAGATAATATATTTCACAGCTTTATAGCTTGCACTAAGCATAAAAGTCAAAGCAATACAGGGAATCCTAAGTGTAGTTGTAAGTTTTATGCGGTTTCTAGTTTTCCTAGTCGATTACCTGGTATAAATAAATAAATAAAATAATTATCCTTTGGATATTCCCACACATCGTCATCTAATCCCAAAGTAAGCTACTCAAAGCTTGTGTTATGGGTGTCAGACAACGGATATAATACTTAAATACATTTTTGTTTGTAAATACATACATGATATACATAGAAAACACCCAGACCAATACAAACAGACATATTCATGCACACAAATGTTTGTATTGTGCGGGGATCGAACCCGCACCGGTATGCTTGAGTTGTTGAGAACTATGACCTTTGGATGATTTCTTAATCCGTAGTTATACTAGTAGTAAACATGGGTCCCACAGTCATGGGCCCCGCTAAAACCGAGCCATTCGAAGCGCAAGGGCACTCCACCTACCTTTTCTCGAAGTGATCGTCGTCTTTTGAACACCTAAAATATAAGTTCAGTTCTAATTATACCTGACAATCAAAATTTTCTAGATATAATGTTGGTAGTGTTATTAAACATGCCGAATGACATTATTTTTAGAAGATTTTGAAGTAGACTTGTGAGTGAAGTTAGGTTAGTAGGGTAAGATGTTTGGCTCTACATGAGATCTCATAACTTTTTGACACTGAAAGCAAACTATCTCGGCTATTGGTGAAATTTTACGTGAACATGTTTTTGGTGGGATAAATAAATTAAGGAATGTCATAATTAATTATTACTTCGAACTTTTTCAATTACTAACAATAATTCTTCTACTATACTACAATGCTATGACACAGAACCGGAGAATATCGAATATCTTGAACTCTCTCTATGTATTTCCTGATGCCAGAAGAACTTACTTTCAAAACAGCTATAAATCAAATTTGAAGAAGTTGCTCCACTTTTTACTTCTATTTCTTCTATTTATTGTTTTTCTTTCTACCAATAATTGGGTGGTAGCAATTTTTTGGTCAAAAGCAAACACAATTATTTCACAGCAAAATATTAGTAAAATATATTATTCATACTTTTTATCCGACTGTGGGGAAAATCAGAAGGGTGATAATAACTTATGCATTGAATTTTGAACAGAAATAGAGCCCAGTATAATTGCGTTTACAAAAGAAAACTCTTTTGAGATAATGTATGACGTAAAGAACAGTTTGCCTACTCTCGATTATCATAAAAAGCGATCAAAGAGATTCAAGAAACCACCTCGTCGACCCAATAACTATATTTTAAGAAAAAGAGCTCTCATCTTGAGCAAAGGACGGTATCGTAATCTATTTTCTGAAAAAGTTAGACATCGCGGGACATAACTTCTTAGTTCTGGAAGTGGGTACTTTCATTATGAGCTCAGGGGAAATCTACACTTGCTGGCACGCAACTTTCACACAAAGGCACCGCCTATAGTTGTGTAACAAATTCATATCTCGTCAAATAACTGGTGACGTGACGTAACTTGATATGACTGGTGTTGATTGAATTTCTGTTGTAATATCTCAGATGTTGTGTTTTGGATATGGAAACGCAAAATAAGACAAATGGATAGTCGACTGTACATAGCCGCGTAGGTAAAGTAGTTTTACGGATTTAGTTTGAGCATCGAAATGAAACACTTTTTTACGGATCAACATTTCGCGAATTTATCCCGACGTATGTTTTGCCAAAACATCCAGATTTTAACAGAGAAGATGGTTGGAAAATTTCACCAGCATGGGATCCAGTGCTAACGAGGACGCAAGCTAGACCACTCACTGCAAGATCACAAAACACAGTTCGCCCTTTCTGCGTGGATAGGAACGTTAATTAATATTATTGAGTGATTGTAGTTAGTGTAATTTTTCAAAGCTCTGAAAATGACAAATAATTTCTTAGTCTACCCGTGACCACGAACGCTCTAAAGTGTTCGAAACGTCGAGATAAATTTTATAAATTTGCGGAAAGTAAATCCGTAAAAGAATGTTTCATTTCGATGAGTAATACTCGCGTAAACTTCAGAAATAACTATTTGTTTTGAGCACTTAGTATGTATACTGATTACGCCTAACGTTTCGAATGCATTACGGCATCTGTGGTCACTGGCACTCCCTAAAGTCAGGCGTTTAAATAATTGTGAGCGAATTGAATCCGTAAAGTGTTTTAATCAGAGGTAAAGTAGTTGTAAGCTCTCTTAGGACTATGATTTGTGAACGAAATAAACTAGTGGTAAAAGTAAGGATATGGTCGCCATAGGTACAGTAGCGTGATCGATAGTTAACTTTTCTAATGGTTAAAACACGTTATTATTTGTTTTGTTAACTATTTAATTAGTTCACTATTAATCACTCAACTTGATAACTACGGATAATGCAACTAGGCCATAACGTAGTCAGGTCAGGAGCCCTGTTTTTCAATTACTCGCATCAGTGTAACGTTTGATTTGATTTGGTAAAAGTTCGATTTTCAGTTAAAGATTAGCTGTGATCTACACTTTGTTAATTTAAATACAGATAACTCATTAAGGGCTTGATTTTTCCAATGCCAAATAAGGATTATTCATCGAACAAAGCATAGTATGCCTTATTTGAAAACGACACCTATTTGTCAGCAACTACTTATGTAAATGTCATTTTAAAATCGGTCGTTTTGTACTTATTCAGTCTAATACGTCGTTAGAACAATCCGCCCTAAGTAAATATTTATTTAAGAGAGTGACTTTCCATTGATTGAGTGATTAATGCGTGATCATTTGGTCATTCTTTGTTCAAAAATATCAAGACAATAGAATAAAATGACAGCTGAAATTTGTCTTACTTTATTTTATTAAAAGCCAACTTTAATAACAGATTACCCCTTAGACTCAAATAACGACAATTTTAAATAGGCAGCGTATTATGTATGCTTAAGACATGCAAATGAACTCGAGCCCCGAAATTTTATGAGGCGAAAATAAAATTTAGGAGTTATGATAGGGTTGGAGTAATTAGCTATGGAGATTAGGGGACAAAGGTGACATTATACTGAGGATAGCTGATTGTATCTGGAGGTGACTTTAACCTCATTTAGGAGCTACTCATTATGCTCGTGTTTGCACGCATTTGTAATCGTTTTAAACTCTTTTCTTATATCGTTTTAAACTGTTGTTTGTTTCTTTTTATTATTACTGGTTTTCTCTTGCGGATAAAATAAATGTAGCTATTTAATGCAATCAAACCAATTGTTTAGAGTCACTGACTGAAAAACGCATCCAAGTAATAAATATCAATGTTAACTTATGACGGCGTTTTTATTTGAGTAGTAAAGTTAATAACTGTTAAAATAATATCGGTGACTTAAATTAACTGACTATGATATTCGAAGAGATTTCAATGTTTTACTATGACTTACATATGTAGGTTATGAATGATTTTGTAAAAAAAATAATGTCAAGTTTATATAACAATATTTTAAAAGCAAATAAAAAATTGTAATGAAAAACTGAATTTATTCTGTAAAGAATAACTACGTGGCCCACTGTTGCACAAACAAACGGGTAGATGGCGCTAAACGACACTCAAAATGACGTTTCCTTGGGACAACAAAATTCGCAAGGTCGGACTGACAGCACGGTAGCTCAATTGGTAGAGCGTTTGGCCCGGTTAGCCAGAAAGTTGCTGGATCGAGTCCCGCCCGCACGCTTATTTTTGGTTTCTTATTTCATCTTTATGAATATAAAATATAACACTGTGAGTGTAAAAAGATTCAAACCAATAGATAGCGAAGCGTCATCAATTTCCAAGTTGAAATTATTGCCTAAAAATGTCTTATAATGGCATTAGCTGTCATTTTCTGCCCTTTTTTTTGGGGATTAGGATTTGAAAAAAAAATTAAGTTTTATGATTTTTCTGCAAATAACATTTTTGTATATTACTGTGTATTACTTTGCGGTTTTACAACATTGAAATCACATACACAAACAATCTAGTTAATCTAAAATTATGTAAAAAGTGCGCCAAGTGCGAGTCAGACTCGTACACTAAGGGTTCCATGCCAACTTTAACTGAAATAGAGCCATATACTTCCACGTAGCCAAAATACCACAATATTTCGTTGACAGCAAATAAAGCTTTGGTTTTCATAGTGTTTGTATATAGAACAAAGTTATGTTTGCGGTTATTGAAAATGTGCTCTATCTTTAAAACTACTAGTTCGATCTCGGTCAAACTAATTTTCTTTGAAAGTCTTTGTCAAGATCTACATCATGTATTTTTTCAAAATTCACACTCGCTTTATTTAAAAGTTAGACGTGGGGAGCACATTTTTACTTTTAGAGAAAATGGTTTGAGGAACCTCGATGTCATTTTAAAGATACCTATCCATAAACACGCAACACGCATAGGAATGTAAAAAAAACGGTTTTCGGTAGTTTTATGTGTGGGATGCCCCCCCCCCCTTAAATATCATATTTTTTTTGTATGAAAATCGTAAAGCAGTTAAGAGGATACATCTACCTCCTAAGTTTCAACTGTGTTATACTAATAGTTTCAGAATAAAGTGGTGTAACATACGGACGGACAGACAGACAGACATACTTGACGAAACTATAAGGGTTCCGTTTTTTGCCATTAGGCTACGGAGCCCTCAAAATGCTATGAAATTCATTCCCAGTGTTATTCAATCAGGATTTCGTTGTAAGGTATATTTATAAAATAAAATATAATATTCATCAGACCACGTGAAACATGATTCTCTTGCTCTTGCTTTCGACAAGTCTTTCACACGCCTCAATAAAACTGTGATGTTTATGAGAATTTAGTAACTTAAGGATAAATTCAAAATCAACTTTTATATTTTCATGCTGTGAATTATATTTATTTAACAAAAATAAAGAATTTACAAAGTAATAGGTAATATTGGACACCAATCACATACATTGCTCTGATCTCAAATGAAGTAGGTAATGCACTTGTGTTATGAAAATCAGACACAACAGTGGTACCACAACACCCAGACCCGAGACAATAAAGAAAATTCGGATTTCTATATTGACTCGACCGGGAATCGAACCCGGGACCTTGGAGCGGCGACGCCTTGAAACCAGCGTGCTTACCCCATACCACGGCGGTTGTCAAAATTGACTCAATTTAACTAACGACTTTTCATAGTAGCCGGATCCCATGGACGAATGTTTCCATAAAAAAATGTTTACAAAGGTAGAAATGGTGATATTGAGTATGCCCTTTTTTTAGAAAATAGTTTTTTTAAAGATCAGTTCCATCACTGTAGGAACGTGGGGAACAATTTCTTTTTTTTTGGTTTTGGTTCTTCTTCATTGACCTGTAACATTATTTATGGCTATTAATAATTACAAAAAAACTCAATTTGTTGGACCTAATGAAAACTGATCTTTAACATGTTGATTATTATGTATTTATAGCTGGCCTGGCTGCTCACTGACGCAGACTTTGATGAAACAGCTATTAGTTATTATACAAATAGGACAACAATTTCCCGTTAGATGGTAAATAAAATTTTAACAACGTCATTAAAACTGACATTTATTTGAAAATAAAATTTGGTGTCAGGGGTGTGTCAATGTTTGTTGTTAGTGATCACTTGACACGAAACGCCGAATGGAGGTCTTCGTAAATGTTGCTTTATGGACTTCTGTGCAAGGTCGTAAAATTTATTTAACTTTCGCAGAAGAAAACAGCTTGTTATTAAGAGTGATACCAGTCGTGTGAAGCTTCCAAAGAAAATAGAGACAATTTCGCATTGTCTTTCAGATGAGTTAAAAACCGGCCAAGTGCAAGTCGGACTTCCGTGCCAACTTTAACTGAATTAGGGAATCCATTTACTTCTGCTAGGTATAATACCACAATATTTTGTTGACTGCAAATATAACTTTGTTTTTCATAGTGTTTGTATGAAGTACAAAGTTATGTTTGCGGTTGTTGAAAATGTGCTATATCTCAAAAACTTCTTGTTCGATTCCGTTCGAACTAATTTTCGTTGAAAGTATTTGTTAAGGCTTACATTATAAATTTTTCTCAAAATTTACACTTGCTTGGTTTAGAAGTTAGATGGGGGGGACGCCCAATTTACCACTTTGGAAGCGTCTAGCTATGAATCGTTAAACTTTAAAAGAAAATGGTTTTAGGAACCTCGAATGGAATGGAATGGTTTGTTTTAAAAGACCTATCCATAGACGCACACACGCATAGGTTTGTCAAAAATTTTTTTTTTTGGTTTTAGTTTCATGTATAGCCCCATTTCATGGAGCCCCTTTGAAATGTCATTTTTTTTTTTTTTTTTTTTACTGGGTTATCCCAGTTATGCCTAGCGTGCCCAAATGGACACGCAATTAGTAGAAAATAAAAATGGTGACTGTGTTCGCCCTAACTCTTTTTTTACCATGTTAACAGTATTTCACTACTGTCAAAGAATCAAATGACATTTCTTTTTAGCGCCCGTGAGTATTGTTTGCAAAACAAGTTTATAATTTCAGTTTGATTTTAATATTTGGAAAAAACATGGATGGCAGTGAAAAGTAAGTATTTTTTCTTATAAATTATTTAAAACGCTAACTGCTTTTTGCATAGGATTATGGTCAATAGTGTTATCTGATGCTTGAAATTATAACCTAGGTGAAAACTTCGTTTCGATCGAGTTTTACAACAGATTTGTCCGTGTGTCCATATGGACACGCTAAGCACTTGCATGAGCACTGACATTGCTTTATGCTTTCTTGTTACCAGGTACATGGAATATGGAGTATTCAAAAACCAAAGAATATTGAATGATATTTTGAATGCGTTGAAAGAAAGCAGTGATGAAGAATGTGAAGAAAGAATGCCAATCCCTGATGCAATATATGTTGCTCCTCCAAAACCTTCTCTATTGACTGATGATGATTCTGGAGATGAAAATGCTGGTGGACGTATCGAAAATTTGAGTTCCAGACACTTATCGGCTCATGCTGAGGTCCATTACCAAAAGGATAGTTTGAACACAGAACCAAATTTTGAGGATCACGTAGGTTAAAAAAAGAGAACCTGGGTTCACGGGGATTTAGAACCTTTTTTAGGGCCGTTTCCAGAGCAAGATATCAATGCTATAAAAAAATTGTCTCTAATTGAAATATTTGAGCTTATAATTGATGATGATATAGTAAAATGTTGGTTACGCAATGTAACAATTACACTTTTTGAAAAATTGCCCGGATTCTAAAATAACAGCTGATGATATGAGATGTTTTATAGCAATTTTGATACTAAGTGGATACAATCCCGTTGCTAACAAACGTAATGCAAATGTAATGTTGGCCTTTGCGTCGAATGTTTTAGAGATTACTACAAAAACAACTAAGTCCTTTCTTGTTTTTCTCGTTTCTGTTTGTGTTTTATATTAGTGGAGATTTCATTTAATTTGTACAACATAACGCTTAGCGTGTTTTTTTTTTCAAAATAAACATTTTTTAAAAAAAACAACTTGTTTTCCTATTTAAAGATGTTATTTGAAGTCGTCTGATTGCA
Organism: Pyrausta purpuralis; assembly: GCA_963924145.1. Classification (NCBI taxonomy): domain Eukaryota; kingdom Metazoa; phylum Arthropoda; class Insecta; order Lepidoptera; family Crambidae; genus Pyrausta; species Pyrausta purpuralis. The sequence goes on along the minus strand of OZ001653.1, from coordinate 16,202,274 downwards.
ACAAATCCAAAAAAAATATTAAAAAAAGAAACTGGGCATTACTGGGATAAGAATCTGTAAGCGGTTAACAGGATACAACTTCCTACCAAATTTCAACAGTGTAATGCTCATAGTTACAGAATAAAATGGCTGTGACATACGGACGGACAGACAGACAGACAGACAGACTTGACGAAACTATAAGGGTTCCGTTTTTGGCCATTCGGCTACGGAACCCTAAAAATGGGTTAACAGGAGGAAGGGTTTAAACGTCGTTTTCGTACATGAATCGTATTGGAGTAGGTAGTTCGTTAATTTTGTAGTAGTAAACTTGTTACAGTTTGTGTTATTTCATTGGAAAATGCTAGAAAACTTAACGGTATAAAATTAGTGATTGGCCCGCCGATTTAAGGAGTGTGGGGAGAGAGGGGAGAAAAGGGGGGCGAGTTGAACCTCCCTGTAAAAATGGGGCTCAACGACCGACAAATGAGGGGGAGGGAAGCCAGGGGGGGGGGGCACATTAAGGGGGAGCTTTGCCCCAATGGCGTTGTGCCTTAAACTTATGGACTGGGCCATTTTTTTACTGGGTTTTCAAAGTTCTAACCTATCTTAACCTAAGCAATTAGTTTTTGGGTGATATACTTTTTTGACCCCCCCTTCTTTGCTCCTACAAGATAGTACCTACCTACCTACCTGGAACCGAAGAGTTAACAAAACAACATGGCGTCGTAATTTGCGCTCCGTTACAACAATTCTATCATAATCTTTTTTTGAACACAAAAAAAATAAAAATCAAAAATAAAAACAACATATTAACATGTATTTATAAAAGTATAAAGTAGGATAAAAAACGTACTTGAATAGTTTTATAAACTGACAATGCGCATTTGAAACGAAACGCAATTGACAGCAGTAAAAACATGGCAAATAAATTACCGCGAGCCGTAAAATATTTGCATTTTCATTATTTTTTTTTGTCGAAAAACCATGGGCTCGTTGAAGCTGACATTTTGCAGGAAGACTTTTTTAGCCCTAGGGCTTCTCTTTTTTTGAGAAAGTCTAGACTTTCTCAAAAAAAAAAGCGGTCGCCAAAATAAACGGTCCACGAACTAAAGTTTATGCAGTTTTTACGCTCTGGAATGAGTGGTAGAATCTGGAAAGTTCTAGAAGTTTATTTTGAAGGATTGGAGATTTTTTTGGTATAGTAACCCGGTCTTGTTTTCGGCAATGTTGGTTGTGCGTTAGAGTTGAACGTACTCTAAAATGTGCAAGTATAAATTTTGGACTATGGGGCACGCTCCATATTTAGGTGATTTGTTAATATCAAACAAATAAGTAAGTGTGTGCAGAAAAAGCTATGCATTTTTTTTATCGTTTCAGACGCCGCAAACATGTCAATTTTAATAAATACATTTTGAAAATTAATTTGCATTAAACAACCAGAAAATGGTAAATACTTTTAAGAAATTCGTTAGCAACATTTGGATAGAAAATTAAGCCTACCTACATCTGGACATATTTGGTCCTAAGAGTTGTGTTTTTTATCTTTTCAGGTTTTCAATAAAATAACTCTTTTACATGTTTATTAGTCATTTGAAATTTGAAATGGCGAGCAAGGCTATTCAGGTATTAAATTGGTTTATGAAATGTTTTCATGAACAGGGTGAAATATCTACCCTCTGTTACAAAAAAAAGAGGTTAACTAGAACTTTACTTTATTTCTAGGTTTTCACCTTTTGATAAGTGCCTGTCAGTTAGACAGCCACAACTTGGTGATAATGATTGTAAATATTTATTATAAAAAAGTCATTTTTAAACCTTGTACTTCGGGTTGTGCGTTAAACTTACATTTCTAAATTCTTTTTAGTGACCTTTACTTGTAGTTTTGTTTGGAGCTTTCAAGTTAGATCTTCCTTTGCCGGATGGTTTTGCTTCTTGTCTTCTGGTTTTAAGGATAGATCGGCAATTGTGAACAATTGGGGTAACATATATATTTTTGGTTTGATGCAACAACAAATTACAACGTGAACCTCCGTTCATATTCAAGGTTGATATGAATATACGTACACTATATTCATTTCTTAAAGGTGGGATAGTAAAAAATCAAATTGAGAAATAAAATGTAACAAATTAGTTTAGTAAAAGGTTATACATTGGTTGTTTATCTTTATTTTATTAGAAATTGAGTAGCGTGAAATTGTATTAGATTTTATACTGGTAACATAAATTAGAATCTAACCTAGTCTCTACTCAATTCTGAGCTGTTAAGTTTTTGTTTTGTATATCAAGGTGTTTAAAGGTATATGTGTTAAAGCATAAGTAATTAATTTTGTTATCAACCCGGTTTTTCTTGTATTTTCATTCAATCTTAGTACCTGTTGAGCACCTTTTGTCTACACTAGCCGGGAGTGACGGTGACCGAACGCTCACGACCTGACGCGCTGTGGGAAACCGTGGGGGATATTTTTTTTTGTTTTTCTTTTTTAAAACAATACTACTACATAATATACGTCGCGTATAGACCCGCAGTTATAAGTTATAACCGTGGGGGAGGTCTATGCTCAGCAGAGGACGTCCGATGCTAAAAGTGATGATAACTTGTGTCTCTGATTAACTATTGGTGGCACCTACTATATTTTTAATGTATCGGAAGGTATCTTTTTCATTAGTTATGAAACCGATATCTTCCTCAATATGCAAATTTATAGGAATTAAATTTTCTTTAAAGGATGATCATTGATAGATTTCAGTTAATTAATGGAATCAGGCATTACTTGCGAAAATTCATTAATAAGTTAAATTTTGTAAAATTATTTTGTCACACAAATACACATAATTAAATAACAAATTCATCAGTTGACTTTTATAAAATTATTTTGCTATTAAAGCCGGCGCAGCTACGCAGGAACCTCGAACTGCGTTGAGTATTAGACAATTTTTTTTTTAAATTCAACTGATTTATTTAGTAATTTAATTATGTGTACTTTGGTGATTGTGCTTCGCCGGCTTCGTTTGTAATACTTAGTTTCTATAGTTATTAACCAACTAAATGACAGAACTATTCCAGGCATACACTGCATAGTTTGCTTTCTGAAACTTCAATATTGGCTGAAGATGCAGAGCAGTGGAAGTTGAGGCGACGCGTATAAACGAATTAAAATAGGCGTCGCAGTAGCGAAGCCACGACACGTGCATAAGTTGCCGGCTAGAAGCCTTTCCACAACTTTACGCTGCACTCCAGTAGTGTAACCAGAAGATAAAATAATAAAGGACAGTACGAAAAAACTTGTTTAAGCTACCTTCTAAAAGCTGACTGAAAAGCTTAAAATATCGCATTCGTCTTCTATGTAGAAAAATTAATTTCGTTTGGAGTCGGTGCATAATGTGTAGGTAGACTGTCGGTGTACGGTAAGGTGGACATCATAAGCCGACAACATAATAATTTGTTTTTTATTATTTCTTAAAAAAAGAATCATGCCAATTAAAGCTTTTTAGTTGGCTTTGAAGGCGGTTTATTTTTTTATTTTATTTTTTGCTACCTACATTATTACAGCTTTTGGTCAGTTTTTTGAAGGCGTTTATTTTTACTACACCGTTTTTCAAAAGATATTGAAAGTGTGATTTGACTAACAGCATAGCTAACAGTTTCACAGATGAGGTCCTTTGTTTACTATAAATGAGATAAATTTAGTAGTACGAGCCTACGAGATTCCAGTGCAGTATGTAGGTAATATGAAATACTTATCCGTGTAAATAGTGACGTGTAGTCACCATATTCCAAGTCTATCGCGAGCTGCATAACTAAGTGTCTCAAGTCTCAACTAAACTTAGGAAAGCGTAACGAAAGTTAGCTACTCGTATCTACTGTCACGGTTTCATTTGTTCAATTAAGGCTGTGTTGCTTCGAACGAAGTAAATTTAAATAAAACTCATTGTTGCCTCTTGCTTTTAGCTGCTAGAACTAATAACGTGCTAATAAGTTAGGACTTTTGCAAGTCGAAGTGTTAAATATGCATAGAAGTTCTTTGATGTTTTCATGAGGATCGCAAAGTAACTTTCTTGTTACTGGCGTCGGAGTGACTTTAAATTCGATGAAAAGTTGTGTTTTTATTTTCTTTTTGCAATACGAATCAGTGAACTTAATGTATAAGTTAAGTAAAATATGTTCATTCACTTCATATAAGTTAAAATAAGAAACCAAAAACTGCCAGGGCAGTGTCCCTGTTGCAAAAAAGACGGGTAGAAGGCGCTGACTTCACGCGTAATGACGTATCCTTAAGTGACCAGAAATTTCGCGCGGGATCGGGCTGACAGCACGGTAGCTCAATTCGAAAGAGCGTTAGCCCGGTTAGCCAGAAAAGATGCAGGTCCAATTCCCGCCCGTGAACATTTTTTCGTTTATTATTTCAGCTTATAAAAATATAATAATAACACTTTGAGTGACGAAATATTCCAAACCATTAAATAATATTATAGTACAATAGTGGTCCCGCGCGACTGCGTCCACGCGTTTTGAATTTCCTCCCTTTCCTCCTGTCGCAGCGTGATGCCTAAAGCCTTACCCGATAAAAAAGCTAGCCTACACATGTTCTTAAATCGGTCCAGTAGTTCCTGAGAAAAGTGAGTTCAAACAAACAAACACACTCTTTTAATATATGCTTTATAATATAATATATGTGTTCTATTTGTTCTCCTTTGTAACACAAATTATATGGCAATCAACAAATAAAGTATACCATGATCTATCGCCCTATGTGGTTATTGCTTTTCATCTTTATTGAATCATCTGTGGATCTATACACACCTTGAAAGTCTAGGTTAGTTAGTGTGTAGAAATGATTGTCATCCTTTTCTTAACCATAGTAAATGACTACAAAAAATAAAGATTTTTTAATGGGTTAAAAAACTTTTACAGAGATTCACGTGTAACGTCAAACTTATAATCGGATTTCTTCGGTCTTAATATCCCTGGAAACCTGAAGACGAAATAAAAACTCTCTTCAACACAGATTCCTGGTTTTTCAATTAAACTTTCAGTAATCACCGTTTGCTTTGCAACGGACGCGAACTTTTATTAAAGTTTCGTCAATCTAATCAAACTCCATATTAGGATCGTCACAGCTTTGCCGCTCACATTTTCAATTAATTTTAACAGGTTACAGGAGCTACAAGGAGTTTGTGTTTACATGTTTTCCATTTAAAATCTCAGCTATAGTCTTATTAGTAGTATGTATTAGTACTAAAATGTTAGCGTCATCAGCAGACGTTCACACACACGTCCTTATGTATCCCCTGCCTTTTCATAGTAACCGGTGGTAAAAGGTTTTTGTCAAGTTTAATAAAGTCAATAAATAATGTACTTTACCTCCATACCACCTTAAGTAACACTAAAATACTCAACATTTACACTGTAATTCTTGTTACCAAGGTACCCTACTAATTTGTTTTAATTGTTTAAAAGCTTAGTTTGCCGATATTGTTAATATCAGAACATGTTTCCCTTTTGGACCCATATGAATTTTGATCAAGGAACGGACGCTAAACATTTAATTAAAGACAAGTTTCCGATACTATCGACATATATGTTTTTGTCCATATTATTTATTGTTCTTCCGTTCAAAGTAGTAGTTTGTAACTGTTCTTGTTGAAAAAATGTTGTTAACTTGAATTTTATAAAAAAATATAACGATATTTTTTGCTTAGTACACTGTATAGAATTAATTACTGCACTTTAAGAAAAATATAGTCTATGGTGGCATAAATAATTTTAATGATGACCTTTAAAGTATATTGTTTTTTTAGAAAGATAGGCCTTTAATTGGACACGTGTTGATATGTACAATATCTGAGGTGGAATTGTGTAAAGCAATCGTATTCATTTGACAGTTCAAAACGTAAGATATGATCTGTAAAACGTTCTTTGCTATTTGACAGATCAAACCGTACGTTTTGAATTGTCAAATGAATACGATTGCTTTACACAATTTCACCTCTGGTTCCTGAAAATATTTATCATATTATAGTTAGACTAATAATGTTGATCAATAATACCTGAATGAATGTTATTTGATAATCATAAAACACTTCAATTCAAATTTAGAAATTTAACGTTAAATGTGAATTGGAGCGGAACTAGGGCAGGATTAGTATTTCATTAGAGAGGGTTCAATACTCTTGTGGATTGGTTGACTGCTCTAAGTTTATTGATTTTATATACCCACGCGCTATAAATTTATAAATAGAAACTGTTTTTATTTGCAGACACAAAGAGCTTAAGCTGAGCTTGCTTCTGAGATATCAAAAGGAGATTTTAGTAAGCACATGCCATGAAAAACGATAAAACATTCTCAAAACTTATCCGTGCTATCACTGAACTTACTCTTGATTGATTTTACATACATCATGTGATTTGGATGGAATAGGCCGCCTGCTCCGACTGTCTGATGAGTTTTTCAATTATTTATTCAGATAGTATCCAATCTCATCCAAATTTAAATTCATACTCGCCATTTACTTAGAGATAGAGAAAAGTTTCGATCTTCGAGACTGAAGAAGTATGACGCCGATTAAAACAAACAAACATTTAAATGAAAAACTTCTGGGAAACCTGATCGACAAGCCAAAAGAGCCATACTGGACGGATTTGAATTTCCAATCAATCCCTATTATTCTGAGGTTCTATGTATTTTTAAAAAACAACACCATGATATGTGGAGGGAACACTTTAATGAAATATCTTTGGTAAAAGGCATTTGGTTTAAAACCATTGTAAGTGAGCCTCCTCGAGTACCGTGGTTTACAAATGTTAATTTAAGTAGGAAAATAATCATACTCTTGTTCAGACTTCGTTCTGGACACGTTCCGACCAACAAGTTTGCACATCTAATGAAAAAGTCTGACTCGCCAAACTGTTCTATTTGTAATACGATAGAAGATGTACAACACTTGCTATCGGAATGTGTCAAAAATCAAAGAGAACGCCAATCTTTGATGAGTCAACTACATATCTCAACATCTGATGTTGGGATTTTTCAAACTATTTTAACACAACCTGCATCAGACGCTGCGAAACTTGTATGTAATATGGTTTTAGTGACTCATCAATGATAAATATTTTTTTAAGTAAATTATTTTGTGTATATGTTTTAGGGTATGATGGGACTGACGTACTTTTATGTAAAAGTCCCTTAATAAAATAAAGAATAAAAAAAAAAAAAAAAAACTTAGAATTCCTCAGTGGAACGGAGACAATGGATTAACGTTGCTGGCATGCTTGTGATGAGAAGGGAAAATAAAAACAGATTACATTGACCTAGCAAGTTAACAAAGTTTGGAAGGTACGGCTTTTATACAATGTAAAATATCAAGAATGCACTCACTCAGTTAGAAATGCAAATTGAATTCTTGATGAGAATGATACCGTTCTCAACTTTGTTTAAATATTATTTTGTTACTTATTTTATCTGATTTGATTTTCATTGTAAATAAAAGCTAGTACACTAGTTTTTATCTATTGCAACAAAGCTAATTAATGTCGAAGCTTTAAAAGTTACCTCATTATGACAACCATTAGTAGTTTTTATAACTGACTTTTTTATTTTATGCTTACTCATAAGTTAGCTCGTATTTGATGATGGATCATACCGAATTACCGTGTAACAAAAGAACTAGCGAAGTCGGAATATGAACACGAATACTAATGGGTGGTAATACTCGGCTCTATTCAACGTATCTCCACAAAGATATTTTAGCGAGTATAAAACAAAAAGATGTGGTGAGATTCTATCTTTTGCGGTAAAGCCGGTATCTCGTTTGTCAGGGAAACCCCAGGAGCCAGATAAAATGGACGGATTTGAACTGGTGAGTTCTACCGCTGTAATAACTCATGCTCAGTTCCGTATAAAGCTGAATTTTTTAAACATCTCTCCCTTGCTCTTTTATGGTCTTAATCATCTCTTGGTTGGGTATAGGAACTCGTATCTTATGTAACGAACTGAAGTTATTAAATTTAATGCATTGAGCAGATTTATTAGCATTGGAATATAGTATGTTATAGTTAAATTAGAATAATGAAAAAAAAAACATGAATACAAGATTAATTAATACATGTCTCTGACTGAATATTATGATAGGGGTAATATCAAACAAAGTATCCGACAACAAATAAACCTACGTAGTACCTTTTTTCTATTTATTTGTTAGGTTCATCAACTTTTGATACAATCTTTCTTGCTTAATTTAACAGCTTATTAGTAAAAAGATAATTGCTCTACATATTCACACACACGTTAGGATACTAATAAGTACACTTCTATATAATTGTTTACTTAACTACTTTTGTAGTATTGGAAAATATTTATTTCCAATAATTTTGTAAGGAGTCAAAGTTGACATCCAAGATCAATCTTGTTATGACAAAGGAACGTATTAAAATACGTGTCAAAATTAACAGAAGTGCATGACAGTCTTTTCAGTTCTTATTAAAACTAACTTTTATATACAAAGCCCACTTAACACACATACACTTATTACCTACCTAAGCCCTTAATACAAAAAGTGCAGTTAATCCAGACAACATTCGAAACTTTACAAAACATAGATACGAGAATGTAAGCGCGGCTGAAAAGCTATTCCAAACAATTTCACAGAAACTTAGTCGACAATCGTTGGCTTGCCTCTTAGTTCTGTACTTCATACACCAGCTGAAATAAACAGTCTTGTACTTACATAAAAAGGGCACTGTTAAGTAAAGTTTTAGTACTAAAAATAAAATAACATCCCCTAAAAACCGGCATACGAGTAAAATAATGCATTTTTCAATTTAGCAGAAACAAATTCTTTTGGAGGGGCATGATCATGATTGGTATGTGTAGGTAGGCTGTTTGTGTACGGACAACAGCACGTCAAGGTAAACAGTGCGGTATCTTATTCACTTGTAATAAGGGCTAGTTTGCAACAAAAGTGGGTAACCTGATGTGCTGGCCACTGTACTTAAGCTTGACATCATGCACCGACTCGAAAATAATTTGTTTCTCCTAAAAATAAGACGAATGCGTCATTTAAAGCTTTTAAGTCAGTGTTTAAAAGGCGGTTAATTTTTTTAAATTATTTTTTCCTTGTGTATAAATTGAAAATCGAAGTAACTGTAGTGTTAAAGGTATTTAAAATTAAATGTGGGTAAAAATGATGAGAAGCAACGACAAACCGTTTCACCTTTCTTTGTCACTTATTTTGGAAATACTCGAAGATACCTCGAAGTGAAATGTCCAAATGAAATGTTCACGGGAGCAGAAGAGTCAACAAATTCAATTTATATTTGCGTTTTCGCCAAAGGTTCGTAGGAAATTAAATCATTCCCGGATTTAAGTGTCACCAAACCGGTGACAGAATTGTTTAAATAAGGCTTTTCGCATACAAAAGACTTCGTGTGTCATGTCTTGCCTTTGACATGTTGTAAAATATATAAGATTTACCTTTCAGGGCGCGTGTTTTCAAAGTGTCTTTATTTATAAAGTACTTATGGAAATATAATGCATAGCAACAAAAAGCAGTTTACAAATCGACAACACTTATTACTTGTATTTGACTGTAACTTTGCAAATAGATCAATGAGGAAGATTGGTATGACTGGTAGAGAATGCCGTATGGCGTTAAGTCATCCAGTTGTTCAAATTTTGGTTGTGCAATAAATTATGAATAAATAAACAAGGTTTGACTTTGTAATTACCGTTGAATATCATGTAATAGTATTAATGTACATCTATACTAATATTATAAAGCTGAAGAGTTTGTTTGTTTGTTTGTTTGTTTGTTTGTTTGTTTGTTTGAACGCGCTAATCTCAGAAACTATTGGCCCGATTTGAAAAATTATTTTTATGTTGGATAGTCCATTTATCGAGGAAGGCTTTAAGCTATATAACATAAAGATACGACTCACAAGACCACATGAGCAATGAAAAATGTTGCGAAAACGGGCGAAAGATATTCCTTTTGAGGGCTTCCGCTGCGTACGCTGCGGAAACCGCTAAAGTTACACAAAAATCATGTATGACGAGATTGTTCAACATTAAGAGTTCTATAATAAAGTCCGCGACAGCATAAGTCTATTTTTTATGGTTGACTTACTACAACCTTTTTTATGTTAATAAATTTGTAAAAAAATAATGCATCATTTTTAGAGGTGTATTATACACACAGGTATTTATTCTTATCAAAATAAATACATTCATCATCACGAGCATTTCATTTAGAACAAAGTTGCCCTTTATATCATTTGATTCCAATAAATATCTTAGGAGCTATCACAGTTTTACCATAACTCCGCACCAAAATAATGTTCGCAGCTTAAGTACAACGTGCGCTTGCGCTAATTATATTATAAAGCTGAGATTGTTGGTTTGAACGCGCTTATCTTAGGAACTGCTGAACCGATTTGAAAAAATATTTCTGTGTTAGATAGCTTATTTATTGAGAAAGGCTTTAGGATATAAAACTTTACGCTGCGACGGGAGGGGAGGGAGCAAACTCAAAACGCGCGGACGAAGTCGCGGGGGACCGCTAGTCATTAATAAAGTGACTGATGTATTTTATGAATAATTCATCACGCACTTCATAAAAGCTTTGAAACTTGTTATATTTTCGAACATTTAGAATAGTTGAACATACGTGTACTTACATTCTAAAAATTAAAATACCATTTATTTTTCATTATGAGATTTGAAAAATATAAGAGGTTTAAACTTTAAATGAGATTCTGGTATGATTGAACTGTTCATTTACAGTTAACCTAATAATTAAGGACAGCGCCTGCAAACGATTACTTACTTGTTTACCTTCAGTTCAAGATTAATTGAAAAGCTTTCGGAATAATTTTGCTCCTCATAATACCTAATTACGGTTGGAGTTTTCGGGGAGTTGTTCTATTAAACTGATTAGGAAATGAAAAGTGAGTATCTTCTTTTTAATTCGTTTGATTTCATTTTAATTTATTTATTTATTTAATTTATTTTTATTTAAAAACTTCATGCACACAACATAAAATTGTAGGTACATATGGCGGACTTAATGCCAAAAGCATTCTCAGCCAACCATTGGTCAGGACAGAGAAAAATATATATACAGGCGGTGCAAGTAAAGTTATCGAAATAAAGTTATTATTTCATTGTGAGTGATAAATGAAATTACCTAGGTGGACTGCTAGATGATTTTATTGTTTACAATGTGATTCTATACATGGCTTTAATTCACGTAGCAAAAATGAAATACTTGCTCAATGTCATATGTAATACTGTAAAAGTTATAAATTTGCGGTAGGTATCAATATAGATGATAGTAGATAGGAAAGTCAACATCGCCGAGAATAATTGACATTATGTGCAAGATCCTTTTAATATCATCATCATTATTGGTCATCACTTGACATCATCCGTAAAACATCCACTGCTGATAATGGGCTGGTCCTATAGTTTTCCGTAGTGAACCTGTGACTTAAACCGGGGGACTCTATTTTTGAATCAATCGCTGAAATATAAAGTGTGATTTCCTTCAAATTAAAATATATATTAAAATCAATGGAAATTACGCTAAATATGGAAGTCAAATACTAACAAAAGTCGTTTTTTTTATATTACTTCAGTTTGGAATTATATCAATTTCATTGGAAAATCACCCATTAATTAATTAGTATCACACGCCATCTTGGCGCGAGTGATTAAAAAAATAGGGGCCCTGATCTTTAGGACATCTCAACTTCATCTAATTATTTACTTTAGAAAAAAATTTAAAGACAGGAAGAAAGCAATTATTGACACTCACTTTACATAACGTTAAATAGAATTAAATAGCTATAGATTTAGTAACGTGTTTGTATTACATACTTCGTAATGTATGTACCTACGGCTGCACGCCATTGAATCACCTAACAAACGCGAGCTGTGCGATCTATAAATTATATTTTTGACCCATATACACAAGCAGTAATTTATTACTTTTGGGAGACCTACCAACAATGTATATCATTTGTTATGCTGGCATTAATTCCCACTCGGATAACGTATCTTAGCCGTGGCGTGGGTATTAATTCTATAAGCCGTAAAAATAATGCCAATTACACACATTCAGCATTTATGCCAAGGCAACCCTTTAAAAGAGGGTTCAAATAATGAGCGCATAAAAAGTTCCCTCTGAGTTTCTCAAATTTGCATTTTAATTGGAAAGAAAAATGATATTGTAGTTTATGATCAGTATGTGTCATTTGGCCGCTGAACATTCGCTTTCTGTTGAAAAGAGTTGTGCGAGCTATTTTTATTTCATGTTATCGTGTATGTGGCGTTACTTGTAGCCTATGTTTACCATCATTTATGTAAATTAATAATCATTAATTCATAATTAAAAGTGATGTTTTTTAATTAACATATTTGGGGCTTTAAATATGATTTGACGTTTTGTATCTTTTTAAGAAACAGATTTATTAATAGCAAACAAGAAAAGAAAAACTAAGAGATGCAATATAAAAAATAACTTAAAATCTACTTATTCAAATACGAAACCATTTCCTTGCGGCAAGGAGGCTATGATGCTGGCTGAGTTGCCGCGTTGGATAGCTATACTAATACTTTGAGCTAGGAACCAGCCAGCTTTATTATATTTTGTATTATTGTAAATCCCTTGCGCGTTAATTTGTTTATTCTTTTGTGTACGGGACCGCCTGCATCCCATAGAGTCGTAAGGTGTTTGTAAAAGCTACATCGCGAAATAAAAATGTCGTTTATAGGAATTAATGGGCATAAATACTCTATACATTAGTAATGAGAAGCGTAAAATTAGTAGAACGTAGCGAAGTAGGGGGACGTACAAATATTTTTAAGTCAATGTTTAATCAGGTGAAAAGACGATGGCTGCAACTGAAATATATTCGCAGCTTAAACAGCGTCGGTTCGAGCAATCGAATGACGAGACGCGCGAGATTGACGTTAGGAGATTCGGAGCTCTATTTTTGAATCACTCGCTTGGATATGTCGTGTGATTTTCGTTCGAAACTAAACTTAATTTCAGCGAAAACCGAGCAAAATATTTACGTAAATACTAACAATATTGAATAATATTTTTTTTATCGCTCCTGTGTGGAATTAAGCTGTTTTTCTTTTGAAAATCAGACATTAATAAATGAATATCACACGCTATTTTGGCGCAAGTGATTCAAAAATAGAGCTCCGGGTCACTCACAGACTGGCGTCAACGTCAGCGCGATTGATGCTCGACGAGCTTTGTCTGACAATACGGATATAATGCTTGCACGTTTTCCACTCTGGAATACTACACAAAGAGCACTGCAACTACATGACATATAGTTCCGTTACAATATCTGAATCTTTAGCCAAGATAAAAAAATGTCTGGTATGTTTTATGTAACTTTATTGATACAAGCTTTAGTATTTGTATGACAAGTTATTTTTTTGAAAAGATGGATTAATTTATTAGAATTAAAAGGTTAAAGATAATACTATAATATATATTTTTTTTAATAGAAGTGATTAGTAAAGAAACTAAACCGCAAAAGCTCGGAAACAAATAGTCATCAACATATATAAAAGAAAGTCATGGTAGTAACACTATTTAAAACTCAAAACGGCGGAACCGATTTGGCTGAAAATTGGTGGGAAGCTATTTAAAAACCAGGAGAAGGACATAGGTTCCTTTTATCCTGTTAGACGGCACCGGGGCTGGGGCACGGTAATATTATGTCTACAGTATTGTAACTTCATACAAACGGACGACGCGCGAGCTATACCTACTCGCTCGGATGGTGGCATGCGCTCGGCATGCTACAGTCGCGGACGTGCCGCAGTGACGACCGGACGGTGTGTTGGTTTTTAGTCAGTTACCGCCGAATTTTTACTAGAAATAAGTGGAAATATTATATTGTGCTGTTTTTTGGTTGCATGAATTCTTCAATAACGCACCCAGAGATAACTTTTTTTCGATTACTTGGAAACTCCGAAAGGTAAGACTATATAATAATAACACTTACTATTAGGTAAGTAGGTACCTACCTACTACCACGCTACTACGTAATTTGTGTCTTTTGTCTTAATGGATTGGTATTTCCTTTTTAACCGACTTCAAAAAAAGGACGTTATCAATTCAATGTATGTATGTATGTACGTATGTATATTGTTCACCTCCTTGTCTATGTTTCCAAAAACAATTTTTGATCAAGCTTTATATTAGAATGCGGATTTTTTATACACTAAAATATAATAATAAATCATTTCGTACATCTCAGTCAAGGCGCAAATATTTTTCGGTCGCAAATTTATAAGACCGATTTGATAATCAAACATAGATAAAAATGAACATGATATTTTCAATAAATCTACCAATAGAAAAACAACTTGTTTTTTTATTGAACACTTTCTATTCAATTCACAAGGTATTTTATATTATCATATTAATATTTCATATTGTTTTATTACAGATACTAATAGATAAATAAATAAAAAGTAATAAATTTACAATCTCAAAACTAGATAGAAACTGAAAGTAGGCAGATGCAACAAAATAAAACGCTGTAGGTGGGCGACAGCCCTATCGCATGCTAACGTACTGTGCTGCTGTAGGTACTTATTTCAAGGACACGGGCCAGTTACAATACTGATAGACATAATATTACCGTGGCTGGGGTGAGACGAGGCCAGAGCGAAGCAAACTTCACTGGGATCGCTTAACTTTTAAAATTACGGGGCTGGGCGGGACGGGGCTGGGGGCGAAACAAAGTTCTCTAGGTCCGCTAGTACAGCATTAGGTAACTCATAAGTGCTATCGTTCAACAAATCTCTCATTTCAGTGCGAACTCGTAGTCTCGTTCTCATCTACAATTTCATTTTAATAACGAGCCGAAACCTCTTTATCTGAATAGGTTTCCCTAAAGAGCTGTAAAACGTTTAATAGCTACTAACGGCGTCTGCCACGATTGTTCAACTAACTCTAAATTAAACGAAACATTTGCAATTGTGAGGATTCCGCAGTCCAACTCTGTGGGTCCCGATGAAGTTTTCTATGGTGATGTTATCTTTATCATATTGTATTGGGGCATCGTAGCTTTGGAGAACAGAAACAAGAAAGATATTACGAAGAACGGAATCACGTTTTTGGTTATGTAGGCTAGGTATTCGTGAGCGCACTAAAAGTAACAAATGGCAGATGTAACCAGTGAGTTGGTATTACTCCTAATAGAGAAGCTATGCTAAGCAATAAACTTGCCACAACTTTATAACAAAATTGGGAAGTGCATGAATATCAAACATGATACTGTTAGTATGCGTTAATGACAAGTGGCGTCAGTGCATGGAGCACGAAAATAGTTCTGACACCAGTCAGTTTAATGCGCTAGTATTAGTAGTTGAATGGGTGAAACACTCCTTACAAAAGGATATTTAAATATCGCAGTAACACTATTGTTAGTGTATATTGCTACTTTGCATATCAGTTTTAGATATCAGACAAATTCCTCCTTCACCAATCACCTTATTTTTTTTAAATTTAATAAAAATAAGTAGTCTACCTAAGCATGTAAATATAATTTTCAGATTATAATAAGTTTTTAAGACAACTACTCAACACTAGATAGCGCTGCCTGTAAGTTAACTCGCGGCTACTACTAGTTTTTTCCATGTAGGACTTGAAACTTATAACCTTGACTCATACTTTGTGTTGATGTCAAACATGTCTGTATTAATAGTCTCGCCTTAGGGATCTACTGACTTAGGAGGGGCATTCAAGCTATTGGATCATATTTCAAGGCACTACTTAGGCACATCGAAATATACTTACACTACAGAGCTGATAGACAGCGCGGCGGAGCAAGTCTGCCAGTTGTAGTCCCTATTGAGCACTCGTTTTGATAGGTCGGCAGGTTCTTGGAACGTTCTATCAATAAACCACCACCTATCGGTTGTAATGTAAATCATGGAAATTCTGAAATAAAGCCAATTTCTGCTGACTATGCTGTTTATCTACGAGTCTCCTTCTTACAAGTTTTTATATTAGAGCTTAACATTCGAATTGTGGATCTCAACATATGCAATGTCCAAAGTTAAATCAAATCCAAGAGTTGTTTAAAATGTACTCTGAAATGTTATCTAACATGATTGGGAATCAATTGAAATGGTTCGGAAACAAATGTTGCGTTCGTAACATCATTGAAAGTTGAAACACATACAGGGACGTAGTTAGGTCCGAATTCATTTCAATTTAAACTCTATATATAATAATTTTGGATTCTATAAAAAAAATCTTTGTTCTCTATTTAAGTATCATTACAGAAAACAGCGCGTTTTGTTATTAAAATAATCGTTGCCTGCCGCTTCACCCGCCGCGTCCTTCGTGGCGTCGCCCGTGGCTTCATTTGCCGCTTTCGACGTGACGTCACTCGTGGTATTTAACGCTCCAACTCAAACAAACGCTTGCGAAACGCTGAAAACTTCATCCTATGTTTGCGTTTCTTGCGGCCCGCTTCGCGCAACGCGACGCGCGATGTTACACGTTACCTTGAAAGATGCCTTAAAAAGCATTGTTCTCTGTCATTGTTATGGAAAGAAAATAATCCCTGAGTGCGACCACGTGTACGCTTTTGCAGTTAGATAGAGAATAAGAAAAATCCCATTGAAGGCACCATTTTGTTACCCGTCATTAACCCTGGCTGCGTCTTTGGGCGGCTTATCTTAATGCCGGGGAACACGCAACAACACGAGCGCGCCTGTTCGGGAAGAAGGAAGCTCAAACGGCTCCCTCTATTGAAATGGGAAAAAGACGGTCAAATAAATGGCAAGCGAAATATGCAAATATCCCACAGATTGGTGCTCGTCAAACATTTAAAAAACCATTTTTTTTTTCTCTCTAAAAAACATCATTGTTAAGAAAGTCAAAACAATATCGTCTAAATGAGAAGGTCATCGCTTTTGCGTAGACTCTCATCATCATCATCATCATCATCATCATTATCAGCCAAAGGACGTCCACTGCTGAACATAGGCCTCCCCCACGGATTTCCACAGCGACCGATCACTAGCGGTCTGCATCCAGTTTGATCCTGCGATCTTTATAAGGTCGTCTGTCCATCTTGTTGGTGGACGTCCCACGCTGCGTCTCTGGTCGAAGGGTCTCCAATCTAGAACTTTCCTGCCCCAACGGCCATCAGTTCTTCGCGCTATGTGCCCTGCCCATTGCCACTTGAGCTTACTGATTCTCAAGGCTATGTCCGTTACCTTAGTTCTTCTACGTATCTCCTCATTTCTGATTCGATCCCGTAGAGAAACACCCAGCATAGCCCTTTCCATCGCTCGTTGTGTGATTTTGAGCTTCATTATAAGGCCCATAGTAAGAGACCATGTTTCGGATCCGTATGTCATCACTGGTAACACACACTGGTTGAAGACTTTCGTCTTCAGACACTGAGGTAGATGAGATGAGAAGACACTCTTGCGCAATTTCCCGAACGCTGCCCAGCCGAGTTGGATTCGTCGATTGACCTCTTTCTCGAAGTTGGACCTACCCAATTGGATCACTTGTCCCAGGTAGACGTACTCGTCGACAACTTCGAGAGTTGAGTTCCCAACGGATACTGGAGTGGGTACGACAAGGGAGTTCGACATAATTTTCGTCTTTTCCATGTTCATTTTAAGACCCACTTGTTGGGATACTCGGTCAAGGTCTTCGAGCATAGTGCCAAGATCGTCCAGCGTCTTTGCCACAACAACTATATCATCGGCAAATCGGAGGTGTGTGATGTATTCGCCATTAACATTGATGCCGATTCCTTCCCATTCCAGAAGTTTGAAGGCGTCTTCCAATGCCGCTGTGAACAGTTTCGGAGATATGACATCTCCCTGTCTCACACCTCTCCGCAATGGAATCGCCTTCGTGTTCTGCTCCTGTACTCGGACCGACATGGTGGCGTTATTGTAAAGGCACCTTAACACCTCTATATACCTATAGTCTATGTGGCACCGCTGCAGAGATTGAAGCACCGCCCAAGTTTCGATCGAATCAAAGGCCTTCTCATAGTCCACAAACGCTAAGCATAGAGGCATATTATACTCCTCAGACTTCTGTATAATTTGCCTAAGCGTATGAATGTGGTCTATGGTACTATAGCCTTTTCGGAAACCGGCTTGTTCGGGAGGCTGGAAGTCATCAAACCTACGTGCGAGACGATTCGTGATAACCCTTGAAAACAGCTTGTAGACATGGCTCAGGAGTGAGATGGGTCTGTAGTTCTTCAATAAGGTTTTGTCTCCTTTTTTGAAGAACAACACCACCACACTCCTGTTCCATGCCTCAGGCGTGATGCCCTCTAGCAGCACGGAATTAAAGAGTCTCTGAAGGACTTTAAGTACCGGTGTTCCACCCGCCTTCAGAAGCTCTGCTGTGATTCCGTCCTCGCCAGGTGCCTTGTTGTTTTTGAGCTGTTTAAGGGCCATCCTAATCTCGTAGAGGCTGATGTCCGGGATATCTTCGGTGTAGTGACGGGTCAGGATAGCTCGTGGGTCTCTGGCCGAGCTATCAACGGGTTTGGCTACTGAGGTGTACAACTGCCCATAGAACCTTTCGATCTCCCTCAAAACCTCTGCTTTCGTCGACGCTACACTGCCGTCCTCCGTCTTAAGCTTCGTCAACAGGCTTTGCCCAATAGACATGTCCCTTGCAAACACTTTGGAGCCTTGGTTCCGCTCTATCGTTTCTTTAACACTATTAGTGTTAAAGCAACGAATGTCGTGTCGCAGGGACTTCCATATTTGTCTATTGAGCTGCCTGTAGTTTTCAGCATTAACGGAGGTCTGCAGTGCCACAGATCGACGTTTTGCCATAAGGTCGAGAGTGTGGACCGACAGTTTTTGAGGTCTATTTTTACGGCCAGGCCTAAAATACTTGGACCCCACCGTTTGAACAGTTTCCACAAACCCGTTATTAATTTCGTCCACTGTAACGCAATTTTCTAGGCAATCAAAGCGGTTTGACAACTCGAGTTGAAAGCTCTCGGGATTTTGGATATGAGCACGAGTCGGTCGGAGCGTGGACTTCATCAGGCGGGATCTTTCCAATTTGACATTTATATTCAATGTGCCTCGAACCATTCGGTGATCGCTTCCGGTTTTCACCCTGTTGATCACGGAGACATCATTGAATAACCGTCTCTTGGAGGTCATGAAGAAGTCAATCTCGTTTCTCGTGAAGCCATCGGGACTCAACCAAGTCCACTTCCTTTGAGGCGGCTTCTGGAAGAAAGAGTTCATCGCAAAGAGTCCCTCCTTCTCCAGAAAGTCGGCCAGCCTCTGTCCCCTGGCGTTCCTTTGCCCGTATCCAAAAGGTCCCACCTTCAACTCATTCTCGCCTCGCTTGCCTAGTTTCGCGTTGAAGTCCCCCATTACAACAGTATAATAGGTTTTGGAAGTATGTATGGCTCTACTTACGTCCTCATACATTTCCTCCACCTCTTCATCCGGGTGTTTCGAGGTCGGTGCATATACCTGTATGACCTTCAGCGAATACCTTTCGGTTATTCTGAGTATAAGGTATATCACCCTGCTCGACACACTCTCGATGGTCTCAATATTGTTGACGAGGGACTTGTGAACGAGGAACCCGACACCACCTTGGGACTTTCGTTGGTTGCCTTCCCGGTAGTAGAGCAGGTTTCCGGACTGTAGAGTTATCGTGTCCTCGCCCTCTCTACGGACTTCTGATAGACCCATTATGTCCCAGTGTAACCTGCTCATTTCTTCCTCCAGCTCGAGCAACTTCTCATCTGTCCTCAGTGTACACGTGTTGTACGTTACCAGGGCCAGTTGTCGTCGGGGGTGGCAGCGCGATCGCCTCCGGGGATTCTTAGCACCCCCTGCCCCGCCGTTACCGTGACCGCTACCAAAGTCAGGAATAGCGGGGCTGCCGGAGACTGGGGGCCTGGTTTTCTGGTGTACTTTCATGTGAGGGGATTTTGCCAATACTCGCCACGCTTGGCAGGCGGGTTGGCGAGCGCAGAGGCGCAGCCCCTTGCAGCTGTGACGCTGCTGCCCGTCACAGTCTAACATTTAGCTGCGCCTTACATTGGATGGTTATACCGCCATCGGTCGGTCGCCAGAGCCTCGTCTGTATAAACAGGACGCACCACGTGAAGGTGAGGTTGGCTTGGAGCTTATGGTCTTGGTCAAGCTCCCTTACGTCCCTAACTCTTCTCGTAGACTCTAAGACACGACAAAACATTCTTTTTGCACGGATAAATGCAATTTAAATGTCATGTTTTATGACTCCCGTGTCAAGATTCCTCTTTGCTTTACCTATTCATTCGAAATAAGTTTGTCTTAAAATACGTCTTAATTTTACTGCGAACATTGGTTTACATTAACGACGTGAAAAATGCAAATGAGTTTTTTCAACGCCAAAACGACTGGAACTTTTCAAATAATTCCCGGAATTTAATGAAAAAAGTTTGGAAGATCTTAGTAAAAAATTGCACCCTTTTTGAGTTTAGAAGACTTGATAAATTTCATTTGGGTATAATAATTAGTCAAAGAACCACCCTTTTTTAATTCGAAAGATCTGAGAGTGATATTGATAGCTCTTTAGAATTTGATTACTGACCATTTAAATTAAACACAAGGATCAATAAGTGAGAGTGTAATTTGTGTACCTTTATTTATCGTCTCAATTTATACATTACCTCATTTATCAATGGTACGGAATAACCTTTTCAGAGTTCCGTAGCCGAATGTAAAAAAAAGGAACCCTTATAGTTTCGTCAAGTCTGTCTGGTCTGTCTGTCTGTCCGTCTGTCTGTTGGTCTATCTGTCTGTCCGTATGTCACAGCCACTTTATTCTGTAACTATAAACATCGCACTATTGATTATTATACAAACAAAATGTTCCCATACATGAAACTTAAACCGAAATAAATAAAAAACTTGTCAAACCTATGCGTGTGGGTCTATGAATAGGACTTTTAAAATGACATATTTCTAAAACCATTTTCTTTAAAAGTCTAAGGTTTCATAGATAGACGCTTCCAAAGGGGTGAAATGGGCACCCCCCCCCCTTTAATTTCTAAACTAAGTGAGTGTTAATTTTGAAAAAATATATAATGTAGATCTAAACAAATACTTTCAACGGTAATTGGTTTGGACGAGATCGAACCAGCAGTTTTTGAGATGCAGAACATTTTCAACAACCGCAAACATAACTTTGTTCTTAATATAAACAATATGAAAAACAATGTTATATTTGCTGTCAACAAAATATTGTGATATTTTAGCTAAGTAGAAGTAGGTGGATTCCCTAATTCAGTTAAAATTGGCACGGAACCCTCAGTGCGCGAGCCTGACTCGCACTTGACCGGTTTTTTAATAATAACGTGTGTAAAATTTCAAAACATTATTTTACTACAAATACAGCCAAAGTGCCCGCGCATTTTATGAACTGACTACTTAAACTATAAATGATCGATTTTACCAGCTTCAGATAAGACTTTTCCGACTGAATAAGTATAAAATGATCAATTTTATAATTACATTTCCATATGATTGCTGAGAAATAGGTATCATTTTCAAATTAAGCGTATTGTATTTTATTCGACGAATATTCCTTATCTGACGTTGGTAAAATCAGGGCTTATTATAATTCATGGCGGATCAATGCCCTTATCATATAGACGGTAGTGAGCATTATAATTTCATCCTTGATATCAAGGGTTCTATTGTTGATAGGATTTCGTGGAATTTATCCGGGCGTAGGACAAAACAGTTTGTTGGTAGGAGAACCGTATCTCGGAGCAGGCATGCCAAGACATTTGTCTAAACTGTTACTAATTTACTCACATGGCCCATTGTGCATTCATGAGAAATGATAACTGTTACAAATTGCTGAGCGTTAATATCAGACTTTGAATTTCAATGAACCAAATTATTTGCAACTGTCGATAGTATATGAATTCGGCAACTGAAATGGCTACGCGATTATAATAAACAAGGTTGGTAATTATACTTTTTTCTGAAGTTTATGCGAGTATCACTCATCGAAATGAAACACTATTTAACCGTAGACATGGCCAATGTTCCCCCATTTACTCAGTGTAATGGCGGGTGAAAAGATTTTAAATTCTCTACATAATAGTGTAAACTTTTAATTGAAAAAATTTGGTGGTACAGTTTATGATTTTCATGAATATTTCCATTGATGTATATAACAACAATTTGCGAATACAACCAATGAACAGGAAAAGCTTATTAAAAGCCTTTCGCATCATACTTTTAGCTGCCATTTGCCATGCCTTTGGCCTCGATCGCACCTGATTGTAACTCATTTATTATGTGGAGGACGATGAATCATACCTATCTAACACGTTATCATTGCTTATTAGACCCCTTACACACTGCGACTATTAGCATCGATGCAGTCGCAATGCGAACGCGCGTTAGGGTCGATGCAGTCGCGATGCAGAAGCTGGAAATTGACAAATTATGTACTGTATTTTGGCGACTGCATCGATACTATCGGGCGTTAGCATCGATGCAGTCGCGCTTCTGCATCGATGCTAACGCGCGTTAGTATCGATACCAAAATGACTGTCCATTGCGTGAGTCGCGATGCTGACGCTTGTTTTTAAAACGCGCGACAGTAACACAGTCGCAGTGTGTAAGGGGTCTTAAAGTGAGGTGAATACAAAATTAAAATATATATATTTATGCATTGAACTTGTTACAAATGTTTTGAATCAGAATGAAAACCTTCTTTTGTATTGGTTAGTAAATAAATCCATTTAAAAGGCAATCCTATGTTTAGAATAAAGCGTTGCCTTTCAGAGCCCCATTATCTTAAGTAGCACCATTCAGCGTATTAACGTCGAGTCCTTTATTTTATTCAGAAATGCTTTCTTTTTGACACATTTTTAACTGCTTTACTTCTAGCACAAATGGTGCACTAAATATAGGAATAATAATTTTAATGATATAGACCGTATATTATAGTATGTTTACTGTGCCTTATACACTTTATAAATAAATTGATATATAAATATTAAAAACCTAATGCTAATCTCAAGTTTATAATTGGCCGCTGCGGAAAGCTGTGGGGGCCTATGTTCAGCAGTGGACGTCCTTTGGCAAAAATGCTGATGAATAATGGACACCAATCGCTTAGGCCCCTTACACACTGCGACTTTAAGCACTCACGCAATGAACAGATTTAAAGTATCGATACTAACGCGCGTTAGCATAGATGCCGACGCGCGACTGCGTCGATGCTAACGCGCGTAAGTATCGATGAAGTCGCCAAAATTCAGTACAAAATTTGACAATTTACAGCTTTTGCATCGCGACTGCATCACTGTTAAAAGTCACAGTGTGTAAAGGGGCTTACATTGCTATGAGTAAGTAGCAAATGCACTTGTGTTATGGAAATTAAGGATAATTACACAAAAAAATTGATCTTTACATTGACTCGGCCGGAAATCGATTCTGGGACCTGGGAGCGGCGACACCATGAAACAGCATGAAACCTAGCGTGCTTAGCCACTACAGCAATCGTAATAACAATTATATGCAATGGGACCTCAGCAAACTTCGTTTATCCCCTGTGTCCTTTTTGGATGCGGCAAGAAATCACACAAAATATAGATTTTTTTTTTAAACCCAGTTATCGTTAGTAGCTCTGAAGCAGATTATCTTAGGTGTTTCGTGTTTTTTTAAACACATTTATTTTCTTGGTTTAAATTAAAGAGCATAATTTAGCAAGAAACTGAAGAGCATAATATATAATAGCAATAAATTTACCTGTTTCAAAGCATTTCTAGCGAAGCTCCCCATCAAAACTTTTCGCTTCGCGCAAAACTCGTAACTCAGTATATTTTTCTAAACTGAGCCGGGACATGAATTGTGTTTTACCAAAATGCAATAAATGAGCAGGTGCTATTTTATGTGAAACGCATTGAAAACATTTTAATATTTGAAAGAATGTTAAAAATATATCTTTACGTTACGATATTCGAAAACGATATCCAAGTCGCACTTGAGAAATTTCAATGAAGGCTACTGATTAAATTTATTATTAATGTTCTTAAAAATTATATTATATACAGGGTGTAGTTTTGGTCAGTGGTATCCAATTCAGGGATGATAATATGAGTTATACTTATTCTAAAAGCAATTTCCTTTAAATTATTTGCAAGTTTTATAAAAGAAAACCTCTTCACAAAATTCCACAAAATTTTAAAACAAATGGGGAAACTTGCATCCTCGCGCGTAGCTGGCTGTCTATCTATAAAATACTACGCCGTAGCTAGTAAACAACGAAGAGGCGACCAGGTAGTTTTGACTCGCGCACTGTATCACAATAATAATCGTTCTTTCCATACAATCATTTTTTGCATAAAAAATATATTTTTATAAGTTTTTTTTTGGCATCAGTATCGTTTGTACAACCACCCCTTAGTCACTCATCGCTGACCAAAATAAAAATCTATATATGTAAATTATTAGTCGATCAATCATTCTGCATTGGATGTTTGATTCGATCCTTTCATTGAAGCATTATTGCAATGTTATTTTGTCACATACTATGGGTAGACCGAAGTTAGGTAGATCCAAAAGCTAAAATTATCCAATTTAACCTTTTCAAGCCAATCGTTGTGTACATAACCAACAGTGATACCAATTTACTCTGGTTTGTTTTTCTTTAATTACGGAATGGGGGATACCTCCAAGTCCCGTGGGCGTTCGTTGAATGAACGCCTGTCATGGTTAAGACAGAACAGAGACGCTAAGTGCCTTGTTAAATTGTGTTTTAGGTCTCGGTTTAAAGAAAAAGGAATTGAGGTAAACGAATTATATCTTACTTTTTTACAATCTTCTGATTGGTTGATCTTGTTTCCTGTTTTATAGTTGTTGAAATGATACAACTACCTACCAAAAAACGAGTGAATTATTTCACACCAAAACATGGGTAAAGACAAGGATTACTCCACTCCTTAAGAAATAAATCTTAGAGGCACCTTACGCCCTGATTTATTCCGTCGATAATCTCGATGTGTCCGAAACTTATCTAGTAGAAAGTTCAGTGCGAGCAGAAATATCACTTTGAGGATCGCTCTGTGATAAATCGGGGATATAGTGAAAGTTTCACACTTTATTTGGTAATCGCAGTTGTCACCTCTGCCATTCTTTAGGCCTCTACTCGGTCACTTTTGCGGCTTTTCTTCCCTTATGAGTACTATGGGGTGATAAAAGTGTAAGAGTTAAATATAATTCTGTTTCTATCAACATCATAGAAACTGACAGCAACAGAACGATTGCTTAACCCAGAATTAAGCAGATTATGCAAAAGTGCGCAAATGGACTGTACTTAATTAGTGTCCCGTTTCGATGACACTCATAAAGTATGAGGTCTGACAATAACAATAAAAATATTATGATTAATAAGAAAAACAATCAAGGGCGCAAAATTGTAAAGAAACATGTTTTTTTCAACTGTACCTAAAAAGCAAAAGAAATAATTTATTTAAGGTCCACTTAAATTCAATTTATACTAACATTAGAATAAGTGCATATCTACTAACATACTATGGATCTATGATCTGAAATAAAGAGTAATTTAATTTAATTTAATTTAATTTAAAGCTCGCATAAATTACTATCAAATCCCTGATCAATTTATTAACAGCATGTCATTTTTATTTTATGGTTAAAGTTAAGTGAGACCTTTTATGTGTCAGATTAAGGTTTTAGTAGCTCATTTAACTAATTTTTGAAATAATTACTTGCTGACTGAAAGTAGAGATTATACACTTCAGTAAATGTTTTGCAAACCTATAATAGGCAATCATATTTGTCAATATTTGTTTTTGTAATGGTGTTGTAGTGTATATAGTGTGATTTGCTGTTGGTGTACCTTTATAAATAATAAAATTATAATTCATGTGTAAAATGAGTTGTCCTGATTTATTGACTGACGTATCAACTCACAGCCTAAACTGCTGATCTTGAAATCTGAAACTTGTGGGGTGCGTACCTTGTATGACGTTGGTATCCGATAAGAAAGGATTTTCCAAAATTCCGCACCTAAGCGGGTGAAAAGGGGGGGACAAAATTTGTATGAGACGAAATTACTTCAAATTTGGCTGCTGAGGTAAACATCTTCAACAGAATTTATAGCAAACGTAATTCATATTTTATTAAACTTTTCATTTGAAGTGGTTTAAATCTAATTAAATGTTAACCAAGGGGTAATTTTCTCCGATGATGATTTCAATACTGCTTTAGTTGTTTTGATTTTAATTATTACTTTTTATTTTAATAATGATACGTTTTGTCTCTGAAAGTCCGATCCGAGAGACTTTTTCTCTAATTATTTGTTTGATGTTGACGTCGTTATCAAGGAGAGTATTTTTTTCTAATGGTGTATCCACACCGCCCGAAGGCACGCGCCTTCGGCAGTGGTGGCGGCCATGCCGCTCTTGGTCGTGAATGCCGCAGCGACATTTTCCATTGTATCTGACAGTCATGTCATTAACGTCGTCATTACATAATAGTCATTAACGTCGTCATTATATAATAGTCATTAACGTATGCCGCAGGCGAGACCCCCGGGCCGCGTGGATATACCATAAGGTAACAGAAATCAACGGAGTAAACTTTAGGGAAAGCTATTTTACCATCGCTTGCTGTATTTGTCAACTGTGGCATACTACAGAGTAAGCGCACAAAGTAGTGTGTGAATTACTAACTCAATGCGGATGGAGTATTATGGAAGAAAAGTAAAATGACGACAGGTGAATATTTTAATTGATTTGTTTAAGATAATACTAATGTAACTTTCACCAGAAGCCGAACTACGTCTTCAAAAGAAACAGTGTAAAGTTTGTAGTATAGTGAAAATATATCTAAAACCATAAATAAAATATAAGGCATTTTTATAAATTTAAATACCTTAGTTTGTGTTGATAAACTAAATATTTTTTGTGCTTTATACAATACATACAAAAAACTTGATTTAAATGAAATGTATATGTATTTGACTTATTTAAATAAAATAAGTGAAATACATGATAAGTAAAATTAAATTAAATAAAATAAGAATAAAACATCAAATAGTTTACAAATGAAAAGCTATCAGGACTTTTTTGGTTTTTTGAAAGGTAATCAAAATTTCAGAAAGCATATTGTCAACCACCGCTGATTTCCTAAAATGATACTTATGTCTGTGTCATTTTATGATTGATATAATTTTGTATATTTTACCCTGACACAACATAAAATTCTATGACTTTACTTAAGAGCGCTTTCACACAAGTCGCATAAACTTTAGCAGCGCGACGGCGACACCCGCGCTGATAATTTCATAAATAAATGTCAGAGTGAGCCCTTCACATTAGATCGACGGCGCTGCTGTCGCTCTCATATGAAGGCGCTCTAATAAACACTACGAGCTTTCTAATTTGAGTACTGATATATACCAGATGGGTGAGTTTTTTTTTGATGTTGGTACTTTTCATGAGATCTTCAGTATAATATATTTAGCGTATAATATATCTTATTCATCGAAATCGGAATTCACTTTATCCAACAAAATACACCAAAATATTAGGAGGAGAGCTGAAGAGTTTTTTGTTTGAACATAGATGTCAGGGACTATTGGATCGATAAAAAACAGAAATGGTGTATACGTTTATTAGACGGCGAAGGCTATAATGCTAGGAAACATTACGCTACGATCTACGGAACCGGAGTAACAACCAATACGCGCGAACAAAGTCGAGGGGGGATCGCTAGTAAAACAATATTTTGAAACTACATAGTATTTTAACTTCCGTCAACACGACATCTGTTAAACAGTTAAACCTTCTATCTACTAGCTGCAAAAGTTAAGTAAAACAGTTAGGTCCACTTGCAGCAAACGCTTAATCTCGATTTAATGTCATGCTGTCTCTGTCATCGCCGAACAAATGACAGAGACAGAATGACGCTAACTCGAGATTATGCGTTTGCAGCGAGTGACTCTAAGGTGGACTTGCTCATGATGATCTAACCCAGGGTTACGCTAACCCTGAATTAAATCTTCATTCTGTCTCTGTCAACGTCAAATAAACTGACCAAGACAGAATAATGATTTAATCCAGGATTAGCGTAATCCTAGGTTAAATCATCGCGCGCAAGTAAGCCTAAGTGTGCAACGTGGTAAAAAAATTGCTTAATCGAATAAAAAAATAGTAACTGAATATGAAAAGCCAAAAAAGATGGTTTATCGGTGATTCTGGTCAGCAATACTGGTTACTTAGGAACTTTTTGATCTATACTAATAGACAGAACATCTTACCCCAATATTCCATTAAATGAACAACTAGTTAATTATCTATGTTAATCTTCCGAATAAACCGCTCGGTACGGCCGCCGCAAAAGAGCAAAACGTTGCCGCTAATAATTTCACAGTTTAACCCAGTTGCCTACAAATACGAACTTCGTCAAAGGGATTTAGTTAATTCAATTTCTGTGTTCGGTCGCTGCCTTTACCCGGCTACAAGAAAATTTGCGTGATGTTTAATTCCAATATCACCTTAAGATTGTAAGCTTAGCGAAGTATCGGAGTTTCGGAGATCCGAGATAACTACCGGACAAGGTTTTTGTTTCGTCAAACCAAGGGCCCTATTTTAGATTCACTCGCGTCAAATGGCGTGTGATATAAATTGATTAATATTAAGAATGAAACACAGTTTTTTTCCACACGGGAGTGATTAAATAAAGATGACTCAGTTTTGTGACTGACGTAATGTGAATAACGTATATATTTTGTTCAGTTGTCGTTGATTTTCAGTTTGCTTTCGAACGAAAATCACACACCATATCCACGCGAGTGATTCAAAAATAGATCTTTTGGGGCTCTATTTTTTAATCACTCGCTTGGATATGGCGTATGATTTTCATTCGAAAGCAACTATAAACCAACGAAAAACGAACAACATAAATACGTGAGTACTAACAATATTAGCTTATATTTTTTGTTATCAACTCTGTGCGGCATTAAACTGTTTTTCATTCGAAATTCGGATATTAATCAATGAATATCACACGCCATTTTGACGCGACTGATCCAAAAATAGGGCCCCTGGTCAGTTGTTTGCCCTTTGTAGATTGCCTAGTATAATTTATATACTATAAAATTGGAAATGTTTTATAATTATAATATTTTCTCTCGAAAATCGCTCGCTTGTGGTTGAATTTTTGTAAAAAAGGGAGGACTTTTTTGCCGTTCGTATGGGACCTTAGATTTTTCCGTACCCGAATGGCAAAAACTGTACGTACTAAAGGCTTTTATTATGCCTTGGGTTGCTTGTTGCTCGTATAACACAAATTAGGGGACTGAAAATATTTGTTCAGCAAATAAATGTGCGTGTAATAAGCCAACGAACATCGTTATATAAAAACATTCGAACGAATTCAGGAAGCTTATAAATAAATATTTTCCATCTCAAGGGAATGGTTATAAAGAAATAATAGGACCAAAGATTTATAAAGAAATAATAGGACCGACCCTATGGAACAATTTCTAATATTTTTCCATCATGATGAAAAGGCAATTTTAGAGGACATTAGGTAAATTGTTCACAATCAATTTTAATATTTGATCGTTTATGAACTTTTTAATGACTAATGGAACGTAGGTTTTTAGAGAAGGAATCATGTGAATTAGATTCAGTTTTGATTGTTGTAAATAAATTAAAAAAATGTTGGTAGGTGTGCAAGAAATAAGAACAGATATACAGAACGTTCGGTAATATGTTTTCAACTGCCCAGTATTTAACATGATTAATTTAGTTGAAACTTGAGACACAACGTATTTTTAACCTTAATTACTTTACTAGAGAACCGATATTTATTTCCATTTAGTTTTTGTTCAGTGAAATGCTACTAAAACGGAGTGCACATGCAAGGTTTCTCGTAGTTTTTTTTAAAGTTTAATCTGATATAAGTCAGCAGTTCAGCACAATATATATTCGATTAAGTAACAATACAAATATAGGTACAGCATATCAAGGTGTCGCGTCGTGTTTCTTCGACGGGGAGGACTCGGCTTGGTTAGCATGCATGAGTTGCATGCGATATGATCCGCCCGCACGTGGCATGCTAAGCGCTCTTCTGCAACCCTATTACGTAACTCGTATCGCTTGTGCTTTATCATATTCATCCTTGTAACAAAAAGTTAGTAAAACGTTTATAGCATAGCCATGGTTATCCGACCAATTAGACATGTACACCTCCATTATTGAATCTCGTTGTTATGAGATAATTTTAAAATGGGTCGTTAATACTTCAGTGTAGCCTGAAGAACAAGCAGGAAACGGTCGAAAAAAGCTGGGATAAAATTGGTGTTCCGTATATTTATTGATTGGGAATATTTTTAGATTAAGCTTAAAAAATTACCAATACTTATTATTTATTAAATATATAAACATTTTAATACGTATGTTAAAAAGATATAAGAATTATCGGAAGATTATATAATTTAATGATATTGATATATAATTAAGGGCTTTTGTTCTTAAGCAGCAGGCAGCGCAAAACGGCAGATTTTCTCACTTAAAAGTCTACGGTGATAGCTCCTAAAAATCTTCAGCTGCATAAAAGACCGTATGGGGGGGATCTGTGTCGGAAGTCTCGACATAGTTCCGTGTAAAACCATCAGGTGGCGCTCGAAAAATTGTAAAACAAAATTGGTGTTTTCGTGTATTTATTGATTGAGAATAATTTTTCAATGATGCTTAAAAAACTACAAATATTTCTTAAGATTTATTAAAGATGTAACTACATAAGTTAAAATGATGTTTGATGAATTAGAAAATCATAAAATTGAAATTGTCGACGCAAAATGTCAAAAATGATGCTTCAGACTTCGCCCGCAGGCCTCTTTAGCTCACTAGTGAATTAAGGCAGCATAGTATTTTCAAAACTTCAAAGTATACGCTTACTGCTTATAGCTTTTGTTGGAACAAATCTTCTAAATAAAATATTTATTTTTAGTGACCAAACAACGCTGTTCATGAGCGCTCGATTTCCTATTGAAATTGCGGTAGCATTAAAACCGTAATACCCCTGCCGATATTGCACCCATTAAACTTTGCTTACATTATCATATAAACCAGTTAAAAGTGACCAGCTTATAATATTAATGAATTTCAAGAGGTTGACAATCTTATCTTACGCAGTTCCCATGGAAAGTTTGATGTTAATAGATCCATAAAATAAAGGTATATTACACAATGTATTGTCAAGAAACATACAGCATTTTATTGTCGGACTTACCGCAACTCCTATAATTTTCTTACACGAATTAAACACATAAACATCATAACTCTAGTTATGACCGGTACGTGGCATAACTTTTCGAAGGGACGTGGTTGATTAAAACGATCATCAACTTTGCATTACGACCTGTCATAATAATTATTATGACCCCATAGCCATGTATTCGCATACATCAAAAAGTTGAAGCGTTATTATATGCTTATTTGAAATTAAAAGATATGTTTGTTTGAAAGTACATGTCTTTACACTAATTTTAGAGTTTTAGAGTTCCGTAGCCGAATGGCATAAAACGGAACCCTTATACTTTCGTCAAGTCTGTCTGTCTGTTTGTCTGTCACACCCACTTTATTCTGAAACTATTAGTATTACACAGTTGAAACTTAGTAGGTAGATATATCCTGTTAACCGCTTTACGATTCTCATACAAAAAATAAAAAGTAATAATATTTAAGAGGAGGCTCCCATACATGTAACTAAAACCTAAAACTTTTTTTTGTCAAACCTATGCGTGTAGGATGGCCAAGGACAGGTCTTTCAAAATGACACCGAGGTTTCTAAAACCATTTTTCTAATAGTCTAATGTTTGAGAGGTAAAAGCTACCTAAGTGGTAAAATGGCCGTTTCCCCCATCTAACTTATAAACAAAGCAAGTGTAAATTTTGAAATATACGTGATTGAGATTTTGACAGAAACACCAAAAACCGTTTAAGAGAGATAGAACTGGTAGTTTTTAAGAAAGAGCACATTGTCAATAACCGCAAACACAGCTTAGTTATTCATACAAATACTATGTAAAAATAAGTGCTGTCAACAAAATATTGTGGTATTTTGGCTAAGTGGAAGTAAGTGGATCTTTTATTCAGTTAAAGTTGGCACGGAACCGTTAGTGTATGAGTTCAACTTGCACTTGGCTGATTTTTAATCTTGATTGACGGTAAGGCCTGTAATAAGAAGAAGAAAAATAATGATAGTTCTACAATGTATACGCAGGTACTATCTTGATGTAAATCTGACTGGACTCTTTATATACAATAATGTTTTTTTGCTACCTACCTCTTATTACAATACTTAATAGTAAAAATACCTTCTTTTTCATTGTAATAAAATGAAAAGACTCATTATTTAAACGTTATACATTATAAAGGATGTCCAGAAAGTCAAGGTCATGCCGAAACCTATTACCCGAATTCGGCTTGACATTGACTTTCTGGACACCTGTATACGGTTGTTACGGACAAAAGCGCGTCAACGTTAACCCTGCGGTTATGTAAAAGTTATGAGTTTAACTTTTATAATATACCTATATCTGATATGCTTGCTACTGTGAATACAACAGTACCAATCTGTCACTGTCATGGTAAAATTAAAAAGGGTCGTATTAAAATTAAGTTGCTTCAATACGTGTATTCATTTTAATTACACATTTTCTACTATCACAAACATTTTCAGTTTAAGGATTAATGGATAGGATAAACTTTGTTGACAGTAGCTGTTCGCAATATGATTCATGTGAATGGATCAGGTTTTGTGTTCAGTTATTTATCGTTTTGCTTTCAATCGACGGAAAGTTTTCAATTCATTTATTGGGACCCAAAAGTTGTATGTATTTCAATTCTAGTCGAGAGTAAGAATAATAATAAACGGCATTGCGTCAGAGTATGATTTAGATCCATACATCAATATAACATTGTCCGTTTTCATCGACGTATACCAGAAAATTAGTATCGTTATATATACCTACTCATAAGACTTGCCCTTATAAATCATTGGTCGTTACTCTACATTACCAGGAAAACACATCTAAATTGTTTCCGCACAAGAAACAGAAGTATTTTGCGGATCCGAATTAAACAGAATTTGATTGATGTTCCGACAGCAGAATGGGGCTTAGGCGCTGGAGTCGAAATAAAAAGAAAATGCGATAAATAAACCCTTACGTAGCGTAGCTTGAATTAACTCTCTGGGGACATTAAGCCCGCTTGTCCTGACATAATGTATTGTTATCATATTACCCCGGGACCTCAACACCAGCCCGATCCGGACCGGCCAGACCACTTTACATATAGGAGTACATTTCCAAATTATGTGCAACAAACTACATGACTATTCGCTCTATTCAAAACTGGAAGAGTTTATAACTAGTAATAATCGGCGTACGGTTTGTAACTTTTGACAAAGTATACACTTATACTAATACTAGCAGTCCCCCGCGACTTCGTCCACGCGTTTTGAATTTGCTCCCTCCCCTCCCGTCGCAGCGTCATGTTTTATATCCTAAAGCCTTTCTCGAAAAATAAGCTATCCAACACAGAAATATTTTTTCAAATCGGTCCAGCAGTTCCTGAGATGAGCGCGTTTAAACAAACAAACTCTTCAGCTTTATAATATATTAGCGCAAGCCCAGTTGTACTTAAGCTGCGAACATTATTTTGGTGCGGAGTTATGTTAAAACTGTGATAGCTCCTAAGATATTTATTGAAATCAAATGATATAAAGGGCAACTTGGTTCTAAATGAAATGCTCGTGATGATGAATCTATTTATTTTAATAAGAATAAATACCTGTGTGTAAAATACACCTCTAAAAATAATGCATTATTTTTTTTACAAATTTATTAACATAAAAAAGGTTGTAGTAAGTCAACCATAAAAGATAGACATATGCTGTCGCGGACTTTATTATAGAACTCTTAATGCTAAACAATCCTGTCATACATGATTTTTGTGTAACTTAAGCGGTTTCCGCAGCGTATGCAGCGGAAGCTCTCAAAAGAAATATCTTTCTCCCGTTTTCGCAACATTTTTCATTTCTGCTGTGGTCTTATGAGTCGTATCTTTATGTTATATAGCCTAAAGCCTTCCTCGATAAATGAACTATCCAACGTAAAAATATTTTTTCAAATCGGGCCAGTAGTTTTTGAGATTAGCGCGTTCAAACAAACAAACAAACAAACAAACTCTTCAGCTTTATAATATTAGTATAGATTATTCGCTCAAGCGTATGTGAACGAGACACAAAAGATATTCTATTGTTATGCGGTTGCCTGCAATCGCTCGGGTGGACTGGACCGATGTGTTTTTTTTTTTGTGTTGGATAGCTTATTTATCGAGGCAGGCTATAGGCTATAGTACATCACGCTGCAAAGGGAAAGGAGGGAGCAAACTCAAAACACGTGGACGAAGAATCGCTAATGACTGATCATAATAAAATTTCTAATAACTGCTCTATTAACTGTGACTAAATCACTGGCAAACGGCAACACTTACTTCAGACAAAATTACCAAGAAAGTCGTTAAGAATGTTTTGTTTCACATTACAAATATCCTGCATTATGTGGTGGTTATATCGATAAATATCACGACCATCAGTAATTTATGGTTAACTACTATGCTACGTTTTTAATAAATAGGTAATAACTAAAACTTTAGTTATTCAAATATGCGAAAAACGCGATCCATGTTTCCACAAGTAAGAAATCGGTAAAAAAGTTACGTTTGTTTTCGGTTCTATTGTAGCTTCCATTATCCTAATCCTTATCAATTGACCTAACCGTTGTGTTTGGGATGTGTTTCAAATCTCGGTAATGTAACTAATGAAACGTAGTCTTATATCCGCACGGTGTAATCCCTTCAAGGTTTATCGACTTGCCCTATCTTTATTGAGCAATCAGTTATGAGTCGCCGAAAAATTCGTTCAGTGATACCGTAGTTTTGTCATGGCTCATAATTATGACAATAAACGAGATAATGGGTTACAAAAGTGTTTTTTCTTGCCATTGATTCATAAAATACTTGATGAAATATACTAGATCACGAGAAGATTGAAAGCTTGATAAGATTGAATTGACCACGAAATACTAGCAAAGATTCAGATCATAAAAGAAAGTAGCCCAACGCAACGCACTTTACGTTTACCTAATACTAGCGGACCGCCAATTTAATTTAACTTCGTTTTCGTATGGCGTTGCGTATTCTTTTTAAACGACGTTAAAAGCCTTCTTATTTTACGTTAGGTAGGTTATTAATCAGGCGTTATTTTTTTGTGGCTGTGTTACCTCATATCGCAGTCATTTGTAGACCGATTTAAAACATTTTTCCTAACCTAGAGGTTATACCTTATTGTTGGTCCCATGTTGCCAAGTTGGGATCTAATGCTAAAATTTTAAAGGCACGTATAAAGTTGTTACTAGAATCTTAATGTTGACGTGTTGTTACGTCTGATAGTCAACCTTGTGTGAAGCTAAGCTGATGGTGGAACTCCAGAACACCTAGAAGTTCAGTGATTTTAATAATAGAACTTATGATAGGTATTTGTTGTTACAAAGCTTTAGCCTTCCCCGATCAATTAAGGTATCCAACACGAAAAAAAATCAGGCTCTAAACTGAGAAATTTTTGACGTCTCTTTTAATACC
The DNA here is from genome assembly GCA_963924145.1 of Pyrausta purpuralis. NCBI lineage: Eukaryota > Metazoa > Arthropoda > Insecta > Lepidoptera > Crambidae > Pyrausta > Pyrausta purpuralis. Next base: position 16,166,543 of record OZ001653.1, on the reverse strand, counting down.
TTCATTTTTATTTCCCTCCCAATTAATGTACACTCTGTATCATCCTTATGAGCTAAAAGATCTTTTTTTCATCTAAAAGTGAAAATGTATTTCATAATAATAACATGAAATACATTAATTGGGAGGATAAGACGATAATAGTGACATCTACAATGTCTCAGTTTTGCCACGGCTTCACGGTTTCCCATAGTAGTTTTGGTTAGCACGTTCAAACAAAAATAATAATAAAAAACTTTATCTTTAAAATATTCGGTCTGTGTATAGAATTTTACTATAGTAAAAAATAATAATAAATAATGCTGTAGTAAAAATAATTTCGTAAACCTAATACCATAAGTTTTCTCAGTGTTCCAAGATCCAAAACCTGTTATTGTGTCCTAGTGAGCATGACGAGTGAAAGCAGGGTATTTCGCGATGAAACAGAACGGAAAACCTTATTAAGTTGCAATAGATCACGCTCCAGGAAAAATGCGGGTGGAATAGCTGCCGGGAATAAGAATGTGGTTGATAAAGAGGCCACTGACTGACTTCTGATGTTTTAATAACAGAGCAAATCGATAGAGATTATAATGAAAAAAAAAAAGGATTCTTATATAGATTGCTGTCCGTAATAGGCTGCGTATGACGTTAAAACGTTGTTGATGCACTTTCACCAAGTGCCTCTGATTCTTTTGTCACTCGAATTTATTGCGATTGAAAGCTCTCCGAAAATTGAGGCCCTGGGTACCAAATCTCGTGCAGTCCGCATTCGAAAAAACCGGCCAAGTGCGAGTCGGAATCACGCACTGAGGGTTCCGTGCCAACTTACAATTAGCACACAACAACTGAATTAGGGAATCCACTCACTTCCACTTAGCTAAAATATCATAATATTTTGTTGACAGCAAATATAACATCGTGTTTAATATTGTTTGTATGAAGAACAAAGTATGTAATACTTAAAAATGGTTTTAGAAACCTCGGTGTCTTTGTAAAACACCTATCCATACACACGCATAGGTTTGACAAAAAAAAAACGGTTTTAGTTTCATGTATGCCTCCCCAATATTATTATTTTTATATTTTTTGTATAAAAATCGTAATGCGGTTAACAGGATACATCATCATACCAAATTTTAACAGTGTGATGCTTATAGTTACAGAATACAGAAGTGGCTGTGACATACAAACGGGCAGACAGAAAGACTTGACGAAACCATAAGGGTTCCGCTTTTTGCCATTCGGCGACCGAACCATAAATAGATACACTGTGTAAAGTTAAATGCGCAAAACCTCAGTCACCTAAAATTATTTTTAATTTCATTGCCCTAATTCCGAAAGAAAAAAATAAATTTTATAATAATTTAATATTTTATGTGGCGTCTTGGTTTGACTGGCATTTCTGATCATTTCTTGCTCTGCGGACGGTGCGCTTTGTCGAGACAGGATTCGGTAGGTATTCACCGGGCCGCTATGCTGCACTGACTTTATTTTTATTACGCTTTTAAAGAACCAGCCATTGATTTTTTTTGGCGGGTTTGCGCACGTGATGGCTTGTCTTATTATTAAATAGACAGGGCAACTTTTTAATGAAGATTTTTTGAAAAATGTAAACTATATTAAAAAGTGGTTCAATTGATTCTGCTCATTTTTCCAATCAACCTGTTATCCGGTTCTGCGCATAACATTAAACGTTATAGAAGAAAAGACAGTTTTTGGATTATCAGGGTCACGATTTCTATGAATTTCGATTCTTCTTCTATGCGGAAGGTAAAACTTTAAACTCGAAATCGTATTACCACACAGAAAAAGTTTTATTGACGCGAGAATCTATCCCCAGACAGAATAGATAGGTATGATGTAAAGATGCAGAACCTAATTGGTAGAGACAGGATACTTAATCGTCAACCAATTAAACATGCGATTACTAAGAAACCGTAACTCACATTTTTAATTTATTTATTTAATAAAGTATCACACCCTTTGCAATCAAAAACGTGATCACAGCGTCACGTTATTACCTACGGGCATAAATTAAATGTATAATACCTTCATACAATGATGTAATTAACGAGCTTTACCCTCATTTCATTTAGCGAGTTTAATTGGATGGAGTAATCAATAAATAATTAGACCGTCTGGTGTACTCAAATTACGGTGAAAATATTGTTTATTTTGTCAGTGAACCAAAATGGTTACCGCAGTATAATTCGCTTATCAATAAAAACACGTGAATAATAACCGTGGAGTAAGTGGAAAACCGTGTGGGAGGCTTATGATCAGCAGTAGACATCCTTTGCCTGATAATAATGATGATGAAGTAGACCGAGAATATAATTATCTGCCATGCAATTACGAGAACAATTATCGCGTCTATATTTTCTTTTCAACTAATCTATGATCAAGTGGTTTCGAGATTATTGCGTCCTTTTCACTCTTGTAAAACTAACAGTTTACATTCTCTTTGTAACCTCTGTAACCGTATTGCGAAATGGATTTTAAGTAAAAATATTTAAATTTTAATAATTTGTGCATAACTTTTGTTCACTTACATGTGGTAGGTACAAGATTCTCTGAGCTTTATTTACTTTTCATCATAGTTTTAAAACACACACTAAGGCATTTTATAGGATTTACAATCACTAACAGATAATTCACACTTGTTGTATAGCTATTCACAGATTAGGGGTAAAACGCCCTAATTAAGACGCCTTACACACTGCGACTTATAGCATCAATGCAGTCACGCGTCAGCATCAATGCAAAATTGCGTCTGCATGGATACTAACGCGTGTTAGTATGGATGCAGTCGCCAAAATTCAGTACATAATTTGACAATTCCAGCTTCTGCATCGCGACTGTATGGATGCCAAAAGTAGCGCAGTGTGTAAAGGTTGATATTTTGCGACTGCATTGATACTAACGCGCATTAGCATCGCGATTGCACCGCTGCTTAAAGTCGCAGTGTGTAAAGGGTCTAAAACGTTTTCGAGTCTTTACATTGCGCGCCTGGGTAAAATATCTATTATTTTTAAATGCCATTGATACCATTGACCATCGTGTCAGGAAAACAACGCAATAGGTACGCTCCACCTTGCCAACTGAATGGATCGACAGCGTTCTGTCTCATTGTCATATAGAGCGAGAGCGAGCGAGAACGCATTATGCCGGTGCCGACGCTCCGTGCATGGCACGTAACGGTGATGGTCGTTGATGGAACGGTCTTGTGCATAAGGTGTCATAGTTTTCAATACAAATATTATTATTTTTCCGCTGAGATGTAGTGAGAAAAAACCTTTATGTATTACAGGGTCACAAATTACTTTTGAATTGAATCAGTCAGTGTTGGAATCACAAAAAACTTACAAAAAATGAAAAATCGAATTCTGTAAAAGTTTTCCAAACAGCGTTTTTGTTCTAGTGATTTTTTAAATACAACGTGTTCCGTATATAGATGTCCTGTTGTTTCGATGAGCGTGAGCCACAAATGACACAAAAATACGTACTGAAAAAGGTATTTTAAGTGCCTAGTTGACTTAAGTGATTCGAGTTAAGCACTCAACTTAAGTATCTCAACGGGAAGACACGAAGTAAGTAGGTATCATTATATATTTTTAGAGACAAAGTTACCCACTTAAGTGCCCTTTACTTCGTCAAAGTATTTCTGTAACGCCCCTGGTTTTCGCAAAAGACTTTACAATGTATAGGTATATTGCTGTAAAGTTCTTAACAACTTCTATTGAGCTGATACGTACTGCTATTAATTTTAATTCTTGTAGAATATATGTAAATTGTTTCCTTTATCATTTGGCAATTTAACAGAATATCAATTCGGTGAATATAAATAAAACCTATGTTTTTTTTTAAAAAAAAACGTACTTATGTTTATTTGAGCGATCAAATAAACCGTATTTTAGAGAAATACATTTTTTTTAAATAATTTACCTCGTAAGTCCACCGTAATGACATTGTATTTATTTACTTTTTATCTTTCTTTCAGAGAGGGACCATAAACATTAATTAGTCTGGTTAGTTCCAAAGCCAAGAAGACAAAGAATAATGTGCATTCTCTAATTTTCTTGATAATAAGTCTTAGACACAAACCAAGATCGCTTATTTGTCTGGGCGTCTAATAAGTTGAACATATATTTTCTTTGTTACTAATTTTGTGTTATTACAACAGTCTAATAATTACGAGATGGCAAAACTACAAAACGGTTTACGGTGAGTTTGGCTTAGAAAGTTACAAGATGCAGCTGGATGGATGATTTATGAAACTATACTTCTGCTGACTTAAAGTAAGTTAATGCTAAATATTGTTCCCCATAGTAAAAGCTAATGAACTTGTGTTATGGGAAACAATAGTCCAGTGGCGTTGTGTTATCAGCACATTTATACCATCATTATCAGCCAAAGGACTGCTGAACGTAGGCCTTCCTCACGGTTTTCCATCGCGACCGAACAACAACAACGCCCAAACCCCAGACCTTAGACAAAAATATGATTTCTACATAGTCGCGGCCGGTAATCAAACTGGGGACCTTAGAACGGCAATGCATTGAAACTATACATACTAAGCTATTAGCCATCACCACTAGGGAGGTCGTTGAAGAGTGAGAAATGCCCATATCGGGCAGTCAGCAAATGTCGAGGTGTGATTATGATGTTGATTATAGAAGCATCGATCATCGAGATCCGTTCAAAACTGTGTGTGTGTAGGTACTGCAAAGTGTAGTACCGCAAATCAATAAGGATAATAAATTTCAACTTGTGCTCAACTCAGCGTAAGAGATTTAGGAAAGCCGATAACGGAATGTTTTGGCGAGGGTAGTTTCCGAATGAATGGTGCCGTCAGGGATTTATGCACGGCTTCGGTTCACTTTTTCACAGCTTAAAGAGAAACTGGAAGATTTTTTAACAAATGACATAAAAAGTAGCTAGATAAAAGATTACCGTACCAATACATAGCCATGTATTTTGACCTTATAACGAGCGTCAAATAGCTCCATAATATTATGAGAAAATGAGGCTAAAGGATACATTATCGAAAGATAGATTGAACCCCGGTGTAATTATAGGCCAGTCATATTAATATTAATTGCGGTAAAGCTGCATTTTGATATGTTGTTTGGGTCTATCTAAACCAGTCCAGCAGTCATCCAGATTTGCAGCTCTCTCAAATGAAAGCGCTCTGAGTAATTACAGATATACCGCAAAAATATCACCGTTTTGTTTTTGTTTTTGTGCTATGAAAGCGAATTAGAATGACTGTTTTAAGAGAGATTACTTAAACATAATTAAAAATAACAAAATTTCAAATCATTTGAGCTCTAATTTTGTAGGTCTTATAGCTACCAAGATACAGGGCTCCCAATGTGCCCTATTTATCCATAAAAGTAATAAAACGGAAAAGGTGAAAAGCACTGACTGAGCCAAATGTTGCCTAGGCATGGCATCTAATTGTTTAAGGGTTACGAACCAAAAAAAAAGTTAAAATATTTTTTATTTAAATATTGGTTTACGAAGCTAGACTATAAAAAAGGAATTTTTATAAATGTATGTCCTTCGATATCATCGCCGATTGTGCAACTATTTTGAAAATAGTTTATTTGTCTGAAAAAATATTCTTCAAAGATATTACAACGACAACCACGTAACGACCGGCTCATACAAACTTAGGATAATCGAAGGAAACTCCTGATTTTTATATACATTTTAGTCACAGTTAAGATTTTACTTCTTTTCTAAATGTTGCAGCAAGATAGTTTACAGCTAATAGAATTCTTTAACAGCTTGCTTGCTTGTTGCATGCTATCTAACACAATAATAAATTTTGAAATCAAGTCAGCAAGTTCTTGAGGTAAGCGCAATCAACCAAATGAACATACCTTCTCCTTCTTCTTCTCCGCCTTCTTTTACCATTCTCTTGGTGAAGGCCTCCTTTTTTGATGTCAGTCTTTCCTATCCTGAGCCACCAGTAGGCACATAGATCTGGTTTCTCTCTTGATGACATCACTCCATCGCATTTGGGGTCTTCCTACCGGGCGTTTCTCTCCCCATGGTCTCCACTCAACAACCGTCTTAAACCAGGAGCCATATTTGCGGGCGACGTTGCCTGCCCAATGCCCAATTAAGCTTCGCTACTCGCTAGACAACATAAGTATTTTTACTTTGCTCTCTTAGTAAGACAAATAAGTGATTTGTCTTACGGTCTCGCAGTGTTAACCCTACCATTTTTCCCTATCTTTTTTACCAAAACATACATTATTATAATTATTACCTTATTATCCAGATAGATCCATACAACATACAAAAATGCAAGTTTACCGCAATTATTGCGACCTAAGCGTATTTTTTTGTTCAATATGACTAGCCTACTAAATTTTTGTGTGTGCGTGTGTGTAAGGCTATTATGGCTGGAATGCGTTGTGCCGATTTGCTTTAAAATGTCTGTGAAACTACAATTACTTTGTTTCAACAAATGGCGTTTTATTTATAAGTCTGATATGATTGTAACATTATAATAGGTAACCGTATAACCACTAAGTATCCAAGATTTTACGCTTGTCTGTTTTTGTCGGGCTATAAGTCAATGGAAGGAAAATCCTGAATGCGCTTTTTAGCAATAGGTGATATATCTTTCAACAAGTGAAAACCCACTAATTGAAATAGGAAATAGAACTGTGATCAAAGGAATAGCTTTGAAAAGGTTTTAAGCTGATATTCTGCGTTGTATGATTCATGGATAAACGTAAAAATAAGCAGATAATACGCCGGTTTACAATGGTTTAAAGATAGGTTTGTAACACTGACAGTAACATCATCTTATTTTCATCTTTTAAGAATACAGATAATACGCTGTCCACATTGTGCTTGTTAAAATTAAATTTGCGTATAACACAATTGAAAGCTCACATGCAAAACATCATTTCTCACTCACCTCTCACCTTCCTATTAAATTGTGTAATTATTAACACTAGACATGATTTTATACACCATTAATTTTCACAGGCTGGTCTTTATTTATTAAATTTATTTAGTATGGGTTCGCTCTTGGCTCCAGACCAAGCCTAGTGCGACTAAGACGGAGTCTAAGATGAAACGAGCTCGCCCAGAAGAAGCCTGTTCACTCGAATTTGAATTGATTCGGATTGTAATCACTAGGAAACACCGATACTGGCAGCGAGTTCCACTGCTTTGCCGTGCCCATTATAAATGTTGATGAGAAGCGCACTTCGCAACGCCCATTACTTCGCACACTCTCCAAAGTAAATAAGTCTCATATTATAAAGAATGTGATGCTCTGCCAACTTATATTAACATTATATTATTAGTAAATACTAACTTAATACGACATAATTTTCATTACCATTTAAAATTATATTTACAAGCTGATCTTGAATAATAAATAATGTGAATCTGTGTCAAGCTCTCAAAAACATTTCTCTTTGTAAGTAAATAGACATCATGAATAGCTTCTTTATACCTTTTGAGTATTCATATCGAGTGATATCATATCTCCAAACATGAAAGTATGACCTAGAAAGTGTTTACCTGGATACTACACCGGAGCTATACATAGTATGACGCACAAAGGATGCACCAATCCGTTAAATGCATACTAAATCGCTTGGAAGCCGTGCAGTCGGGTAAGAAGCGGTATTTTTAGATAACGACACTTTTAAATCCGTATTGAAGTATTACAATGGCCTTCTGCAATATTTATTAACGGTTTGTTACACTAAAACAGCAGTTAAGTTTCATAACTGTAATGGAACAGGAAACAGAACTTCAAGAAAATTCTGTATTTTACAAATATACTTACACATCCTCAAACTAAACACATACATAACTTGGTTATATTACATATCTGGGTAGTATGTGGTTTCAAACTTCTTTTTGCTCTTTGGATATGGGCGGAGGGCTTTGGGTATGTATGGATGGAGGTAAATGTTCATCTAAACGTCTCTTGTATGGATTGATGTTTAGCTTAAATGGCCTTCTTTTCTTTTCATGGAATCTTTGATCAAACTGAATTTTATATATATCTTTTCCAATTGACATACTTCTGGTAGCAAATGGTGTTTTAGTGTATTAGATACTTATTCTTGTAGCGTTTTTATAGTTATATTATACCCAACAATTTCCACACTTATGAAAATCATAACTTACAATTCTAAAATACTCTTATAACGTCACCATTTTCGATTGTTCACGTCTGATAGACGAACCATGATTGTTAATTTAGGAGTAACGTATCCATAGAAAAGTACCTGACAAACAGAAGCAGTAGTGAAAACCCTTTTAACTAAGTGTAAATCCTTAACAAGAATTTTATTATGTGAACGCCACTAGGTCATAAAATTAACTTACAAAAAAAGTAAAAACACTATAAAGTCTCAAATAAACTCTTGACCATTTAAATTAAAGAAATCTTTGGAGTCGGTAGTCTATAAATAAATAAATAGTTAATGCTTGAAATGATCAAAGTGTAGGCACTGACTCCAAAAATAAATTGTCCGCATAAAATTGATTCCTTTACTTTAAAAGGTCAAGAGTTTATTTGAGACTTTTAAGTGCATTTTGGTTTTGTAGTCGGTTTTTACTTTTTTTTAAAAGTTAATTTTATTTCTTCATTTTTAGTGATTACAGGAGAGTGAGGGGGGGGGGGGGAGGTATAGCACCCTATGACTCTCTTCTCTAAGAAGATACAAATTACCTATCATAAGTTCTGTCATTATAATACCTGAATTTCTAGGCGTAAAGGAGTTCCACCATCAGCTCAGCTTTTCACAATGTTGACTATCAGATGCAACAACACGTCAATATTAAGATTCTAGTAAAAAATACACTATACGTGCCTTTCAAATTTGAGGGCTGCCCTCAATTGCATAATGATCCCATCATCAGATTCCAACTTGGCAACAATGGGACCAACTAGAAGGTATAACCACTAGGTAGGCAATTTTTTTTCAAATCGGTCTACAAATGACTGTCATAATATAAGGTAAGACAGACACAAAAAAAAAGAAAAAAAAACATACAGTCGAATTGATAACCTTTCTGATAGTTTTAAACAAAGTATTAAAATAAAAACTAAACCTTGTGACAGTTAACATCATTCGCATTGAAAACTGTACCATACCGTGTGGAAAGTAGATTTCCATTAAGTCTATTTAGCGCGTGGAACGGGCTCTATCCATTTAATGTGGTTTACAGAAAAATACCACTCGTCTGAGGCACATTCGCATAAGTTTATTAGTGTGGCGCTGAATGAAACCGCGGATTTTAATTTCGCCCCTTCTGCACCTAATTTTCTGCTTCTTCCAACCCAGGACAGACTACAACCAGGAAATTCGCGGTAGCTAAAACGGTTAAGGTATGTTGCACCTATCATACAGAGAGCATACAATGGCAAACTGTATCACCAGAGATGTTTTTTATTTTGTCATTAAATAAGTATAATCTGTTGCGGTGAGATATGAGATATATGGCACACAGAATAGTTAATAACATTTCAATGAGTTTAAAATTACTCGTTTTGCTTACAGCCTAAAGTATTGATCATGCAAACATACTCGTTGAGGTTAAATAACTAGTCTATCGTCACCCCTGCAGCCTAAATCTGGAGATTTTTTTTTGTCATTTCTAGTAACTTTTTCAACTTTTCGTTTTTCGGCATCAAATATCCTCATAACTAACGTGGTAGGTAACGTGGTCGTGTGTCCAGGAATGAAATAATAAAATTTTAAGGGGAAAATATCTATACCTAATGAAAAAAGGGATGGTTTTTAATCGGTCATAAATATAGATGTTAAAAACTGCAAGGTGTGACTGCTGCATCAGTTTGTTAAGTAACTTAAATACCTAAAAGTTATTTAACCTTTAACTGGTGACATGGTTTTCGTGTAACTTAACTGGTGACGAGCGGTCTGAGAGACCGCTGTCGTATCTGGTCTATAGCATTGAAATTAAGTATGGTGGCATGCCACAGTGCTTAAAGACAGATTAGTAGTATATTAAATGATTAAAATAAACATAGTAGTATTCTCTGAATATATATTTTTATTAGGAACTTTCCATCACAACGTATTTAGTCTGTACAATTAAAAAAATGATGTAAGTTTAACAATTAGTGGCTATAAAAATTAAATCAACATATTATAACAAAAATACTTTTTTTTCCATAAAGTTAAGATAATAATTATCTAAAAAAATTATAATGAACAAATCATAAGTGTCATTTCAAAAAATTGACAGTGGTCAAACTTTGGTATTTTCATTGGCGGTCAGAGCATAACTGTTTCGCACACTGCAAGCACGCGTGTTTTCCACACAAATTAACGACATGGTCGTCCGTGCTCCGCCGAGGCGACAACATCTCCTGAGGATGCCACGTGTAGTGGCGAAACGCGTCGAGGTTTTTTGCACGTTGATGTTGGGTACTAATAATTGCATCAGCTGTGCCGCATGTGTATTGAGGGAGGGCGGGTGGTGCATCCTGCATTTGCCTGAACTAATACTAAACGCGGTGACGGTTCGTGTTGTTAGTTGCCTGCGCCGGCGTCGCTTCGCGGAAATTTAAAGCAAAATAATTTTATAAATTTCAACTAAATAATGGATTTCCGCAAAGTAACGCCTGATTCCATTAATTTTCCACACAAATTACATTGATAATTTGATTTGCGATTTTACTTAGGAGGACAACTGGCACAGGTTTTGCGTATTTTTGGAATGTTCTCGGGGTTTTGTGGTTCAGGTGGCAAATCAGAACCCAAAATACGCGCTAAGTTGATTCGTTTATCGCGCGGAATATGAGTATTTTAAACTTTATGCTTCATGTGTTCTATAACTGCGTTTCTAGTCAATATTTCGATGAGCCGTTCTCGATCAATATCTTGGCCAACATAGGCTATAGGCATAGGCCATCTTCGTGTTCAGCGACTGCAGGTGTACTGGTCGCTACTGGTAGCTCGGGGCATTACCGGTTCTTCGTCTTCAGAGGCACTTTTTTCTGTGTCAGAGTTATGATCACTTTGCTCAAGGATATAATTTTCGGGAATATCTTCGGCTTCCGATCGACTTGAGTCTTCCTGTATCAGCCTCTTTTCAATTTGACGATAAAATTTAGAATTTGCGACAAATGGAATATGTTTACTAGTGCTTGGCACTACAAACCTTGCCCCCGACTTCATACGCTTCTTTTTCGTAGGTTCAGAATAATTCATTGCAAATAACAACTGTCAAAAACGAAAAAGCAATACAGCGAAAATATGTGAAAAAGTTACGTAAGGTCTATGTTACTTCGATTTGGGCCTGTCCGACGCAAATATCCCCCGCAACGGCGTGGACGCAACTAAAATCGAAGCTACTAAGGCGCTTAAGCAAAGGAAGCGCGGGGAAGGGGTTGAAATGAAGTTTTACTGACGCCGCTCGGCCTGTGAGACCGCTTATCATCAGTTAAAGGTTAAAAAAGGGTATATCAATAGTCTCGTTTCAGTACTATTTTAGAATGAATGGCGCGAATGCGCAAAAAAGCTGTAAAAATAACTTTTTCCTTTCGAAAAATAAACACTGAAGACATTTGGTAGCGTTCTATTAATATATTAGTTAGACCACAACTTTTTTCCTTAAAATAACATTAAAAAATGAACTCATACACGACATGAGACTCAAACCGCCGTAAATTTCACGAGTAAGGTAATTTTTAGGGTTTCGTAGCCTTTTATTTTTAGAACCCTTATAGTTTCGTCAAGTCTGTCTGTCTGTATGTCAAAGCCACTTTATTCTGTAACTGTAAGTATTATAACAGCAACAACAACCATTACTCGTTATTACTTATTCCATAGAAAGAAAAATCATCAACAAAGTAAAAACTAAAGTAATTATTGTCTTTGGGTAGAAATCGTTAACAAAATGCAAAACATAACATAACAAGGTTAAATTTTGTGTTTAAGGTTTCAAAATTCTTCTCAATCAACAAATACACGACAACACTATTGTCTCAGCATTGTCTACGCGAAATATCAAAAAAAATGCTTCAGACTACGCCTTCTGGGCGGCGATTCTAGCGTCAATCGAACTATTTTCGAATGCCAGTTTCACCTTTTTACCTCAAAAATCAAATAATATATCTAATCTATTCGCAAAAAAACTCGAAGCGGAAGAAATCGAAATGCATAGAAATTGTAACCCTGAGAAATTATTATTTCTTTGATGAAGAGAATTCAATCGGTGATTGTTTTTTTGTATACGAATCTGCACCGTGACGTAAAAAGAGTCGGGTGTTATAAGTTTAACGTGTCTGTCTGTGCATTAGTGTACCTATTTGTCGTATCATAGCCCTCAAATGGATGAACCGAATTTAGTTTAGTTTCTTTTGTGTCATAGATAATGTTTACTCGACTGCTTTTAGCTTTGAAGACTATCAGCTCTTTTCTAGTTTTTAGTTGCCCGATGGATTCAAAATTTGTTACCGTGTTATATTAATGATATTGAAAGTATATGATAAGGTAGCCATGATGTTTAAATATCATCAGCTCCTTAATAATTGATGAGGGGTTCTGTCTACCTACTATATATAATATTCTATCGATTCAAAATTTATTACAATGTAACAAGGATAAGTTCTTTTTAATGACATAATATATCTCTTTTAGTAAATGGAAGAAAATGGTTATAATAATTAGAAAGCAACCATGCCAAGAGGTGCTCGTAGCGCAGTGGTAGCAGCTCTTTGGTAGTGATACCGAAGAGAAGCAACCTACGTCGCGGTCGTGTTTGGATGGGTGGTCACCCGTATTCCGACCATATAAGTGACGTACATCACGAGCATCTCCGTGCTTCGGAAGGCACGTTAAGCTGTTGGTCCCGGCTTATATCGGTTGATATTAGTCGTTAAGCCTAGTCAGACGCCTAATGGGCGGCTTGATAACATCTAACAGCAGGGTTAGTCGCTTACCTTGCAAACACCCCTCCAACAACCCGCACTGAGCCCGCGTGGTAAAGTAAGGCTCAAACTGCCTCATAGTTGAGGTAAGGCCTTTGCTCAGCAGTGGGATGCTACAGGATTGTGTTATTCTGGCATATTTCAGAACAGTCACAGTAGCTGGATATTACGAAAAGCGTTAGAATTTCACCATCCCGGAAGATGGCAATAAAAGTTGGTAAAATCAAAAAGCCACCTCCAGGGTCTCAGCGATTTTATTGTCCGCGAGATAAAGAATGACTCAATAAGTGTACTTGAAATGTGAATAAAAAAATAAAAATGTGTAATTTTATAATTTTAATAATACCTTTTATTTTAGTGCGCTAAAATGAAATTAAAGTGTTGTGCTAACTTAATCTAACTGAAACATTATTTTGTGACATAAAACAAGTAAACAATTAAAATCCTGCCCCGCAATTTATCAAAGTTATCTTGGCCTATTTTTTTATGGGTACAGCAAATGATTCAACGGCAAAGCAGGCTACCGTCAGTCCCCTTGCAGTGATCTCGTACACCCACAGGTTCTTGCCATATTCAGTCTCTGATTCAAAAACGTGTTGGAACATGTTAGTATCTAGTCGTTCGAAGGAAGCAGATCCCTGGAAAGGCACAATAAAGTTGTCTTAGTTTTAGGCTGGCTTGAATTCATTTGCTGTCAAAAAAGGATGGTCTCCCTCAGTAGTCGTAGTGGCTCTGGAGCACATCAACTGGTATTAGTGATCCCTCATGCCTATTGCACACTTTATTATCAACCATTAGATCCCTTACATACTGTTTTTTTAAGCATCGATATACTCACTCCTAGCTGCAAAGGTTCTATACACCACATCAAATATCGCTAAATAAAATATCAAGACACTGACTGAACACGGTACGTCGAAGGATCACCACATAGATGGTTTGACGCCACATTGAATTTCGTGACGACGAATGGCTTGATGTAAATCATAACTAATCGTTTTAATTATTTGGTTAAATTTACACTTTACATTTACAATAGTAACATGAAAAATTCTATAAAGTGTACATTTTTAGTTTATATGCAATTTTGGAACCCCTAATTTAGCAAGAGATTGTGCTTTTCTGAATCGACCGGTAAATGCCTTGTGAATTCTGTATAAGGATCTGGATCAGGGACTATAAGAGACTCTACTGCTGAGAAAGACCCCTTACACACTGCGTCTTTTAGCATTGATGCAGTCGGGCGATTGTAAATGTAAAGTGACAATCTAACCATTTGGTTAGTTATGATTTGATATCAAGCCATTAGTAGTCGCGATATTCAATGTGGCGTCGTACCATCTATGCGGTGATCCTCCGACGTACCGTGTTAACTGTCTTGATATTTTATTCCGCGACATCTCCACGTGATCGAATCAGAAATGAGGAGATACGTAGAAAAACTAAGGTAACGGACATAGCATTGAGAATCAGTAAGCTCAAGTAGCAATGGGCAGGGCACATAGCGCGAAGAACTGATGGCCGTTGGCGCAGGAAAGTTCTAGATTGGAGAGCCTTTGAACAAAGATGCAGCGTAGGACGTCCACCAACAAGATGGACAGACGACCTTAAAAGATCGCAGGGTCAAACGGGATGCAGACCGCTAGTGATCGGTCGCTGTGGAAAGCCGTGGGGGAGGCCTATGTTCAGCAGTGGACGTCCTTTGGCCGAGAATGATGATGATATCTGATGTGGTGTAAAAAACCCTTTGCAGTTAGGAGTGAGTAAATTTATAAAAAATATTTACCTTATCTACTGAGCATTTCATGGCATCGATTTTGGCGTTAATTATTTGAAAAAAATAACGAACGATCCGTCTTTGGCAGCCAAATCCTGGCACGCGTAATCTCAGGCGCCATTGATTGTTTTCCCACACATAATTTCGAAATCGAGCCTAGGAAAAATACATAATATTAAAATAACAGTATGTACCAAACAGTAGTATCTTTAACTGCAGTACATATGTTTATACCCAAACGGTATGTTTACTTATTTCAGTTACATAAATATCAGCATTGGGTAAACGAACCTTTAAATATTCAATCGGCTTGAAAATAGTAAAATTTCCTGTTACGAAATTTTTACGCGACGAATTGTAAATTCTCGCAAAAAAATTAAGGTAAGTGCCATATGCACTATGAGCACGGCCCACTTCGTTTTTCGTGCAGTTTCGAACATCTGTTACAAAAATTTCGTACGGACCCTGGAATTAATAAGCAAGAAGTAATTATTTTAATCCAAGCGTGTTTGGTCAACGCACAACGCACGTACAAACGGCCTGTTTCTTTTAAGATAAACTAGCGAATACACTAACTAACGATACACTAACCTGGAGCTCTATACTTGATTCATTCGCTTGGATATGGCGTTTGATTTTCGTTCGAAAACAAACTGAAGTTGAACGAAACCCGAGCAAAATATATATGTAAATACTTATAATATTGAGTTTAATTTCTTTCTTTACTCTTGCGTGGAATTAAACTGTATTTCATTCGATAATCGGACATTAATAAATGAATATCCCACGCCATTTTGGCGCGAGTTATTAAAAATAGAGCTCCAGGGGCCCTAGTTTTGAATTGATCGTTAAATATGGCGTGCGAATTTTATTTAAAAACGAATTTAAAATCTATGAAAATCACGCGACATAAAGACGTTAGTACTCACAAAACTCAGTTATCTTTTTTCGAATCATTCCGGTGTGGAATTATACAAATTCTCATTGGGAAATCGGTCATAAATCAATGTAGTTAATGCTTTGGGCTTAATAGAAATATATTTGTGCGCTTCTATTTCTGTAAGTTAGGTACCTTACATCGATTATTGTCATTTCGTATTAACCTTGTCATTTACCATTTATGCAGTCGTTTTCTGTATAATAGCTTAATCTCCTAATACATTCAGCTTTTGAATACTAGAAATAATTTAATGTGCTAAGCAACTTAATGTCCACAGAATACTAAGAAATAATAATTGTTAAGTTGAAAGTGATGCCAAAGCTATACAAAATAAAAAACCGGCCAAGTGCGAGTCGGACTCTTGCACTGAGGGTTCCGTGCCAACTTTAACTGAATTAGGGAATCCACTTACTACCACTTAGTAAAATATCACAATATTTTGTTGACAGCAAACATAACTTTGGTTTTCATAGAGTTTGTATGAAGAACAAATTATGTTTGCGGTTGTTGAAAATGTGTTATATCTCAAAAACTTCTCTTTCGATCCAGTCCAAACCAATTTAAGTTGAAAGTATTTATTAAGATCTACCTTACATATTTTTTTCAAAATTTATACTCGCTTTGACCGAGTCTCCCAACAAGTGGGTCTTAAAATGAACATGGAAAAGACGAAAAATAAAATTATGTCGAGTTCCCTTGTTGTACCCACTTCAGTATCCATTGGGAACTCAACTCTTGAAGTTGTCGACGAGTACGTCTACCTGGGACAAGTGATCCAATTGGGTAGGTCCAACTTTGAGAAAGAGGTCATCGACGAATCCAACTCGGCTGGGCAGCGTTCGGGAAATTACGCAATAGTGTCTTCTCATCTCATCTATCTCAGTGTCTAAAGACGAAAGTCTTCAACCAGTGTGTGTTACCAGTGATGACATACGGATCCGAAACATGGTCTCTAACTATGGGCCTCATAAAGAAGCTCAAAATCACACAACGAGCGATGGAGAGGGCTACGCTGGGTGTTTCTCTACGGGATCGAATTAGAAATGAGGAGATATGTAGGAGAACTAAGGTAACGGACATAGCCCTGAGAATCAGTAAGCTCAAGTGGCAATGGGCCGGGCACATAGCGCGACGAACTGATGGCCGTTGGCGCAGGAAAGATCTAGATTGGAGACCCTTCGACCAAAGTCGTAGCGTAGGACGTCCACCAACAAGATGGACAGACGACCTTAAAAAGATCGCATGATCAAACTGGATGCAGATCGCTAGTGATCGGTCGCTGTGGAAAGCCGTGGGGGAGGCCTATGTTCAGCAGTGGACATCCTTTGGCTGATATTGATGGTGATGATGACACTCGCTTAGTTTAGAAGTTAGATGGGGAGGGGGGGACGCCCATTTTAGCACTTTGGAAGCGTCTAGCTATGAAACGGTAGACTTTAAAAGAAATTGGTTTTATGAAACTTTATTTCATTTTAGAAGACCTATCCATAGACACTCCACACGCATAGGTTTGATTTAAAAAAATGATTTAGTTTTATGTAATCCCTCCCCCCCTTAAATATCATTATTTTTTATTTTTTGTATAAGAATCGTAAAGCGGGTAACAAGATACATCTTTCTACTAAATTTTAACAGTGTGATGCTCTTAGTTACAGAATTAAGTAAGTGTGACATACGGACGGACAGACAGACAGACAGACAGACTTGACGAAACTATAAGGGTTTCGTTTTTTGCCATTTGGCTACGGAACCCTAAAAATGCAGAATCTTCAGCTATTATTATTCTATACAGCTGTTAACAGTCGTTCGCCTGAAAACACGTGTACATTCAATCGCCTGAAAACACATGTAAATTCAATTATTTAGTGCGATGGCCAAGTCTCAATATATTTATATAAAACATTAAAGAATTTAAATATTGATATGCGTCACTATAAGATGCTGTTAATTATTACGTAACAACTTAATGCTTCGAGTACGGAGATTCCAGACACAATGGATTTTCAATTGTTATGGACCACAATCGTGGTCTTAGAGACTGGACGTATTAAGACAGAAAGTCGCTTAAGTAGAGACTGAATAAATTAATAACCGACTTGGTATTACATGGATCTCACAACTTTTTACCGCAGAACAACTGAGTTGCGAGACTTGGTTTTTTTGACAAGTATTGTTTTTGATGGGTAACATTTGCTTTACTTCAAATACATTTTTTTAGTTTGTATGAAGAACATTAACCTCATACAGACTTTAAAAAGCTTATAGGAACATAATTGTTAAAAAACTATGTTATTCAGCTTAGTATACTCACGTCAGCGAAAACACAAATAATTTGAAGCTTTAAACTGCTTATTACTTATACAAGTTGCTGTTATGTAACTTATATGTGTGTTGGGATAGGCATGTATGCGCCCGAATAGAATAAGACACAGGGTTGGTCCGATTCCATGTCCGACACAGTTGCTTTCACAAGTGTTATTAATATTTTTAAGTTTGTGTAGTGACAAAACACTATAAAATCGAAATTAAAATTATCTAACTTTTCTGCCTTAACAAGCATTAGTTCTTTAGGCTATGTGGAAAACCGTGGGGGAAGCCTTTGTTCAGCAGTGATCTTCCTTTGCTACTGATTGAGACCCGTATTCTTAAAAATAAGTATAGTAGTAATTAGTATAAGAAGCACTAGCATAATGACTACCGGAGGGAAAATTAAAGTATGATGTTAGAAAGTTGAGCGTTTTATGAATATTTTCTGTAATGGCGGTGTATTATTTACAGTAATAAACATTACCACAGAACGGTTGGGAGCAGCAGCGCCCGTGATATAAATCAATTTTAAAAATATGAATACTATCAAAATGATTTTCGCCATGTTGTCCACACTACAAATTGATTTGTGTTAGAATTAAGTATAGAATCATAACCAAAATTAAAATCCATGAATTTGCCTAATTTAAATGCAATGATTGAATGAGCAATGATACTTATAGTAATGTCGGTTATTTATGGGCCATTATTTACAATCATATTTTTCGTTTTTAAAGTAATAATGAATAAAAATAAGTGCAATTAGGTTTCAATAAAGCAATTTAGAATTCATTGGCAGTTTCCCGTGGTTTGTCCGCGTCGATATCTCAATGATTATGAATTATAACCTTTGTTGGGTTCCGTAGCCAAAGAGAAAAAAACAGAACTCTTATAGATTCGCCAAGTCTCTATGTCTGTCTGTCTGTCTGTCTGTTCGTCCATCCGTATGTCACCGCCACTTTATTCTGAAACTAATAGCATAACATCGATAAAGCTTGGTGGGTAGGTGTACTCTGATAACTGCTTTACGCTTCCCATACAAAAAATAATATGAAACAGATGGCCCAAGCAGTTATTCTTTACAGAATAAATTCAACTTGGAAATTGATGTCGCTTCGCTATCTAATGATTTAGAATGTTTTTAACACTCACTGTGTCATATTTTATATTCATAAAGATGAAATAAGAAACCAAAAATTTGCGCACGGGCGGGACTTGAACCAGCAACCTTTTGGCAGACCGGGCCAAACGCTCTTACCAATTGAGCTACCGTGCTGTCAGTCCGACCCTGCGAAATTTGTGGTCTCTTATGAAAACGTCAATTGCGTGACGCTTAGCGCCATCTAGCCTTCTGTTTATGAAACAGATGTTATGCGCAAAAATTTTTGGTTTCTTATTTCATCTTTATGAATATAAAATATGACACTGTGAGTGTTAAAAACATTCTAAATCATTAGATAGCGAAGCGACATCAATTTCCAAGTTGAATTTATTCTGTAAAGAGTAACTGCTTGGGCCATCTGTTTCATAAACAGACGGCTAGATGGCGCTAAGCGTCACGCAATTGACGTTTTCATAAGAGACCACAAATTTCGCAGGGTCGGACTGACAACACGGTAGCTCAATTATCAGATCACTTTTTTACAATGAATTCTGTCAATATTGCAACTATTAGACTCTTACCTTATTACAAAATACTTTATTGTTAACTCAGGATCGATCGTCAAGTAGCGAAACGACAAAATATATCGTTTATATCATTCCTGATATTTATCGAGAGAGGTTATAAATGATACAAACAGGGTTTTCTACAAATACATTTAAAGATGAAAACGAATAATGAGCTAGACTGCTATGAGCTAGACTCCCTACAGGAATTTCAGTCCGTTTTCGATCAAGCGAGTGACTCAAAAATAGGGCCCTAAGAATGTTCGATGAGTATTCGATAGTAGTCATGTAGCCTTTTTCGTTAATAGAGACACTCTACTAACTTAACACACCCAATTATTTAAAGAATCATAGTAGATTAATTATAATTTAATTTGGCAGTGTGACCATCTAGTTAAATGATAGGACCGTACGTTGTGTATTTTTGTAGTACCAATTATTTTAGAGGTACGTGGATATTTAAAAATAAATAAGTTTCTCAAGTCCTTGGGGTATGTACGCATTAAAACCAAGAGGAAAATAGAAACCCGCAAAACCACTGGTTCATACCTAACCTAATATTTTTTTTTAATAAAATTGAAACAATCTAACCACTCCCCTTCCTTTTGAAGCTGAATGTTTACGCAATAATAACCGACGTAATATTGAATCAAAAATTATTTAATACTTTGATTTGTAAGGGTTGGGTTGTAAAAATTAGACAAAACGTTGTAAATCAACTCATATTTATATTGAGAGTGTCAAGATCGGACCGGACGGAGGATCGGGTCGGACTGACAGCACGGTAGCTCAATTGGTAAGAGCGTTTGGCCCGGTCTGCCAAAAGGTTGCTGGTTCAAGTCCCGCCCGTGCGCAAAAATTTTTGGTTTCTTATTTCATCTTTATGAATATAAAATATGACACTGTGAATGTTAAAAACATTCTAAATCATTAGATAGCGAAGCGACATCAATTTCCAAGTTGAATTTATTCTGTAAAGAGTAACTGCTTGGGCCATCTGTTTCATAAACAGACGGCTAGATGGCGCTAAGCGTCACGCAATTGACATTTTCATAAGAGACCACAAATTTCGCAGGGTCGGACTGACAGCACGGTAGCACAATTGGTAAGAGCGTTTGGCCCGGTCTGCCAAAAGGTTGCTGGTTCAAGTCCCGCCCGTGCGCAAATTTTTGGTTTCTTATTTCATCTTTATGAATATAAAATATGACACTGTGAGTGTTAAAAACATTCTAAATCATTAGATAGCGAAGCAACATCAATTTCCAAGTTGAATTTATTCTGTAAAGAATAACTGCTTGGGCCATCTGTTTCATAAACAAACGGCTACATGGCGCTAAGCGTCACGCAATTGACGTTTTCATAAGAGACCACAAATTTCGCAGGGTCGGACTGACAGCACGGTAGCTCAATTGGTAAGAGCGTTTGGCCCGGTCTGCCAAAAGGTTGCTGGTTCAAGTCCCGCCCGTGCGCAAAATTTTTGGTTTCTTATTTCATCTTTATCATTAGAATTTCTTTGACACAGCTCATTATATTCAAATAAGTTTCGTCTAGAGCCAAATAAGTCACAAATATTTGTCAAACTTATAACAAATAAATACTAAAATGTGATTAAAAAACATCTCATCAAAACCAAGTCGAAATATAGTATTGCTATTCATTTTTACCCTAAGTAATCCAGAAATTTATCTAGCCAATATAAATATGAGTTGATTTACAACGTTTTGTCTGATTTTTACAACCCAACCCTTACAAATCAAAGTATTAAATAATTTTTGATTCAATATTACGTCGGTTATTATTGCGTAAACATTCAGCTTCAAAAGGAAGGGGAGTGGTTAGATTGTTTCAATTTTATTAAAAAAAAAATATTAGGTTAGGTATGAACCAGTGGTTTTGCGGGTTTCTATTTTCCTCTTGGTTTTAATGCGTACATACCCCAAGGACTTGAGAAACTTATTTATTTTTAAATATCCACGTACCTCTAAAAGAATTGGTACTACAAAAATACACAACGTACGGTCCTATCATTTAACTAGATGGTCACACTGCCAAATTAAATTATAATTAATCTACTATGATTCTTTAAATAATTTGGTGTATTTAGTTAGTAGAGTGTCTCTATTAACGAAAAGGTCTACATGACTACTATCGAATACTCATCGAATATTCTTAGGGCCCTATTTTTGAGTCACTCGCTTGATCGAAAACGGACTGAAAATCGTTGTAAATTAAACGATCCACAAAACCGAGGCACTATTGTTTATTCATAAAGATTCAGCTGAAGATTTGTGACAGTGTGGTGTGGTGATAGGCTCAACAATTACAGGTATCAGAAAAATGAACATATATACATTTATGACCTATTCAATTACATTAGAAAATATACTATATTCCTGTAGGGAGTCATAGCAGTCTAGCTCATTATTCGTTTTCATCTTTAAATGTATTTGTAGAAAACCCTGTTTGTATCATTTATAACCTCTCTCGATAAATATCAGGAATGCTATAAACGATATATTTTGTCGTTTCTCTACTTGACGATCGATCCTGAGTTTAGAATAAAGTATTTTGTAATAAGGTAAGAGTCTAGTAGTTGCAATATTGAAAGAATTAATTGTAAAAAAAGTGCTCTGATAGTTGATAGTCAATATGATGGCACCGACTTCAAAAATAATTCCTTACCTTTGAAGGTCAAGAGTTTATTTGAGCCTTTTTAGTGCATTTTTAGTTTTTTTTTAAGTTTATTTTACTTTCTATTTTTAATGATTACAGGCGTTTTGCATCTTATGACTCTGTTCTATAAGAAGCTACAAACTACCTATCATAAGTTCTGTCATTTTAAACCCTGAACTCCTAAACGTTAAGGTGTTCCACCATCAGCTCAGCTCCACACAATGTTGACTATCAGACTAAACAACTTAAGATTTTTATACAAAAACGCTATACATGCTTTCAAAATTTAAGGGGTTTTCCTCGATTGCACCATATCCCATCTTCAGATCTCGACCTTGCAATAATGGGACCAACTAGATGGTATAACCCTTAAGTAGGCTAAAAAAAATCAAATCCATCTAAAAATGACTGTGGTATGAGGTAAAACAGCCACAAACAAACATACAGTCGAATTGATAACCTCTTCCTATTTTAAAGTCGGTTTTAAAATATGGAAAAACTACAACACGCAATTAACTAACTACATACGCTTACAACGTGGACAAGCGAGGTCCATTTTGTGTGTTATTACTTATTTCTTATTATTCAAATTAATGATGATCCTATTCGATGTATTATTATAATGACTTGTTTTTTGCTGTGTTATACAAACTAATGCGCACTCAATAATAAAAGTTGACCACAACAGAAATGTCCTTCAGAGTAGCGTTATTTAAAACTTAGTGGTGCTATTTAAAACTATAATGTTTGGATCGGTAGCACTATGTTGAACAGTTCAAATCATATGAGGGCCAACGTTTAAAGTCCCTTAACCCCCAGCTGCCCCCGCGGTCTTTGGCTATCATCATCATCATCATTATCAGCCAAAGGACGACGACTGCTGAAAATAGGCCTCCCCACGGTTTTTCACAGCGACCATTTAGTTAGTTTAGTTTAGTCCTACGATCTTTACAAGGTCATCTGCCCATTTTGTCGTTGGGCGTCCTACGCCAAGTCTTAGGTAAAAGGGTATCCAATCTATAATTTTACTGCCCCATCAGCCATCAGTTCTTCGTGCTATATGCCCTGCCTATTGCCACTAGAGCTAAGTGTTTTTTTTACTACGATATGTCCTTTACCTTCGTTATTTTACGTATCTCCTCATTTCTGATTTGATCTCGTCGAGAAACACCGAGCATAACCCTCTCCATCGCACACTGTGAGATTTTGAGCTTCCTTATAAGGCCGTATGTCATTCATCACTGGATCCACTCACAGGTTGAAGATAGTCTTCTACAGATACTAAAGTAATTAACACAAGAACACACTCTTGCGCAATTTCCCAAACGCTGCCCAGCTGAATTGGGTTCGTGGATTTACCTCTTTCTCGAAGTTGGACCTACCTAATTGGATTATTTGTCCCAGGTTTACTCGTGGAAGAATCGAGATATTCTCAACATATACTGGAGTGATTACAACAAAGGAGTTTGACATGATTTTAGTGTTTTCCACGTTCATTTTAAGACCTACATGTTGGAAGATTCGGTCAAGGTCTTCGAGAATAGTGCCAAGGTTCGTCGTAGGGTACGCAAAAATGCATTTTCTGACAAACAAAAGGTAAATTAACTATTCTATTAAGTAACTTAATAAATAACTCAACAAATACTTATTTTATTACATGTACCACAAAATAAGAAAAGTATAATATGAATAATTTATTGCACAATAAGTTAAAGTGAAGGATATTGTTAAAATAGGTAATTATATTAACAAGTCATGGGGTTGAATAAATAAAATTACTTCACCAGACTCCTACTGTTGCGATGACAGCTCTCTAACTTATAACTAGCAATTAGTACCCGGTTGGCGGAATCATCAAGTCCTTAAATTATTAATGAATTAAAAACTCGCAAACGCTGCAGCGTACGGTCACAAGGCGACCAATTAATTATATCAGTTAGTTTTCCAATAATTGCTTCGCTGCCAAGCCAAGAAGTACCTCTTTGACTTTGACTTTTTTCAAAAGGATTTTTTAATTTCTTTTCAACTCTCCTTCCGATATCGTTGTAAGCTTTTTTCGGTGTAGTTTTCTAATACCATGTTATCGATTCCGCAAGGATACTCAAATTTATATAAAACTAGCAGCCCTCTGCGGGTGCACCCGTCACGTGAGATTTACCATAAAAACTGAACATAAGTACCTATAGACACATTTTCGATAGCATTATTATCCGGACGTAAGTAGGTTTTAGAGTAGTAGGGTAGGTTAAGTTATTTGTGTTATGAGTAATTATTCGACGAAACCAAACCAAACGACACGAATCACTCCTGTGAATATGACGTGTGATATTAATATAATTAAGTTCAATTTTCTTATAAAAACAATCGAAATCCACGCGAAAGAAATTAAGAAAATAAATCTTAATTTTGTGAGTACTTAAGTCTATATTTCGCGCTATTGGCGTTTTTTTTTTGTTTTTGAGCGAAAAATATATACCCAAACGAGTGATTCAAAAATAGGGCTCCTGGATTCGAATTAAGGATTTTTTCCCATAGTTACTTAAAAACATTCACCATCCATGACTTGGTAAAAAACTGATGGCCGTGGACCAAAGACTTCGCTTAGGACGTCCACCGACAAGACGGACTGACGACCGAGGGGGAGGCCTATGTTCAGCAGTGGACGTCCTTTGGCTGATAATGATGATGATGAATGGTTTCAAGGGCTCAAAATTAAATGCTTAAATGCAATGCATTAAATGCAAATGTGTTCAAAATTAAATGCTTGTTGCAAAAAGTACTTATTTGGTTAAGGATTAATATTATGTTCATGAGAAGACCATCGAAACTAATCTATCTATTTATGTTTTTTTTTTACAATAATAAAAGTTATAGTGATCAAACCTTAAGAGATCGGTATATATAAATATCCTTTGGACATTCCCACACATCGCCATCTAGCCCCAAAGTAAGCTACTCAAAGCTTGTGTTATGGGTGCCAGACAACGGATATAATACTTAAATACTTTTTTTTTTGTAAATACATACATGATATACATAGAAAACACCCAGACCAATACAAACAGACATGTTCATGCACACAAATGTTTGTATTGTGCGGGGATCGAACCCGCACCCGCTGCGTAGTAGGCGATTTCTCGACCACTACACCAGACGGGTCGTCAATATGGTCGGGTATATGCTGTCCCAGTTTTTTTGTACATTATGCCATTCATCATATTAGTGTAAGATGCATCGAAACATCTTCATTAACATTTATCGTCATATCTTCATAAGTAATATGAATATATTAATGAAATATAGCCTATATGTTATTTCAATATATAAGCTACAATTTTGTTTAGCTTCATTAAAATCGATTCATTAGTCATTGCATGAAGGAAACACAAACACATCCATACATCTATTCTCACAAACTTTTGCGTTTATAATATTAGTAAGATTCATTCTGTTCGTTTTGTTTCGAGTTTGCATTTTAGAGACCGATTGATGAAATGTTATGTCAACTCGCTGGCACCCTGAATTAAGACTTTCGAAATTACTTCTTAATTCTTCTCTGATTGAAGGATTTGGACACTTAACTAGAATTATTGAACATCAGAATGAAAACTTACTTTTGTTTTGTAGGTAGTTAGTTGATCTTTACAAAAATATGTACTTACTCATTTGTTTAACTTATTGGCAGGGACGGGTGTAAATTAATAATATTTCATTATTGTGAGGAAGCTTTTGTATACCTTTCTTATTGATTTTTTTATTCTCTTTATTTTTTTTTAACATGAACAAAAACTAGGAACCACTTTAAAACATATATAATATACCTGACGCATGCCGTTATTAAAGATGTAAAACAAAAATTCTAAACTAGCTCTAAACAATTCTAATATTCATCGAAAGCTTATAAGGAGTGAGTTATATTTGCGATAGAGAGGTATAAATTATATTGTTCCAAATTGTGGGTAGGAGTAACTTGCTTTGTCTGTTTTCCGTATAAGGACATTTCTACAGAAGGGCACTTTTTTTCTCAATTCGGTGGTTGATTTTTAATTTGGATTTTGTAGTAGTTTAAATAATAAAAAATGAAGTTTACTCCATCCTGAAACATAAAATAACGATTTGCCTAAATTTTGTTGATTGATCTATGAGAAAAGTTAGGCTCCGAATTGAGAAAGCACCGAATTGAGAAAACGATGTACCGAATTGAGAAAAAGAATCACCGAATTGAGAATAGATGCAACATTATCTAATGTATTGTATTGTATTGCATTCTTTTGTGTACACATAATGTATTTGAATGATCAAAATAAAAAAATACCAAAAGCGTTATGTTAACAGACTGCTGGTCAATCGGTTTGATAGTTTATGTGCCTATCTATATCAATATTTTTTTGTAATGTTAATAATAAAAAAAAAGATCCATATGTTTATTTTTCGATATAACTAATAATCAGTCTTGTTTTTAAAACTCAAACAATTTAAACATTTCAATTTTCAAATTGGATAACACAATACTCTTTATCATCGATATATTTATATCTTATTCTCATCCTTATTCTTTATTGATTTACTTAGAAGCGCTAAAAGAATCATTCTGCTAACTGAACGAAAGTTCAAATTCACCACATGATAGTAGCTAGTTACGTATCGCGAGCCGGGTGGGGAGTTTTTAAAATCTAACTAAATTAATTAAAATTAAAATGCGAGTAATGTCTGCACCGATTCGAAGATGATTTATTACTGGCTAACTAATTCTAAATACAGGCACGGGCCGTTGAGGCTGAAACGGCTAAGTCGATAATAAAATACATGAGCTTGCCCTTAAATATGCTGAGGCAACCCTAATCTAAGACAGAAGGGCGAGGGGGTTCCATAACTAGGTACTTGGTGCAGCATGTTTATTAGTAAATTATGTCTTCATAATATTTTGTTCCATTTAATATTTAAATTCAATTAATCACATAAAATATTTTATAATAATTTAATATTTAAATGCAATTAATCACATAAAATAGGAAATTGAATATGTTAAGTACGTTCGTAATATTATATTGTTGAATTGTTAATTTGTCAATTTTAAGACACTTGTTAGTATTTTTGTACTAACTTACTGATAATTTATAGGGAGATCTGTAATTGGCCATACCCAATGTATTAAAACGTGAGTTATAGCAATGAATGTGCTGTTGATTTTCTCGATACAACAATAATCAACAACAACAATTAGCTAAATTAATAATATAAAAGTGAAACCTCAATTCGGTGTAAGTTTTCTCAATTCGGTGCACCTTTTTCCACGGAATTGAGATCCATGGAATTGAGAAAATAACACAATACATCAAATTACCCAAAAATGTTATGAATTACAGTAATTTCTACTAAACCTAACGATAGAAAGCTGTTAAACACTCAATAGTTTTAGCACAAATCTCATAAAATACTTTAGATACATAATCGAGGTGGCACACCGATTTGAGAAATTACCCTGTACCAAAAACACCGAACGATTTCGTACCTTTGAAAATTGCTCCTGAGTGCTACAGATCTCCCGTTTACACTGTTCATCCACTCGGGCGCAACTGTCAGATGACGGGAACAAGTAGTGCGCGTTCCTATTATGCATAGTTAGTGCTACAGGTACATAAAAGTAAATTTCACCGAATTGAGGCACAAGCCTCGGACAAAATTTAAATGTGTCACTGTATTCAAATTAAAGGATCCACGATATATGTAAGCACGTATATGGCTTCATTATTTATTCCTTGTTATAGGAATGTAGGAATAATAATCAGCAACTTATTATTTTAAAAGTTATGAAACGAAAACGAGTAAATTCTGGAAACCGGACACTCCATTTTAGGCCAAATTCTGCCCGTTTTTGAACTTTCCAATTTTTTGTAGACCGTATGTACAACCTGGTGGTCTTCTTGATATGCTCTCCATCAGGCCAAGAGTTGTATAAATACGTGTGATTTTTTCAGACACGTTATTCAATTTTAAAGGTAGGTTTTTTGCTCCAGTCGGTCAATCAGTCGCTTCTGTAGAAATGCCCATAAGTAAGTCGTATGAAATTTAATTTAAAGCTGATATGAATTCGGACGTGCCATTAAATACAACAGTATGCTGCGCAAATATAGCCGAAATCAGATGACACCTGAAACCACCATCGGTACTCGATAACAAATTCCCGACACGCACTATAAAAGTTCCAATTCTGTTTGGTGCCGGGTGGTCAGGGCGGAAAAGTTAAATACTCTAACTTTTATTGATACATAAACCTGTTTTGAGTAGCGGTTGTAAATTAAGAAAAATACGGTGAGATTTATAGATTTAATTCGGTATTGGGAGAAATGGTATTTCTATGAGTTGATTGAGGCAATCTTCGTAGTTCCAAACCTTAAAGTTAGACCAGTAGTTACGTGATGCATGTTTAACGTCTGGTTGTTAGTTCTTTAACAATAAGAAAGGGAAAGAATAGTTCGTGTTTGTATTTTAACAATAAGAAATTTTAAATTGTTGTCTTTGTAAAAAGAATGGCACGTCTCCAAAAACCAGTAAATAAGTTTAAAAATTTTCTTCTCGTGTGTAAAAAAAGCGGTTCAAAAGCCTTTTAAAAATCTTCAAACGCTTTCAACAAACCTCCTATAATGCCAGCTACAATATGAATTGAAATCGTGGCCTATAATGTAGTGGTGACGTTTGGAATCAGGGGCGGCACGAATCTCACGTTTCGACGAAGTAAATTTTATTTCTCGCACCAAATGTTATGCCTTGGGTTGCGATATTGCAAAGGCACATGTCAATGGATCACTCGCATCGATGATGCTTTTAATTTTTTTATAAATCTCGCTCACACTCAGCTTTTATCGACTGAAAGCGATTCGTATCGTTGTTTTACGGGAGAGATCCGTGATTCCAGAATAACCAGCCACTACAAGTTTAAGCTTTTTGTTCGTATTGTGAAAGTTGGCGTTATGGAAAATGTAAGGAAACTCAAGTTGCGATAGCGGAGACTAAAACTTTTAATATGCTTGTTTTTATGATAACGCTTAGCTTTAGTTTGAATCTTTGTCTGTTTGAAAGTTTTACGATAAAAGATATCGACTTTAAGCAGTAGTACTGTATATCATGAGAACATGCAAACATTATGATATAGCCGTTAATACATGTAGTTTGTTAAATATGTACCAAATTATTTAATGTTCTCTACATTTATACGACCAAAAAAAGGCATGCATAAATTGCTCTTATGACAGTCAAATAACAAATTGTGACTCAGATATACGACATCTCCGCTATGAAATATTATTTCAATTTAAAATCATTATTTATTTGCTTGTACTTGCCTATCCATCCAGTAGGTAATTGAAAACATAAGATTGGGGCTCCAACTAGAGGCGCCTGCCTAGTTATGTTTACGTTTGAAATTGAATATAAAGGCAACATTATAAGGAGTTACTCCTAGGGAGAATTGAATTATAACATAATGTAGAAATTGGACGTGTATTTGTTATAGTGTAGATAAATGATAACTCTTTACATGTATCTTTAAAATATTTACTCCAAAGCAAAATATTGATTCGAATTGATTCTTTTATTCTTCTTCTTCAAAATTGATTACCTTAAAGGTTCTGTTTCACAATTTCTAAGTAAGTTTTTGTTTATGTTATCTGCCAGAGAGGTAGTTCATACGAAATGAGGTTCTAAATTTTAATTATTATTGATTTGTGCTTACTGTTTTGCATAACAAGCTCTCAGTGTCATGAATGTATGATTGCCTTTGATTGCTCATAAAGCCCGGTTATATGTGTACTGGACAAGCTTTATCAGTAAGCGATCTCAACATTCAATCTGATTGTTGACAAAACAAGACGATAGGATACCATTGCATTAAAACTACCAATTTATTTGTTATTACACGAGTTTAGAGTGATGCACATAATAAATCCTTTCTTTGAAAGAGTCAAGAGTTTAAAAGTTTAAACTAAACTCTTGACTCTTTCAATTCATTCGTCCATTGTTTGTCCATTTAAAAACGAAATGGACAAAAAAGTCCATTTCGTTTTTAAAGTTAGTTTTAGTTTAAGTTTTTCATCATCACTGAACATTACTACCAAGTCACAAGTCATTATTACCGAACTCCTAAGCATTAACGAGTTCCACCACCAGCTCCACAGAATGGTGACTATCCAACGTAAAGGCATGTCAACATTACGATAATAAGTACAAAACACTATATTATGATTGTATGTGTCCATCCACCGCCATCATGAGGGATTTTTCAGATACTTGGTGATGTACTAAAAAGATTAGTCAATCCTGCTTTGGTAGTATATTAGCTAAGAACTGAACTGCAAAGCGAGAAATTGTTATTTTTCGTGTCATCAACTACAAGCATGATCATTGCAAAGTGTGCCAAACTCAGCAGACTACCGAGTTTATGGGGCCTACGCTGGCAATGTTATGGCCGTAGTACACACTGTCCGGGTGTTAACAGGAGTAATAAACGGGCCAGCTGGGAAATGAATGAATGCAGATTTTATGGTATTTGAAGATGGTATTAACAGTTTGTACGGTAGGTAAACAAAACCATAATTGGTGCATAATGTTTCACGGATACACAACATTGAGGGAGGTTAGTTATTAGTTTTTTTTTTAAAAAAAAGGAAATGATTTGGCCAATGTAGTACTTTTCCTATCCATAACATAAGAATCGGATTTGAAGTAGCCTACTTCTTCTTAATATAATAGGATCATATATAGGCATCTAAAATAGTAGATACCTATTTAATTGAACCTAAGGTACTGCAAGCTGCTTAAAAGTAACATGAGAATCACATAAAGAGGTGATTCAAACCTCTATAACGGCTTCTTCCTTACCCTTTTAACATTGCACTGTTGGGACTTACCTTTTCCAAATAAATTGACACTTACCATATTGTCTCTTTGGGTCCAACACTTATATTGAGCACTATATAACCTATCACCGCCAATGCGAATAAAATATATTTCAATAAAAGTAAATAAAAAGACAATTTAGTTTATTTCTGAGTCCTCTGAGGGCCTGTAATAAATCGGTGAGAAGAGCTCATAATACAAAAGCAATCATCATCATTATCAGCCAAAGGACGTGCACTGCTAAACATAGGCCACCCTTACAAACGGAAAAATCATGACCGACAAAATACAGATATAGATTTATTTTGATTTATTTAATCAACCGCTAACAAAGAACAAGAAAGTACTTTCACATGAAAACAAACTTGAATTCGCATTGTTATTTTTCGAGCCGCTATAAAAATTCAAAGCCTAATAGGATTCTTACTGACATGAATGAGGCGACAGGAAACAAAATCATTTCAACGGGCGAGAAATAAATATTTACCGAAGATTTTTATTACAGCGACGGAATAACAAACAGGGAAAGATTGAAGGGTGACTTGATGTTATCTCGATGCCGGGAGAGTATCAAGAGAAACAAAAGGCGCATATTATTATAATGAACGAAGCGCGGCAAGAGGCAGTTTTACTAAGGTTTTATAAATAGTCAAAATTCGGCTAAGCGTCACGCAACTGACGTTTTCATAAGAAACCACAAATTTCGCCGGGTCGGACTGACAGCACGGTAGCTCAATTGGTAAGAGCGTTTGGCCCGGTTTGCCAAAAGGTTGCTGGTGCAAGTCCCGCCCGTGCGCAAATTTTTGGTTTCTTATTTCATCTTTATATATTATTCTAATAGTTAAAATAATTGATGCTTTAGAATGTTTTTAACACTCACAGTGTCATATTTTATATTCATAAAGATGAAATAAGAAACCAAAAATTTGCGCACGGGCGGGACTTGAACCAGCAACCTTTTGGCAAACCGGGCCAAACGCTCTTACCAATTGAGCTACCGTGCTGTTAGTCCGACCCTGCGAAATTTGTGGTTTCTTATGAAAACGTCAATTGCGTGACGCTTAGCGCCATCTAGCCGTCTGTTTATGAAACAGATGGCCCAAGCAGTTATTCTTTACAGAATAAATTCAACTTGGAAATTGATGTCGCTTCGCTATCTAATGCTTTAGAATGTTTTTAACACTCACAGTGTCATATTTTATATTCATAAAGATGAAATAAGAAACCAAAAATTTTTTTTTTTTTTTTTAGATAGCGAAGCGACATCAATTTCCAAGTTGAATTTATTCTGTAAAGAATAACTGCTTGGGCCATCTGTTTCATAAACAGACGGCTAGATGGCGCTAAGCGTCACGCAATTGACGTTTTCATAAGAAACCACAAATTTCGCAGGGTCGGACTAACAGCACGGTAGCTCAATTGGTAAGAGCGTTTGGCCCGGTTTGCCAAAAGGTTGCTGGTTCAAGTCCCGCCCGTGCGCAAATTTTTGGTTTCTTATTTCATCTTTATGAATATAAAATATGACACTGTGAGTGTTAAAAACATTCTAAAGCATTAGATAGCGAAGCGACATCAATTTCCAAGTTGAATTTATTCTGTAAAGAATAACTGCTTGGGCCATCTGTTTCATAAACAGACGGCTAGATGGCGCTAAGCGTCACGCAATTGACGTTTTCATAAGAAACTACAAATTTCGCAGGGTCGGACTAACAGCACGGTAGCTCAATTGGTAAGAGCGTTTGGCCCGGTTTGCCAAAAGGTTGCTGGTTCAAGTCCCGCCCGTGCGCAAATTTTTGGTTTCTTATTTCATCTTTATGAATATAAAATATGACACTGTGAGTGTTAAAAACATTCTAAAGCATTAGATAGCGAAGCGACATCAATTTCCAAGTTGAATTTATTCTGTAAAGAATAACTGCTTGGGCCATCTGTTTCATAAACAGACGGCTAGATGGCGCTAAGCGTCACGCAATTGACGTTTTCATAAGAAACCACAAATTTCGCAGGGTCGGACTAACAGCACGGTAGCTCAATTGGTAAGAGCGTTTGGCCCGGTTTGCCAAAAGGTTGCTGGTTCAAGTCCCGCCCGTGCGCAAATTTTTGGTTTCTTATTTCATCTTTATGAATATAAAATATGACACTGTGAGTGTTAAAAACATTCTAAAGCATTAGATAGCGAAGCGACATCAATTTCCAAGTTGAATTTATTCTGTAAAGAATAACTGCTTGGGCCATCTGTTTCATAAACAGACGGCTAGATGGCGCTAAGCGTCACGCAATTGACGTTTTCATAAGAAACCACAAATTTCGCAGGGTCGGACTAACAGCACGGTAGCTCAATTGGTAAGAGCGTTTGGCCCGGTTTGCCAAAAGGTTGCTGGTTCAAGTCCCGCCCGTGCGCAAATTTTTGCTTTCTTATTTCATCTTTATGAATACAATAATTGAAATAAATCTAAGCTCCACCATCCAATCAGAGCCAACTTGCTTTTGGCGCCAAAAAGAACATTTGTTATACGGCAGATATATAATTCTTATAAGTCTCCCATTTATCTTAAAAAATAACAAACAATTAAAAAAATATAATTATAATAATCAAATCATCTAAAAATTATACAAGTTATTCTTATATCATAGCCGAGTTACATTTAACATAGTGGACACTTCCGGCATTTCAATCTAATAATAATCCCAATAATCTTTAAATAATTAATTGACAATTAATACCATATAATTATAATAATCAAATCATCTTTAGATTAATCCAAGTTATTCTTATAATATAGCCGATTTATATTCAACATGGTGAACACTTCCGGCATTATCATAACTAACGTTAATCATATTATTTCAAATCTAGATAGGTGTATAAATGATGATGCATGAACATAATGACGAAGATAATGTGTAATTTAGTGAATACAGTAAGTGGGGTTACACACAGTGAGTATGTGGTTTACTGCTGAAGTATACTATTACGGAACTAAGTAAATATGTGGGGCTGACTAGGATCGGGAATCTTCTAATAAAAGGTATGCATGTGGGGCCGTAGACCCCAGGTAGGTCTCTTAAAATGATATCGGGGTGTCTAGATCTATTATATCTAAAAGTAAACGTTTTGGTGATGTACGCTTTCAAAGTGGTAAAATGGGCGTCCCCTCCCCTCCTCTAACTTTTGAAATAACCTCGTGAAAATTTCGAATAAAATACAAAATGTAGATCTTTTTAAATACTTCTAACAAAATACTTTTTCTTTCTTTCTTACAAAGATGTGACTTCGAGATTAAAATAGTACTTTTTGAGATAGAGCACATTTTCAACAACCTCAAATATAACTAAATTAGGGGTACACTTACTTCCACAGAGCCAAAATACCACAATATTTTGTTGACAGCAAAAATATCTAACTAACAGACATAATTTATCTTACCATATCAGTATTTAGCGACCGATTTTGAAATAACATTTTCATAAATAATTGCTGACAAATAGGTGAAGTTTTCAAATTAGGCGTTTTGGATCATATTTGGCGAAAATGCCTTATCTGGCGTTGGTAAAAGCGACCATTAGTAAGTGAAAAACGTTGTCAAATCGGCCCACAAATTACTATAGTCCGGTCAAATTAGACATCCAAGGTTACAAAAATTCCCACCTAGCTGAAAATTGGTAGGATTGTTTAAAACACCATCATAAATGAAATGTAGAAAGTCCCCATCGATCCGACCTGGAAAAAAAGTTACTCGGGGTCAAAGGTCACAAAAACGTGTTTTTCGCGATTTTCAGTAAAACGGTAAATTTTATCATAAAATTAGCCACGACAAAAATTGTAGAGCAGATAAATATCTACAAAAAATGTCTATATACTTTTCTTCCTAAGAGCCACCGTTTTTGACATATAACGATCCAAAAAGTTGAAAGAGTTGTAATTGTCATTATATGCACACGTTTCCACGCCACCTTTGAGGTAGTGTACTTAGTGCGTTTTTTTTAATGTGGTTTCCCCAGTAAGCCTATTCCACGAATCTGTTGTGATTATGTTTAGGGTATATGGGTAAATAACAAAAAAACATAAAACAAAAAAATTAAACCTCCTTCAAAAACTTACTTAAAAGCTCAAAATAAGTTATAAAAGCTCATAATCACAACAGATTCGTGGAATAGGCTTACTGGGGAAACCACATTAAAAAAAAACGCACTAAGTACACTACCTCGAAGGTGGCGTGGAAACGTGTGCATATAATAACAATTACAACTCTTTCAACTTTTTGGATCGTTATATGTCAAAAACGGTGGCTCTTAGGAAGAAAAGTAAATAAACATTTTTTGTAGATATTTATCTGTTCTAAAATTTTTGTCGTTGCTAATTTTATGATAAAACTTACCGTTTTGTTGAAAATCGCGAAAAACCCGTTTTTGCGACCTTTGACCCCGAGTAACTTTTTTCCAGGTATCGGATCGATGGGGACTTTCTACATTTCATTTATGATGGTGTTTTAAACAATCTTACCAATTTTCAGCTAGGTGGGAATTTTTGTAACCTTACCCCTATTTTATGTCTAATTTGACCGGACTACTACGATACAATCTAACATATATACACGATAAAAACAAGATACAGTCGAATTGATAACCTCCTCCTTTTAGTGAAGTCGGTTAAAAATCTAATATGTTCTTGTTTATTGTTATCCGTACTCGGTACTATTATAATGTTTTTGAGTACATGTATGAAACGAGGCTGGGTTGTAGGTTCTCAAATTCATTATTGAAACATAAAAGGCAATGTTTGTTTTCTATTAGGAGATTGGACCCCTGGTATAACTGCTACATTTGAATATTTCTGAACAAACTTGGCGTGAAACATTTTCGTTTGTATAACTTTCTTCTAGTTTCAAAAGAAAGCTAGATCGATTTCCAACAAACTTGTTGCATCTTATTTTAGTTGCAGAGTTGCTCTCTCGGATAAAGCAATTTCGTAGGTGGCTGCGACAAACAGTTTTGGTCGAAAACATATATTTTTAAAACTAATCATATTTATTTTACGAGTTAGCGTTTGTTTGTCTGTTTAATGTTAATGACCTGTTTTACAATGTCATATTACGTTTTTGTTAGGGTTAAATGCTAGATAATTCATACGAAATAACGATCTCTTTGAATTATTCGTTGGTTAGTGCTGACTACTTGGGCGCGTATTGCTGGGCTTTACTGACAAATTAGCAATTTGTGTTGCTATTTCGCATGAAATTTATTTGTATATACTCGTATATTGGACACCAATCACATACATTGCTCTGATCCCAAAGTAAGTATTTAATGCATTAATTGTGTTATGGAAATTACACACAACAGTGGTACTACAACACCCAGACCCGAGACAATATAGAAAATTTTGATTTCTATATTGACCCGACCGGGAATCGAACCCGAGACCTAGGAGCGGCGACGCCTTGAAAACAGCGTGCTTAGCAACTACACCACGGAGGGCGGTAAATAGTATTAATAAAGTCAAACAACATTAATATTCATATTCGTACTAGTATAGCATTCATTATTAAAGTATTATTATATTGATAATATTCGTTTACACTGAGTCGGAATTGAGCTGCCTGGAAATTGAACGCCTAAAGTGAGATCGCAATACGTTGGTCGCAATACGCCTTCTGGTTATCGTGGTGATCGTCACCATACAGTCACTTTCACTGCGTGTCGAGAAATGGGTGCAAAAATGTACTCTATTGACACATAAACTCGGGTGGGTGAGAGGGTAAGCGGGACGAATGCGTCATGTTTAAAAATTGCATTCTTATTATAACTGGGTCATCATTACCATTATCAGCCAACGGACGTCCACTGCTTAACTAAGGTCTCTCCCACTGTTTCCACAGCCACCGATAACAAGGGGTCTGCATCCAGTTTTGTCCTGCGATATTAAGGTATATAGGTAGTATAAGGCCTTCTGTTCATCTTGTCGGTGGACGTCCCACGCCACTTTTCTGCTTCTAAGGCCATCATTTCCTCGTGCTTTGTGCAGCTATTTGCAGAGCTATGTCCGTTACCTTAGTTCTTCTTAACTCCTCATTTCTTATTCGATCTCGTTGAGTAAACACCGAGCACAGCCCTTTCCATCCACCGTTGTATGATTTTGAGCTTCCATTTAAGGCCCAATAGTAAGAGACCATGTTTTGGATCCGTATGCCATTATTAGTAACACACACAAGTAATACCGGTTTCTGATTATTGCCGTAATTACAATTAAATTAAATTAGTTGTGTTTTAGAGACAGCAATAATATACCTAGTTTGTTTTATCAGCCTTCTGTTGAAAAGATTCTTGACCCAATTAGCTGGTTTGAAGATGAGGGTAATGATTCACTTAATAAGTATACGTAGAACATTACAAGATGGAGGTACTCGCTCAGTATAATTTGGTAAAGGATTACGCGATTAGTGTGTACTCAAACATAGCGAGTGGATTGAGAGAGCCCAATCCTCCGCGAGGAATATTTTGAGAGTTCCTCACGATTTGACTTCCCCGACCTCTCCCATTGTACGTTATTTTCGTTAGAGACAAGTGGATGATTCTTTTATTATCCAAAATACACTTGATTCAAACGACCCTTTTAGAACTCTTGACACAAAAGGTTGGGGCACACGGAAGGCAAATAAAACGTGACTGCTCTTCTCGCATTATTGTTATTTACATAATGTGAGAGTATTTTTTACCGAACACGGCAAAACGAGATATATCATTGTTAATATACTTATCAGAAGTGTTGTAAGCCTATTCTTATTACCAGATCAATCCAAAGTTTGTAGGATTGAGTATATCAATAAAAAACGGAATTTATCTCAGAAGTTTTTTATATCCGATAATTTATAGCTAATTAGTTGATTTTCTCCTTTTTGATTTTCCAAACACTCCTCTTTTATAGATTTAATAAGACGATTAAAAATATGACTAAGGGCCTATCTTATCAACTTCAGATAAGACTTATTCGACTGAATAAGGATAAAACAACCGATTTAAAAATTACGTTTTCAAATTAGGCTATTTGTATTATATTCGACGAATGTTCCTTATCTGACGTAAGTAAAATCGGGCCTTAATAGTTTCCTATGTCTAACTGACAAAATTTTACGGAGCTATTACAAATCCGAAATAGGTATGTAAATTAATTAAAGGATTAATTGAACTTGATATTCAATGTTGTATTTTCTTTTGATTTCGATGCGGCGAATTCTTGATGATTGTATAAAACTATTATAATAGAACTGCATAAAATATTAAGAAATATAATGGTTTTCCTTTCTAAACTTACAAAAACGTACTTAATAATTGTATAATTAAGTCTGCGACTCAAAACAAGGTTTTAGTTCTACAATTAAAATAAAAATAATAAGGATATGTTGGAAACATACAAGGGAAATGATAGCTTGCCAAATACTAAGCTGTATACAACACAACTACACTTTATGAAATAATATATTACAAGCGGAAATGTAGGATGCACGAAATAAGATACACTGAATAAAACATATTGTTATTTTAGCGGGTGTACTCAGTTTCTACGCAGTGAATTCTTTTACAATGATGGAAAAAATCGTGCGCCTCAGGCACGAAAACTACTTTATTCTACTAGTATTCTTGTATACTAGAAGTTCTGTTAGTAGGTATTTGTTTCTAAACCGCTGATGCACTTCAAACTATCAAACCGTATTAGTAAGTAATCAATTAAATGTGTGTGTATGTGATATCGTTAGAATTTGATAATATTTGAGTATGTTAACCTATTATGGCTTCCAAATATAATACGTGTGCAAAATTAAGTAAGTGTATGTATGTTTGTGCCCGGATTTCTCAAAAACAAGAAGTCATAGCGAGATGATACTTCTGGTTTGATGAGGTGTATTACAACTTAGGGTACAGTTTCATCAAAATTGGTCCAGTAGGTTTTGAGATACGGGTAAATAACTAAAAATCATGAAATGCCTTGAAGAAACGTTTAAATTCGAAAGTTTAAAATAACAAATTTTCCCTATACGAGGAACAATTTCATTTCGAGTTGGAGCGGTTTAATTTTTAAGTCATTTTGAAGTTTGCCATAGTTTACGTAAGATGTAATTAAACTTAACCAATTAAATGAATTAAGAGTGAAGTAAATATTGCGAATACATTCCTACCTTATACCACAAACAAACACAGCACTCATACATTTTGTAGTACACTCCATAAGCAAGCTCGAAGCAAGCAGCCGAACCCCAATTGGGCTCCATACGACAGAACTCTGCTGTACAGACAAACATTCATCAATGTCAACAGCTAAACAGATAACTAACAGTGATGTATGGAGTGAGTCCACTGTGAAACAACTCGACGGATGACTGAAAATGAAAAATGATTTTAATTTTCAACTTTGTTTGCTGTAAATGAAGATTATTATCTGCAATACAATGGTGCACAAACGCACCTCTTTACTTTGTGAAATTCCATTTTATTAAATTTCTGAAATTCAGCTTGTATTGTAAGTAGAATTAATTACATTCTTTCTGAGAATACGTTGATCATTTACTGTGATGTAGTATCTACCAGTGGGAAATCAGGAAGGCATAAATTAATTACTAAGGGTCCTTTTAATTTACAACACCATCTCTTCCAGTAAGCGTAATGAAATTATGGTATTTATCAACACACTGGACCCTTATCAAGAAACCCCGACCCGTAAACAAGTAAAGTAAT
Organism: Pyrausta purpuralis; assembly: GCA_963924145.1. Classification (NCBI taxonomy): domain Eukaryota; kingdom Metazoa; phylum Arthropoda; class Insecta; order Lepidoptera; family Crambidae; genus Pyrausta; species Pyrausta purpuralis. The sequence goes on along the minus strand of OZ001653.1, from coordinate 16,126,625 downwards.
AAATGAATTACATGCGTATGGAGTCAGTTTCTATTCTTTTGATAACGAAATCTGCTGGCGTACGTAAGCTTTGACATCATGCCCCGACTCCAAAATAATACGTTTCTCCTACATTAAAGACGAATGAGTTATTTTCAGCTTCTTAGTCAGTGTTTTATTAATAATGTTTGATTGTTTTTTTATTTTATTTTTAGTACCGAATAATAATTAAATTATTATAAAACAATGTTTAACGCATTTTTCGGGACTGAGTTCTGTCCTCGCCGCTAATATTTTTTTGGTTCACTTCCGAAAACTACCTCGTGGTAATAGTGTTAAGGGATAAGGAAGAAGCCGACAAGAACCATATTTGGTGAATAAGGTGTATTTAAGATGGTGTTAATATATTTTTTAGTCAAAAATAAGTTTACAATTATGGTTTATTGCGAAGCCTTTTGGGACTAGTCGAGCGGCAACATGTTTCATACCCAAGTGATTTTTTAAAATGGTACGAATGAGACACGAAAGGTCCGGCGGCTATCTCTCTCCAACTTTTATGAGGATTTTCAGGCACTATTTTCTTCACCTGTGTTTTTACCTTCAGTCAAGGATTTTGACGTCGTACTAGGGAGGATCAAATCTTCGTTGTCATCTCTACCGCTTTTCATGGCTTTGTATTACTCATAAGCACATGTGTTTGATAAATTCAACTCAATGAGCGACATCTGTAACTTCTAACAAAAAAATCTATGCAAAATTTAAGAATAGATTGTCTTCTCGATGTTTTTCGCCCATACTGAAATTTGCAATACACACATGGTATGATGTTATTCAAAACATCACTGTATTTCATCTAAATAATATTTGAACTCAAATTCCGCTCCAAAAAAAAACAATTGATCGATCTTTTAACAACAAAAAAATAAAAATGATATTTTGGTGCTTTAGAATGTTTTTAACACTCACAGTGTCATATTTTATCTTTATAAAGATAAAATAAGAAACCAAAAATTTGCGCACGGACGGGACTTGAACCAGCAACCTTTTGGCAAACCGGGCCAAACGCTCTTACCAATTGAGCTACCGTGCTGTTAGTCTGACCCTGCGAAATTTGTGGTTTCTTATGAAAACGTCAATTGCGTGACGCTTAGCGCCATCTAGCCGTCTGTCTATGAAACAGATGACCCAAGCAGTTATTCTTTACAGAATAAATTCAACTTGGAAATTGATGTCGCTTCGCTTTTTTAATGCTTTAGAATGTTTTTAACACTCACAGTGTCATATTTTATATTTATAAAGATGAAATAAGAAACCAAAAATTTGCGCACGGACGGGACTTGAACCAGCAACCTTTTGGCAAACCGGGCCAAACGCTCTTACCAATTGAGTTACCTAAGTTGTTTCTATACGATATTCAACATATTTTTGAATCATGTTACATCACATTTTCATTTGGTCGAATGGTTATGATCTATAAACTTACTTCATCGTTACTTCTTTTCGTATTTATACGTATTTTATCGAAGTAACGTTAATTTACTATTCTGTTACCCATAATTTTATTTCCACGTAATTTTAATATGCAGAATTGATGAAGAATTTTACTTCACTAAAGTCCTTATTGCCAAACGATTTTTGTTACTAATATTATTATAAACATATTAATGCTTAGCGAAATTATGCAAAGTTAAATTTTGCCAAAGGTTATTATGTCTTATAAAATTCTGCTCTCTCAAAAGTATGCTATTGTGAAATTGGATGTATAAATATTCGACTTAACAAAAAATATGCTAGCAAAAAATTCTGCCTTAATAATTTTGCACTAACAAAGATTATGCCAAGTGTGTTATGCCAATTGAATTTTGGAGCAATAAGATTCTGTCAGATAGAGGGAACCCTATACCAATACTGAGTACTATCAATCTATATTAATATTATAAAGCTGAAGAGTGTATTTATTTGAACGCGCTAAACGAAAAAAAAAATTGTGCTGGACAGCTTATTGGTCGGGGAAGGCTTTAGACTATAAAACATCACGCTGCGACGGGAGAGGAGGGAGCAAACTCAAAATACGCGGACGAGGTCGCGAGGGACAGCTATCATTCATATTTGATTTCTATTTAAAGCGTTGTTTCAGTATAATCCTTCAATGTTTCATTTAATAACTGAATGTCCATTAAATAAGCAATATTTTTTTATTCATTACAAAGCAAACATATCACTGTGTTTGTATTAAAAGTGAACATGATGATAACACCCATACTTGTAAATTTCATAAGATATTAGTAGGGCCCATGTCACGCAAGTTAACACCGTACAGTAACAATATGTTTTACGGTCTAAAGAAGTCTTAATTAACTTACGGGCTAGTTTGGTATAATTTACACCAACGAAAGCCAAACGAGGCTAAGAACTCCATGGTGTTTATTAGAGATCGTACAACGGACCCATGTCACGTGGCATTCACGGGATCGGTAACGAGGGTAGATGAATACATTTGAATCAGCATTAACCTACGCCGCCCATAAGGAATTCCCTTTGATTTCTTACACTGTATAGTAAGCCCGAACAGGTGTTCGGAATAAATAATTTGCTTGGATCACGACTGAGGCAAACCTAGTAAAATGTATAGTTTTATGTTATTCGGCACACTGTGCACCGACCGGACTGAAGAAACAGTCAGTTTCTGTAATTTTGCTGAGTGTTTTCTGCTGGCAAATAAAATAAAAGCTACATTACTCTACTTACGGCAGAATTATCAATAGTCATATAATAAATATTCGTCGCAAAAAGGATACCTAAAATGGCCGATTTGAATGCGTCGTCATCAATTTCATGTATTTTATTTACAAATATTTGTAGTTCTACGTTAAATCAATTTCACTCAGTCTGAAATAAAGGAAGGAAAATATCAGACCGAATGCACATTTCAGCTGGAACACAATAGACTTATTAAATATTTATAACGTGGAAGTAGTAAATCAGTCAAGAAACGAAAACCGTTCCACGTTTTTAGTTTCAACATCTTACGTAAGTGTTTTTACGTGTACGGGTTTCCCTTGGTACTGTATTGCCTTCCCGCTTCGACTTTTCAATTTAATGTTGAGACGTTAACTTAAGATAATGTATTTCAAAATATAATAGTTATAATTTTAGCACTGTTTCAATCTTTGAGAAATATGAATATCACACAAATAATGGAAGCACGAATCTTTGTCATCATTTTGAAATACTCTGAATTAAGACTTTAGAAATTACTTCTTAATTCTTTTCTGATTGAAGGATTTGGACACTTACTGGAATTATTGAACATCAGAATGAAAACATATTATTTTTGTTTTGTAGGGAGTTACTAACTTTACAAAAATATTTACCTACTCATTTGTTTAATTTATTGGCAGGGACGGTGTAAAATAATAATATTTCATTATTGTGAGGAAGCTTTTGTATATCTTTCTTTTTGATTTTTTTATTCTCTTTCAAGTGTCTTTTAACGTGATAAGAACTAGGAACGACTTTACATAATATAAATATATGTCCGACACATGCCGTATTTAAGGATGCAAAATAAAAATTCTAAACTAGCTCCAAACAATTCCAATATTGATCGAAAGCTTATAAGGATGTCACCTCTGAGTTATATTTGCGATAGAGAGGTATAAATTATATTGTTCCATATTGTGGGTAGGAGTAACTTGCTTTGTCTGTTTTCCCGTATAAGTAAGTCATATGAAATTTCATTAAAAGCTGATATGAATTCGGACGTGCCATTAAATTCAACAGTATGCTACGTAAATTAAACCGAAATCAAATGACACCTGAAACCACCATCCGTACTCGATAACAAATTCCCGACACGCGCTATAAAAGTTTCAATTCTGTTTGGCACCGGGCGGTCAGGGCGGAAAAGTTAAATACTCTAACTTTTATTGATACATAAACCTGTTTTGAGTAGCGGTTGTAAATTAAGGAAAATACGGTGAGCTCTATAGATTTAATTCGGTATTGGGAGACATGGTAATTCTATGAGTTGATTGAGGCAATCTTCGTAGGTAGTTGAAACCTTATAGTTGGCCCAGTAGTTACGTGATGTATGTATGTTAAACGTCTGGCTGTTAGTTATTTAACAATTAAAAAACCGGCAAAGTGCGAGTCGGACTCGCGCACTGTGGGTTTCGTGCCAACTTTAACTGAATTCGGGAAACCACTTACTTCCACTTAGTGAAATACCACAATATTTTGTTGACAGCAAATATAACTTTATTTTTCATAGTTTTTGTATGAAGTACAAAGTTATGCTTTCGGTTGTTGAAAATGGACGTAAAAACATACGGACGGACAGACAGACAGACAGACAGACTGATAGACAGACAGACAGACAGACTTGACGAAACTATAAGGGTTCCGTTTTTTGCCATTCGGCTACGGAACCCTAAAAAGTGGAAGAATTGTTCATGTTAGCATTTTAAGAATTACGAATTTTTAATTTTTGTCTTTGTTAAAAGAATGGCACGTTTTCAAAAACCAGTAAACAAGTTGAAAATATTTTCTTCTCGTGTGTAAAAAAAGCGGTTCGAAAGCCTTTTAAAAATCTTCAAACGCTCTCAACAAATCTCCTATAATGTCAGATACAATATAAATTGAAATCGTGGCTTATAATGTAGTGGCGACGTTTGGCATCAGGTGCGGCACGAATCTCACGTTTCGACGAAGTAAATTTTATTTCACGCACCAAATGTTGCCTTGGGATATTGCAAAGGCACATGACGATGGATCACTCGCTTCGATGACGCTTTTTTTTTAAATCTCGCTCACGCTCAGCTTTTATCGACTGAAAGCGATTCGTATCGTTGTTCTACGGGAGAGATCCGTGATTCCAGAATAACCAGCCACTACTAGTTTAAGCTTTTTGTTCGTATTGTGAAAGTTGGCGTTATGGAAAATGTAAGGAAACTCAAGTTGCGACAGCGGAGACTAAAACTTTTAATATGCTTGTTTTTATGATAATGCTCAGCTTTAGTTTGAATCTTTGTCTGTTTGAAAGTTTTACGATAAAAGATATCGACTTTAAGCAGTGGTACTGTATATCATGAAAACATGCAAACATTATGATATAGCCGTTTATACATATAATTTATTGAATACGTACCAAATTATTTCACGTTCTCTACATTTATACGACCAAAAAAAAGCATGCATAAATTGCTCTTACGACTGTTAAATAACAAATTGTGACTCAGGTATGCGACATCTCCGCTATGAAATATTATTTCAATTTAAAATCATTATTTATTTGCTTGTACTTGCCTATCCATCCAGTAGGTAATTGAAAACATTAGATTGGGGCTCCAACTAGAGACGCCTACCTAGTTATGTTTACGTTTGAAATTGAATATAAAGGCAACATTATAAGGAGATACTCCTAGGGAAAATTGAATTACAACATAATGTAGAAATTGGACGTGTATTTGTTATAGTGTAGATAATTGATAACTCTTTACATCTATCTTTAAACTATTTACTTCAAAGCAAAATTTTGATTCTAATTGATTATTTTATTCTTATTCTTCAAAATTGATTACCTTAAAGGTTCTGTTTCACAATGTCTAAGTTAGTTTCTGTTTATGTTATCTGCCAGAGAGGTAGTTCATACAAAATGAGGTTCTAAATTTTAATTATTATTGATTTGTGCTTACTGTTTTTTTTAAAGGAGTTTTGTGTTTCGCTATACTCTCAGAGCTATTGGACTACTCTGAGAGCACAACCAATGTGCTGCAGTTTGATGGTTATTGATTAATTTGTGCTTGCGGTGGATTGTTAAAATCTTTGAGGTGGTTGACTATGTATTTAAGAAGATTGTGGAATGTATTCATAGTGGTTTATTTTGTAATTATTTCAGTGATATCTAATGGGTTAATGTTAAGAGTGTTGCAGGCAACGGTATGGTCCAAGCGTTTTGCGGCAAATCGTGGGCAGTCTTCAAGCAGGTGTTTCCAGGATTGCGTGGTGAGGTTGTCGCAGGGACATGTGTCGTCTGCGACAATATGAAATCTTTTCAGATATTCCTTATGAAAGCCGTGGTTTGTGAGATACTGATGAAGAAATTACTGGGTGAGATAGAGAGGTATTCTCTAAGTTTAGCGTATGTAGGGAAAAAAATTTTGGTGTAGTGACATTTTTCGGGGTCCATGTATAAGGCTTCAGCTGCCTGTGATGCTTTGTTTTTATTTTTGAGCTTAATGTAGCTAATTGAGGCCGCGAGATAGTCAGGACTACGGGGAGGCTGTGCAGCTGATTTAGCCGCGGCATCCGCCTGCTCATTATCTTCATACCCAACGTGAGCTTTAACCCATGCCAGCTTGACGGTGAGTTCTTGTGATCGTGCCTGTCGTAGGTGATGGTGAATCTGGACTACAAATGGGTTGTGACTGTTAGGGTTTGAGATTCGCATAACAAGCTCTCAGTGTCATGAATGTATGATTGCCTTTGATTGCTCAAAAGGCCCGGTTATATGTGTACTGGACAAGCTTTATCAGTAAGTGATCTCAACATTCAATCTGATTGTTGACAAAACAAGACGATAGGATAACATTGCATTAAAAGCGGACAAGGAACTACCAATTTATTTGTTATTACACGAGTTTAGAGTGATGCACATAATAAATCCTTTCTTTGAAAGAGTCAAGAGTTTAAAAGTTTAAACTAAACTCTTGACTCTTTCAATTTATTCGTCCATTGTTTGTCCATTTAAAAACGAAATGGACAGAAAAGTCCATTTCGTTTTTAAAGTTAGTTTTAGTTAAAGTTTTTCATCATCACTGAACATTACTACCAAGTCACAAGTCATTATTACCGAACTCCTAAGCATTAAGGAGTTCCACCACCAGCTCCACAGAATGGTGACTATCCAACGTAAAGGCATGTCAACATTACGATAATAAGTACAAAACACAATATTATGATTGTATGTGTCCATCCACCACCATCATGAGGGATTTTTCAGATACTTGGTAATGTACTAAAAAGATTAGTCAATCCTGCTTTGGTAGTATATTAGCTCAGAACTGAACTGCAAAGCGAGAAATTGTTATTTTTCGTGTCATCAACTACAATCATGATCATTGCAAAGTGTGTCAAACTCAGCAGACTACCGAGTTTATGGGGGCCTACGCTGGCAACGTTATGGGCGTAGTACACACTGTCCGGGTGTTAACAGGAGTAATAAACGGGCCAGCTGGGAAATGAATGAATGAAGATTTTATGGTATTTGAAGATGGTATTAACAGTAGGTAAACAAAATCATAATTGGTGCATAATGTTTCACGGATACATAACATTGAGGGGGGTTAGTTTTTTTTTTTTTTAAAAAGGTAATGATTTGGCCAAAATAATCGGATTTGAAGTAGCCTACTTTAATATAATAGGATCAAATATATGCATCTAAAATAATGGATACCTATTTAATTGAACCTAAGGTACTGCAAGCTGCTTAAAAGTAACATGAGAATCACATAAAGAGGTGATTCAAACCTCTATAACGGCTTCTTCCTTACCCTTTTAACATCGCACTATAGGGACTTACCTTTTCCAAATAAACTGACACTTACTATATTGTCTCTTTGGGTCCAACACTTACATTGAGCACTAAATAACCTATCACCGCCAATGCGAATAAAATATGTTTCAATAAAAGTAAATAAAAAGACAATTTAGTTTATTTCTGAGTCCTCTGAGGGCCTGTAATAAATCGGTGAGAAGAGCTTATAATACAAAAGCAATCATCATCATTATCAGCCAAAGGACGTGCACTGCTAAACATAGGCCACCCTTACAAACGGAATAATCATGACCGACAAAATACAGATATAGATTTATTTTGATTTATTTAATCAACCGCTAACAAAGAACAAGAAAGTACTTTCACATGAAAACAAACTTGAATTCGCATTGTTATTTTTCGAGCCGCTATAAAAATTCAAAGCCTAATAGGATTCTTACTGACATGAATGAGGCGACAGGAAACAAAATCATTTCAACGGGCGAGAGATAAATATTTACCGAAGATTTTTATTACAGCGACGGAATAACAAACAGGGAAGGATTGAAGGGTGACTTGATGTTATCTCGATGCCGGGAGAGTATCAAGAGAAACAAAAGGCGCATATTATTATAATGAACGAAGCGCGGCAGTTTTACTTAGGTTTTATAAATAGACAGAACACTAATTTACAATGATTCTTTTTTGTAAGTGATTGCAATTCCTGCAAGAGTTTCTTCAGAAAAGAACAGGCTTAAATATTGCTTTAATAAAAAGGAATACCGACTTCAAAAACAAAATTCTCTAAATAGTATAATGAAAACTATTGACTCCTAAAAAGAAAGGACTCTCTTATAGGTTAAAAATTTCTTTGAGTCGGTGCCATCGCATTATCAGGGCATTCCAGCGTTTTCGCCACATTTATCACTTGCAAGTAGCTAGCAAATTATAGATCAGGTCCATTTAGCATAGATTAGCATATTCGTGGTGTATTCCCTTTTAAGGTTTCCGTAGCCGAATGGCAAAAAAGGGAACCCTTATAGTTTCGTCAAGTCTTTTTGTCTTTCTGTCTATCTGTCTGTCCGTAGGTATGTCTCATCCACTTTATTTTGAACTATTAGCATTGCATAGGTAAAACTTGGTAGATAAGTGTATCCTACCAACCTCCTTACGATTTCTATACAAAAAAAAAGACATTGGAGGGGGAATCCCATACACGGAAATAAAGTATTTATTTGTAGGGATAAACAATCTGCTGATTAAATATGTAATATCATCATCATTTTGTTATTAATCGTACTGAATTTAGTTAGACTTTAAAATAATTATTCTAATAGTTACAATAATTGAAATTAATCTAAGCTCCACCATCCAATCAGAGCCAACTTGCTTTTGGCGCCAAAAATAACATTTGTTATACGGCAGATATATAAATCTTATGAGTCTCCCATTAATCTTAAAAAATAACAAACAATTAAAAAAATATCATTATAATAATCAAATCATCTAAAAATTTTACAAGTTATTCTTATATAATAGCCGAATTACATTCAACATAGTGGACACTTCCGGCATTTCAATCTAATAAGTCTCCCAATAATCTTTAAATAATTAATTGACAATTACGAGTAATACCATATATAGTTATAATAATCAAATCATCTTAAGATTAATCCAAGTTATTCTTATAGCATAGCCGAATTATATTCAACATGGTGGGCACTTCCGGCATTTTCATAACTAACGTTAATCATATTATTTCAAATCTAGATAGGTGTACAAATGATGATGTATGAACATGATGACGAAGATAATGTGTAATTTAGTGAATACAGTAAGTGGGGTTACACACAGTGAGTATGTGGTTTACTGCTGAAGTATACTATTACAGAACTAAGTAAATATGTGGGGCTGACTAGGATCGGGAATCTTCTTCTAATAATAGGTATCCATGTGGGGCCGTAGACCTTAGGTAGGTCTCTTAAAATGATATCGGGGTTAGGTCTCTTAAAATGATATCGGGGTTTCTAGAACTATTATATCTTAAAGTAAACGTTTTGGTGATGAACGCTTTCAAAGTGGTAAAATAGGCGTCACCTCCCCTCCTCTAAAATTTGAAATAACCTAGTGAAAATTTTGAATACAATACAAAATGTAGATCTTTTTAAATACTTCTAACAAAATACTTTTTCTTTCTTTTTTTATTACCAAAAAGTGGTTTCGATTTTAAACTAGTACTTTTTGAGATAGAGCACATTTTCAACAACCTCAAATATAACTAAATTATGGGTACATTTACTTCCACAGAGCCAAAATACCACAATATTTTGTTAACAGCGAAAATATCTAACTAACAGACATAATTTATCTTACCAGATCAGTATATATATAGCGACCGATTTTTAAATAACATTTTCATAAATAATTGCTGACAAATAGGTGAAGTTTTTAAATTAGGCGTTTTTAGTCATATTTGGCGAATATGCCTTATCTAGCGTTGGTAAAATCGACCCTTAGTATTTTATTTTATTTTTATTTATTTTATTTAAAAACTTCATGCACACAACAAAATATTGTAGGTACATATGGCGGACTTAATGCCAAAAGCATTCTCTACCAGTCAACCATAGGTCAGGACAGAGAAAAATATATATACAGGCGGTGCAAGTAAAGTTATAGAGGCAATAAAAGAGAAGAGAATAGCGATAGAGATAACTATAATACGATGATAAACATACATACTGCCTATTACTTATATACGATTATATAAAAATAATGAAATAATATATTTATTATATAAACATACACATCATTTAAATATACATAATATGGTACACATAGATAAATTAATGTCAATGAGACGGGTTAGTGAGTTTGTCTCTGTATAGTGTTCGTAATGCCTTTTTGAAGATACATTTCGAGGTAGATGTTTGGACACTTTTTGGAAGCCCATTCCAAAGTCGAATGGCTGTGAGAGTAAAGGAATTGGACATAAAGCCAGAAGTGTGACGGGGAGTGAATAGTTGAAGAGAGCTACTAGAGCGAAGGGACCGGTCATGAGAAGAGTGGAGGTATGAGAATTTATCTTTAAGATAGGACGGAGAGTTCGAATCGCAGAGAATGGAGTATAGCATGCAAAGTGTCCGAATGTGCCTACGCTGCCGAATGGGGAGCCAGCCTAACTGGTTGCGAAACTGGGATATATGGTCAAATTTACGTAGACCGAACACAAATCTTATACAATTGTTGAGGAGCCGGTCCATTTTACTGAGGAGATCTTGGGAGACATTTGTGCAGCAAACGTCGGCGTAGTCGAAAATGGGCAGAACCAGAGACTGTACGAGCAGAGCCTTCGTGCTAGAGGGGAGGAAATGCTTGAATCGGTATAGTGCTCGTAAAGTTCCGGTAACTTTCCTACTCATTTCTTTCACGTGGTGACCCCAGCTTAGTGTGCAGTCGACGTGAAGCCCAAGGATCTTCACATGAGGCGAATAGGCTACCACCTCACCATCGAAGACGATAGGAGGCAGAGACGTCATGTCAAGTTTTTGGAGCTGACCTGGACTGCCAATAATAATAGCCTGACATTTGCTAGGATTCACCCTGACGCCAAATTTACTGGACCAGCTGCTAATGGCACGAAGATCCTCGTTAAGTTGAAGAATAGCGCCATCAATTGCAGATGGATCAGCTTGAGAATAGAGTTGGAGGTCATCGGCGTAGAGGTGGAAGGAAGAAGCGAGAAGAGGAGTTAATAGATTAATGAATATAGAGAACAAGAGAATACTTCCTTGCGGCACACCAACCAGCAAATCAGTCCAGTCAGAAAAGGCCTGACCGAGGCGAACAGCCTGCTGGCGACCGCGGAGGTAAGAAGAGAACCAATCCACAGAAGAAGATGAGACTCGCAGATGAGAAAGGATGGCGAGAAGGATATCATGATCGACCGTGTTGAAGGCATTGGAAAAGTCAATCAGGACAAGGATAGTCACTTGTGACTCCTCCATGCCCGCCCTCACGTCGTCAATTATTTTTAGGAGAGCCGTGGTCGTGCTGTGCCCTGGCCGAAATCCAGATTGAAACTTGCTTATGAGATTGTTGGCTAGAATAAACTTAGATAATTGTTGTTGGGCTGCGGCTTCGAGGATTTTGGAAAGAAAAGGTAATATGGAAATGGGGCGGAATTGACTAACAGCACTGGGATTGGAGACTTTAGGTAGAGGAATTATATGAGCACGACGCCAGATGGATCGAAAGCGGCCTCTGTGGAATGAAAAGTTGATTATGTGCGTGAGAATGGGAAGGATGTCCTCTAAGATGTGAAAAATCATGGTTCTACTGACGTTGTCACATCCGGTGGCCTTTGATTTGATAGATAGAAAAATTTTGCGAGTCTCATCAACACTCACTGGGGAGAAAGAGAAAGTGTTATCTGATTGGCTTGGGAGACGTTCTATATAAGAAATAGTTGAGAGTTTTATAGTATCATCGAGAAGAGGAGTTGAAGAAAAGTGCGAGTTAAGTTCATTTAAAAAGAAACTAGAAGAAGGTGTGTTAGAGGATTGTCGACCAAGACCGAGAGTCTTTAGAAATTTCCAGATATCGGAACCCGAGGCATAAGCTATATTCTCGTGAATATAGCAGCGCCTGGCAGCTCTAACCAAGTTATTGCAGCGGTTTCTGGCCCGTTTATACGCGTCCCACTTATCTAAACAGCGATCTTTTTTAAAACGACGAAATGCGCTATCTCGCCTAGTCATCGCTTCACGAACTTGGCAGGTCATCCAAGGAGCTGGTGGTCGCTTAACTCGAACAGTCCGGATAGGTGCATGAGCGTCAAAGAGCTTTAAGATATTAGCATTGAGCATGTCAACTTTCTCATCAATGGTATCCGCTTGAGACACCAGCGACCAGTCAAGCGCCGTAGAGTCCCGCTCAAGTTGTTGCTGGTTTATTTTTGCAAAACATCGCAGTTGCACGGTCTCCGGCTTACGTTTGGGAGGACGAAGTTTATAACAGAGTTAGATAAGGTCGTGATGTGAAAATGCGGGAGCGAGTAACTGCCCATGCTTAGTACAGAGCTCCGGGCGCGAGGTGATGATATGATCTATCCACGTATCATCTGTATAAAGATTGTGGTGTGTAGGTTGCAACGGTAGTAAGTAAAGTTTCACAGAATCTACGATCGACTTGAGCTGCGAGGAGCGGTTATCCTGTTTTAAGAGGTCAGTATTAAAGTCTCCCAAGATTATAGTATGTGAGTACTCAGAACAGATAATTTCAAGGATGGATTCGAGTTTCGAGAAGTAATTAACTGTGGGTGGAGCATAGACAACCCCAAGAACAGCCTTGGTTCCTTTCTCAGATATTTCAAGAAAAATATATTCGAGAGAGTGAGAGTATTCACCTGGTGTAGTGTGTATAATTTTAAAAGGAATATCACTGCGAAGGTAGATTGCCACACCACCGCATCCTTTTCCGATTCTGTCATTCCGAATGAGTACGAAACCAGGAAGAGAATACGATGTGGAATTGAGATTGGGCTTTAGAAAGCTTTCTGAAACTAAAATAGCATTAACTGTGTCGGAGGAGAAAGTGCTGAGAAGATCAGTGTAATGGAGGGGGACACTTTGAGCATTTATATGACAGACTTTAAAGTGATCTTCAAAGTTTTCAAGTTCGGAGCAGATGTTGTGATGGAGTGAGACAGAGCTGTCAAGCGAATGAAAGGAAGAAGACATGTCAAATGCAGAGTGAAATGACTCATCACTAGACATTAAAATGTGTACGCAAATATATATATAAATAAAAATAGGTATAATTTACTAGAAAATAAAATAAGAGTAAATATATTTAATAAATCTAGAATGTATCTCATTTAAGACCTGCCGGTTGACTGTTTACAAATTTACAGTGACATTGAGATACAGGAGAATAATATGAGAAAAATGCAACACTAATTATAAATAACATACCGTTACACATAACGTTATTTAAAAGGCTGTATAAACATTGGTATCTTTGCATTAGAACAGTGAGGCAACATTACAAATTATCAAATGTCACTGTCAGGAAAAAAAAAAACATTTCACAACAAACAAATTACAAAATAAATGAAGGTTACCACAAAACAAGCTTTACACGGATACCTCTGAAGTTGCAAAAAGATTGAGGAGAAAACTGTGAAGTGTGGGTAGGACAAGCGTACGCAGAAGGCCGTGGAAGACTAGAGCATGTTCTGACCAGCTAATTTCTGCACGAACGTTTCGCCTTTTGAGGCCCGGGCATGGTGTTCCTAGCGCCGGACTTGATGCTCGAGGGGCTGGGCTTGACGTTGGACGACCCGGCTTTGGGGAGCGCAGGGTCAGCAGTGGAAGCGAGAGGCTTGGGTCCCGCATTCAGAAGGGCACTGGGGCCAGCCGACGCAGCAGGAAAAGGGGGCCTAAGTCGATTCAAATGCTTCTCACTACCAATGCGCTCACGGTCTCCGTTAGGCAGTTTGACGTAGATGTTTCCATCCAGCGTCCACACTCGTCTCATACCAAAATGCCTTCTTGCATCTAAGAAAAGAGTTTGTCGTGTCCTTGTCAAAAACTCGGAGATGACGAATTGCGTGCCTTTCAACAAGGTTTTCTTACTCCATACCAATGCCCTTGTCATCTGACTCACAAACTTGATGATTATGGGCCGAGTTCGGCCCTCTTTGGCGCTACCAAGCCTGTGACAAGCTGCAACAGATGACTTATCTATGTTGGAGAGACCAAGATTCTTGCTCATTATAGATAGAATGGAGGACAGCGGATCATCATTCTCAGCTTCCGGAATGCCTGCTACAAGAAGATGTTTACGCCTGTGTCTTGACTCAATGACATCAACTGCTCTGCTTCCGCAGAATATTCATTACACCAAGAGTGAGTTAGTAAGTGAAAAACGTTGTCAAATCGGCCCACAAATTACTACGATACGATCTAACACATAAACACGATAAAAACAAGATACAGTCGAATTGATAACCTGCTCCTTTTTGTGAAGTCGGTTAAAAATCTAATATGTTCTTGTTTATTGTTATCCGTACCTACTCGGTACTATTATAATGTTTTTGAGTACATGTATGAAACGACGCTGGGTTGTAGGTTCTCAAATTCATTATTAAAACATAAAAGGCAATGTTTGTTTTCTATTAGGAGATTGGACCCCTGTGTCGGAAGTCTCGACATAGTTCCGTGTAAAACCACCAGGTGGCGCTCGAAAAATGCTGTGACAAAATTGGTGTTTTCGTGTATTTATTGATTGAGAAGAATTTTTGAATGATGATTAAAAAACTACAAATATTTTTTGAGATTTATTAAAGATATAGCTACGTATGTTAAAATGATATTTGATGAATTAGAAAATCATAAAATTGAAATTGTCGACGCGAAATGTCAAAAATGATGCATCAGACTTCGCCCGCTGGTATAACTGCTACATTTGAATATTTCTGAACAAACTTGGCGTGAAACATTTTCGTTTGTATAACTTTCTTCTAGTTTCAAAAGGAAGCTAGATCGATTTCCAACAAACTTGTTGCATCTTATTTTAGTTGCAGAGTTGCTCTCTCGGATAAAGCAATTTCGTAGGTGGCGGAGACAAAGTAAACAGTTTTGGTCGAAAACATATATTTTTAAAACTAATCATATTTATTTTACGAGTAAGCGTTTGTTTGTCTGTTTAATGTTAATGACCTGTTTTACAATGTCATAATACGTTTTTGTTGCTATGATAATGATAAATGCTAGATACTTCATACGAAATAACGATCTATGTTTGAATTATTCGTTGGTTAGTGCTGACTACTTGGGCGCGTATTGCTGGGCTTTACTGACAAATTAGCAATTTGTGTTGCTATTTCGCATGAAATTTATTTGTATATACTCGTATATTGGACACCAATCACATACATTGCTCTGATCCCAAAGTAAGTATTTAATGCATTAATTGTGTTATGGAAATTACACACAACAGTGGTACTACAACACTCAGACCATATACAATATAGAAAATTTTGATTTCTATATTGACCCGACCGGGAATCGAACCCGAGACCTCGGAGCGGCGACGCCTTGAAAACAGCGTGCTTAGCAACTACACCACGTAGGGCGGTAAATAATATTAATATAGTAAAACAACATTAATATTAATATTCGTACTATTATAGCATTCATTATTATATTGATAATATTCGTTTACACTGAGTCGGAATTGAGCTGCCTGGAAATTGAACGCCTAAAGTTAGATCGCAATACGTTGGTCGCAATACGCCTTCTGGTTATCGTGGTGATCGTCACCATACAGTTACTTTCACTGCGTGTCGAAAAATGGGTGCAAAAATGTACTCTATTGACACATAAACTCGGGTGGGTGAGAGTGTAAGCGGGACGAATGCGTCATGTTTAAAAATTGCATTCTTATTATAACTGGGTCATCATTACCATTATCAGCCAAAGGACGTCCACTGCTTAACTTAGGTCTCTCCCACAGTTTCCACAGCGACCGATAACAAGGGGTCTGCAACCAGTTTTTTCCTGCGATATTAAGGTACATAGGTAGTATAAGGCCTTCTGTTCATCTTGTCGGTGGACGTCCCACGCCACTTTTCTGCTTCAAAGGCCATCAGTTCCTCGTGCTTTGTGCAGGTGTTTGCAGAGCTATGTCCGTTACCTTAGTTCTTCTTAACTCCTCATTTCTTATTCGATCTCGTTGAGTAAACACCGAACATAGCCCTTTCCATCCCTCGTTGCAAGATTTTGAGCTTTCATTTAAGGCCCAATAGTAAGAGACCATGTTTCGGATCCGTATGTCATTATTGGTAACACACACAAGTAATACTGGTTACTGATTACGGCCGTAATTATAATTAAATTAAATTAGTTGTGTTTTAGAGACAGCAATAATATACCTAGTTCATTTTATCAGCCTTCCGTTGAAAAGATTCTTGACCCAATTAGCTGGTCTGAAGGTGAAGGTAATGATTCACTTAATAAGTATACGTAGAACATTAAAAGATGGAGGTACTCGCTCAGTATAATTTGGTAAAGGATAACGCGATTAGTGTGTACTCAAACATAACGAGTGGATTGAGAGAGCCCAATCCTCCGCGAGGAATATTTTGAGAGTTCCTCACGATTTGACTTCCCCGACCTCTCCCATTGTACGTTTTTTTCGTTAGAGACAAGTGGATGATTCTTATATTATCCAAAATACACTTGATTCAAACGACCCTTTTAGAACACTTGACACAAAAGGTTGGGGCACACGGAACGCAAATAAAACGTGACTGCTCTTCTCGCATTATTGTTATTTACATAATGTAAGAGTTTTTTTTACCGAACACGGCAAAACGTGATATATCATTGTTAATATACTTATCAGAAGTGTTGTGAGTCTATTCTTATTACCAGATCAATCCAAAGTTTGTAGGATTGAGTATATCAATAAAAAACGGAATTTATCCCAGAAGTTTTTTATATCCGATAATTTATAGCTAATTAGTTGATTTTCTCCTTGTTGATTTTCCAAACACTCCTCTTTTATAGATTTAATAAAAATATGACTAAGGGCCTATCTTATCAACTTCAGATAAGACTTATTCGACTGAATGAGGATAAAACGACCGATTTTAAAATGACGTTTACCTACATAAGTAATCGCTGGCAAAAAGATGACGTTTTCAAATTGGCTATTTGCATTATATTCGACGTATATTCATTATCTGACGTTAGTAAAATCAGGCCTTAATAGTTTCTTATGTCTAACTGGCAAAGTTTTACGGAGCTATTATAAATCCAAAATAGGTATGTAAATTAATTAAATGATTAATTGACCTTGATATTCAATGTTGTATTTTCTTTTGATTTTGATGCGGCGAATTCTTGATATAATAGCGGCATAAAATATTAAGAAATATAATGGTTTTCCTTTCTAAACTTACAAAAACGTACTTAATAATTGTATAATTAAGTCTGCGACTCAAAACAAGGTTTTAGTTCTACAATTAAATTAAAAATAATAAGGATATGTTGGAAACATACAAGGGAAAAGATAGCTTGCCAAATACTAAGCTGTATACAACACAACTACACTATATGAAATAATATATTACAAGCGGAAATGTAGGATGCACGAAATAAGATACACTGAATAAAACATATTGTTATTTTAGCGGGTGTACTCAGTTTCTACGCAGTGAATGCTTTTACAATGATGGAAAAAAACGTGCGCCTCAGGCACGAAAACTACTTTATTCTAGTAGTATTCTTGTATACTAGAAGTTCTGTTAGTAGGTATTTGTTTCTAAACCACCGATGCACTTCAAACTATAAAACCGTATTAGTAAATAATCAATTCAATGCGAATGTATGTGATATCGTTAGAATTTGATAATATTTGAGTATGTTAACCTATTAAGGCTTCCAAATACGTGTGCAAAATTAATTTACTGTATGTTTATGCCCGGATTACTCAAAAACAAGAAGTCATAGCGAGATGATTCTTTTGGTTTGATGAGGTATATTACAACTTAGGGTACAGTTTCATCAAAATTGGTCCAGTAGCTTTTGAGATACGTGTAAATAACTAAAAATCATGAAATGCCTTCCCTTTACGAGGAACAATTTCATTTCGAGTTGGAGCGGTTTAATTTTTAAGTCATTTTGAAGTTTGCCATAGTTTATGTAAGATGTAATTAAACTTAACCAATTAAATGAATTAAGTGTGAAGTAAATATTGCGAATATCCCTACCTTATACCACATACAAACACAGCACTCATACATTTTGTAGTACACTCCATAAGCAAGCTCGAAGCAAGCAGCCGAACCCCAATTGGGCTCCGTACGACAGAACTCTGCTTGTGCAGACAAACATTCATCAATGTCAACAGCTAAACAGATAACTAACAGTGATGTATGGAGTGAGTCCACTGTGAAACAACTCGACGGATGACTGAAAATGAAAAATGATTTTAATTTTCAACTTTGTTTGCTGTAAATGAAGATTATTATCTGCAATACAATGGTGCACAAACGCACCTCTTTACTTTGTGAAATTCCATTTTATAAAATTTCTGAAATTCAGCTTGTATTGTAAGTAGCATTAATTACATTCTTTCTGAGAATACGTTGATCATTTACTGTGATGTAGTATCTACCAGTGGGAAATCAGGAAGGCATAAATTAATTACTAAGGGTCCTTTTAATTTACAACACCATCTCTTCCAGTAAGCGTAATGAAATTATGGTATTTATCAACACACTGGACCCATATCAAGAAACCCCGACCCGTAAGCAAGTAAAGTAATAAATGATTTACGTGCGTATGGAGTCAGTTTCTATTCTTTTGATACCAAAATCTGCTGGTGTACGTAAGCTTTGACATCATGCACCGACTCCAAAAGACGTACGTATCTCCTACATAAAAGACGAATGAGCTATTTTCAGCTTCTTAGTCAGTGTTTTATTAAGAATGTTTGATTGTTTTTTTATTTTATTTTTAGTACCGAAGAATAATCTAATTATTATAAAACAATGTTTAACGCATTTTTCGGGACTGAGTTCTGTCCTCACCGCTAATGTTTTTTTGGTTCACTTCCGAAAACTACCTCGTGGTGATAGTTTGAGTTAAGGGATAAGGAAGAAGCCGGCAAGAACCATATTTGGTGAATAAGGTGGATTTAAGATGGTATTAACATATCTTTTAGTCAAAAATAAGTTTACAATTATGGTTTATTGCGTAGCCTTTTGGGACTAGTCGAGCGGCAACATGTTTCATACCCGTTTTTTTTAAATGGTACGAATGAGACACGAAAGGTCCGGCGGCTATCTCTCGGCGGATTTTCAGGCACTATTTTCTTAACTTAGTGTTTTTACCTTCAGTCAAGGATTTTGACGTCGTACTAGGGAGGATCAAATCTTCCATCACATCTCTACCGCTTTTGATGGCTTCGTATTACTCATAAGCACACGTGTTTGAAATATGAAGTAAAATAATTATATAAAAATCAACTTAATAATGGATTTCCGCAAAATAACGCCTGATTCCATTAATTATAAACAGACAAGAGTGTTATAATATGATAACCACAATTAATTCAACTCAATGAAAGTCATCTGTAACTTCTCACACAAAATGCTATGCAAAATTTAAGAATAGATTGTCTTTTCGATGTTTTTCGCCCATACTGAAATTTGCAATGCACACTTGGTATGATGTTTTTAAAAACATGTTATTACATACATTGTTATTATGTCTTATAAAATTCTGCTCTCTCAAAAGTATGCCATTGTGAAATTGGATGTATTAATATTCGACCAAACAAAAAATATGCTAACAAAAAATTCTGCCTAAATAATATTGCACTAACAAAGATTATGCCAAGTGTGTTTGCCAATTGAATTTTGGAGCAATAAGATTCTGCCAGATAGAGAGAACCCTTTACCAATACTGAGTACTATTAATCTATATTAATATTATAAAGCTGAAGAGTGTATTTATTTGAACGCGCTAAACGAAAAAAAAAAAAAAAATTTGTGCTGGACAGCTTATTTCACGGGGAAGGCTTTAGACTATAAAACATCACGCTGCGACGGGAGAGGAGGGAGCAAACTCAAAATGCGCGGACGAGGTCGCGGGGGACAGCTATCATTCATATTTAATTTCTATTTAAAGCGTTGTTTCAGTATAATCCATCAATGTTTCATTTAATAACTGAATGTCCATTAAATAAGCAATATTTTTTTATTTATTACAAAGCAAATATATGACTGTGTTTGTATTAAAAGTGTAAATGATGATAACACCCATACTTGTAAATTTCATAAGATATTAGTAGGGCCCATGTCACGCAAGTTAACACCGTACAGTAACGATATGTTTTACGGTCTAAAGAAGTCTTAATTAACTTACGGGCTAGTTTGGTATAATTTACACCAACGAAAGCCAAACGAGGCTAATAACTCCATGGTGTTTATTAGAGATCGTACAACGGACCCATGTCACGTGGCATTCACGGGATCGGTAACGAGGGTAGATGAATACATTTGAATCAGCATTAACCTACGCCGCCCATAAGGAATTCCCTTTGATTTCTTACACTGTATAGTAAGCCCGAACAGGTGTTCGGAATAAATAATTTGCTTGGATCACGACTGAGGCAAACCTAGTAAAATGTATAGTTTTATGTTATTCGACACACTGTGCACCGACCGGACTGAAGAAACAGTCAGTTTCTGTAATTTTGCTGAGTGTTTTCTGCTGGCAAATAAAATAAGAGCTACATTACTCTACTTTAGACAATATTAGTCGCAAAAAGGATACCTGAAATGGCTGATTTGAACGCGTCGTCATCAATTTCATATATATTTTTTACAAATATTTGTAGTTCTACGTTAAATCAATTTCACTTAGTCTGAAATAAATGGAGGAAAATATCAGACCGAATGCACATTTCAGCTGGAACACAATAGACTTATTAAATATTTATAACGTGGAAGTAGTAAATCAGTCAAGAAACGAAAACCGTTCCACGTTTTTAGTTTCAACATCTTACGTAAGTGTTTTTACGTGTACGGGTTTCCCTAGGTACTGTATTGCCTTCCCGCTTCGACTTTTCAATTTAATGTTGAGACGTTAACTTAAGATAATGTACTACAAAACATAATGGTTATAATTTTAACACTGTTTCAATCTTTGAGAATATGAATATCACACAAATAATGGAAGCACGAATCTTTGTCATCATTTTGAAATACGTTTAAACGTTATAAACATACAAATATCTAACGCACGTATATCGTTTTGTAAGAATTACGCGTACATGTGAATGTTTTTATAAAACATCCAGATATTGTTATCCACCAGAATATGGAACGGTGTTATTTATTATTTTTTCAATCGTTCGATCGAAAAACCACAATCAGAGTAAAATGTATTGAAATTGAAGCAATAAAACGGATCCGAAACCGTCCAAACGTAAGCAAATGTTTTTTCGAGGCCTGTTATACGTTTTCGTTGTAACGAGTGAAATAATTTCAGTGCAATACTGTTGACGGAAATTATTTACGCTGGCAACGATCACGAGCGCCATCTGTCGCGTTCGAAATTTGAATTGGCGTTTATTAAAACAGCCATGGTTCTCCTTCAGATTAAGAGACTGGCTATTCTTCCAAGATTGCGCCCTTACTTGCTTTAATATTGACTGCTGATTTACGCACGGTAATAAATTCTCTCATGACTCCGTTATGACGGATGGAGTTTGAAAACCGTCCACGTTCCGCTTACGTTCGATTGCTGTTTGTAAATTGTCTTTGCAGTTCATATACTTTTATGTTATGTTAATTATTATTAATGGTATACACACTTTCATATCTGTGATTCAATTTGAATTAATTATTCCGTGATTCCGTGGACGCGAAAAACGTGTCACGTTTACACTCTACGGAGCGTAATTAATAAACCAGGCTGATAGCTGTTTTTATCAAAATTATAATTGTGTAAATTTTGTGATATGTTTTGGTGATGTAGCTCATCTAAAAAGTTTAACCTCTTATAAAGAATACTTCTTTGGTTTTATCTAGATTGCAAAATCAATTTTGGATATCGATAAGAAGCTATTGAAAATGACAATATCTATTAATTTCGTCTGTTTCTAATCTCTGGCTGTGTTAGAGTATTCCGTGCTTGTTTAGGAAATTTCAACAAACTGAACGTTAATTGTTCAGTTATATCTGATATCACCAAACTTTATCGACCATTTAGGCACAAAGCTGAATTGGATTGTAAATTCAATACTAAAACTCCACAGACAAGAGGAGGTCTGCAATATTTTCGAGATAATATTCCGTGTTCAAACTATTTGTCAGCTTCTTTGTATTAACAAGGCCTATCATCATCATCATCATCATCATCATCATCATCATTATCATCATCATCATCATCGTTATCAGCCAAAGGACGTCCACTGCTGAACATAGGCCTCCCCCACGGCTTTCCACACCGACCGATCACCAGCGGTCTGCATCCAGTTTGATCCTGCGATCCTTATAAGGTCTTCTGTCCACTTTGTTGGTGGTCTCCAATCCAGAACTTTCCTCCCCTAACGGCCATCAGTTCTTTGCGCTATGTGCCTGTGTATAAAGCCTTGTTCGGCACATTGCGCGAACAAGGCCTAAATAGCAATAAATTATGATTTTATTTGAGTGACTTTAAACGGCGGTCTGGTGCTCTATTTTTGAATCACTCGCTTGGGTATGGCGTGCGTATTTCGTTCGAAACCAACCTTATTACAACGAAAACCGAGCAAATATATACCTAAATACTTACAATATTGAGTAATATTTTTTCGTCACTCCTGTGTGGAATTAAACTGTTTTTCATTTGATAATCGAACATTAATAAATGAATATCATACGCCATTTTGGCGAGAGTGATTAAAAAATAGAGCTCCAGATATGGCCGAAGAGATACGAAAAATTTAGGATGTAGTTTTGTAATTTTAAAAGTGAAGTCTTTCTAAATGTCACCCATTTTAAATGCGCAAAGGGTAAATGTGAGTGTAGCGTACATGAACGGGTCTATAATAATTATCTTATGAAAAGATCCTCACTCTTATTTGTAAGCGCAGTATCGGATTAAAATATTTGCGCTACAAAGACGGCCTGAAATGCAACCTTGTAGCATGCAATATACTAGTTGATAGTTGGAAGGAACGCGCGTGTTTAAGACTAGGATGACGACGCACTGTCTTTATAAGTATTGAGACCTTCGAAAATTTGCGTCTTGAAGACCTTGATGCAAAACGTCAAGTACGAAGGACACGTTCAGAACCCACATACAACTACACCTGAAACTCCACAGGGCAGCTTTACTATTGTTCATCATGTGACCGACTTTTTAAAACGATATTTGGTTTTCCTAGACACATCAGCGTACCACGAATAAACCTAATTAAGAGTGAAGAAGTCAGCTTTGCCGGATTCGGTATAGACGACATGAACTTGATTGTATTTTTTCAATAGTCACAAGGAAGTGTCATTCTAACTTACTAATTCAGAAGGGGATTTGTGTGAAGCAATCGTATTTATTTGCCAGCTCAAAACCTACGATATGATCTGTCAAACCTATGCCGTTCTGCCATTTGACAGATCATACCATACGTATTGAACTGTCAAATGAATAAGCTCAGAGGTGGAATAGGGTAGTTTCATCTATCAAAATTAAATAACGAAAGTGTGTAATTTATATATTCATCATAGGAAAGTCGTATACAGCACTGTTTTGTTTAATAATTAATCGGTCCATTTATAATTTCAAAATTAAAATTGAATTTTTATTATCTGTATATCACGTGACCGAAAACGCCAGCCGCCATGTTCTATTCGAGAGTGACGTCATAAGAATAGAATCAATGGTGTAGATTTCTTTGAAGGAATCATAAAATCTCTTGACTGCCAATTTGTAGCTTGTTTCAGTTTTTTGCACATTTAAAACATCATTTTACAATGGAGGAAGGATTCGTAAAAGCAGAGAGTACAAATCTGGCTAAAATTGACTCGCTTATGATAGCAAAATTCTTTGCGTGCAATAACGATTTCTTTTCTGCCGAATTCAGAAATGTTAAAACATCCATGTAAGTATATTCTGTTATTTTTTTAAAACTACATTATCACATTTGTGTGTAAACTCTATTTAGCCTGAGATACAGGTTTATCCTAGTTCAGGTAAATAAGAGAATGCACTTAATAATTAATTTTAAGATCTATGATGTAGCTCAGGACCAATGAATTTTAATAAACAATTTATTATTATTATTTATTATTATTTAAAAATCTTAATCATTTGATTTTGGTGTTACTGAAGAGTTTTGTTTACAAGGTTATGTGTAAATAAAATATTTAAAAACTTTTTGTCTTTCCTTTTAATGTTGTGTTGTTACAATTATGCACTATACACTAATGATATGGGCTATATAAGCTGATATTCGGAGTTTTATCGAACTTTAAAGTTAAGGAATTACCCAAGTATATTTGACGTTTACTTGTTGCTGTTCTTATGACGTCACAAAAATGGAGGCTGTCGTTTTGGCGCAAACATTTATCGTTTGAATTTGAAAAAATATTTTAGTTCATAAAGAGGTATTTTTTCTAAGAAATAAAAATAACTGATAACTATTGAATCAATACGAACATTTTAAAAAATCTTTGCAAAAAATGTGGAATAGCCTGTTGTGTAAAAAGTTCAAAACGTACGGTATGATCTGTCAAACTCTTTGTTCTTTGCCGTTTTACGGATCATACCGTACGTTTTGAACCGTCAAATTAATACGATTGCTTCACACAATCCCACCTCTGAGCTGTACGTTTAGTAAACATAAATACTTTTGATCTCGTATAATATAGCCGTCTTGGGTCTGGAATCTTGATTGATGAATCGTCTTGGATTGAAGCCAGCAAACTGGCCACTGCATAAACGTAGGTTTCGCTTCTTATAGCTGTAGAACACAATGTCGCCGTGTTTTCTTTGCCACACCTCAAGCCATTCGTCTCCAGTATGCGGTCGGTTAGTGAAGCGCCCTCAACTGCGTTATTGTAACAGTTTTTCCTGAACCGTAATAAAACGTTTCACATGTCGACCGCAGCTCGGCAGCCGCGTGCGGTCGGCATGAAGCTAAATTGATGGCTCACTCCATCGGCAATGTAATGGCCCTTCAAAACGAACGACCCCTGGCCAGTAAGTGAAATTCACGTTTGATTAACTTTTACTAGAGGCCGGTGTTTTAGTGAAAGTGCTAGTCCCAAGTTGGGCGCCAATAGCAAAGAAATGTTTATTGCCTCCTTTGTTAACCTAACTTAATTTGACCCCGCTTAAGGCCGATTGCATCGTCCTTTTAGCAAAATGTTGCGCAAACAAGCATCATTACGATATAGACAAGACATTGTCCATTATGTTGCATGGGTCCATTTTACTCTAGATAATTTATTTTTCTTCGACGTTCTGACCAGTGCGATCTTCGTACATGGATGCAACTCCACAGTTTAACACAGAATTTATCAACATCTTTTTTCTTTGATTTAGCTATGTAAGTATACCTTTATTACCGATAATTCGGAACAACTTATCTTTATCAACTTAAAAATTGTCTGTGCCTCTAAAAAGAGATAGGTCACGCGGGAACTCTCCTCGTAAACTGAGAATGAGTTTCCCAATTTATGCACAAACATAGTCGTTTTTCGGTAAAGGTAAACCGGCAATCTGTACACTAGAGACAAATTTTGTATAAACGCTTCTATCGCTCGGTGTAAAATGCCCTACGGGTAGATATCGGAGCGACGTTAAGTTGGCCTGTTCGCTTACTTTATGGGGTTTGTTTTGTTGCACCAAACATTTGTAAAGTAATAAACACATTTTCTGGCTCGTATGCCTACTTACTACTCGTTCTACTCGTACATAATGAATTAGAACCAATAATTTAAAGAAACAATTTTAATCGAAATAAAAATAAAATTTGAATTTTTGATTACGGATAGTGGAATGAATAAAGTATTTAACGGTCTGCTTTACAATGTTCGCACACCGGTTAGCCTTTGTCCACTATTACATTCAAAATGGGTTTTAATATTTAAATTATTTGTTGGTTAATATTTAATTATTGGGGTTAACAGGCCCTTAATACCTTATTAAATAAATAAATATAAATATACGCCAGACAACACACCCATTGTCGTGGTTTCTAAGTAAGGAATTTTCTTCCTTGTGTTACGAATAGCAGACAATGATTATGACGGGAGCGTCTACCATATATACTTCAATACACATTAAACATCCATGACTCAGGTACAAATTATTTGCCCCTTGCGGTATTCGAACCAGCAACGGCCGGCGAAATAGTCAGGAGCTTTAACCAATACACCAAACGCATATTATTTCAAAGAAGCAGTTTATGTTTTAAATAAATTAAACAATAATAACCGTTTAAAACACAGAAGAATTCAACAGTAAAAGCGTCTATAAATTATGTTTTTTATTCAAACGCGGAAAATAAATCTCATTTCACTGGTAAAAAAAACTCAGCGATTAAATGTCCCATTACTTCCATTGAGTTACCTAATTCAGAGAATTATATTGTTAGGCCTTTATCATTAGGGGATCACGGTTCATGTAGCCGCTATAACTAATGGTCTTCCTAAGAGGTTTTCCTTCACAGCGGAGAAAACCACTCAAGTGTGGAACAGGGTCCCTATAACAACTGTTTAGGACGCAGTGTGTAAATGTGGAAATAATAAATAAATAAATAAAACATTATTAAAAGATCATGAAAACTGAAAATTTAAATCTTATTGCAATTAAATAACACGTTACTTACCTACATTTTGTCTGCTAATTGTGATAAAGACTAAATACTACTACTACTGCTACTACGGTGACAGTGTTCCAGTGACTCTTTGCCTCTGACGTCAGATCACGCCATGCCTTTCGGTCTAATGATCAAAGGCTAAACTGACAAAAAATGCTTATTATTAGGTATAAAAACAATAAACACCCAAGATGAAGTCCGCTAATAAAATAAACGCGGCTGTTTATGACGGCGAATTCTTTTTACTGCGCTCGATCTTTGCCAAGCTCGGAACCGATCGCGCTCATTTTAATAACATTAACTCCGTTCATTGTCTGATAGGACATAAACCGCTCGCGATCCGCAGGCCCTACACAATTACGCGGATACGCAGTAAAATTTGCTCAATAAAAACAATTATTGCTCGCATAAACGCCCGACACGGACTGTAACACAGAGTATTAGTACTTGTAAAAGACAAAGACTGTATAATAAGTACATTACATCGGTCCAATAACCGCATTCCTGCTTTATCGGCCAATGATATTGGCATGGAAATTTTATAAAAGCCATTCCGACAAAAGTCGTACTTTGCGAACTGTGAATTTTTCCTCCGGCTTTATTTACTTCAAGCGTGACTTCTCTTTAATACTGATTGATATGTGTTCGTTGTTGGATATAAACAGACTTTAGCACTCAGTCTCTATTGGTCGCGGTGCTGGTGTCGCTTGGTGATTTATTACAATAGTTTTTTTTTTTTAATTCAGTAACGGATAGAAGCCAAAATAGTTTTTACCAAAATTGTTTGGAAAACCAACTACAGCTATTGGTTTTGTTTGCGAGTTTATTTGTTAAGCAATGTTGTTTTATTTTTTTACTTTTCAATGTTGTTTTAATTTTTTCAGGTACTATTATTTTATGTTTTTGTATTGCTAGAGTATGTAACCAGTTAACCAATATGAAAAACAAAGTTACATTTGCTGTCGACAAAATATTGTTGTATTTTAGCTAAGTGGAAGTTTTTAGTTAAGTTGGCACGGAACCCTCAATGCGTGAGTCTGGTTCGCACTTGGCTGGTTTTTTGGCTCTCGTATGAGTTTACGAGTAGAGCCTAGCAAGCTTACATTTACTACCCAACAATACAATTTACTAGGACCTCCGTAGGCACAACAATTTCGCTAATCCCCAAATCCTGTCGTATATAGGCTTAAAGCTTTGAGGTGATGGGGTATCATCGTAGGTACGAAACTGAGAATCGGGATAAATGATAATTTGTCCAGGGGTCGCTGCAAATACGCCACTGGAACCAACAAATTGAAAACTCATTTATTTCACAAGACCCTTGGGAAGGCAAATAGAATACTGCTTTTATAGACTTCGCATTACCACTTTTTACCAACTTCAAAAAAATGGTTATCAATTCAATGTGTATGTATGTGATATCGTTAGAATTTAATAATATTCGAGTATGTTGGTCTTATAAGGCTTTCAAACACGTGTGCTTAATTTCATAATAGTATGTATTTTTGTATGTTTTTTTTTGTGTCCACGGATTTTTCGAAAAAGAATAGTCATAACGTGATGATCCTGTTTTAGTTCTATCAAGTAAATTATAACTAATGGTATAATGTAAGTTGAGTTAGGTAGTACAAGTTAAAACTGACTTAAAATCTTAAAATGACGCATTTGTCTTCAATTTAGGAAAAACAAATTCTTTTTGAGTCTGTGCATGAAAGTGATATCTGTCCTTCTTTCTATACAGGTTGACTTTTTTATCAGTACCGAAATTTTGTGTAAAGACTCCACTGATGAACATGAACAACTTTAACTTTCGGGGTAATAGTGAAATCGAGAAAAAAAAAATCAGCTGTTCCATACATTTTGACCGCGCCAATTGAACTTTTGTATGGAACAGTTGATTTTTTTTCTCGATTTTACTATAGCCTGCATAGTAAAAGTTGTTCATATTCATCAGTGAAGTCTTTACACAAAATTTCGGTACTGATATAAAATTCACCCTGTATATTATCATAGCAACGCAGCCCGTATTAAATAATTCCAGTGCAAATTCAATATAATAATTAAAGGTGCGTAAGTTTATAATGTATTAATCATGACACAAATCGGATTCATTGTCTGTAAGAGGTTTACGTAGAAGCAAAACTCTCTGTTTTGGCTTTAGCCAAGATGTTTGCGTTTTTTCAAATGTCAATTTTATCAATAGTTCGTCTGTTCGTCCCTATAAGTCTTAATGCTTAACCAATCAGGTAGTTTCCTACAATCTATAATAATATTATAAAACTAAAGAGTTTTTTGTTTGTTTGTTTTAACGCGTTAATTTAAGAGTTTCTCAGATATTTTTGTGTAGGATAGTTTATTTATTGAGGAAGGTTTTAGGCTATTTTAACATCACATTGC
Organism: Pyrausta purpuralis; assembly: GCA_963924145.1. Lineage (NCBI taxonomy): Eukaryota > Metazoa > Arthropoda > Insecta > Lepidoptera > Crambidae > Pyrausta > Pyrausta purpuralis. Next base: position 16,097,326 of record OZ001653.1, on the reverse strand, counting down.
GACGGGAGGGGAGGGAGAAAACTCAAAACGCGCGGATGAAGTCGCGCAACATTTAATGTACCTATTTTAAATTACCATTTGTATAGGTTTTAAATAGCTTTGTAAAAAGTAACTCCTGCATCAATTGGACTACGAAATATGAAACGTCATAATTCTAAGTTGCCATAGTAAATCTATTGAAAAGTAGCGTTATGACAGTTTATTAAAACCAACGATTTGTGGTTAAAATTAGCCTATTTGCGTAAATAGACTCTTACAATTATTATTTTTTGTTAATGCTGTAAGGGTTGAAAACAAAAAGTTTGTTAGGTCTATTGGTGAAAAATGTAATGATTTCGAATGAGCATCGAAAGTTTTCCAAATTGATTTTTCTAAAATGTCTCTCATTCAGAGGGGTGAAAAAAGCGACACTCCTTTGCATAGTATTTTATAGATCGACTCTAAGTCTCTCGTGGGCTAAGTATCGGAAGTCCGACCCAAAACATACTGTTTAATCTATACCGCTAGGTGGTCTGCAATAAGGCAGCTTTCGGGACAGAGACGGCGACACAATATTTTGAGGATGTTTGAAATATTCACGTGTGCTTTTCGGGCGGAGTAATAATTGGCTTGTCCATTATTTGTCGCAGTAAATACATAAATGAATTAAATGAATTGCCTTGTCAAACGAGCTGCAGCTTTTCATTGTTTTTGGGCAGCTTGACAGTTTATATTTGTTTGGCGAGATTGAAGGGTTGGTAAGAAATAATTGCGTCGAATTCATATCTGCGTTTTTTATACTAGCGGTCCCCCGCGACTTCGTCCGCGCGTTTTGAGTTTACGCCCTCCCCTCCCGTTGCAGCGTGATGTTTTATAGCCTCAAGTCTTCGTTGATAAATAATCTATCTATCACAAAACATATATTTTAAATCAGTCCAATAGTAGCTGAGATTAGCGCGTTCAAACAAACTTTTTAGCTATTTCTGTATGCGTGCTTTATGTGTTAGTTGTTTTCTTGTAGTACCGGAAACTAAGCTAGATTTAACTATCAATAATTAAACACACCACACTTACGGCCTGTTTTACATTATCTAAGTTCTGATCCGCTTTAGCTTTTTAATATGAAACTAAGTTCTATATTTGAATTTCTCATTAGTGCTTATTTATCGATGGTGGAACAGGTCTTTAGAAAAACAACGTCTTTTCTATACTAATATTAAAAAGATGAAAAGTTTGTCTCTTTGTTGGAACGCGCTTAGCTCAGGGACTACTGGACCCATTAGAAAAAAGTGTTTGTTGCATATCTAATTAGTCGAGAAAGGTTATAGGCTAAAATAAATATTTTCAACGACTCAAAACGCACGGCTGCAGTCTCGGGGGACCACTAGTCGTACAATAATACGATGGTGATTTAATTGTAGTCTGTAAAGTAAAAATTTCGTTTGCAGAAATCTTACCTAGATATCACAAAGCAGAAACGAGCGCTTACCCGCTTGAACGAATCACATGGAGTTGGTCAGAGTGGGTATCTTGGGAGGCGGTAGCTTTGGTCACCAGATTTACTATCTTCACGCATGAGCGGCGTTTGATGGCATGACGTTAACGCTACTGGTCCTACTCTCCAATAGGGCTGATCCGTAAAAAATAATAATATTAAAATAACACAGAATGCAGAGATAAAATAGTCAGTTGCTAGACCTGCTTTACCTTTGTAAAATAGGCATTTATAGATGATTCAAATATTCGTCACTTCGTTTTAAATATTGGATAGATAACATTAACCAGAACTTGTATTAACAGTATGACAAAATATATTGTACTTTGTATCTGTATTTTTAAACCGTTTATTGACCGATGGGTATACCGATAGTAACCGATTTAATAAATAGAATCGTTAGAAAAGCAGAAAAGACAATACGACAACGTTTTCAGAGTAAGACACTTTGGCCCATACCCTGCCGGAAGTAATATATTAGGAACCATTATTGCGTTGAATGTGGCTTGCCAGTTGCCCTGTTGTTAGGCAAAGTAATAATGTCATGTACGGACAACAGCACGTCAAGGTAAACACTGCGGTATCTTATTCAGTTGTGATAAGGGCTAGTTTGCAACAAAAGTGGGTAACGTGATGTGGCCAGCAGTGTTCATTTTATTGATTAAGCTTTCCTAAAACATTTTAGAAGATCTTAAGGAAAAAAACCTTAACTGTGTTTATTAAATTTAAAATATGTATGTTTAACAAGGAGGCGTAAGTTACACTATTATGCTAAGTGCAACCAACAAGGCGATTCAAAACCTTTGATAAGCCATTCGTCTTGAGTTTCGGCTAGATTTCTTGTCTTTGATCGTATGTCGACATGTCAGTTTTGTAAAAAATATAGTAAAAGAACAAAATAAAATAGTTGCATAGGATAAATTCACGATATTATAATTTTATTAATGTGTAAAAGTTATCGAATCGAAACCGAATCCATAACCGAACCGTTCTGAATCGGGGAGCTGGGCTTGGAAAGATAATATTTCTATGTGAAAGTAGTACGTAAAACAAAACGTTTAGAATCACGACGTATCCGATTGTATGCGGACAAAACAAATATGTGAACTATTCTTGTCTGTATGTTATAGATACAGATTATCCAGTTTCACAATCAATGTTTGTATCGAAATTGAGACGCAAATACAATCGCTTCGAATAGGGTTTCAACTCCCGCCAACTTTTTTTACGTTTACTCACTACGTTTTAAACCAATTTGCATGTCTGTACTGAAATATTGGAAAACGTTTTCGGGAATTCGAAATTGATACAAGACAATGCACCCAATACTTTTTATTTGCGAAATGTAACACAGTGGTATCAGTTTATTTATTGTAGGGGTATTGGTAAGAAAATAAACATTCATATAGAAGAATATATTTAAACAATAAAAAATTGACTAATATTCAAGTGTTATTCGCTTATATATCAATCAATAGTTGAAATTTTCTTTAGATTTACTTTTTGTTGTTCTTTATTTACTCAAGTTCAACTGTTTTTATCTAGCTGCTTGTATTACTATTTGGTATTTGGTCGTCGTTACAGCCAAAGATAATATACTCTTAGTAACGTTTCACTTAAATCACTATATACACCTTTAGCAGCGCGACAGTCGCACTGCTAAATATACTCGTAATAATTTAATACATAATTGACGTGAATGCACTCTAATGTGAAGGCGTACTTACATTAAACAAGATAGCCGGCAAATTCCCTCATACCTAGTTAAAAAAATCAATAAGTATGATCCTTTCTCTTTAATTGTTTTATATCAAGTACTATTTATTATCCGAATACGTTTTAAGCTTCTTTAGTATTTTTTAGAATAAATGCTATTGTTTGCAAATGATCTATTACATCGAAATTTATTCTAGTTAAGTGCACTTTTTATTAAATATCGCTTCAAAATTTGTATTTCATTTTATTTTTATTTCAAATTCATAGTCAAAATATTTCATGATCAGGCAGCGTCTTCAATTTCCAATAGAAGGTTAATTCTCTTTGTATATGGTTTAAAACTAACTAATTTTATGTAAGGGAGATACCTTAATTTAATTTTTTTTATCGGTTTAAACAAGTTACGTTAATGTCATTACAACGAAGGCTGACATGCACTCAGACTACCGGGCTTTGGAATACGAAGACTTCAGTTGTAGTAAGCACGTCAAAGAGGCTTTAGAAATACGCCTCCAAAGATGAAAGTATGGATGAAATATTTACCGTCACATAAGTGTTTTACCCATTTCTAAAAAAGAAGTCTGTATATGCAATCTGAAAATGGGGCACACAAAGTGATGGTAAGTGCGACGATTGTTACTCAAATTGAAATTTATGTACGTTGAATAGTGAACTAGATACAATTTTACGCTTCCGAGTGGAACACATTACGAGTGAACCAATTGACCGGTAGTGTCAAGTGGGTACGTTTTAGTTAGTATTATGCTGCTTTCAAGTTATTAAGTAAACAGGCTTCGTTTTACTAGAAATGAAATTTGGTTGAAGTTATAACATGTAACACATTAAAAAAATATTAAAAAAAAACAGTCTACGTGTTTTCAAATGAAGTATAAACAGAGAAACCATATACGTAGGTTTTTTGTTTTCATGAACGACAAATGGTTCAAGTGAAAATAATTCAGCTGTGTTGTGATTCCCCTCCTATTTCATTTCGATTGATTTTTCATAGAATTTTTCTTTCATGTCTTTTCTTTTCGTTTTGTTATAATAATACCGTACAAGGTTCGCGTTTCAATATACAGGGTGCAACAGAAAGGCGAAAAAAAATTTAAAGGACGTGTAGAGTAGTAAATGTGTAGTTCCTATGCAAAAACCACAAACTCGTGCGAGTATAAATTACTGAATAAATTGATGCTAAAGTTTTAATAAAAACTTATTGGTGACAACTTTATATATCAGCTGTTAGGTGTGTGTGTATGCGGCGGGCGAGTGTTGCGGGCAGGGGTTCGCTAACGAATGACCGCAGATTCAACACTTTCGGTATAAAAACAATTTATTTGCTTAGTATGGGAAAAAAGTTGTTTATTTTTAACTAAAACTTTTACTACTTAATGTTTACATTACATACATACCCTTAAATATTATTTCATCTTTTTGTTACATTCTGTATATTGTGCTGAAAATTTGCCGTCCATGTAAGATTTTCGTGGAGTTTATGTTTTCATTTATCTTTCCAGCCTTTAATTGTGCAAGTTTTACCTAAATCCTGTTTCTTATAACTCGCTTCTGCCTGTAATGGTGACTTGTGAAATTTACATTGTTCGTTAACCGAAAGTTATAAAACCATCTGATGAGCCGTCATCAAATGTGTTTGAAAAAGAAACCTTATATTGGGGTATGTTTATGTCTCCTGAACTAAACTCGTTCGACCCGATTCAATTTCCTGCCGGACTCAAGGTTCAGAAAGTGACGGAAATGTCATAGACTTCAGTGATCCGTAGGCATAACGGTATCTGAAGATTTGTATTGTTTTATGGATCTTCTGAATTGGTTAGTATTCCATTAATTATGGGCACTGATGACTGTATCAACATAAAAAATAGAATTTTGAGCAGATACATGTGGTGTGACAACAGGCGGTTGTGGGCATTACACAAACATTTATTGAAAGACTGTGTAATTTTGTGCACTGTAAAACAAGCCATCAGTAAATATAAATGAAAGCGGAATCAATATTTAGGACTAAAATTCAGACCATTCGTTTTCTCTGAATAAGTGACTTGTTTAGTCAAGGACAAGCTAAAACAACTCAATTACGTGTATTTTTTACGGATTTAGATACCTTCCAGACTTTAGGAAGAACATATATTTTTTTGTTAGAGAGTATTTGATTTCCCAATAGGAAAATATTCTTTGTTTTAAACAAGTCAGTAGGAAACCGAAATGAATTCTCAAGAGACAAGAAAAAAAAACGAAAAGTAGAAAGAAGCTGAAGGGAAAACTTTAAGCAAAATCATTCTGTAGGCGTACCTATTTTTAGATCAGGCGTAGTGGTCACTGGATCAGGTGGTTTACTTTAGAATAACCCAAAGTTTAAAACACAGTAGTGTAGTTTAACATAAACACAAAGTGACTATTACTTTATATTGCGATTATATACCTGCAAATTGGCGAAAACCTAAAGATTTGTGTCAGCTACTCCAGGAGCTCTATTTTTGAGTTATTGGGTCAATATCGTATGTGTTTTTTGTAAATTTATGGTCGATTTTTGAATTGAAAGCAGTTGAATTAAGAGATGACGTGTGGATCACACGGCAGAAATTTTTAAAATGACAACTCAATTTTCTATTCATAAAGATGAAATAAGAAACCAAAAATTTGCGCACGGGCGGGACTTGAACCAGCAACCTTTAGGCAAACCGGGCCAAACGCTCTTACCAATTGAGCTACCGTGCTGTCAGTCCGACCCTGCGAAATTTGTGGTTTCTTATGAAAACGTCAATTGCGTGACGCTTAGCGCCATCTAGCCGTCTGTTTATGAAACAGATGGCCCAAGCAGTTATTCTTTACAGAATAAATTCAACTTGGAAATTGATGTCGCTTCGCTCTCTAATGCTTAAGAATGTTTTTAACACTCACAGTGTCATATTTTATATTCATAAAGATGAAATAAGAAACCAAAAATTTGCGCACGGGCGGGACTTGAACCAGCAACCTTTAGGCAAACCGGGCCAAACGCTCTTACCAATTGAGCTACCGTGCTGTCAGTCCGACCCTGCGAAATTTGTGGTTTCTTATGAAAACGTCAATTGCGTGACGCTTAGCGCCATCTAGCCGTCTGTTTATGAAACAGATGGCCCAAGCAGTTATTCTTTACAGAATAAATTCAACTTGGAAATTGATGTCGCTTCGCTCTCTAATGCTTAAGAATGTTTTTAACACTCACAGTGTCATATTTTATATTCATAAAGATGAAATAAGAAACCAAAAATTTGCGCACGGGCGGGACTTGAACCAGCAACCTTTAGGCAAACCGGGCCAAACGCTCTTACCAATTGAGCTACCGTGCTGTCAGTCCGACCCTGCGAAATTTGTGGTTTCTTATGAAAACGTCAATTGCGTGACGCTTAGCGCCATCTAGCCGTCTGTTTATGAAACAGATGGCCCAAGCAGTTATTCTTTACAGAATAAATTCAACTTGGAAATTGATGTCGCTTCGCTCTCTAATGCTTAAGAATGTTTTTAACACTCACAGTGTCATATTTTATATTCATAAAGATGAAATAAGAAACCAAAAATTTGCGCACGGGCGGGACTCTTTATGAATATAAAATATGACACTGTGAGTGTTAAAAACATTCTTAAGCATTAGAGAGCGAAGCGACATCAATTTCCAAGTTGAATTTATTCTGTAAAGAATAACTGCTTGGGCCATCTGTTTCATAAACAGACGGCTAGATGGCGCTAAGCGTCACGCAATTGACGTTTTCATAAGAAACCACAAATTTCGCAGGGTCGGACTGACAGCACGGTAGCTCAATTGGTAAGAGCGTTTGGCCCGGTTTGCCTAAAGGTTGCTGGTTCAAGTCCCGCCCGTGCGCAAATTTTTGGTTTCTTATTTCATCTTTATGAATATAAAATATGACACTGTGAGTGTTAAAAACATTCTTAAGCATTAAGAACTCAATTTTCGTAACCATTTCCATTTCAACTCTGTTCCATTTCAAATATAATAAGAATTAGAATCATACTTAAAAAAATATATATTACAGATAATGGCAGCCCCGACGAAATAACTTCGTTACATAATAATTAATAAATACCATATTTAAGTACGCTTACGCATTTCAGTCGGGGGATATAAGAAATTTTATTTAAAGGTTTTTTGATCACGAACTTAATTTTAACGTCGTGGGGTTTAAAAAAAAACTTTAAATAAAAGTTTGTTTAGAATAAGTAACACTGACTTAATCATCCCTAAGTTAGATATACCTGATTAAAACAACAACCTGTATACCGTTGCATATTGCCATTCCAGATTTTTTTTTTACCTACCAGAGATGGGCAATCAATATACTTTGAATAAGATGTAAGTATGACTAAGATTGTTATAAATTGCAACTGTGTTTTAGCTTTTATCAACTGTCCCCGTCTCCATACGATAATGATATTTATTAGAAATATGACACCACCTTGGAAATAAAGCTCGTTTATTATACTAAATTGGTCCTTGTATTTACCAGAAAATATAATTTCAGATAGAATTTGCAACAATCATCCTCGGGGGACAATTGATTACGTGGCCTAACATCCGTTCATCAATTGTAGAGAGATAAACGTCAGACCGAGTTTGTAAATGACAAATGTTTGCTAATGACTCGCCCGCCGAAAACCGAATAATTTCGCGAATATTTTACAGAGCTTCTATTATGCTCAGAGGAAATAATAATAATTGTTATACCTATCTTTTGAGAGCGTCGTTAGTGAAATCGAAAACACGCTTTTAATTTGCATAGACGTCCTTAAGACGCTCTTCCAATCTACTTGTTGTTCAACGAAATTGCTCACCGATGTTTTTATAAAATAAATTACGCAAAAGAAATCTAAGTGATTGATGATGTTTAAACACCATTATAAGATTGACGGGCCGTTTTCGAGATTGGGAATGCATTGTAGAGTTTTCGTATTCAATTGGGGTCGCGATAAGCCGCAGCACAATGACACAAGTACTTATGCCCTTAACGGTGGCATTAAAAGGGTGCTTAACACTCAACGGATTGTGCCCTGTGAATAATGGCGAAAGAATAGCTGAAGGGGCCACCATTTTTAACGTTGGCTGAAAAGAGTCGTAACTCGGTAGTCATTCAACGCAGTAATGTGAATTACGTGACGTCGTGTCGGCACGTCGCTGGATCGGATGGCTTCGGTTTGGTTTTCCGCGCCCGAGCACCGATTCCTGTACCGCATGCGATTTATTATACAAATAAAACATGGCTCGACACTAAACAGGCTAAAAAACCCGCGGCCCGCATATACAGTGCTGATTTCGGCCGCAGCCTGTAGGTGTTGAAATAAGGTATATAAATTCAGATGATCTGTCATCTGGCGAGCGTTAGGGTTTTGGCAAAAAAAACTAATGAATGTTAAGGCTTACATAACACGCCGGCAAAACAGACTCAATCACAAAAATGTATCATACATACATATTCAGTTTTTTATTCTCCTACTGATTCCTCAGAACATTTTCTTGGATAAAAGCATGAAAAACTTTTACGCTACCGACTTACCATAATTTCAGTAAACTATTGGCTTAACAAAGCTTCGAATCGTTTCGGATCGTTCTTTTCAATTCAATTTTTCACCAAGCATTTCGATATAAGTATTCTCGACAATAATGCTCTCATAAGTTAGAATGGTATGGTGGACATTTTATAGAAAATATTTTGCGGTGAAAGCTTCGTCATACGAACGTTGACCAATGAGATCCAGTCAGCTTAAACGAGGACATTTCACTCACGTATATTTCAAGGAGAAATGCATTCAGATCTATAACGTCCGTTCTTATAACAGACTTGAGTATGGAATCCATTTGGTTGGGTTTTCGTAAAAGATGATAGGCGAAGACGTTTAAGATGAAATTAGAAAAAGAAATATCACAAAAGACGAGTAATAGACATTCACACTAGAATACATACATTATTACGTTAAGTGCAGATTAAAACATAAATATTCTTATATTATGTAAATGTAGTGATACCGAAGTAAAGCAACCTACGGCGCGGTCGTGTTTGGATGGGTGACCATTTCGACCATATAAGTGAGTACATCACGATCATCTCCGTGCTTTGGAAGGCACGTTAAGCCGTTGGTCTCTGCCAATATCGCTTGATATTATTCGTTAAGCCTAGTCAGAGGCCTTATGCGCTGCTTGATAACATCTGACAGAAGGGTTAGTCGCTTGCCTTGCAAACACCCCTCCACCAACCCGCACTGAGCCCGCGTGGTGAAGTATGGCTTAAACTACCTTATAGTTTAGGTAAGGCCTTTGCCCAGCAGCGGGATGTTACAAGCTAACTTTATTTTTTACTTTTTTATTATGTAAACTAGCGGTCCCCCGCGACTTCGTCCGCTTTGAGTTTGCCCCCTCCCCTCCCGTCGCAGCGTAATGTTTTATACCCTAAAGCCTTTCTCGATAAATAAGCTATCCAAAACAGAAATATTTTTTCAAATCGGTCCAGCGGTTCTTGAGAGAAGCGCGTTCAAACAAACAAACTCTTCAGCTTTATAATATTATATTAGCGCAAGCGCACGTCGTACTTAAGCTGCGAACATTATTTTGGTGCGGAGTTCTGTTAAAACTGTGATAGCTCCTAAGATATTTATTGAATTTAAATGATATACAGGGCAACTTTGTTCTATATGAAATGCTTGTGATGATGAATGTATTTATTCTGATAAGAATAAATACCTGTGTGTATAATACACCTCTAAAAATGATGCATTATTTTTTTACAAATTTATTAACATTAAATAGGTTGTAGTTAGTCAACCATAAAAGATAGACATATGCTGTCGCGGACTTTATTATAGAACTCTTAATGTTGAACAATCCTGTCATACATAATTTTTGTGTAACTTAAGCGGTTTTCGCAGTGTACGCAGCGGAAGCTCTCAAAAGGAATATCTTTCTCCCGTTTTCGCAACATTTTTCATTGCTGCTGTGGTCTTATGAGACGTATCTTTATGTTATATAGCCTAAAGCCTTCCTCGATAAATGGACTATCCAACGTAAAAATATTTTTTCAAATCGGGCCAGTAGTTTGAGATAAGCGCGTTCAAACAAACAAACAAACAAACAAACAATCAAACTCTTCAGCTTTATAATATTAGTATAGATATAGATAACCAAAGATTATTCAGACTAGACGTACCAGCGAAATAGACCACATACAAATTAAATTTATTAGCTACGGCATACAGTGGAGCTATGAATGCCACCAAAATCACCAAGAGTGATGTAGAAACTCCCAGTGGCATAAAACCGAAGCGTAATTAATAACTGTATCATTGGTGAGATGCACTGCTTTCTGAATCAAATAAAAACGAGTATTTAAACCTGAAAATAAGTTGTTTTTCTTTTTACTAGCAGATTTAATGGGCAATCCTCAAAAGCGAATGCGTACCGATGTACGCATTCGCTTTTAAGGATACAGCAATAAATAATATATAAAATAATAAATAATAATTAAATGATCTACAGCACCAACGGGTGCAGTAGATCATTGATCATTTATAAATTATGTTTGTCTTTTGTGCTTGATTTTGTCTTCAATAAGGGATAGTTAACATTTTGCGGACTCCTTCAAATCTAAATCTGCGATGGAATTTATTTGGATCCCATTGAGTAAAGTGATCGGGTCTCGGTTTGACGATTCTTACTTTTCTTGCAAATGCATTACTTGAATTGACATATTCACTCATTAAGACCTCTTCTTCGATTACCAAGTCATCAACAAAATCGAAAATATCCATGATTATTTCCTTAGTTAGTAATATAACAATTTTTAAATGACCTCAAACCAAAACATTACAAACGTCAAACTACCTATCAGTTGAATAACGCAGCTATCTGATGATATAAGCGACAGATAGATTTATGCCCCAGATAGTACAGTTATTAGATAGATAAGTCTTATCTTACTATTGAAAAATTCAAAATCTTGCTATCTATAGAATAAAAGCTATCTATCTGTTTATCTGGTGATTGAACCATCGGCCCTAAATCAAATAATTAAATCATTATATAGCTAATAAACAATAAAATGATTGATCATGTTACATAAAATGATTTTGCTGGGGAAATGAAAACAAAAGTGTAATATTCATATATAACGACTGGCGAGCGCACCGGGCACCAGCACATGCGCTTCCACCCATTGCCACCGCAGCGGGCAGTCTGGCTTGTCACCGAGCCCCCTCAGAATAGCGTTGTCGCTGCCGCGCACCCAAACCAACCAACGCGCGACTGCATCGATGCTAAATTAAATCTTTTTATTGCGCGAGTCGCGATGCTGTAGCGCGTTTTCAATACGCGTAACTGCATAGCTGCTAAATGTCGCAGTGTGTTAGGGGTCTAAAGTTTAAGATCCTTTACACACTGCGACTTTTAGCAGCTATGCAATCGGTGCAGTCGCAATATGTCAACCTTTACACGCTGCGCTACTTTTAGCATCGATGCAGTCGCTATGCTAACGCGCGCTAGCATCGATGCAGTCGCGATGTAGAAGCTGGAAATTGACGAATTATGTTTGTATTTTGTAACAAAACTCACTTGATATTTAAGGGAAATTGAAAAGTACGACTCTTAAAAATGTATATGTAATATTTTCGACTAACTCATATACTCTTGGATATTTATAGTTATATGCATAGTAATATTATTCTATTCGCACACAACAAGCGCTCAGTCTTTCTGCCTTTGTTATTCAAGCGTAATACCTATTTAATTTGCATGAACTTATTGAAATTTCCAGAACATCGTATTTCACCTGCTTTCGTATCTGTTCCACTAGCTTTTACGAAAATTTTAAACATCAGCATTCGATCGTTTCTAGCAGTACGACTTCTTATAGAGATTCAAAACACGTATGCATGAAAGTATTTTCATACTGTCGATTCTCTCTCGTTGACATGAAATTGCCCTCTTTACGGGTTGGTGGCAAGGTTTTATGTTGCCACTTACGAACAGTGACTTCCGAGGTCGGCAATATCCTGTATTCTAAACGTGTTATGCCTCCAAATGGGTCGCTATAAAAATTCGATATCGGATGCACTGCTTCTCCGATCCTAGTTGCATTACCGTTGTTCGGCTGATAATGCAACGACCGTTCTTATTTATAGCCACTAAACGACTTACCCGAACTTCACTTATTTTTACACGATATTTGGCTTCGTATGCGATTCTGTTCTTCGATTTTGCAAACTCAATTTTATGTTAACAGTATAATAATTATTGACTTAGCAAGACCTCAATGACATCAAAGATGCAATGCTAGCAGAGCTAAGATTACGACGAAGGGAGGAAATGCAAGTTTTCTTTTGACTGTAAAGTGCATAAGAAAATTTAATATTCCTACACATACAAAACACTTTATCTCCTACCCGAGCGCATTGAGGCCCCCAGAAGCAGTAAACGTTACAAATGCCGTCATTAAAAGTCGCTATCGAGTAAATATGTTTCATATTCCGTTGTTGTCGTTTGCCCGTTATTGTTCCCACGATAATCATCTTCAAAGTATCGAATTGTACTCAATACACCAGACAAAGTATCGTTGGACCGTCTCCAAAACAATGTTTGCCAGAATGAGCGCTGTAACGTTTTGGCTAATAAATTAGGCATTTGTTCTTTCTTTGACCAATCACTTTCGCTAGAATGTACTCTGGATTAGTTTTATAGTGGGACTTTTTATGAGGCAATTTATTCCGTTGAATTCGCACATAAGTCGGTTCAGTAAAGATAACACATGCTGCAGACAGAAACGATGATTGATTAATGTAAGTTTTCGTCTAATTGGAAACTGTCACGCGGGAAACGAAATTGCGAAACTTTAGTTCTAATATGATTGTAATTTACCGCAAATTCGTCAAACAATATCATAAGGATGCGTCAATTTATTGCTTTTGCAGATATCACAGAAATTCTACCACATTTAACTTTTATTTAATAACCCCCTATAGCTCCTTCCATAAAATGTAAGCCCGACATGTGTGCCGATCCTGGGTACAGCAAAAATATCCCACGGCTCGTTGGAGGAATTAACCCTAATCTTTATTAACGAATGGGACGCCTCCAAGCTAATCCATGTATACTCACAGGGCCCCAACATTTTGAAGTCAAACGTTGCTAAGGAGTAGCCGCGAGGGTTTAGCTATAACATTTACAATGCCATTCTAATTCATATTTCCATTTCAAACATAAAATATTAGTTTAAAACGCACGGGTTCCTTCTGTTAGGATACGGAATACTACGTAGCTTTCGTAGATAAATTGAGTTTAGGAAATTGCAAGACAATAAAGGTTATGAATTCGGGCTACAAAGGTGATACAAAAAATAAAAATAAGGAAGTGTTCGTAGATATATCTCTATTAAGGACGCGATAGAATTATAATTAGATAAGAAGTATATTAATATTCAAGATATTAAAAGTAACTGATATAGCATATACTTTCGATGATTTATGTGCCTACCTGAAAAAACAGAACTTGTTATTATAACACAAGTCTGGTCCACCATTTATCTGCTAGTGTTGTGGGCGTTCTTAACCAATAAAGTGTTTGTATTTACCACCATAAATTGTTGGCGACCACTGACCCGTATCCTTTTCCCTACAAAATACGTTATGTTATAGACGCTGCTACACTTTAGTACTATAATTTACAGTTTTAAGGGCACAAAAGCTGGAGCAATTTGTATATAAATGAAAATAGGTTTTTGCGAATATTCGATAAGAATATCTTGATTTCGGTTTTCCTAGTATGCATAATAATATCCGAAAGCGTAAGACTGGATCACTCAAGGAACTCTAGCCCAATTTTTTTATTCTGTTGCATATTGTAAAGGAAGTATGCTAATTAGTGATAAATTTACTTTTACAACACTACGGGATTAATAGCCATGTTCACTTGTTTTTTAGGTAAACTAGCGGACCCAGCGATCTTTGTCTCGCCCCCAGCCCCGTCCCGCCCAGCCGCGGCCCTGTCGAATGGGATTAATGTATCTAATACCCTTCTACTGGTTCTAAGCTACCTCCCCGACTTTTCGCCCCGGCCCTGTCAAACGGAATAAAAAGTATTTTATGTCCTTCTCTTGTTTCTAATCGGTTCAGCCGTTCTTGAGTTATAAAAACTAACACGACTTTATTTTATATATTTATAATTAGATATAGTATTTACCTTTCCGTTCATACCACATTTACCTACAAAAGAAGCGAACGTGGCATTAAATTCCGTAGTGTAACGAAATTTAGTTTAAATAATGCAACAAAAAAGAAAAAAGAAAAAGAGGAAGACCTAGAAGGGCATACATGACGCAAATTAAGGAAAAGTTAGGAGTCAAGTCGTACCAAGTAGTCAAGGAAATGGCATGGGATCGATTAAATCGGAAAAAAACTCCACTGACAAGAGCATAGCTCTTAAATAAGAAGAAGAAGAATGCAACAAAGTTAAAAATCGTAATATAGTGATAAAGTATCTCTTCCTACCTATCTTTTACGCAAATTTTTGTAAAGGGAAAAAGTTATATTAGTGTTTAATCACGACTACCGATCCAAAAATACGTACCCTTGGTACATACGTAATGAACGCCTTTGCTCCATTTATTTACCATAACTTGAGAACGCCTTTGCAAATTCTGATTTTGGGATGATCATTTTCATATTATCTAATAGTTTACTAGGCAAAAATATGTTTTTGACAGTTATTTCTGTACATTTGCATATAACATAGGTAATCTCGCTAGATAGTATAAAGTTTTTAGCAAAATGGTTAATCTTAGTAACTACTCGAACTTTAAAGAATCCACGTGCGAGTAGGAAGTATACTTGCTGAGAAATAACAAATGTTTTGTATCGAATTTTTAAAATAAAGTACAGAGAGCGCCCAAGTTTTGAACAACAGTAAGATACTCTTGGAAACTTTGTTCTTGCTGATGTATTGGTACACGCTTTGAAAACTGATAAAGTGTGTTATGTTGCCATATTATACAACTCTCTTATAAACAAACCCCATCCAAAGACCATTACCTTTCTGTGTAAAGACGCCTAACCAAGTCTAAACAATACAAACGTCATATCATTTTAAATTCTCCTAACTTTTATATGTATTTAGCAAGGGAAAAAACATGCTAGTAATTATACTTATTTAAACGTGTATGGGACCTAGTTCACACCTAGATACAAAAATACTTTTGCCCTATGGCAAACTATAGCAAATGGGTTTTAGACTTGTACAGGCGTAGTGGTTTCCGCTAAAACTTTTCTTGTTCCAGTCCACGGCATTTTCTTTTCGTTTTTATTTCGACACAATTTCTGACCCAGGTCAACAAACATAAGGCCAATATCTGGGGTCAGCGCGATTCTAGGGCAGTTATAGTCCCGAAGTGGCGTGCAATGTTGCATTACGATCGGCCGCGCACACCTGACGAACATTACCCTTAGAAACATGTATTCACGGTTCATTTTACATTTCAGCGTTTGCAGAGCCGATATAGTTGACAGGTTAATAAGGTAAGGTAGGTAGATGTATCTTTCATGTAGGAATACTATCTTTATCTTAATACAGCATAAAATAAATTTGTTTTAGTAATACCAGTCGAAAATAGTTTCAGTACCACTTAAAACTCAAGAACGGGTGGACCGATTTTCATAATTTTTGCTTTGTTTGAGGTAAATTTGTCACCGCCTCGCATAAAATAATAGCCATAAAACGGGGTCGGGGCGTCGGATGGGTTACGAAGTTCGCTAGGACGTACTAGGTATATTTCCAGATATAATTGCTAGTACTTTTTTGATTACCCATTTTGGGCCAACTTAGAACTTACATACAAGTATAATTCTCCTATCACTGTTTATCAACAATCTTTTGTTAATGCAACTGAATTCAGCTGACAGGTAGTTAAGGTGGGTTTTCCTCAGCGATTCCCGCATACACGCGACAGCAGCGCGTCTCTCTAATGTGAAGGGCTTAGTGCTGTCATTTTATGTACGAAATTAACAGCAGCGCGACTGCCGCGCGACTGTCGTGCGTACCGTTATATTTATATATATATATTTATTTTTCTGTTGTTATCAATTATTTGATGTAGAATAAAACAAAAAAAGTTTTAAGCATTGTCAAACTACGACTGCTAGAATATATAAGTATTTACAAACTTAATACTAACACATCTAACACTTTTTTGCTTTCCAAAACATTTATTGAGATAAACAAAGGTAACGTGTTAGTTTACAACAAACAATATTGAGTAAATTTTAAGTTTTTAGTCCGAACACAATATCACTCCGAACACGCACACGGAAGAAGAGACCGTTTTTCGGGTTGTGGGGGCGGTAGCGCGCTCCCATTGGCCGGCGCAGCCTAGCGACACCACAGACAGAATAATACCGCGAAATGAATTACGTTCGCGCGCGTAAATTTGAAATAGTAAGCGTTGCCGCGTTACAGCCTCCCCCTCTAGTTCAGACGACGTAACGCAAAGTCTGGACTAGCCTAAGATTTACGCGGCCTTCCTCGGCGGCGCTTTTCCATAACAGGCGGCTGGACGTGACCAACGAATGGCGTAATTTGAGAGACATGATACTTTCCCAACGAACCGGACTCTCCATCAAGGAGGTAAGTGGTTTCACTCA
The DNA here is from genome assembly GCA_963924145.1 of Pyrausta purpuralis. NCBI lineage: Eukaryota > Metazoa > Arthropoda > Insecta > Lepidoptera > Crambidae > Pyrausta > Pyrausta purpuralis. The sequence continues at coordinate 16,080,450 of OZ001653.1, read as the reverse complement.
AGACCCTCGAAATCTTATACGGGCCATCTCGCCTAGGATAAAATTTTGGAGTTTGACCTCGATCAGTGTCATTCAAACCCCGAGTTTTCAACAAGACCAAGTCGCCTACCTTATAGTCAGGCGGTGGCCTACGACCTTCATCGGCATACCTCTTCTGGATAGCTTGCGCCTTCTCCTGAGAATCCCGAGCGTCAAGAAGCGCGGATGAAAGCTTCCTAAGGTAATTGCTTATATTAGCTACGAACTTGTCGTTCTCGACAATATCTCTCATGTCCGTAAGCGCGTCAGCGGGTGCGCGCATCTCCCGTCCGAAGGTGAGGAACGCAGGGGAGTATCCTGTACTAGAGCACAATGCTGAATTCATCGCGAATCTCACGGATGCTAAATATACGTCCCACGATGAATGATCTCTACCCACCGAGATGGCCAATTGGGGCTTCAAATCCCTGTTCTTCCTCTCCACGGGGTTGGCCTCAGGATGGTAGAACGGCGTCAGGCACTGATCTATGCGGAACGTATTACAAACCTGCTGCATGATCTCACTAACAAATTGTACTCCGTTGTCACTTACCATCCTCCTCGGCACACCAAACCTAAGAAAGACTTCCTCAATGAGAGCTTTGGCACATTCTACGCTGGTAGCGTTCTTAAGTGCGAAAAGTTCGACCCATCTACTGCAAACATCTTCTGCAATCAATATCCATCGATTCCCTGCGGGTGTCTCCGGCAAAGGACCAAACAAATCAACAGATATTACCTCAAAACGGCGGGCACCTGGAGGGGACTGAAGAAGACCGGCTGGTTTGCGGTTGTCAGCCTTGTACCGTTGACATGGCACACAATTCTTCACATACTCAGTCACAGTTGCTCTCATACCAGGCCAAAAGTACTTTGAACTGATCCGATGCAGCGTACGTTCGACACCCATGTGTCCAGCCGTCGGCGCATCATGGAAATCAGCGAGGACCTTCGTTCTCTCGCTCGCCGGAACGACCAGGCACGCATCGTCATTGTCGTCGAAATCAGGTCCGCACCTGTACAGAATCCCGTCTGACATCACGTAACCGCGGTTTGCCCACTGTTTCCCCCTAAAGGGTTCGTCTTCTGTTTCCAGGTCGTCTATAATCCTCTTCACGTCAGGGTCCAGAAGCTGCTGTTTGCGCAGATCGGATGCACTCTGCGTTGGGAGATCGACTACAGCAAGACAGAGGTCACAACTTATCTCGTCGGTACACGCAGGTCTTGAAAGTGTGTCAGCCACGACGTTATGTTTCCCAGGCGCGTAATCTATGCGCAAATTATATTCCTGAAGCGTCAGCGCCCATCTAGCGAGTCTACCGCTCGGCGACTTGACACTCATCAGCCATCGCAAAGGCTGGTGATCAAAGATGACGATTACCTCCGATCCATCGATGTACCCCCGAAACTTCATAACAGCCCAGACGACAGCTAGGGCCTCACGCTCTGTCGTCGTGTAGTTCCTCTCGGCGGCAGTCAGGAGGCGGCTGGCGTACTCAATAGGTCGCTCGTCCGGCCCCTCCCCCTGCATTAGAACTGCCCCGAGGCAAAGGTAGCCACTGCTATCCGTCCTAAGCTTGTACGGTTGGGTCTCATCGGCTTGCCGTAGTATCGGCGCTGAAACAAGGAGCTGCTTAAGCTTGTCAAATGCTGACTGCTGCTCCTGCGTCCATTGCCAGCTGGAGTCTTTCTTCAGCAGTGTCGTCAGCGGCCGGGCAACTTCTGCATAATTAGGAATAAACCGCCGGAACCAACTAGTCGTCTGCAGGAAACATTTCAGATGTTTCAGGTACCTCGGAGGTGGCAGAGTTGTAATGGCCGTGGTTTTCTCAGGATTAACCTGGATACCACCTGGAACGCGTAGTTTAAAAAGGGCAAGTCTCTCAAAAACCGCCTCCAGGTCTTCCAGGTGTCGTGAAAACGTGTCAGATAGTACGATCAAATCGTCTAAATAACATAAGATAGACACGTCGCCGCGGATATTAGACTTGAATCTATCCATGAGCTTTTGGAAAGTAGCCCCAGAGTTACGCAAACCCATAGGCATTCTCTTAAATCGATACGTACCTAGGGGAGTGATAAACGCGGTCTTATCGCGGTCTTCCTCTGCTACGCTGACTTGAAAATAGCCAGATCTTAAATCTAGCGTACTCATGAAGTTGCTAGTCTTAGCGGCGTGTAGAACATCGTCCATCCTTGGGAGGGGGTAGCGGTCCGGTTCTGTGACGGCATTTAGTTTGCGGTAATCCACACAAAGGCGGATACCAACGTCCTTCTTCGTGACCAGTACAGCGTTCGCCGCCCAAGGCGACTCGCATTCCTCGATAATGTCCGCTTGCAACAGCTTGTCAAGCTCCGCTTCCAGGAGCTGCTTTTTACCGGCTGAAATGCGGTAAGGTGGAGAAGCGATTGGCTCCTGCCTTTCGTCTGTTTTGATGTGGTGCATCGCGAAATCAGTAGGCTCACCTTCAGGAGCAAAGCGGCCTGCGTGCCTTACCATTAGCTCATTGAGTCCATCGCGCTGCTCGTCACTTAAGTTCATACCTTCGTCTTCTCTCAGCTTCAACTCCGTGGCCTCAACACGCATCAGCTCGGCGTCAGCAGCAGGGGTAAGTACGTAGTTCTGTACAAAACCATACCGCTGGTCTGGTGTGTCGGCAAAACTCCACGAAGCTCGCTGGATATCTATAATTATACCTGCGTTTCTGATGAAGTCGCGCCCCAAGAGCGTCCTCATATTGGCTCCGGGGATCACTAAAAATGAAGTAAATACCTTTCGGCCATGCAGCTCAACAGTCGTGTCTCCTTTGAGCACAACACGAACCTGCCGCGTCCCGTCCGCTAAACCGATCGACCGCTGCGTCTCCGTAAAATGTACGCCGCCGTCCAATAGCGTGCGATACAACAACGGGCTCGCAAGGCAGTTGGTGGCACCCGTATCCATAGCGGCAACACCGTTGCGACCCAGTATCGTCACATCAATTACCGGTTTATACTGGTCGAGGTCAACATCCGCTGCGTAAAGTGTCAAATTAGGTAAAAAACAATAATCGTGAGGCTCACCCTCCATCTGGGTGGAATAAAACTCACTCGAGTCACTTAGGACACATTTCCGTTCGAAATCTGCAATTTCTTGAAAATTGCGAATAAAGTCTTTTTCTATCGGTATCTGCGTAATTTCACGCGAACTCAATGCGTTCATAGTGTTTTGGGGTCCTACCAGTTCACTACTCAAACTACCGGAAAAGTTACGATTGACACCCTGTATGAAATGAAACTTCCGATTTTCACCCTGTATTGCATTTTTGCCGTGAAAAGTCTGATAACGCATTTTGTTCGGGGATGATTTTACGTGAGGTTTTTGGCGATCATAATTACATTTACGAGGGGTACCTAATGAGTGAAAGTCTACTTGCGATTTAGGATTACAAGTCTCACACTTAGATTTAATAACGCCCTGTTGGCCACATCCATAACACCGTATTGAACTATTACGCTTAACGCCGTTGCTATCGGTGTCGTTATCTTTACTCTTAGAATTTTTATCTTGTAAATTACGGCACTCATCTATTTGGTGACCGAACTTCCTACAATAAGAACATCGCGTGCGATTACGAACGCCGGCCTTGCCGTCGTTAGAACTAGAGGGCGAGTGTGCAGGCACGTTAACACTACTATTATTAGTATGTAAAGTACTACTTACAGTTGACTTCTGTTTCGTATAGGTACCTGTGGTGCCGCGTAGACCTTTACCTGCGTCCCCTTGCGTCACCTCTGCGAGCGACTCCTCGAACTCGCGGGCCCTATCCACCAGCTGATCTAACGACACTACACTTTCGCGCGTTACGCGTTTACGCACTCGTCGATCAAGTAGCCCGTACACAAAGTCTATTTGTATGCACTCGTCCAGTTCATACGGAAGTTTAGCGATTAGCGCTCGCGTTCTTGATATGAACACGTCGTACCGTTGCTGTCCTTGCTCTTGCGCGAAGATCTCACGAAGGATTTTGTAGGCCGGTCGCGCGGCGCCGTACATACCGCGCAGGCGCGCTACCGCGTCGTCCCATGTAAAGACGGAGTTTTTGATGCCGCGCCACCATACTGCCGCGTCGTCTACCAACAAGATGGGTAGGCCGCGTAGCGCGTGCTCGTCGCTTACGCCTAGGCACTCTTTGTAGGTGATGACGGAGTCGAGAAGGGTTTCTAGTTTGTCGGCGTCGTCCGCTCGTCCGTCGAAGCGCGCCGTGCACTTAGCAAATGACCCGCTTCGGTACTGCGTCTCGTGCGTCGACAGCGGTGGCGATGTAGGTGGAGCCACCACTGGTCCCGTCGTGTTCGTCGTGCGGTTCATCGTAGTCACGATGCTCTCGAAAAGGATGCGGTTGGCCTCTCGCTGTGATTGCGCGAAGGCCTCTAGCAGAGTGGACACCTGCGCGCCGGTCATGAACGCGCCGGGTACTGCGCCGGCCGCGCTGGACGCTGCTGGTGATGCTGCTCGTTCGGCGTCGTGGTACGGGGCGTGGTCGTCATCGCCCGCGACTGTCGAGGTGGTTCCCGCTGTAGTATACCTACGGAAGTGTAAATAGGTCATGTCGCAATCGAACAGACACGCGCGTCAATAAACTAGAAATTAGCAAGTAAGCAATATTGAAAGTAACTAATTATTTTACTTAAAATGTATTTTATTTGATTCATTCAATAAATGGACATCAACGAGTTATCATGTTTTAATCATCATCGTCCTTCAAGAACTAACTTATCACATGGCGACCCTGCCATTGGAGCCAAGAAAGAAGACTAAATTAATATCAGGGAAATTAACAAGATAGAAGACTAATTAAGAAGATTCAAGACAATTATCAAGATATATTTTTGAAGAAAGAAACTACATTTATTATGGGGAAATCACAGTCAAAGGAAGAAGTCGTAATAGCCCAGAATGCCAACGGGGAAGCTTCAGCTACAACAGCGCAACAGCAGCATGAGAAATTAGCCATCGTCGAAACCTTAATTGTTGTCGTCGTCGTCATATTGGCAGCAGCTACAATATACTTCTTCATGAGGAAGTGCAGACTGTACAACGAGAACTTAACAGAAACAACATTGCCACAATTTCTCGCGCTGATCTCATCACTACGTCTGTCTAAGAAGGATAATCAAGAGGAGTCCAGGGTATAGCCCGGCCCAGGTGTCCAGGGTAATCCCGGCCCATCACCGTACTCAAGCAGCCCCAACATCGTGTATCACCGTGCGCAGCAGCCAGTGTAGCAGCCCAGGCCAGCCCAGTCTTCGTCTCCTCAACGAGCCTTCGAAGCATTCCAATCTTCTAGTGTTACGTCGAAAAGTATGTAATATGTTTTTATTTTAATGTGCTAAGGATGCAGTTTATTTCTTTTTATTAGTTAGATTATGTCAGGTGTAATATTTGAGTTACATGAATTGCATAAGGCATTATTTTGTATTAAAGATTATTTAGTTAAATTAGGACCTGTAAGAAGGCAACAGGATTTAGGAATTAGAAAAGTAAACGAAGCGAAAACTTTGTACTCGAAATTGGATAGTATTTTGTCTGTGTTGCACATTCAAATTGAATCTGAACAAATAAGTACAACTGATATTACGTTAGTTCATAAAATAATTAGTGATATACACCAAATATTTGCAAAGATAACAAAGCTATCATCTGAATCTGAGCCACTTAATACTGAATTAACAAAAATGGCTACTAAAAGTGAGTTTGACATTAAAACTGCCATCGCTCTATTACCAGTGATGACAGGTCAAGAATCTGTCACTAATTCCCTCATTAACAGCATAGAATTGTACAGTAAAATGATTTCTGATACTTCTCAGTCACAATTAATTGAGTTTGTGCTTTATCTTCGAATGCGCAGTTACGTTTAAAGTCGCAGTATAGTAAAGTAGACGAGCTCTTAACTGATATGCGCACACATCTGATCCAAAAGAAATCAGAAGACGCTTTGCAGTCTAAATTACATCAGTCTAGACAAGGTAATCGATCCATCGAATCATTTGGTTCTGAATTAGAAGAATTGTTTGTTAACTTAACAATCGCCGAATCAAATGGAGATTCTAATGCATTTCAATATTTAAAGCCGATTGATGAAAAAAATGCTATAAAACGTTTTGCCGATGGTTTATCAGATCGCAGGTTAAGTACGATTATAGCCGCAAGACAATTCGATTCCTTGCCGGAAGCCATCAGAACTGCCATGGACGAGCAGTCTATGTCCTCTTCATTCGAGGTTATGCATGTTAGGCGTCAAAATAAATTCATTAGAGGCCGCCACTATAGAAACAATACATTCCGCGGCAATAACAGTTTTAGAGTATCAGAGAATAATGATGCTTATCGCCGAAATACAACTTTTACTCCAAATAGTTCCCGTGGTCAATATAGTTCATCACGCGGCGGTGGAAACTATAACCGAGGCCGTGGCCGTGGATTTAACAGTTCAAGGTCACGTAGGCCAGCAGCACCAGTGCGTCACACTATTCAGGAGGCAGCACCCGAAAATAGCGAGTTGCACTCCACTGGCAACAATAATGGCCAGAACACAAATAATGACGCAAATAATGTTTTTTTTCGTTAATTCGGATAATTTTATTTGCAATTTCAATAACAGTAGTACTGTGTCATTTTCTGTAAATAATATAGTAATTAATCTTTTAGTTGATAGTGGAGCAAGTCTATGTGTTTTGAAATATGAATGGCTTAGTAAATATCCGCAATTGTTACAGACTTTATGCTATGATAAGATAACTATAAAAGGAGTTAGTGGTAGGTTAGAGTCAGAAGGATACATTTTTTTAGATTTAAATTACAATGACATTATATTTAGAGAAAAGTTTTACGTTTTTAGAAATATGTCGTGTACAGCAAGTGGTATTTTAGGAGATAATTTTTTGAAACGATACCAAGCTATAATTAACTACAAAGATAGTTTATTACACTTAACTATAAACAATATAGACGTTTCTATTGAAATAGCGTATAACGCTAGGTATAGACATACGATACCGCCTCGGTGCGAAGTTATAAGGTTTATACCAACAACGTCAATTAGTGATTGTGTAGTTTTATCAAACGAGATACAACAAGGAATTTTTATAGCAGGGTTAATCGCGAAACCAAATAATGGTCGCATCCCCTTAAGAATATTAAACACTACGGACAATGAAGTAGAATACGATTTTCAAAACGTACCTATTCATGACATAAATAATTTTGAAGTATGTTGTCTTACTGAGGAACAGAATAGTGTAAGTAGAGTAAAGACTTTATTCGGATTATTAAACTTATCTGATATGAACCAGGAGGAGCGACGTAGTATTGAACATATTTGTGCAAAGTATGCTGATGTTTTTCATCTCCCAGGTGATAAACTATCGACAACTAATATTATGACACACTCAATATCCTTAAAGGATAATGTTTCACCTAGTTATACAAAACCGTATAGAATCCCTCATTCCTCAAAGCAAGAAGTTCAGAAACAAATTAATGACATGCTAGCTAACGATATTATTGAAGAAACCATCTCAGAATGATCCAGCCCAGTTTTATTAGTTCCCAAAAAGGCAGACAGGTCAAATGAAAAGAAATGGCGTTTGGTTATTGATTATAGACAACTTAATAACAGGATAAAAGACGATAAGTTTCCATTGCCAAATATTACAGATATATTGGATTCTCTATCCGGTAGCATTTATTTTTCGAAATTAGATCTTTCACAAAGCTTTTACCAATTATCATTAGACGAAAATTCACGAAAATATACAGCATTTAGTGTAGATAAAATGTACCAACTCGAGTTAGACCCAGAATCACGAAAATACACTGCCTTCACAACTTATAAAATGTATCAGATGAAACGTTCTCCTATGGGACTTAAAACGTCTCCTAGTGTTTTTTCAAGGTTAATGATAGCCATGTCAGGTATTAATTATAAACAAGCATTTATTTATTTAGATGACTGTGTCGTAATAAGAAAATCTATGGAAAATCATAATAAAAATCTAGTTACAAATTTAGAACGTTTACGAAAAGTTAATTTAAAACTAAATCCAATAAAATGTGAATTTTTACGCACCGAAATAGTCTATCTAGGTCACAAAATAACATCGCAAGGCATTCTTCCTGACGATAGCAAAATCGAGTCATTGCGCAAGTATCCGGTTCCATCGAACGCGGACGATGTCAAGCGCTACCTAGCCTTTGCTAATTATTATAGAAGGTTCATACCTAACTTTTCTAACATAGCTTATCCATTACATAAATTATGTAAAAAGAATTCACAATTTGAATGGACATCTGAATGCGAACAATCTTTTCAGCAATTAAAATCTGCTTTAATGTCCCCGCCCATTTTACAGTATCCAGATTTCTCAGAAAACAATATTTTTGAATTACGAACAGATGCATGTAAAACAGGTTTAGGAGCAGTTTTATCGAATGCAAATGGTCAAGTAGTCGCATATGCAAGTCGCAATTTGTCACCCGCGGAAAGTAGATATCCTAAAATAGATTTAGAACTACTTTTATTTTTTATTATTATTAATTGTAGATCACACTAGCAGCTATTCAGCTGATGCGTGTGCGTCTTGGGGTTCGGAGATATTGCTTTTGTCCAATCTATTCTTGAAGCTATTTACTGATGGTGCATTAATGGTTTCCTCAGGTAGCTTGTTCCAATCTGTGACTACACGGTTGGTTAGGAAATTTTGCAGGGGGTTCTTTTTGGCTTTTGAACGACACAGTTTAAGCGCATGACCTCTCAGACGTTTGTTCGCAGAAAATTGGAATAGGCCTTGCAGATCAGGTACATTGTAATATCCTTTTAAAATCTTGAAGGTCTCAATTAGATTGCCCCTTCTTCTACGCTGTTCTAGTGTTGTTAGCTTCAATTCTTTTAGCCTCTGTTCGTATGACATATTTCGCAATGACTTCACTAATTTTGTAGCTCTACGCTGTACATTCTCTATTAGTTTTATATCTTTTATAAAATATGGGTCCCAAATTACGTAAGCAAACTCCAACAATGGTCTTATATATGTCTTGTAAATTTTTATGAATGTTTTCGATGTAAGTCTTGTGAAGGATTTACGTACAAGGTATAACATAGAATTTGCTTTCTTCACTATATTAACTATGTGAGTTTCCCATTATTACTTACTTGCCATAATTACTTGCTATAGTTTGGGCCGTAAGACATTTCCGACCTTATTTGTATGGCAGAAAATTTAAAATTTTCACGGATCATAAACCACTTGTGTATTTATTCAGTTTGAAAGATCCGTCAAGTAGACTAACAAAGTTTAGACTTTACTTAGAGGAGTATGATTTCGAAATCATATACATTCCGGGTCGAACTAATGTAGCTGCAGACGCATTAAGTCGACTTCCAGAATCGATAAAGTGTGAAGATCTAAAGACACTCGGAGAGCAAGTTGTATCAGTTTTAACTCGAGCACAAACTAAAAAGCTAGAGTCTGAAACTTCGGATTTGACTACAGAGTCTTCTACATGTAGCAGGCCTGATCAACCTGAGACTGTAGAGATTCTGAAGAAACCTAAGGATGTGATAGAATTAATTTTCACTAGTGAAATGAAAGTAAATAACTTATATTGTTTTTACTCTGAAAGGAAACATTGTGTATATGTACCCTCGCGTTGTGCTATTTACCTAAATACTCGATCGTTATCTACCCCGCAGGAGTTAGCGAGAGATTTAGGGTCATTGTGTGAAAAAGAAAATATAATTGAAATATTAGTTATTAAAAATAAAGAAAATGCAACAAATATTAAAATACTTGCAAGTCATATGAAAAAGTTGCATCTACGGGTACCTAAAATATTGATAACGAGAGATGTTATACGAATTAATAATCGTGAAGATAAGAAAATAATATTAAATGATTTTCATCTGTTACCCACAAGCGGACACGCAGGGGTGAGCAGGATGTTAAGTAATTTAAAACAATATTATTATTGGCCAGGAATGATTAATGACGTCATCGATTACGTCAGAAAATGTAGTCAATGTCAATTTAATAAATTTTCGAATCATAATACGAAGGAACCAATGGTTATTACAAATACTGCAAGTTCTGCATTTGAAAGGATATCTTTGGACATCATGGGTCCGTTACCGGTTGATAGAAATAGTAATAAATACGTTTTAACCTTGCAATGTGATTTATCTAAATTTGTTGAAGCGTATCCTTTACAAAGTAAAGACGCTGAATCAGTAGCACGAGTGTTAGTTTCAAATTTTATTTTAAGATATGGAATTCCAAAGGAAATTATTACAGACAGAGGAACTGAGTTTATGTCAAACATTATGATAGAAATTTGCAAAATATTACACATAGAACGGTTAAATTCCACAGCTTATCACCATGAAACAATAGGTTCTTTAGAAAATAGTCATAGGTCATTAGGAGCATATCTTAGAATACAGTGTGATAGAAATTTCATTAATTGGAGCGATTGGTTACCTTTTTGGTCATTTTCATATAACACAACAGTGCACACACAAACCAAATACACCCCATTCGAATTAGTGTTCGGAAAACTATGTAAATTGCCTTCAGACTTAGGTATTTCTGTAGAACCTTGGTATAATTACGATGATTATCCTAAAGAAATGAAATATCGCTTACAAAAAGCGCAGTTTGATGCAAAAAATAATTTATTGAGTTGTAAAATGAAACGTAAAGTAGTGTATGATCAAAATTTGCATCCCGTAATGTACAAGAAAGGAGACCTTATTTTAATTAAAAATCAAACTGGAGATAAACTTCAAAACATTTATAACGGTCCCTTTAAAGTTATTGAGGAAGTAACACCTAATGTTAAGATTTTAAAAGATAATAAGGAATATCTTATTCATAAAAACAATACAAAAATGTATAACACATAATTTAAGTAATTAACTTTTGTTTAATGTTTAATTTAGTTTCACAGATTGTAATGCAATATGACCTAATTACTTAATGACTTTAAATATATTATTTCTTTCTTTTTCCCATTAAAAGGGGAGGGAGAACAGGACTTTTTCCGGGGAGTTGTAGTATACCTACGGAAGTGTAAATAGGTCATGTCGCAATCGAACAGACACGCGCGTCAATAAACTAGAAATTAGCAAGTAAGCAATATTGAAAGTAACTAATTATTTTACTTTAAATGTATTTTATTTGATTCATTCAATAAATGGACATCAACGAGTTATCATGTTTTAATCATCATCGTCCTTCAAGAACTAACTTATCACACCGCCGAGTGGTTGTCAAGGTCGTCGCAATCCCAGGTAGCCCCCGTATTAGATCGCGTTCCCGAAGCCATCTTCACTCAAGTCCTTATCGGAGATAACTTGAATTAACTACACTACGGAAAACTGCGTGCCACGTACGCAACGCACGTCGTAGGTAGCTATCTAGCCGGCACTCTGTTCACAGGTTCGGCCGCGAGTTGGGCGCCATTCTAACACTTTTTTGCTTTCCAAAACATTTATTGAGATAAACAAAGGTAACGTGTTAGTTTACAACAAACAATATTGAGTAAATTTTAAGTTTTAAGTCCGAACACAATATCACTCCGAACACGCACACAGAAGAGACCGTTTTTCGGGGTGTGGGGGCGGTAGCGCGCTCCCATTGGCCAGCGCAGCCTAGCGACACCACAGACAGAATAATACCGCGAAATGAATTACGTTCGCGCGCGTAAATTTGAAATAGTAAGCGTTGCCGCGTTACACACATAGTTTTATTATGTACCTACTATAAAATTACTTTAAATATATGAGAACTTGCATTACATTCTGCGACATTCATGAGTTTTTTTACCATATACGAGGGTCAAACTGAAAGTTCTAAGAAAATCAAAAACTGATTACATTAGCCAGTTATTAGTTTTATTATATCTTTTCAAAATATTGTCCATTGACGTCAATACACCGCTGCATGCGATGGAACCACTGGGAAAAGCACTTTGCCCACTCGTCCTTAGGGGTCTCTTCAATGGCATCGCGATACGCAGCCACCGCTTCTTCAGCATTCATAAACCGCTTTCCTTTAAGTTTTTCTTTAATTTTTGGAAATAAATAAAAATCACAAGGTACGAGGTCGGGGCTATACGGCGGGTGACCCAGTAATTCAACGTTTGATGTCGCCAAATAGTCGATCGTTCGCTTGGCGGTGTGCGACGAGGCGTTGTCGTGGTGAAGGAGGATCCTACTGCGAGGTCGTTTCTCTCGAACTTTTTCCAAGACAAGTGGCAAACAATTGGTAGTGTACCATTCTGCAGAAACTGTTTTTTGATCCTCTAACACAATTGTTGCGAAATGACCTATCCTTCCAAAGAACGAGGTCACCATTTTTTTTCCCGCACTTCGATCTCTCTTCACTTTAGTTGGCAACTCCTCGAAAGGAAACACCCACTGAGCAGATTGTCTTTTGGTTTCAGCATCATAACAGTAAATCCAGCTTTCGTCACCTGTTAATATGTCGAACACAGCATTTGAGTCACCTCCGTTAAATCTTTCAATCATTTTACGGCACCAATCCACACGATGGAGTTTTTGAGCCTTAGTCAAATTATGAGGTATTCACCGGGCGCAAAGCTTCCTGACCGCTAAATGTTCGTGGAAGATTTTGTGCACTTGACTCATACCGATGCCTAAGCTTGTCCGAATCTGCTGATAGGTCACTCTTTTGTCAGTCTCTATCATACGCCGCACAACACAGATGTTATTTTCAGTCGTCGCCGTAGAAGGCCGTCCCTCACGTACATCATCAGTGAGATTAGTGCGACCACGTTTAAACTCATTAAACCAGTTGTAAACAGTCGCACGAGATGGGGCTTCATCGTGAAAGGCCAATCGTAGTCTATCATAACTTTCTTGTTGACTTAAATGACATCGAAAGTCATAAAAAATCATTGCACGAAAATTTTCTCGTGTTAAATTCATGTTGACGTGACACAGACAATTTTCAATTTGCCGCTAAATCGTAAAACAAATGACAAATGAATGAAATATATACTCAGTAATATTGGCAAAGAGTTCTATTTTCAAATTTTAGAATATTTTTTTTATTATATTGTTTATAAGTGGCCAGTTCTAAGAACTTTCAGTTTGACCCTCGTATCTTCTTTACAAAGCTTTTGTAAGCATGATCAGCGACATAAGTTATGCGAATATGACAATGTTACAATATGCGAGCTCTCTAAGGATTGAAAAAGCAATTTCAATAACATTACACATCCCATTTAAGGACCCTCCCGTTTACAAACATGGTCCAGACTGGGGCGTCAGCACTTTCTTTGGCCATATTTTCTCTCAGAGTTATATTACTTTTTTATGACAATAAGAGTCGATTTTCATCTGTTCGACTAATAGTTTTTGGAGGTATTGACCTCCAAGACATTTGTTTGGGCTTAAACATTTTTTTGATAAGAAGACAGCTTAGTGATACTGGATACTTGAAATCATATAAATAGATAAGAATGGTTTTGTACTCTAAATTTGGATAACGTAGTTGAACACCAATTATGTACAATAAAAACAAAAAATGGCTTCTTGTAGGCATCACAATGTTTTGTTTTATTTTTTCGAACAGATTTTCATATTGCGAGCACTTGTTCCTATAATGTGGATTTTGCGCCATTTAACTTCTGTAGCCACTGGAAAAATCATTCCAACATTTTGTTTCGCAACGAATGGTCGAACATACGCAAAGTCACAACGAGCACAGGCGAAACATTTATTGAGCATTTAGTTCTGGTTCTTGATTTCAGACAACGGGAATAATATTCGTGTTTTTCTCTGCTAGACAAAATCATATTTTCCCTTCTGTCTCTACTAAATACAGTTTTGGAAATTGCAAACAGCCAGTGTATGGACTTTTGGCGCAGTGGATTTTAAAGGTTATTCCAAACTTTTTTGTTTCCTATTAACAGCAACAGCTCCTTGAAAATAGTCTGTTTGTTTAGTTTACGAGTATACAGGTATTAATTATAAATAAATGTCTCATTAATCTATAATAATATTATAAAGCTGAAGAGTTTGTTTCTTTAAACGCGAAAATCTCAGGAACTACAGGACCAATTTGAAAAAATATTTTTGTGTTGGATAGCTTTTTTATCCAGAACGGCTTTAGGCTATATAACATTACGCTGTGTCGCGGTCAGAAGAAGAGGAAACACACACTCAAAACGCGCTGACGAAGATGCGGGAGACCGCTAGTCTTGCCTAAAATTAACTAAGTAGTCACTAGCATAGTTAATAGTGCAAAATTGTTCAGGTAACATCGAATAAACATATTTTAAGTGAAAACAAATGGGTTAGATTGACGTTTTTTTTTTCACAGGAACTCAAATTTTATATTTATTACTCTTTAATTTCACAGTTAGTGTTTTTTCACTGACTGCGTCAGTAGGAGTGTAAGGTTTTATTTTATGGATTTACACTAAGTAACAAATAAAGAATAGTCAACACAATTTGTGTGTCGGTCAAGGAATCGTTATGGAGCTGACATGATTAAGTTATGCTGGGTTGGTTATGTACTAAAGTATGTGTGAGTCTGAACAATCAAGAAGCTTATGTGTGACATTCATGAGTAGCCAAAGGCTCCTCACAATGTCTGTTCTAAGCCCAATGAATTAATATCCACCCCAAACGTTTGTTACTGCATGCTCAACAAAGGTCGGGTTTGAACCATCGTGAACCTTGTAGCGAACTGGCTGTTTTTGACTTACGAGTACAAACATCAATAACAACTTGTTTCAAAGACAATATCATTCTGCTCATTTATTCCTGGTGGCAGATTTTTGTGTGATACTATACCTACGAATAAACCGGCAAAGTGTGAATTGGACCCGCGTACTGAGGGTTTCATGCCACCCTTAAACTGCATTCGAGGTCCACTTACTTCCACTTAGCGAAAATATGACAATATTTTTGACAGCAAAAATAAGTTTCTTTTTCATAGTGTTTGTATGAAAGAGAAAGTAATATTTGCGATCTTTGAAAATGTGCTATATATATAACATAACACATTTTCAAAGACTACAGATTTTCACTGTCTATGTTCAAAAGTTAAAGATACGGAAAGGGACAAAAAAGTTTATAAGTAAAACGGTAAATCTCAAAATCGAATAACCATGGGAAATAAGTCCGATTGACCCAAGAATCTCTGCCCCAAATTCGCGTCGATTAATATTGTCGATGATTTTTGGTTACCAAGTCTTATATGCTCGTACTAGTATTATTTTCGGCCTAAGTCCTATGCAAAAATATCCACAAACTGGAATTTGAAGTGAACACAAAAACGAACTTTAACCTAAAAAAGGTTAACATAAAAACCTCGTCGCGTTGTATATTAAAATAAGAGCAAAGAATATCGTCGCCTGAGGCTTGTTTACATTTTAATGTACACTTAAGGATGAAATATGTGGTCATGCTGGGAGTTTTTACCTTATTAATACCAGCCTGCTCATTGTACCTAATGAAAAATGTCAAGGAAGGAGACATTTTAATATCTCAAGACAATGTCATCATTGCCCTACTCATTCTCGTCTAAATTTCTGTATCTTATGGAGATTTTCATAAAGAAATTTTCAACCCCCTGTCAGTTGAAAATCTTGAAAACCGTGATACTTTTACTGAGGTCAAAGTTCAATATCAGATAGACCATGGGGAGGCCTTTCGACGATTGCTGGGTTGTCCATTCTTTTTGGGACACCCTGTAAATTATAGTAAGGTAAAGGCGTGATAGATGCCTCATTTTTAAAAAACATAATTTCGAAAACTCGCTAAGAAACAATAGTATAACTAAGAGCCGCGGTCCTAGTTCAGACCTGAATTAGCCACGAGGTGGTGCACTGCGGTGAGAATTTGGTTCGTTTGTATGCGCGTTCTTATCCGCGGCGATCTTTAAAAAAGACGTCTAATTCTTAATATTTGCTTTTATACAGGGTGTTGTTTTGGTCAGTGACATCCAACTCAGTGATGATGATACCTATGAGTCATGCTTATTCTAAAAAAAATATTTTCTTTAAATTCTGAGCAAATTTTATACAAGAAAACCTCTTCACCACTTTCAAAAAAAAAAACGAATGATAAAACTCGCACCCTAGCGCGTAGCTAGCGCTTATCTATGAAATACTACGCCGTAGCTAGTAAGTTACAAAGCGGCTAACTGGTGTTGGTGGTTTAGACTCGATCGTTGTACCGGATAAAAAAAATGATTAGTGGGTTTTTTCCATTTAAAAAAAAATGGCATCAGTATTGTTTGTAAAGCCAACCCTGAGTCGCTCGTCGCTGACCAAAACAACACCCTGTGCATATAACTTTATTGGAAATTGTTTAATCTGTTCTATGTTTTGTTACGTCACTTACCTAGTTCTAAAAAGTATGAATATAGATATAAATAGACTGTTGGTGTACGTAAGCAAGACATCATGTATTGTCGCCAAAAGATTGGGTTTTTCTAAATAGAACTCGAATGCCTTATTTTAAAGCTTTTAGTCGGTTTTTTAAGGTGGTTTAATCAAAAAATAAATATATTCTTTCTGGTATTTTAAGTTTTTATACGTCAAAAAACTTCTGATTTTAATAAAACTTACTCTGTTCCCTAAGTTTTATCTTACCTGATTTAATTAGAAAAAGAATCATCTCGATATTACTTTTTGCTATCGAAAAACCCTTTAGACAAACATTCATACACTACCGAAATTTGACACATGTGTTCGGAAGCCTTAACAGATCAACATACTAAAATTATATCTAATTCTGGTGATATCACATACGTACAGGTTAGATTAATTACCCTTTTTTTAAATCGTTATAAAACAAGCAAAAAGTACCTAAATATAGAGTTAGTTACTTTTTGCTGCGTAGCTAAATATTGAGTAGCTTTTATATTTCTTGTCAGCCTGTTTCACATGTCTAAATAAGCTTTAACGACTAACGGCATTTAAACGACATGACGTGACGTTCTTTATCTTTAAAATATTCGTTGCGCAGTGCTAATTTGTTCATGGTAATACATGTAAAACATCTCAGAAGGGAGTCTGCCATTTAAACAACAGTTATGCAATATATTCGTTTTTTTATTTATTTGTTCACTTATCACCAAATAGTTATTAATATGATTTCACTTACGTTACTGCACGAAGGCTCGCTCACGAATCATGGCGGGCCGAACGAATAAGTCTGAAGTTGGTTTTTGACACTGACAGCTGACAGTGTCAAAAACAAACCGATACACATCACTTTCAAAATTAATAATAACGAAATAACGGTATGCGTTGTTACAGTCGGCCATCCTTCCTGAACAAGTCCCTTTGTTCGTATCATTATGACATGTGTTTAATTATTATAATTAAAAGAAAACTATATTTCTTAACAGAGATTAAACTGCCTGACCTGACACTACTTCACTAGAATACATTACTTCATCATTAACTTAATTAATCAAAATAACAGGTTCAATACGTTCTCACTCAAAATTATTATATGGCCGAGTGATGCGTAGGCTACTTCATTCGCCACTCATTACACATCAAATCGACCGCATGTTTCAGTCTTCATGACGGCGAGTTCATACGCCTGACATGAAACATCCTCACTCAACTTATCTATAGTCGTGCAGAGCGTAGTTACTTCCTTCACCATCGACTCGACACGACTGCGATGGCTCAAGTCATTCACGGGCGGCGAGTTCATACGCCAATCATACCCGACTTGAGGCATCCTCACTTCTATCACTTCTCATTAAAATCATCATCAGGTAGTATTACATTATATCGCGTTAAGATAGGTGACTATTCTCTTTAATCACTAGAATATTGTATAATTATAAATGATCTCATAACCTGTAGAGGTTTCTTAAATAACAAGAATTAACACTCAATAATGAATAAACAGAATAACAGGAAATTAATGTTCACACGAATCCTTTTATAGTAAGTAAAATAGGTAGGTAGTATAATTAAGTATATTAATTTATATCATTATCACTATCAAAATCATCATCACTTGAAGAGCAAGCGGGGGCATTGAAACTTAACCACGGAAATATTTTGTCAATAGCAACTACTGTCTCATATTCTCGTTAAAGGAGTGTCCTTCACAAGGAATCGGTCATTGGGTAGAACTTTCTTAATCCGGTATGGACCTTGACACTTTGCTTCCAGCTTTTTAGAACGGCCTGGTCCCGTCACTATAGCCCTGTGTTGGGAATTGTAAACCAAACTTTTAATTTTGTGTTCAATCCTGGTTTCTTTTGCCCATAATCCATCACCCATCACAAGGTCACCCTCTTTATAGTCTGTAGCCTTTTTCCTATTCTTGTCGTACCTTTTGTTATTTATTTCCTGACCAACTTGACTTCTAACGGACCCACAAACATAAATGTTACTGCTGCAAGGGATATTCGATTTGACGGGAATAGCTGCCATTTCCCCAACATCTATTGTTTCGTCACAATTCGCTGTTAGGTGTGGTTTTAGTTCGTCATCGCGTTTTATTCGCTTAAATTATAAATACGTGGGTGTTTTAACTATCTAATATTGGTCTCTCGGTGAAACTATGACCTAACAGTACGTCAAAGTTAATAAGTTAAGTTATAAGTTTTTGACAACATCACATACATTGCTTCGATCCCAAGCTAAGTAGCTAAAGCACTTGTGTTATGGAAATCGGAAACAACGGTGGTACCACAACACCCAGACCCGAGACAATACAGAAAAGATCATTTTCTACATTGACCCGACCGGGAATCGAACCCGGAACCTCACGAGATGGCGACGCTTGAAACCAGCGTGCTAGCCACTCGACCACGGAGGTTGTCAATAAGGTGATAAGGTGATCATCTACGATAAAAACCTCAACATTTGTCTCTAAAATCCCTTGTACATCAATATTAACTAAAGTACGACCCTGTGGTAGATACGGTACATTACCTAACCCCCAAAGATAGGGACCATTCACAACAACCCAAGACAGTCCTAAACGCAAAGCTTCACTCTCACGCAGAAGTGTCGCGTCGCTTCCTAAGTCTACCTGGCAAATACTCGGGATGGTATTAATGTTGATTACGATTCTGTATTTATCATTACTACTTTCATGCGTTGAAACCTCTAGGAAATTCATTTTTGTCTTTAGCGGTGTTACCAGATTCCTTAGTTTTTGGACACTGGGAAGATTCATGGCCCAGGTAGTTGCAGACACTGCATTTGACTAGAGGTTTGGGACACTTATAGCTAGAGCTAGCTAGCTTTCTCCTCCGATAGCCGGCCCTCTCGTTCGCGCAAGGTACGAAGACTCGTACTGCTTCGGCTTCGACGGCGGCTCAGCCGACTACCACGTGCTGCTGAGCGGCTCCGTGATCGCCGGCTTTGTGGCGCGTCGTCATCACGGCGACTGCGGCTGCGGCTTCGCCTCGTGCTCTCCCGTTGGCCTCGGCTTTGGCTTCGACGCGTCCCGCTGTTGCGGTGCATTTTCTCTGTCGTCGCTCTCTTTTGCTTTGTTCAATTTCGTTCTCTGAAACTCAAAACAGTATTTTTGTAATCCGTTATGATGAGATCGTGTATACTTGACCTATAGTATTGACCTTTACACATATTTTTTTTAAATCCATTCGCATCGGGATAACTACCTTACAAAATAAGTACGCATGGAGTTAATATGGTGTTTACCTACGTCTATAGTCCTCGCCGGGTAGTATTTTCAATAAATATCACGTTTTGGGGTATCAATCTAAACTTAACGGAAAAGTAAAGTAATGGCAAACCGTAATCCGTTGTCATCGGGTCGGTGGTTGTATATTTCCATTGAAAGCTAAGTTATTCTGGCTAATTATCGATATGTCTAATCCATTTCATGTATATTTTACTATAGATAGTACAGGCGTAACACAGATTTTAAAAGTAAGGATAAAGAAACATAATCCATTTGCATCCGAAAAATATTAACTTAAAATGTAGGTAAAACACCATGAATACCTTCGGCAAACTAGTACTTTCACTGATTCTACGTTAATTTCTTAACATCTAACAATTTTCAAAACGGTCGAGCTTGTGGGGTGGTATTGCAAAACAGAATTGTTCTGCAAGATCCCACTTCTGAGATGTAAAACATCTCAGAAGGGAGTCTGCCATTTAAACAACAGTTATGCAATATATTCGTTTTTTTATTTATTTGTTCACTTATCACCAAATAGTTATTAATATGATTTCACTTACGTTACTGCACGAAGGCTCGCTCACGAATCATGGCGGGCCGAACGAATAAGTCTGAAGTTGGTTTTTGACACTGACAGCTGACAGTGTCAAAAACAAACCGATACACATCACTTTCAAAATTAATAATAACGAAATAACGGTATGCGTTGTTACATACAGATCCTCAAAATAAGTTATTTATTGAAGAATTCACGCATAACGATGTTTTTTTTATTGTAGCAAGATTCTTTGACACCAAGTGAATAAATTTACGGTTACTGCAATGTTATTAACACTTTGATGTGGCTAGATTGTTCAAGGTACTTTTTTTGCTAATATTAGCATCTCGACATATACTAGAATCCCTTGTTTGTCGAATTTGACACAATTTATAGCCTTAGCAATCACTTGAGGTTAGATACTTTTTGAACCAATGTGTAATTAATTAAACATGAACTGGTTGTTTTGTGTTTCCTCTTGTTTAAGCCATCATCAATCAATGTCTAGAGATAACCGATGGAGTGAAGTATGGAGAAGTAAGCGAGCTGCGAATTCCTCAAATAGTTCCGATACATTTTGTTTATGTATTTATAGTAAGATTAACTAAAACAGAAACTGGCTCTGTCTAATATTATTCAAATATTTAGTGTATTATTTTTCGTTGCAAATGTTTGCTTTTAAAAAAAATAACTAGTTTACCTTTAACTAACGTTTAATATATTGATCCATTATGAGTTTTTTTTATATAAAAAATATTAATATGTAAATTATTGGAAATATTCTACATGTATATAATGACATCGTTAGTTCTCAATCATCATAGTTTAGAATGTTTTCCACACTCACAGTGTCATATTTTATATTCATACAGATGAAATTGATGAAAATGAGATACAAAAAGAAGAGCGTTTGGCCCGGTTAGCTTAAATGTTGCTGGTTCGTGTCCCGCCAGTGCGCAATTTTCGTGTTTTATTTCATCTTTATGAACGCAATCATTACGTTCTTGTAAAGTTCTATAGGACATTCAAAAGGATAACACGTGATATTTACCTTCAAATTACTCATATTATAAATACATTATTGTTACTAATTTCTGTGGCCAGCACATCAGACTATAAAGTTTTGTTGAAAAATAGTCCTAATTACAACCCCTTAAGATACCGCAGTGTTATCTTGATGTGCCTTGACGTGCGGTCGGTTAGTTTAGCCAGAGAGCCGCAATTCAACGATCCACCCACTATCTCGACCGCTCGAATCCCGCTATTGCCGGCTTACCTCGCTTTCTATCGGTATTTTAACAGGTATGGTTGGAGCAATCTTCCAGTGGAAGTTTGAATAAAATTTACTAGAACATTCGGAAACCAAATCTTAAATTGACAGCTTAATATGATACTATTACCACACCCAGACCCGAGACAATATGGAAATTTCTTATTTCTTTATTCGATTTCGTTCGATTTCTGGTCGGGTCAGACCAGAACTCGAACCCGGGACCTCAGAGCGGCGACGTTTTGAAACCCAGTGTGCTTTGCCACGAAGCACGCTGGGAGGTCGTCATCATAAAGTTATCATAATGTTAAGATGTATACTCTGGTTTTAATCAAACTTTTTATTTTTTAATGTTGCAAGCGTAATACCAATAGTGTTGTAACTGTTCAATTGTGCGCGATTAACTGTACTTGTGATATTACTATTATTCAATAATTCGGTTTTACTCATTAAGATAAATAATATATGTAAAACGTTACGTAAAGATTTATATGGGAAGTATACATAACACAGCATTTGTAAAAGTAATAAAAACAATATTCTTGTTTGATTTAATCTGCTTTGTCTTTTTAATACTTTCTATAAATAACTATTAGAATTATATAATATTTTTTGTAGAGAACATGATTTTTATAAACAGATTGTGTCTGATTTTATTTATGATCAATTAAAAACAACAGTTGATGTTATTGAAATTTTCGATTATCAAGAAACATCACTATTTTTAAATTTCGGTGGCCACCCTCGAAATGTTATTTTGGTCTATCTTTTAAAAGAACAGAGTAAATAAGCAGTAATAGCAGAAGCTACTTTCAGAGATAGGGCTCAGTTGCACCGTTATTCGATTCTATTCACCATTTGCTTGGCTTATCTTTGTGTCAAATGCCATAATACTGTTAAAGTACATATATTCAAAAACTCGTTGCTGAGTGTCTTTTTAAAAAATGACTGTAAAATATTAACACGCACGTTCACCACAAACTGTTACTTTCTACAGTTTATAATTACAGAACTGCATACATTTCACTAATGATATAAGTTTCTGTTTCCTGCAGCCTTAAGGAGAGAAGAGACGTCGAAATTGCAAATATAATTTATTAAGAATGTTTGATATTTTTTTTTAGTACCGAAGAATAATCTAATTATTGTAAAACAATGTTTAACGCATTTCTCGGGACTGAGTCTGTCCTCGCCGCTAATATTTTTTTGGTTCACTTACGAAAACTACCTCGTGGTGATAGTTTGAGTTAAGGGATAAGGAAGAAGCCGGCAAGAACCATATTTGGTGAATAAGGTGGATTTAAGATGGTATTAGTATATTTTTTAGTCAAAAATAAGTTTACAATTATGGTTTATTGCGAAGCCTTTTGGGACTAGTCGAGCGGCAACATGTTTCATACCCAAGTGATTTTTTTAAATGGTACGAATGAGACACAAAAGGTCCGGCGGCTATCTCTCTCCAACTTTAATGAGGATTTTCAGGCACTATTTTCTTAACTTTTTGTTTTTACCTTCAGTCAAGGATTTTGACGTCGTACTAGGGAGGATCAAATCTTCCATCACATCTCTACCGCTTTTGATGGCTTCGAATTACTCATAAGCACATGTGTTTGAAATATAAAGTAAAATAATTGTATAAAAATCAACTTAATAATGGATTTCCGCAAACTAACGCCTGATTCCATTAATTATAAACAGACAAGAGTGTTATAATATGATTACCACAATTAATTCAACTCAATGAAAGTCATCTGTAACTTCTCACACAAAATGCTATGCAAAATTTAAGAATAAATTGTCTTCTCGATGTTTTTCGCCCATACTGAAATTTGCAATACACACTTGGTATGATGTTATTCAAAACATCACTGTATTTCATCTAAATAATAGTTGCACTCAAATTCCGCTCCAAAAAAGAAAACAATTGATCGATCTTTTAACAACAAAAAAATCAAAAATGATATTTTGGAACAATTAAATATTTAACCATTCCCGATACCTTCTTGACAGAATATTATGTCTATGTACATAGATGTGAAATTAACAGGTCGAATTGATTGCCTCCTTTTTTGAAGTCTGGAAAAGTGTGTTAAAGTGAGGTACTTAGAACTGTCGTATATTTGAACTGATTCCGAATTCAAAAATCGAGTATTAATCAAAAAAAATCATACGCCATATTCACGCGAGTGATTCAAAAATAGTTCCCCGTTCACCCTGTTACAGATAAAATAAACGGCGTTTTTTTAATAAGTTGGCTTAAATATAGTTATAACATAGTCAAATAACTTGAAGTGGACGGGGAATAAAACAAATTTGAAAAAGCTGGATGACCAATAAAGCTCCTATTTGGGTGCCACCTGAGTTCACTGAAAGAAACCTTCTGAACCATGTTACTTAGACTGTTAGCACTTAGCTAGCCCAACACTCTTTGTAATGAATCTTTAACTGCCTACCGCAAACTATCGACTTGGATATCTACTAGCAATAACGGGAACCCATCACTTAATCGCAATTTTCTTCAACGATTTTCATTCCCCATAAAACTACTCGCAGTTGTTTCTAAACGATATTCAACATATTTTTTTATCATGTTACATCACATTTTCATTTGGTCGAATGGTTATGATCTATAAACTTACTTCATCGTTACTTCTTTTCATATTTATACTTATATTTATGTAACGTTAATTTACTATTCTGTTACCCATAATTTTATTTCCACGTAATTTTTAATATGCAGAATTGATGAAGAATTGTACTTCACTAAAGTCCTTATTGCCAAACGATTTTTGTTACTAATATTATTATAAACATATTAATGCTAAGCGAAATTATGCAAAGTTAAATTTTGCCAAAGGTTATTATGTCTTATAAAATTCTGCTCTTTAAAAAGTATGCTAATGTGAAATTGGATGTATAAATATTCGACTTAACAAAAAACATGCTAGCAAAAAAATCTGCCTTAATAATTTTGCACTAACAAATATTATGCCAAGTGTGTTTGCCAATTGAATTTTGGAGCAATAAGATTCTGCCAGATAGAGGGAACCCTTTACCAATACCGAGTACTATCAATCTATATTAATATTATAAAGCTGAAGAGTGTATTTATTCGAACGCGCTAAACAAAACAAATTTTAAAATATATTTCTGTGCTGGATAGCTTATTTGTCGGGGAAGGCTTTAAACTATAAAACATCACGCTGCGACGGGAGAGGAGGGAGCAAACTCAAAATGCGCGGACGAGGTCGCGAGGGACAGCTATCATTCATATTTGATTTCTATTTAAAGCGTTGTTTCAGTATAATCAATCAATGTGTCGTTCAACAACTGAATGTCCATTAAATAAGCAATATTTTTTTATTTATTACAAAGCAAACATATGACTGTGTTTGTATTAAAAGTGAACATGATGATAACACCCATACTTGTAAATTTCGTAAGATATTAGTAGGGCCCATGTCACGCAAGTTAACACCGTACAGTAACGATATTTTTTACGGTCTAAAGAAGTCTTAATTAACTTACGGGCTAGTTTGGTATAATTTACACCAACGAAAGCCAAACGAGGCTAATAACTCCATGGTGTTTATTAGAGATCGTACAACGGACCCATGTCACGTGGCATTCACCGGATCGGTAACGAGGGTAGATGAATACATTTGAATCAGCATTAACCTACACCGCCCATAAGGAATTCCCTTTGATTTCTTACACTGTATAGTAAGCCCGAACAGGTGTTCGGAATAAATAATTTGCTTGGATCACGAAACCTAGTAAAATGTATAGTTTTATGTTATTCGACACACTGTGCACCGAACGGACTGAAGAAACAGTCAGTTTCTGTAATTTTGCTGAGTGTTTTCTGCTGGCAAATAAAATAAGACCTACATTACTCTACTTACGGCAGAATTATCAATAGTCATATAATAAATATTCGTCGCAAAAGGATACCTAAAATGGCCGATTTGAATGCGTCGTCATCAATTTCATATATATTTTTTACAAATATTTGTAGTTCTACGTTAAATCAATTTCACTCAGTCTGAAATAAAGGAAGGAAAATATCAGACCGAATGCACATTTCAGCTGGAACACAATAGACTTCTTAAATATTTATAACGTGGAAGTAGTAAATCAGTCAAGAAACGAAAACCGTTCCAGGTTTTTTTTTTTTTATTCAAAATGGGTTTGCTCTTGACTCTAGCCTACACCTAATTGGGCTTAGACAGAGTCGACGATGGAGCGAGCTCACCCAGAAGAAGCCTGTTCACTCTGTTTTTAAAAGTTTTCGGGTTATATTCTCTTGGAAACACCGATGCAGGCAAAGAGTTCCACTCTTTGGCTGTGCGCATTATAAAAGATGATGCAAAGCGCTTTGTTCGCAACAGTGGAATATCTACACGGTATGGGTGGTAGCCCGCGGTGCGTCTAGACGTGCGGTGGTAAAAAGGGGATGGAGGAATGAGCTCATGGAGTTCCTGTGCACACTCCCCAAAAAAAGCCTGTAAAAGACCGACAGACAGGCAACTTTGCGTCGATGAGCCAGGCTATGGAGTTTGGCGCATATATTTTTATCGCCAATGAGCCTTCTAGCTCTGCTTTCCACCGTTTCAAGTGCAGCTAGTTGGTACTTAGCTGATCCATCCCAGAGATGGCAGCAATACTCCATGCAGGAACGGACTTGTGCTTTGTAGAGTGTCGAAAGCTGTCCAGGCGTGAAGTATCGCTTAACTCTGTTGAGGATGCCCAGTTTTTTAGCCGCAGTCTGAGCTTTTCGTTCGATGCTAGCTCCAAAGTTGAGACTAGCAGTCAGCTCCTTGCCCAGAAGCTCTAGGTGGTTGCCGACTGCAACAGACGCACCACGAAATGTTGGAGACTGGAGAAATGGTGTCCTCTTGGTGGTGAACAAGCACGCTTGTGTTTTTTGCGCATTAAAATTTACTAGATTCTCGTCGCCCCATCGGGAGACACGATTTAAGGACAGATTTGTCCGTTCTACCATGGATTCTCTCAACAAACGTATTTCATCCCCAACGGTCCCGGCGCCCGTCAAGTATCTCTCTGAAACCGTGCTGTCATCTGCGTACCCAATGATACCAGGCTGAATAGGTCGTTCATGTGTAGCAGGAAAAGAGTTGCAGAGAGAACCGACCCCTGAGGAACTCCGGCGTTTATAGCCCATAGGTCAGAAGAGCAGCCATCAATGACAACCCTGATCGATCTCTCTCTCTCAGGAAGTCCGATACCCAACTACAGAAGTCAGTGGGGATGCCAAGAGCAGGAAGTTTATTGAGAAGACTGGCGTGCCAAACCCTGTCAAAGGCCTTCGATATATCAAGGGATATAGCCAAAGCTTCCCCATGATTCTCAATGGCTTCGCCCCAACGGTGCGTGACGTACACAAGAAGATCACCAGTGGACCGTCCTCGGCGAAAGCCATATTGACGGTCACTTAAGATGTCGTTGCTTTCGAGGTAGGTCAGCAGCTTACTGTTTAGGACCCTCTCCATAACCTTAGACAGAATGGAGGTAATGGCGATAGGTCGATAGTTGACAGGGTCAGCACGGTCACCTTTTTTGGGTATTGGCTGTACATTTGCGAGCTTCCAGGCCCTCGGAAATTGTTTTGTCTTTAAAGAGAGGCGAAACAAACGTGTCAGTACAGGAGACAGCTCAGGCGCACAGTGCTTCAATACTCTTGCTGGTATTCCATCTGGGCCGCTAGCCTTGTTTGAGTCTAGACTGCTCAGTGCCGTTCGGACATCTTTAATGCGAACCTTGATCTCGGACATCGTGGAACCACAACGAGGTACAGTAGGAGGTTGCTTGGAACCAGAGTCCAGACGCGAATTACTGGCAAAAAGAGCAGCAAAAAGATTTGCCTTCTCTACAGCTGTATGGGCCAGCATTCCATCAGGTTTCTGCATAGGTGGTAGAGAGGGACGGCAGAAATTCGACTCAATGATCTTAGACAGGGACCAAAACTGCTTACTGCCCGGAGGGTGTGTATAATAGTTTGGACCCAATGCGTCTGACATGGTCATACGAGCCTTTCGCTGGGTTTTCGTGGCGAACTTCGCGGCAGAATTAAAGACTCGCTTCTTCGCAAGGACCTCCCGTGCGCCAGCCTTACGGTCGCGGACGTTAACCCAGGCTTGATATGCAGTCTGTTTATTGGCCTCAGCTTGGGCACATTCTGCGTTGAACCATGGTCGGGTTTTGAAACCGAGCGGGATGTCGGAGAATGGTATAAAATATTCTATTCCCTGCCGTATCACGTCCGCGACCGCATCCGCACTGCACGAGGGGTCACCCGGAAAGAAGCACACTTCTTTCCATGGATATGACGCAAAAAAGTGTCGCATCTCGTCCCAGTCTGCTGACTCGTATTTCCAGACTCTCCTCGTGCCTCTTGGACTACTATCTTGAGGAGAGCAGAAAGTCACGGACTTGATCACACAGTGGTCAGACGTTCCTAATGGGGCTGAGACTGATACAGAATGACTCTCTGGATCGGTTGTCAAAAGGAGGTCCAGGCAATTAGCTGTATGGCCTGCAACATCTGGTACCCGAGTCGCTTCTTTGACCAGCTGAGTTAGGTCAAGAGATACCGCAAATTTACGCGCTTCCAACCCAGCGTGATCGGTTTTCAGGTATGGGACCAACCAATCTTTATGATGGGCATTAAAGTCCCCCAGAAAAACTAGTTTTGCGGAAGGGAACCTCTGTTGCGCTAGGTCGCTCGTTTCAGTAAGGTAGTCAAAGAGCCGAGTCGTCTCCTGATCACCACTGTGCGATCGGTAAACACCAACATAAAGAGACTTCTCCATGCCATTATCTACCAAAATCCAGATGATGGAAAACCCCTTATTTTCAAAGCATCGGAGACGGCGGCAACATATGTCATCGCGGACGTACACACAGACCCCTGCTTGCTTTAAGAACCTGTGCTCAAGGGAGTAGCCCGGGTAGTTGAGGTACGCCACGTCTAACGGGGTCGCTATCTTCGTCTCCGTTAAAAAGAACAGGTGTGGCTTCTCGGTCTCGAGGTGGTGGTGGACCGGATCGAGATTTGAGTGCAAGCCCCTGATGTTGGTAAGGTGCACTTTGAGTGGGAGGAAGTGCAGCCGTTGTCTTACTGTTTTCTTCTTTGCTTTTTTCATGTATATATATATTTTTTGAGTGAGGTGGGTCTAAGATATGGATGTCGAGGCACTGCGCATTACATTCATAATTGAACCCTGAAGTTCAACTGCTCTGAGGGGGACTGATCTGGAGACTGCGGGGACGCCCGAACCCCCCCGAGTGTGGCCATCGGGTCCTCCCTTCCAGTCGCCAACTGGCACGATGGAGCACATCGGGATTTTTCGCGAGTTGGTGGGGCAGCCTTTGGCACGTGGCTAGCGCGCTACTTGGGCCCCCTACTGACTCACGGTCGGCCAACGGCTGGCACCATTCTTCGGATCCCGCTACCCTCCAGAACCAGTCACCTGGTACAGTTTTGCTAAGAGATCAAGACCGGCTTTGCACAGCACTACTGACAATCACATTCTCTCCCCTGAGGCTCTGGCTCTCCCACGCACCGACGAAACACAGCAAGCTGCTTGGCGCCGGGCTCCGGTAGGAGGGTGGTAGCTACCAGGCGGCCCCTAATTTTAGTTTCAACATCTTACGTAAGTGTTTTTACGTGTACGGGTTTCCCCTGGTACTGTGTTGCCTTCCCGCTTCGACTTTTCAATTTAATGTTGAGACGTTAACTTAAGATAATGTATTTCAAAATATAATGGTTATAATTTTAACACTGTTTCAATCTTTGAGAAATATGAATATCACACAAATAATGGAAGCACGAATCTTTGTCATCATTTTGAAATACGGTTAAACGTTATAAACATACAAATAAATCTAACGCACGTATATCGTTTTGAGAGAATTACGCGTACATGCGAATGTTTTTATAAAGCATCCAGATATTGTTATCCACCAGAATATGGAACGTATTTATTATTTTTTCAATCGTTCGATCGAAAAACCACAATCAGAGTAAAATGTATTGAAATTGAAGCAATAAAACGGATCCGAAACCGTCCAAACGTAAGCAAATGTTTTTTCAAGGCCTGTTATACGTTTTCGTTGTAACGAGTGAAATAATTTCAGTGCGATGCTGTTGACGGAAATTATTTACGCTGGCAACGCTCACGCGCGCCATCTGTCGCGTTCGAAATTTGAATTGGCGTTTATTAAAACAGCCATGGTTCTCCTTCAGATTAAGAGACTGGCTATTCTTCCAAGATTGCGCCCTTACTCGCTTTAATATTGACTGCTGATTTACGCACGGCAATAAATTCTCTCATGACTCCGTTATGACGGACGGAGTTTGAAATCCGTCCACGTTCCGCTTACGTTCGATTGCTGTTTGTAAATTTACTTTGCAGTTCATATACTTTTATGTTATGTTAATTATTATTAATGGTATACACACTTTCATATCTGTGATTCAATTTGAATTAATTATTCCGTGATTCCGTGGACGCGAAAAACGTGTCACGTTTACACTCTACGGAGCGTAATTAATAAACCAGGCTGATAGCTGTTTTTATCAAAATTATAATTGTGTAAATTTTGTGATATGTTTTGGTGATGTAGCTCATCTAAAAAGTTTAACCTCTTATAAAGAATACTTCTTTGGTTTTATCTAGATTGCAAAATCAATTTTGAATATAGATAAGAAAATGACAATATCTATTAATTTCGTCTGTTTCTAATCTCTGGCTGTGTTAGAGTATTCCGTGCTTGTTTAGGAAATTTCAACAAACTGAACGTTAATTGTTCAGTTATATCCGATATCACCAAACTTTATCGACCATTTAGGCACAAAGCTGAATTGGATTGTAAATTCAATACTAAAACTCCACAGACAAGAGGAGGTCTGCAATATTTTCGAGATAATATTCCGTGTTCAAACTATTTGTCAGCTTCTTTGTATTAACAAGGCCTATCATTATTATCATCATCATCATCATCATCATCATCATCATCGTTATCAGCCAAAGGACGTCCACTGCTGAACATAGGCCTCCCCCACGGCTTTCCACACCGACCGATCACCAGCGGTCTGCATCCAGTTTGATCCTGCGATCCTTATAAGGTCTTCTGTCCACTTTGTTGGTGGTCGTCCTACGCTGCGTCTTTGGTCAAAGGGTCTCCAATCCAGAACTTTCCTGCCCTAACGGCCATCAGTTCTTTGCGCTATGTGCCTGTGTATAAAGCCTTGTTCGGCACATAGCGCGAACAAGGCCTAAATAGCAATAAATTATGATTTTATTTCAGTGACTTTAAACGGCGGTCTGGTGCTCTATTTTTGAATCACTCGCTTGGGTATGGCGTGCGTATTTCGTTCGAAACCAACCTTATTACAACGAAAACCGAGCAAATATATACCTAAATACTTACAATATTGAGTAATATTTTTTCGTCACTCCTGTGTGGAATTAAACTGTTTTGCATTCGATAATCGAACATTAATAAATGAATATCATACGCCATTTTGGTGAGAGTGATTAAAAAATAGAGCTCCAGATATGGCCGAAGAGATACGAAAAATTTAGGATGTAGTTTTGTAATTTTAAAAGTGAAGTCTTTATTTGTCTCTAAATGTCACCCATTTTAAATGCGCAAAGGGTAAATGTGAGTGTAGCGTACATGAACGGGTCTATAATAAATATCTTATGAAAAGATCCTCACTCTTATTTGTGAGCGCAGTATCGGATTAAAATATTTGCGCTACAAAGACGGCCTGAAATGCAACTTTGTAGCATGCAATATACTAGTTGATAGTTGGAAGGAACGCGCGTGTTTAAGACTAGGATGACGACGCACTGTCTTTATAAGTATTGAGACCTTCGAAAATTTGCGTCTTGAAGACCTTGATGCAAAACGTCAAGTGCGAAGGACACGTTCAGAACCCACATACAACTACACCTGAAACTCCACAGGGCAGCTTTACTATTGTTCATCATGTGACCGACTTTTTAAAACGAAGTTTGGTTTTCCTAGACACATCAGCATACCACGAATAAACCTAATTAAGAGTGAAGAAGTCAGCTTTGCCGGATTCGGTATGGATGACATAAACTTGATTGTATTTTTTCATTAGTCACAAGAAAGTGACACTGTAACTTACTAATTCAGAAGGAGATTTGTGTAAAGCTATCGTATTTATTTGTCAGCTCAAAACGTACGATATGATCTGTCAAACCTATGCCGTTCTGCTATTTGACAGATCATACCATACGTATTGAACTGTCAAATCAATAAGCTCAGAGGTGGAATTGTGTAAAGCAATCGTATTCATTTGACGGTTCAAAACGTACGGTATGATGCGTCAAACGGAAAGAACAAAGAGTTTGACAGATCATACCGTACGTTTTGAACTGACCGTACGGTATGATGCGTCAAACGGAAAGAACAAAGAGTTTGACAGATCATACCGTACGTTTTGAACTGACCGTACGTTTTCCAGAGGTGCGATTTTGTAAAGTAATCGTATTCATTTGACAGTTCAAAACGTACGGTAAGATCTGTCAATCGGCGAAAAACAAAACGTCTGACAGATCATTCTGTTCGTAATGAACTGTAATTGTGTGTGTAATATTTTGTTCTTTGCCATTTGACAGATATAGCATACCGTACTTTTTGAACTGTCAAATGAATACGATTGCTTTACACGATCCCACCTCAGAGCTGTACGTTTAGTAAACATAAATACTTTTGATCGCGTATAATATAGCCGTCTTGGGTCTGGAATCTTGATTGATGAATCGTCTTGGATTGAAGCCAGCAAACTGGCCACTGCATAAACGTAGGCTTCGCTTCTTATAGCTGTAGAACACAATGTCGCCGTGTTTTCCTTGCCACACCTCAAGCCATTCGTCTCCAGTATGCGGTCGGTTAGTGAAGCGCCCTCAACTGCGTTATTGTAACGGTTTTTCCTGAACCGTAATAAAACGTTTCACATGTCGACCGCAGCTCGGCGGCCGCGTGCGGTCGGCATGAAGCTAAATTGATGGCTCACTCCATCGGCAATGTAATGGCCCTTCAAAACGAACGACCCCTGGCCAGTAAGTGAAATTCACGTTTGATTAACTTTTACTAGAGGCCGGTGTTTTAGTGAAAGTGCTAGTCCCAAGTTGGGCGCCAATAGCAAAGAAATGTTTATTGCCTCCTTTGTTAACCTAACTTAATTTGACCCCGCTTAAGGCCGATTGCATCGTCCTTTTAGCAAAATGTTGCGCAAACAAGCATCATTACGATATAGACAAGACATTGTCCATTATGTTGCATGGGTCCATTTTACTCTAGATAATTTATTTTTCTTCGACGTTCTGACCAGTGCGATCTTCGTACATGGATGCAACTCCACAGTTTAAGACAGAATTTATCAACATCTTTTTTCTTTGATTTAGCTATGTAAGTATACCTCAATTACCGATAATTCGGAACAACTTATCTTTATCAACTTAAAAAATGTCTGTGCCTCTAAAAAGAGATAGGTCACGCGGGAACTCTCCTCGTAAACTGAGAATGAGTTTCCCAATTTATGCACAAACATAGTCGTTTTTCGGTAAAGGTAAACCGGCAATCTGTACACTAGAGACAAATTTTGTATAAACGCTTCTATCGCTCGGTGTAAAATGCCCTACGGGTAGATATCGGAGCGACGTTAAGTTAGCCTGTTCGCTTACTTTATGGGGTTTGTTTTGTTGCACCAAATAGTCAGGAGCTTTAACCAATACACCAAACGCATATTATTTCAAAGAAGCAGTTTATGTTTTAAATAAATTAAACAATAATAACCGTTTAAAACACAGAAGAATTCAACAGTAAAAGCGTCTATAAATTATGTTTTTATTCAAACGCGGAAAATAAATCTCATTTCACTGGTAAAAAAAACTCAGCGATTAAATGTCCCATTACTTCCATTGAGTTACCTAATTCAGAGAATTATATTGTTAGGCCTTTATCATTAGGGGATCACGGTTCATGTAGCCGCTATAACTAATGGTCTTCCTAAGAGGTTTTCCTTCACAGAGGAGAAAACCACTCAAGTGTGGAACAGGGTCCCTATAACAACTGTTTAGGACGCAGTGTGTAAATGTGGAAATAATAAATAAATTAAAAAAACATTATTAAAAGATCATGAAAACTGAAAATTTAAATCTTATTGCAATTAAATAACACGTTACTTACCTACATTTTGTCTGCTAATTGTGATAAAGACTAAATACTACTACTACTGCTACTACGGTGACAGTGTTCCAATGACTCTTTGCCTCTGACGTCAGATCACGCCATGCCTTTCGGTCTAATGATCAAAGGCTAAACTGACAAAAAATGCTTATTATTAGGTATAAAAACAATAAACACCCAAAATGAAGTCCGCTAATAAAATAAACGCGGCTGTTTATGACGGCGAATTCTTTTTACTGCGCTCGATCTTTGCCAAGCTCAGAACCGATCGCGCTCATTTTAATAACATTAACTCCGTTCATTGTCTGATAGGACATAAACCGCTCGCGATCCGCAGGCCCTACACAATTACGCGGATACGCAGTAAAATTTTTGCTCAATAAAAACAATTATTGCTCGCATAAACGCCCGACACGGACTGTAACACAGAGTATTAGTACTTGTAAAAGACAAAGACTGTATAATAAGTACATTACATCGGTCCAATAACCGCATTCCTGCTTTATCGGCCAATGATATTGGCATGGAAATTTTATAAAAGCCATTCCGACAAAAGTCGTACTTTGCGAACTGTGAATTTTTCCTCCGGCTTTATTTACTTCCAGCGTGACTTCTCTTTAATACTGATTGATATGTGTTCGTTGTTGGATATAAACAGACTTTAGCACTCAGTCTCTATTGGTCGCGGTGCTGGTGTCGCTTGGTGATTTATTACAATAGTTTTTTTTTTTTAATTCAGTAACGGATAGAAGCCAAAATAGTTTTTACCAAAATTGTTTGGAAAACCAACTACAGCTATTGGTTTTGTTTGCGAGTTTATTTGTTAAGCAATGTTGTTTTATTTTTTTACTTTTCAATGTTGTTTTAATTTTTTCAGGTACTATTATTTTATGTTTTTGTATTGCTAGAGTATGTAACCAGTTAACCAATATGAAAAACAAAGTTACATTTGCTGTCGACAAAATATTGTTGTATTTTAGCTAAGTGGAAGTTTTTAGTTAAGTTGGCACGGAACCCTCAATGCGTGAGTCTGGTTCGCACTTGGCTGGTTTTTTGGCTCTCGTATGAGTTTACGAGTAGAGCCTAGCAAGCTTACATTTACTACCCAAGAATACAATTTACTAGGACCTCCGTAGGCACAACAATTTCGCTAATCCCCAAATCCTGTCGTATATAGGCTTAAAGCTTTGAGGTGATACCCCTCGTAGGTACGAAACTGAGAATCAGGATAAATGATAATTTGTCCAGGGGTCGCTGCAAATACGCCACTGGAACCAACAAAATGAAAACTCATTTATTTCACAAGACCCTTGGGAAGGCAAATAGAATACTGCTTTTATAGACTCCGCATTACCACTTTTTACTAACTTCAAAAAAGATGGTTATCAATTTAATGTGTATGTACGTGATATCGTTAGAATTTTATAATATTTAAGTATGTTGGTCTTATAAGGTTTTCTAACACGTGTGACTGATTTTATAATAGTATGTATTTTTGTATGTTTGTTTTTGTGCCCACGGATTTTTCGAAAAAGAGTAGTCATAACGTAATGATCCTGTTTTAGTTCAATCTAGTAAATTATAACTAATGGTATAATGTAAGTTGAGTTAAGTAGTACAAGTTAAAACTGACTTAAAATCTTAAAATAACGCATTTGTCTTCAATTTAGGAAAAACAAATTCTTTTTAAATCTGTGCATGAAAGAGTTATCTGTCCTTCTGTATATACAGGGTGACTTTTTTTTATCAGTACCAACATTTTGTGTAAAGACTCCACCGATGAATATAAACAACTTTTACTTTGGGGGCAACAGTGAAATCAAGAAAAAAAATCAGCTGTTCCATACATTTTGACCGCACGCCAATTGACCTTTTGTATGGAACATCAGTTTTTTTTTCTCGATTTCACTATTTCCCCCATAGTTAAAGTTGTTCATATTCATCATTGGAGTCTTTAAACAAAATTTCGGTGCTGATAAAAAGTCATCCTGTATATTTTAATAGCAACGCAGCCCGTATTAAACAATTCCAGTGCAAAATTAATGTAATAATTAAAGTTGCGTAAGTTTATG
The DNA here is from genome assembly GCA_963924145.1 of Pyrausta purpuralis. Classification (NCBI taxonomy): domain Eukaryota; kingdom Metazoa; phylum Arthropoda; class Insecta; order Lepidoptera; family Crambidae; genus Pyrausta; species Pyrausta purpuralis. The sequence continues at coordinate 16,044,591 of OZ001653.1, read as the reverse complement.
CTGTAAAATCATGACGCAAATCGGATTCATTGTCTGTAAGAGGTTCACGTAGGAGCAAAACTCTCTGTTTCGGCTTTAGCCAAGGTTTTTGCGTTTGTTCAAATGTCAATTTTATCAATAGTTCGTCTGTTCGTCTCTACAAGTCTCAATGCTTTACCTATTGGGTAGTTTCCTACAATCTATACTAATATTATAAAGCTGAAGAGTTTTTGTTTGTTTGTTTGAACACGCTAATCTGAGAGTTTCTCAGATGGACCGATTTGAAACAAATATTTTTGTGTAGGATAGTTTATTTATTGAGGAAGGTTTGAGGCTATTTTAACATCACATTGCGACGGGAGGGGAGGGAGCAAACTCAAAACGCGCGGACGAAGTCACGCAACATTTAATGTACCTATTTTAAATGATCATTTTTAAAGCTTTTTAAAAGCTTTGTAAAAAGTAATTCCTGCGTCAATTGGACTAAAAAAAAGAAACGTCATAATTCTAAGATGCCATAGTAAATCTGTTGAAAATTAGCGTTATGACATTTTATTTAAACCAACAATTAGTGGTGAAAATTAGCCTATTTGCGTAAATAGACTCTTACAATAATTATTTTTTGTCAATAGGATAAGGATTGAAAACAAAAAGTTTGTTAGGTCTATTGGTGAAAATTTAATGATTTCGAATGAGCATCGAAAATTTTGTTAAGTGATTTTTTAAAATATCTCTCATTCAGAGTGGTGAGAGATGCGACACTCCTTTGCATAGTATTTTAAAGATCGATAAGTATCGGAAGTCCGACCCAAAACATACTCTTTAATCTATACCGCTAGGTGGTCTGCAAAAAGGCAGCTTTCGGGACAGAGACGGCGACACAATATTTTGCGGATGTTTGAAATATTCACGTGCGATTTTCGGGCAAAGTAATAATTGACTTGTCCATTATGTGTCGCAGTAAATATATAAATAAATTGCCTTGTCAAACGAGCTGCAGCTTTTCATTGTTTTTGGGCAGCTTGACAGTTTATATTTGATAAGCAAGATTGTAGGGTCGGTAAGAAATAATTGCGTTGAATTCTTATCTGCGTTTTTTATACTAGCGGTCACCCGTGACTTTGTCCGCGCGTTTTGAGTTTACGCCCTCCCCTCCCGTTGCAGCGTGATGTTTTATAGCCTCAAGACGTCGTTGATAAATAATCTATCTAACACAATACATATATTTTAAATCAGTCCAGTAGTAGCTGAGATTAGCGCGTTCAAACAAACTCTTTAGCTATTTCTGTGTGCACGATTTATGTGTTTGTTGTTTTCTTGTTGTACCTACTGGAAACTAAGCTAGATTTAACTGGACATCCTTTGGACATCCTTTGGACATTCCCACACATCGCCATCTAGTCCCAAAGTAAGCTACTTAAAGCTTGTGTTATGGGTGCCAGACAACGGATATAATACTTAAATTTTTTGTTTGTAAATACATACATAATATACATAGAAAACACCCAGACCAATACAAACAGACAAGTTCATGCACACAAATGTTTGTATTGTGTGGGGATCGAACCCGCACCCGCTGCGTAGTAGGCGATTTCTCGACCACTACACCAGACTGGTTGCCAAAACTATCAATAATTAAACACACCACACTTACGACCTGTTTTACATTGTCTAAATAAGTTCTGATCCGCTTTATCTTTTTAATATGAAACGAAGTTCTATATTTGAATTTCTCTTTAGTGCTTATTTATCGATGGTGAAACAGGTCTTTCGGAAAACAACGTCTTATCTATACTTATATTATAAAGCTGAAAAGTTTGTCTATATGTTGGAACGCGCTAAACTCAGGAACTACTGGACCAATTAGAAAAAAATGTTTGTTGCATAGCTTATTAGTCGAGAAAGATATATATTTAAATAAATAAAGATAAGTATTTTAGCCTAAACCTTTCTCGACTCAAAACGCGCGGCTGCAGTCGCGGGGGACCGCTAGACGTACAATAATACGATGGTGATTTAATTGTAGTCTGTATAAAGTAATAATTTCATTTCCAGAAATCTTAACTAAAGATCACAAAACAGAAACGAGCGCTTATCCGCTTGAACGAATCACACAGAGTTGGTCAGAGTGGGTACCTTGGGAGGCGGTAGCTTTGGTCACCAGATTTACTATCTTCACGCATGAGCGGCGTTTGATGGCATGACGTTAACGCTACTGGTCCTACTCTCCAATAGGGCTGATCCGTAAAAAATAATAATATTAAAATAACAAAGAATGCAGAGATAAAATAGTCAGTTGCTAGGCCTGCTTTACCTTTGTAAAATAGGCATTTATAGATGATTCCAATATTCGTCACTTCGTTTTAAATATTGGATAGATAACATTAACCAGAACTTGTATTAACAGTATGACAAAATATATTGTACTTTGTATCTGTATTTTTAAACCGTTTATTGACCGATAGGTATACCGATAGTAACCGATTTAATAAATAGAATCGTTAGAAAAGCAGAAAAGACAATACGACAACGTTTTCAGAGTAAGACACTTTGGCCTATACCCTGCCGGAAGTAATATATTAGGAACCATTGCGTTGAATGTGGCTTGCCAGTTGCCCTGTTGTTAGGCGAAGTAATAATGTCATGTACGGACATCAAGGTAAACACTGCGGTATCTTATTCAGTTGTGATAAGGGCTAGTTTGAAACAAAAGTGGGTAACGTGATGTGGCCAGCATTGTTCATTTTATTGATTAAGCTTTCCTAAAACATTTTAGAAGATCTTAAGGAAAAAAACCTTAAATTTGGTTATTAAATTTAAAATACGTATGTTTAACAAGGAGGCGTAAGATACACTGTTATGCTAAGTGCAACCAACAAGGCGATTCAAAACGTTCGATAAGCCATTCGTCTTGAGTTTCGGCTAGATTTTCTAGTCTTTGATCGTATGTCGACATGTCAGTTTTGTAAAAAATATAATAAAAGAACAAAATAAAATAGTTGCATCAGATACATTCACGATATTATATTTTTATTAATGTTTAAAAGTTATCGTTTCGTAACCGAATCCATAACCGAATGGTTCTGAATCGGCGACGAATCACCTTTCGTTAGTAACAACTATGGATTTCCGCAGGGAAGTATATTGGTCCCTTTTCTCTTTTTGTTGTACATCAACGATTTGCCGCGTCACTTATTATATCCCTTGGATAGCCAGAGCGCCCGATGGTGGGCGCTGAGCATGAGTTTCGCGATTTTACCAAGCGCCCACCTGTGGGCGCTTTTTAATTACTTTTTTGCAAAAAAAAAATAGGTGTTTAAATGCTTATTCCTTGGGCATGTTGACCTTTATGAGTAAAAAAACAGATGTTTCTACACCATAGACCGCAAACAGATCCGGTTGCTGTCAGTTATTGATTAAAATTCGATTTTTTTTTCTTGCAATTTTTTTCGTATATTTCGTCACCATACCACGAATTTTTTTGGTTCTATTTTTTCATTTTTGAATACATTTTTTTTATTACAAGCATAGGTTATTTTTTCAGTAACAATAAGCTTTTTACAGAATGATAATAGCTTGTTTCAATAAGATTTTATAACTGTTTACGTAACGTGTAACCTGACACCGCGCGAATTGCGAACGCGGCACGCAGTCCACCGCGGAAACGCGACCGCCACCGCAATTGCGCCTTAGGAGGATATAAATCTTTGTTATTTGCAGATGATATTACGATTATAGTAGAAAACAGGGACACATTGAGGAATTATATCAATGATATAGAGAACGCGCTGGCTGAGGCCAAGCTATGGTTGTCGGCTAATAATTTACAAATGAATGTACAAAAAACTAAATATATTCAATTCCAAACAGATCGTGCAGTGACTCAGCAACTAAATATCAAATGTGACAATGTTACGGTTGAGGAAGTGCTTAATATTAAATTTCTTGGATTGAACATTGATAGTGGTTGCGATTAGAAGGAGCACATTGACAATTTGTGTTCTAGGGTCAATCGTTTTGTGTACGCTCTTAGAAGGGTCAGACAAGTGGTTCAGTTCAAGCAGCTAAAACCGCGTATAACGGTTATGTAGATTCAATTTTGAGATATGGAATCGTTCTATGGGGGGGATCAACTGATTGGCACAAACTGTTTTTGATCCAGAAGCATTGCTTAAGAGCCATATTTGGGCTTGATTATCGAGAATCTTGCCGGCCATTCTTTAAACAGCATCATATTCTGCCACTACCTTGTTTATACATTTTCGAGGCTTGTGTCTTTGTGAAAAGTTATAAACACCTTTTTCAAACAAAAAGCGATGCAAGTGATAGGGTGGTTAGATCACAATATGAATATAAATTGCTCAAGTCAAGTACTTAGTTGGCTTTGGTTTCAAAAAATTGTAATAACATGTGCATTGACATTTATAATAAACTGCCAAACTCTTTTAAATATGAGAATATTAAAACAGGAGCATTTAAGCATTTGGTTGTGAAATGGCTATTAAGGAATTGCTTTTACCTACAGTGTTAAGGACTTTTTTGACTTTAAATTTTGATATACTTATAAATATTATTAATAATTCCTACTAATCCTTATTGACCTTTTTTTTATGTAATATATCTACTGAAATTAAGACATGCCTTTCTAATATTCTTTTGACTGAAATTGATTAAAATTATTGTTATGTAAAATGTGTATACACCTGAAAAGGTAGAATCAAGTGAAAATTGAATTAGCTGTAAGACCTCTGTAACCTTGTTTCCATGCACAATAAATGTCATTCATTCATTCAAACGTCATTCATTCATTCATTTGGGGAGCTGGGCTAGGAAAGATAATATTTCTATGTGAAAGAAGTACGTTAAACAAATCAGCGTCGCAAGCGAATCACGACGTATCTGATTGTAAGCGGACAAAACAAACATGTGAACTATTCTTGTCTGTATGTTAGAGATCCAGATTATCCAGTTTCACAATAAATGTTTGTATCGGAATTGAGACGCAAATACAATCGCATCGAATAGGGTTTCAGCTCCCGCCAACTTTTTTTTACGTTTACGAGTACTCACTACGTTTTAAACCAATTTGCATGTCTGTACTGAAATATTAGCCGTGTGGTCGCCGGCTCAAGAATAGCACCAACCCTAACATAGGACCAGGGTGTCGTAAAAGTCGACTAAGTCCAAAATCGATCGAAACGGTAATCGTTTTAGGGGAGATGTGCCTCTTAGCATTGGTTTGCAACCATCTAGGAGAAGGAAAACTCCAAAATTAAACCCGGCATGGAATCGTCGTAAGACGCAAGTAGGGTTCAACCCGAAAAATGCGGCAGATTCCTGCAGCCAACCTGGCTCCACACGTACTGGCTTGCCTTTCCTGTGGAATCAGTCAGTAAGGCCGAGAGGGTAGCATAGGTACTGGGCATCCCTGCGTTTTCCTAAATTTCCGTCCCAGGCGGTGTAATGTCTGTGGAGAGGTCACTCTACCCTTGCTAGCGCAGCTGCGAGGATAACAACACGGAAAGTGGCAGTTACCAGTCATAAGTCCTGCACAGATGGGCGTAAGTGCGGACGCTAGGGGTCACTTTCGACAGTGGGAGGGCCCATCGTAGGCCCACCGGTCGGTTACCGCCTGCTTTAATCTGGGCAGCCCCCGGACAATAAGGTACCGATCCGTCCCGTTGCCAGTCTGTTCCTTTGAGGTGTAGGGAACACTAGCTTCTGGTTGGACGACTGGCGTCGATAACATTCACACCTGGTTCTAAAAAGCAAAATAAAAACACGCCTCGCCAGTCCATGCGCATTGCGACATGGAATGTCCGTACTATGAGGACAGGCCTCCCGGACACCTGTGGAGGTTCAGGTAGCGCACAAAATCTGCGTAAAACTGCTGTGATCAATGCAGAGCTTAAAAGACTTAACATCTCGGTATGCGCTTTGCAGGAAACCAGATTACCCGACGAGGGCTCATTGCGAGAATCCTCTTATACTTTCTTTTGGAAAGGAAAAGACTCCGCTGATGTTCGCGAATATGGTGTGGGATTTGCGGTTCGAAGCAATCTATTAACCGCTATAGAGACCCCGCGTGGTATTTCAGAACGCATAATGGTTCTTAGGCTGAATACCTGTCATGGCTATGTGACTTTGATCACTGCGTATGCCCCGATACTGGGGTCTTTGGACCAATCAAAGGATGCTTTCTATGACCAACTGGCCGAAACAGTAAGGTCTGTTCCTAAAAGCGATCGCCTTTATATCCTAGGAGACTTCAATGCTCGTGTAGGCGGGGACCACTCTGCATGGCCAGATTGTATTGGTTGCCACGGAATTGGCAAAGTGAACGGTAATGGCCATCGGCTACTTGAATTTTGTTCCGAATTCTCTCTGTGCGTAACTAACACATACTTCAAAGGCAAATTGTCCCGAAAAGTCTCCTGGAAACATCCGTGATCCGGTCACTGGCATCAGTTGGATGTTATACTTTCCCGCAGAAAGGATCTTCGCGACCTCCTCCACACTCGCACGTTCCAAAGCGCCGAATGTGACACCGACCACTCTCTAGTAGCAGCAAATATATCCATCTCTCATAAAAGAATACATTCGTCCAAAACGCCTGGTAGAAGGAGAATAAATCTTCCAAATACTAGGGACGACGGAAAAATCCGTCAGTTTGAGTGTTTGGCAAAGACCGACCTTGCTGCTTGGGACTCCAACACCCCTATACAAGGTGTTTCAAAAAAACGAGTAAAGATTGAAGGGAGTTACTCAGAATCAGTAACTGAACAACTTTCTCCTAGAAACATAGGTCGAAATATGCCAAAAATTTATTGACTCTTCATAGAAATAAGACGGGTCACATGACCGATTTAGTATGGGCAGTCAAATTATTTTTGGCGTTATTCGACCTATGTTTATACGAGAAAGATGTTCAGTTACTGATTCTGAGTAGGTCCTTTCATTATTTACTCGTTGTTTTGAAACACCTTGTAGACGTGGAGTGGGAAATTGCTAAAAAGCTACTTACTGAAAGTGCCGCTTTGGTTTTTGGACATGTTAAAACCAAATCTCAGGACTGGTATTCAGAATACGAGGAACACATACAACCTCTACTGGACTCCAAGCGTGAAGCAGCCCTTAGGTACCGAATGAATCCCGGCCCGCGGACCAGCCTAGCTCTGCGTGCAGCCAAAGCTGCTCTTCAACGTAGCACTCGGTACTATGCGAACTTGTACTGGTCGGACCTAGGCCGAAATATGCAAGTGTGCGCAGATAACGGTAACATACGCGGTGTCTATGATGGCATCAAACGGGTTCTCGGTCCTACTGCTAAGAAAACAGCCCCTCTGAAGGACTCAAACGGTGCTATTATTTTGGATAGCCAAAAACAACTCGACCGTTGGGTCGAGCATTACACCAGTCTCTACTCGAGCCCAATAGCAATACAACCAGAGGCAGCGCTGAGCATGCCCAAACTGGATGTAAAGGCCGAGCTAGACGACCTACCGTCTGTCGAGGACTTCAACGAGGCGGTCCATCGACTAAAGCTTGGTAAGAGTCCTGGCGGCGACGGCATCCATGCTGAAATATTAAAACTCTCATGCGTAAGGCCTATCCTGTATAATCTGCTGTGTAAATGTTGGCAGGCGGGACGTGTGCCTCAGGATATGCGCGACGCTAACATCATTACTCTTTACAAAGGGAAAGGTGATCGCGGCGACTGCAACAACTACCGCGGTATATCCCTTTTAAGCATTGTTGGCAAGCTTTTTGGCATAGTTGTTTTATCTAGACTCCAAATTCTTGCAGATCGAGTATATCCTGAGTCACAGTGTGGGTTTCGTCCCGGGCGTTCCACAGTAGATATGATCTTTACACTTCGTCAAATACAGGAAAAGTGTAGAGAACAAAAAACCCCTCTAGTTATGGCGTTCGTTGACCTTAATAAGGCTTTCGATACGGTTAGTAGGGAGGGCTTGTATACCGCGCTCCAGTGCATAGGGTGCCCGCCGAAACTCCTGAGCCTCGTCAAATCTTTTCACGAGGACATGAAAGGCACAGTAGTTTTTAATGGCAGCTCATCAGCTCCTTTTAGTGTCTCCAGAGGTGTGCGACAGGGCTGCGTCTTGGCTCCTACCCTGTTTGGTATATACTTTTCGCTTATATTACAAACTGCTTTCGGCGATAGCCAACAGGGTATCCATTTACACACGAGGGTCGACGGAAAGTTGTTTAACATCTCACACCTCAAATCTAAACGAAACCGTGAGGATCTCTTTGTGGCCAGTCTTCTATACGCTGATGACGCAGCTTTCGTGGCTTACTCCGAGGGCGAGCTTCAGTTCATGGTGGACAGATTTTCGCAGGCCTGTTCGATGTTTGCTATGTCTGTCAATACCAAGAAGACAGTTATACTAGCTCAAGGCACATCTGTTGCTCCAGCTATTAAGCTCAATGGCGTGGTGTTGGAGGTGGTTGAGACTTTTTGCTACCTGGGGTCGACCATTACCAACAATCTCTCGCTTGACGCGGAGGTTGACATGCGCATCGGTAAAGCGGCAACGATGTTCGGGAGGCTGAGTGCTCGTGTGTGGCAAAACCGGCATCTGACAAATAAGACAAAGATGCAGGTCTTTCAGGCGTCTGTTTTGAGCATACTCTTGTACGGAGCCGAAACCTGGACAACGTATGCAAGGGTTGAGCGCCGTGTGAACGCCTTCTACATGCGCTGCCTTCGTAAGATCATAGGCATTACATGGCAGGATAAGGTAACGAACAAGAGGGTCCTTGAAATCGCACAGCTGCCTAGCTTGACCGCGTTTCTTAAACAAAGGCGACTGTGCTGGCTAGGGCATGTGTATAGAATGGCACCCTCTCGGTTGCCACGACGCGTCCTTCTGGGCGCTCTAGCGAACGCAAAAAGAGATGTTGGGAGGCCATTGCTTCGCTTCAAGGACTGCGTCAGGAGGGACATGGTTGCGTTTCACGTTTGCCCCCAAAACTGGGAAAAGCTTGCAGAGACACGTCCAGAATGGCGAAATCGCGTTACGGAGGGTCGCAAGCATTGCGATGAGTCCTGGTTCGCGACACTTGCTGACAAGAGACAGAGAAAATGTCGAAGCGACGTGCCTCCATCGGTCGCCAACTTCTCTTGTCGAGCTTGTGGCAGACTTTGCCGCTCTCGCATTGGTCTTTTCAGCCATGAAAAGAGATGCATTTCAAACATTACACCATAAACCGTCTGAAATAGACGAATAGGCCATTGAGTTGAGTGACTGAAATATTGGAAAACGTTTTCGGAAATTTAAAATTGATACAAGAAAATGCGCTCAATACTTTTTATTTACGAAATGTAACACAGTGGTATCATTTTATTTATTTTAGGGGGTATTGGTAACAAAATAAACAGTCTTCATAGAAACATATATAAAAACAATAAAAACTGGACTCATTTTAAAGTGTTATTTGCTTATTCATCAATCAAAAGTTGAAATTTTCGTTAGATGTAGTTTTTTTAGTTCTTCATTTACTTAAGGTCATGTTTTTATCTAGCTGCTAGTATTACTCTAAGTAATGTTTCACTTAAATCGCTATCTACACTTTTAGCAGCGCGAGGGTCGCGCGACAGTCGCACATACCCATCGCAATTCCCACATACCTGGTTAAGAAGTTTAAAAAGTAGGCTCCTTTCTCTTTAATTGTTTTATATCAAGTATGATTTATTATACGAATACGTTTTACGCTACTCTAGTATTTTTCAGAATAATAATAGCTATTATCTAAAAAATATATCTTTCATCGAAATTCATTCTAGTCAAATGCACTATTAATTAACTATCGCTTCATTTTATTTCCATTTCAAATTCACAATCCAAATATTTCATGATCAGTCAGCGTTTCCGATTTCCAATTGAAGGTAAATTCTGTTTATATACGGTTTAAAAAACTAATTTTATATAGACAGCTTTATTTAACATTTCTTTATCGGTTTAAACAAGTTACGTGAATGTCATTACAACGAAGGCTGACATGCAAACCAGACTACTGGGCTTTGGAATACGATACAATGCACAGATTTCAGGTGAAGTATGTAAGCACTTCAAAGAGGCTTTGGAAATACGCCTCCAAAGATGAGTGTATGGATGAAATATTTTCCGTCACATAAGTGTTTTACTCGCTTTAAAAATAAGAAGTCTGTACATGCAATCTGAAAATAGGACACACAAAGTGGTGGTACGCGCGACGATTGTTACTCAAATTAAAATTATGTACGTTGAAAAGTGAACTAGTTACAATTTAAGGCATTGAACTGGAAGACATTGTGACTGAAACAAGTGACCGGTAGTGTATAGTGAGTACGTTTCAGTTAGTGCTAACCTGCTTTCAAGCTATAAGGTAATTAGGCTTCGTTTTACTAGATATGAAACCTAGTTGAAGTCATAATTCATGTAACACAATAATAAAAAAACAGTCTACGTGTTTTCATATGAAGTATAAACAGAGAAACCATATACGTAGGTTTTTTGTTTTCGAGAACGACAAATGGTTCAAGTGAAAATAATTCAGCTATGTTGTGATTCCCCTCCAATTTTATTTCGATTGATTTTTAATGGAATTTTTCTTTCATGTCTTTTCTCTTCGTTTTGTTATAATAAAACCGTACAAGGTTTGCGTTTCAATATACAGGGTGTAACAAAATGGCGAAATAAAATTTAAAGGACGTGTAGAGTAGTAAATATGAGTTCCTAATCAAAATCACAAACTCGTGCGAGTATAAATTACTGAGTAAATTGATGCTAAAGTTTTAACAAAAACTTATTGGTGACAACCTTAAATATCAGCTGTTAGGTGTGTGTTTGTATGCAGCGGGTGAGGGTTGCAGGCGGGGTTTCGCTAACGAATGACCGCAGATTCAGGGTTGTCAACACTGTCGGTAAAAAAAATAATAATTTACTTAGTATGGGTATAAAAGTTGTTTATTTTTAACAAAAACTTTTACTACTTAATGTTCACATTTCATACACACATACCCTTAAATATTATTTCATCTTTATATTATATTGTGCTGAAAATTTGCCATCCATATAACATTTTCGTGGAGTTTATGTTTTCATTTATCTTTCCAGCCTTTAATTATGCAAGTTTTACCTAAATCCAGTTTCTTATAACTCGCTTTGGTCTGTAACAGTGACTTGTGAAATTTACATTGTTTGTAAACCGAACGTTATAAAACCATCTGATGAGCCGTCATCAAATGTGTTTGAAAAAGAAACCTCACATTGGGGTATGTTTATGTCTCCTTAACTAAACTCGTTCGACCCGATTCAATTTCCTACCGGACTCAAGGTTCAGAAAGTGACGGAAATGTCATAGACTTCAGTGATCGGTAGGCAAAACGGTATCTGAAGATTCGTTTTGTTTTATGAATCTTCTGAATTGGTTAGTATTCCATTAGTAATGGGCACTGATGGCAGTATCAACATAAAAAATAGAATTTTGAGCAGATACATGAGGTGTGAGAACAGGCGGTTGTGGGCATTACACAAACGTTTATTGAAAGACTATGTAATTTTGTGCACTGTAAAACAAGCCATCAGTAAAAATAAATAAAAGCGGAATCAATATTTCGGATTAAAATTTAGACCATTCGTTTTCTCCGAATAAGTGACCTGTTTAGTCAAGGACAAGCATAAATAACTCAATTAGGTATATTTTTTTTTACGGATTTAGATACCTTCCAAACTTTTGGAAGACCAGATATTTTTAGTCAGAGAGTATTTGATTTCCCAATAGACAAATATTCTTTGTTTTAAACAAGTCAGTAGGAAACCGAAATGAATTCTCAAGAGACAAGAAAAAAACGCAAAGTAGAAAGAAGCTGAAGGGAAAACTTTAAGCAAAATTTTTCTGTAGGCATACCTATTTTTAGATCAGGCGTAGTGAGTGGTTTATTTTAGAATTCTAGAATAACCCAAAGTTTAATAACACAGTAGTGTATATATTGCACACTGCAAATTGGCGAAAACCTAAGGATTTGTCTCAGTTGTTCCAGGAGCTCTATGTTTGAGTCATTGGGTCGTATGTTTTTTTTGTAATATCGTATGTTTTTTTTGTAAATTCATGGTCGATTTTTGAATTGAAAGCAGTTGAATAAGGAGATGACGTGTGGATCACACGGCAGAGATTTTTAAAATGTCAACTCAATTTTCGTAACCATTTCCATTTCAAATATAATGAGAATAAGCATCATACTTAAAAAACGGATATTATATGACAGATAATGGCAGCCCCGACGAAACTTGATTTTGTAATAATTAATAAATAGGTAGATAAATATTTCATTTTTAACGTCGTGGGGTTTTTCAAAAATTTTAATTTTGCTTTTTATTTAAAGTTTTTTTTTCAAAGAATAAGTTAAAATTACTTAATCATCCCTAAGTTGGATGACACTTATTAAAACAACAACCTGTATACCGTTGCGATTTTTTATTACCTAACAGAGATGAGCAATCAATAAACTTTGAATAAGATGTAATACTTGTATGACTAAGATTATTATAAATTGCAACTGTGTTTTAGCTTTTATCAACAGTCCCCGTCACCATACGATAATGATATTTATTAGAAATATGACACCACCTTGGAAATAAAACTCATTTATTAAACTAAATTGGTCCTTGTATTTACCATAAAATGTAATTTCAGATAGAATTTGCAACAATCATCCTCGGGGGACAATTGATTACGTGGCCTAACATCCGTTCATCAATTGTAGAGAGATAAACGTCAGACCGAGTTTGCAAATGACAAATGTTTGCTAATGACTCGCCCGCCGAAAACCGAATAATTTCGCGAATATTTTACAGAGCTTCTATTATGCTCAGAGGAAATAATAATAATTGTTATACCTATCTTTTGAGAGCGTCGTTAGTGAAATCGAAAACACGCTTTTAATTTGCATAGACGTCCTTAAGACGCTCTTCCAATCTACTTGTTGTTCAACGAAATTGCTCACCGATGTTTTTATAAAACAAATTACGCAAAAGAAATCTAAGTGATTGACGATGTTTAAACACCATTATTAAATTGACAGGCCGTTTTCGAGATTGGGAATGCATTGTAGAGTTTTCGTATTCAATTGGGGACGCGATAAGCCGCAGCACAATGACACAAGTACTTATGCCCTTAACGGTGGCATTAAAAGGGTGCTTAACACTCAACGGATTGTGCCCTGTGAATAATGGCGAAAGAATAGCTGAAGGGGCCACCATTTTTAACGTTGGCTGAAAAGAGTCGTAACTCGGCAGTCATTCAACGCAGTAATGTGAATTACGTGACGTCGTGTCGGCACGTCGCTGGATCGGATGGCTTCGGTTTGGTTTTCCGCGCCCGAGCACCGATTCCTGTACCGCATGCGATTTATTATACAAATAAAACATGGCTCGACACTAAACAGGCTAAAAAACCCGCGGCCCGCATATACAGTGCTGGTTTTGGCCACAGCCTGTAGGTGTTGAAATAAGGTATATAAATTCAGATGATCTGTCAACTGGCGAGCGTTACGGTTTTGGCAAAAAAAACTAATGAATGTTAAGGCTTACATCACACGCCGGCAAAACAGACTCAATCACAAAAATGTATCATACATACATATTCAGTTTTTTATTCTCCTACTGATTCCTATTGATTCCTCAGAACATTTTCTTGAATAAAAGCATGAAAAACTTTTACGCTACCGACTTACTACAATTTCAGTAAACTATTGGCTTAACAAAACTCCGAATCGTTTTGGATCGTCCTTTCAATTCAATTTTTCACCAAGCATTTCGATATAAGTATTCTCGACAATAATGCTCTCATAAGCTAAAATGGTATGGTGGACATTTTATAGAAAATATTTTGCGGTGAAAGCTTCGTCATACGAACGTTGACCAATGAGATCCAGTCAGCTTAAACGAGGACATTCCACTCACGTATATTTCAAGGAGAAATGCATTCAGATCTATAACGTCCGTTCTTATAACAGACTTGAGTATGGAATCCATTTGGTTGGGTTTTCGTAAAAGATGATAGGCGAAGACGTTTAAGATGAAATTAGAAAATGAAATATCACAAAAAGACGAGTAATAGACATTCACACTAGAATACATACATTAGTACGTAAAGTGCAGATTGAAACATAAACATACTTATATTATGTAAATGTAATAATACCGAAGTGAACAACCTACGGCGCGGTCGTGTTTGGATGGGTGACCATTCCGACCATATAAGTGACGTACATCACGAGCATCTCCGTGAAGCCGTTGGTCCCATATTAGTCTTGATAACATCTGACAGCAGGGTTAGTCGCTTGCCTTGACAATACCCCTCCACCAACCCGCACTGAGCCCGCGTGGTGAAGTCTATGGCTTAAACTACCTCATAGTTTAGGTAAGGCCTTTGCCCAGCAGCGGGATGTTACAAGCTAACTTTATTTTTTACTTTTTTTATTATGTAAATAACCAAAGATTATTCAGACTAGACGTACCAGCGAAGAAGACAACATACAAATTAAATGTATTAGATACGGCATACAGTAAAGCTATGAATGCCACCTAAATCACCAACAGTGATATAAAAACTGTCAAAGGCATAACGGGTTCAGGATACTGTTTGGGCTGGCGCGATACTGTAGTGCGTCCGCGATGTTTGCCGAGGCGCGGACTGATTGTTTTTATGCAATAATGCGCAGGAGGAGTGGGTCGTTGCTATCGCGCGTGCGCGCCAGCCCGAACAGTATTGTGCGCGCGTTTTCTGAACGGTGGGACTCACCGCTACTCAAGCGATGGGTACATTTGCATACGACGGCTGCGACACTGTAACCTAATTTGGATTCAGTGTCGCAGTCGACGGATGTTTTTGTTTTTATGCCTTATTGTTATTTCTGTTAATACTAACACTAGAATATACGACCTATGTTACTAACACTAAATATGGACGTAAGTCTGAAATAAAAATTAATAATAATTCTTATTATTATTACAAAACCGAAGCGTAATTAATATCTGTATCATGAGTGAGATGCACTGGTTTCTGAATCAAATAAAAACGAGTATTTAAACCTGAAAATGGGTTGTTTTTCTTTTTACTAGCAGATGTAATAGGCAGTATCCTAAAAAGCGAATGCGTACCGATGTACGCATCAACCGTAATATTTAATTTGCATGTACTTATCGAAATTTCCAGAACATCGTATTTCACCTGCCAGCGTATCTGTTCCACTAGCTTTTACGAAAATTTTAAACATCAGCATACGATCGTTTCTAGCAGTAGGACTTCTTATAGACATTCAAAACACGTATGCATGAAAGTATTTTCATACTGTCGATTCTCTCTCGTTGACATGAAATTGCCCTCTTTACGGGTTGGTGGCAAGGTTTTATGCTGCCACTTACGAACAGTGACTTCCGAGGTCGGCAATATCCTGTATTCTGAAAGTGTTATGCCTCCAAATGGGTCGCGATAAAAATTCGATATCGGATGCACTGCTTCTCCGATCCTAGTTGCATTACCGTTGTTCGGCTGATAATGCAACGACCGTTCTTATTTATAGCCACTAAACGACTTACCCGAACTTCACTTATTTTTACACGATATTTGGCTTCGTATGCGATTCTGTTCTTCGATTTTGCAAACTCAATTTTATGTTAACAGTATAATAATTATTGACTTAGCAAGACCTCAATGACATCAACGATGCAATGCTAGCAGAGCTAACATTACGAGGAAGAGAGAAAATGCAAGTTTTCTTTTGACTGTAAAGTGCTTAAGAAAATTTAATATTCCTACACATACAAAACACTATATCTCCTACCCGAGCGCATTGAGGACCCCAGAAGCAGTAAACGTTACAAATGCCGTCATTAAAAGTCGCTATCGAGTAAATATGTTTCATATTCCGTTGTTGTCGTATGCCCGTTATTGTTCCCACGATAATCATCTTCAAAGTATCGAATTGTACTCAATACACCAGACAAAGTATCGTTGGACCGTCTCCAAAACAATGTTTGCCAGAATGAGCGCTGTAACGTTTTGGCTAATAAATTAGGCATTTGTTCTTTCTTTGACCAATCACTTTCGCTAGAATGTTCTCTGGATTAGTTTTATAGTGGGACTTTTTATGAGGCAATTTATTCCGTTGAATTCGCACATAAGTCGGTTCAGTAAAGATAACACATGCTGCAGACAGAAACGATGATTGATTAATGTAAGTTTTCGTCTAATTGGAAACTGTCACGCGGGAGACGAAATTGCGAAACTTTAGTTCTAATATGATTGTAATTTACCGCAAATTCGTCAAACAATATCATAAGGATGCGTCAATTTATTGCTTTTGCAGAGATCACAGAAATTCTACCACATTTAACTTTTATTTAATAACCCCCTATAGCTCCTTCCATAAAACGTAAGCCCGACATGTGTGCCGATCCTGGGTACAGCAAAAATATCCCACGGCTCGTTGGTGGAATTAACCCTAATCTTTATTAACGAATGGGACGCCTCCAAGCTAATCCATGTATACTCACAGGGCCCCAACATTTTGAAGTCAAACGTTGCTAAGGAGTAGCCGCGAGGGTTTTGCTATAACATTTACAATGCCATTCTAATTCATATTTCCATTTCAAACATAAAATATTAGTTTAAAACGCACGGGTTCCTTCTGTTAGGATACGGAATACTACGTAGCTTTCGTAGATAAATTGAGTTTAGGAAATTGCAAGACAATGCAGGTTATGAATTCGGGCTACAAAGGTGATACAAAAAATAAAAATAAGGAAGTGTTCGTAGATATATCTCTATTAAGGAAGCGATAGAATTATAATTAGATAAGAAGAATATTAATATTCAAGATATTAAAAGTAACTGATATAGCATATACTTTCGATGATTTATGTGCCTACCTGAAAAAACAGAACTTGTTATTATAACACAAGTCTGGTCCACCATTTATCTGCTAGTGTTGTGGGCGTTCTTAACCAATAAAGTGTTTGTATTTACCACCATAAATTGTTGGCGACCACTGACCCGTATCCTTTTCCCTACAAAATACGTTATGTTATAGACGCTGCTACACTTTAGTACTATAATTTACAGTATTAAGGGCACAAAAGCTGGAGCAATTTGTATATAAATGAAAATAGGTTTTTGCGAATATTCGATAAGAATATCTTGATTTCGGTTTTCCTAGTATGCATAATAATATCCGAAAGCGTAAGACTGGATCACTCAAGGAACTCTAGCCCAATTTTTTTATTCTGTTGCATATTGTAAAGGAAGTATGCTAATTAGTGATAAATTTACTTTTACAACACTACGGGATTAATAGCCATGTTCACTTGTTTTTTAGGTAAACTAGCGGACCCAGCGATCTTTGTCTCGCCCCCAGCCCCGTCCCGCCCAGCCGCGGCCCTGTCGAATGGGATAAATGTATCTAATTCCCTTCTCCTGGTTCTAAGCTACCTCCCCACCTTTTCGCCCCGGCCCTGTCAAACGAAATAAAATGTATTTTATGTCCATCTCTTGTTTCTAATCGTTTCAGCCGTTATTGAGTTATAAAAACTAACACGACTTTATTTTATCTATACTAATATTATAAAGCTGAAGAGTTTGTTTGTTTGTTTGTTTGTTTGTTTGTTTGTTTGTTTGAACGCGCTAATCTCAAAAACTACTGGCCCGATTTGAAATTTTTTTTTTACGTTGGATAGTCCATTTATCGAGGAAGGTTTTAGGCTATATAACATAAAGATACGACTCATAAGATCACAGGAGCAATGAAAAATGTTGCGAAAACGAGAGAAAGATATTCCTTTTGAGAGCTTCCACTGCATACGCTGCGGAAACCGCTTAAGTTACACAAAAATCATGTATGACAGGATTGTTTAGCATTAAGAGTTCTTTAATAAAGTCCGCGACAGCATATGTCTATCTTTTATGGTTGACTTACTACAACCTTTTTTATGTTAATAAATTGGTAAAAAAATAATGCATTATTTTTAGAGGTGTATTATACACACAGGTATTTATTCTTATCAAAATAAATACATTCATCATCACGAGCATTTCATTTAGAACCAAGTTGCCCTTTATATCATTTGATTTCAATAAATATCTTAGGAGCTATCACAGTTTTAACATAACTCCGCACCAAAATAATGTTCGCAGCTTAAGTACAACGTGCGCTAGCGCTAATCTATACCAATATTATAAAGCTGAAGAGTTTGTTTGTTTGAACGCGCTTATTTCAGGATCTGCTGGACCGATTTGAAAAAATATTTCTGTGTTGGATAGCTTATTTATCGCGAAAGGCTTTAGGATATAAAACATCACGCTGCGACGAGAGGGGAGGGAGCAAACTCAAATCGCGCGGACGAAGTCGCGGGGGACCGCTAGTATATTAATAATTAGATATAGTATTTACCTTTCCGTTCATACCACATTTACCTACAAAAGAAGCGAACGTGGCATTAAATTCCGTAGTGTAACGAGATTTAGTTTCAATAATGCAACAAAAAAGAAAAAAGAAAAAGAGGAAGACCTAGAAGGGCATACATGACGCAAATTAAGGAAAAGTTAGGAGTCAAGTCGTACCAAGTAGTCAAGGAAATGGCATGGGATCGATTAAATTAGAAAAAACTCCACCGACAAGAGCATAGCTCTTAAATAAGAAGAAGAAGAATGCAACAAAGTTAAAAATCGTAATATAGTGATAAAG
This sequence comes from Pyrausta purpuralis, assembly GCA_963924145.1. Lineage (NCBI taxonomy): Eukaryota > Metazoa > Arthropoda > Insecta > Lepidoptera > Crambidae > Pyrausta > Pyrausta purpuralis. Next base: position 16,025,861 of record OZ001653.1, on the reverse strand, counting down.
TATCTCTTCCTACCTAACTTTTACGCAAATTTTTGTAAAGGGAAAAAGTTATATTAGTGTTTAATCACGACTACCGATCCAAAAATACGTACCTTTGGTACATACGTAATGAACGCCTTTGCTCCATTTATTTACCATAACTTGAGAACGCCTTTGCAAATTCTGATTTTGGGATGATCATTTTCATATTATCTAATAGTTTAAGGCTTCAGCACTTTACTAGGCAAAAATATGTTTTTGACAGTTATTTCTGTACATTTGCATATAACATAGGTAATCTCGCTAGATAGTATAAAGTTTTTAGCAAAATGGTTAATCTTAGTAACTACTCGAACTTTAAGGAATCCACGTGCGAGTAGGAAGTATACTTGCTGAGAAATAACAAATGTTTTGTATCGAATTTTTAAAATAAAGTACAGAGAGCGCCCAAGTTTTGAACAACAGTAAGATACTCTTGGAAACTTTGTTCTTGCTGATGTATTGGTACACGCTTTGAAAACTGATAAAGTGTGTTATGTTGCCATATTATACAACTCTCTCACAAACAAACCCCATCCAAAGACCATTACCTTTCTGTGTAAAGACGCCTAACTAAGTCTTAACAATAGAAACGTCATATCATTTTAAATTCTCCTGGCTATTATATGTATTTAGCAAGGGAAAAAACATGCTAATAATTATACTTCTTTAAACGTGTATGGGACCTAGTTCACACCTAGACACAAACATACTTTTGCCCTATGGCAAACTATAGCAAATGGGTTTTAGACTTGTACAGGTTAGTAGCGGTTTCCGCTAAAACTTTTCTTGTTCCAGTCCACGGCATTTTCTTTTCGTTTTTATTTCGACACAATTTCTGTCCCAGGTCAAACATAAGGCCAATATCTGGGGTCAGCGCGATTCTAGGGCAGTTATAGTCCCGAAGCGTCGTGCAATGTTGCATTACGATCTGCCGCGCACACCTGACGAACATTACCCTTAGAAACATGTATTCACGGTCCGAAATCGAATTAAGCCACTTGGAGACTTAAGCTACGCTGCTTAAGCATGATTTTACATTTCAGCGTTTGCAGGGCCGATATAGTTGACAGGTTAATTAATTATCTTTCATGTAGGAATACTATCTTTATCTTTATACAGCATAAAATAAAGTTGTTTTAGTAATACCAGTCGATAATAGTTTCAGTACCACATAAGACTCAAGAACGGGTGGACCGATTTTCATAATTTTTGCTTTGTTTGAGGTAAATTTGTTACCGCCTTGCATAAAATAATAACCATAAAACGGGGTAGGGGCGTCGGATGGGTTACGAAGTTCGCTAGGAAGTACTAAGTATATTTCCAGATATAATTGCTGGTACTTTTTTGATTACCCATTTTGGGCCAACTTAGAACTTACATACGAGTATAATTCTCCCATCACTGTTTATCAACAATCTTTTGTTAATTCAACCGAATTCAGCTGACAGGTAGTTAAGGTGGGCTTTCCTCAGCGATTCCCGCATACACGCGATAGCAGCGCGTCTCTCTAATGTGAGGGGCTTAGTGCTGTCATTTTATGTACGAAAATAACAGCAGCGCGACTGCCGCGCGACTGTCGTGCGTACCGTTATATTTATTTTTCTGTTGTTATCAATTATTTGATGTGGAATAAAACAAAAAAGTTTTAAGCATTGTCAAACTACGACTGCTGGAATATATAAGTATTTACAAACCTAATACAAACACACATAGTTTTATTATGTTCCTACTATAAAATTACTTTAAATATATGAGAACTTGCATTACATACTGTGACATTCATGAGTTTTTATCATATATCTTCTTTACAAAACCTTTGTAAGCATGATCAGCGACATAAGTTATGCGAATATGACAATGTTACAATATGCGAGCTCTCTAAGGATTGAAAAAGCAATTTCAATGACATTACACATCCCATTGAAGGACCCTCCCGTTTACAAACATGGTCCAGACTGGGGCGTCAGCACTTTCTTTGGCCATATTTTCTCTCAGAGTTATATTACTTTTTTATGATAATAAGGGTCGATTTTCATCTGTTCGACTAATAGTTTTTGGAGGTATTGACCTCCAAAACATTTGTTTGGGTTTTAACATTTTTTTGATAAGAAGACAGCTTAGTGATACTGGATACTTAATGGAAATCATATAAATAGATAAGAATGGTTTTGATGTCCAAAATTTGATATCCTATCTTGTTTTCCTATCTTGCATTTAAAGAATTAAATAAAATACGCGTGTTAAACACCAATTATGTATAATAAAAATAAAAAATGGCTTCTTGTAGACATCAGAATGTTTTGTTTTATTTTTTCGAACAGATTTTCATATTGCGTGCACTTGTTCCTATGATGTGGATTTTGCGTCATTTAACTTCTGTAGCCACTGGAAAAATCATTTCAACATTTTGTTTCGCAACGAATGGTCGAACATACGCAAAGTCACAACGAGCACAGGCGAAACATTTATTGAGCATTTAGTTCTGGTTCTTGATTTCAGACAACGGGAATAATATTCGTGTTTTTCTCTGCTAGACAAAATCATATTTTCCCTTTTGTCTCTACTAAATACAGTTTTGGAAATTGCAAACAGCTAGTGTATGAACTTTTGAAAGCGTATTTAGATCTATTAACAGCAATAGCGTCTTGAAAACTCTGTTTATTTTATTTACGAGTATACAAGCATTAAAACTAAATCACGTGTCGCAATAATCTATACTAATATAAATACTTATATTTTAAAGTTGATGATTTTGTTTGTTTGAACGCGATAATCTCAGGGACCACATGGACCGATTTGAAAAAATATTTTTTGTTGGATAGCTTTTTTATCTTGAAAAGCTTATGGTTATAAGACATGACTCTGCGTTGGAAGGGGAGGGAGCAACTTAAAACGCGCGGACCAAATCGCGGGGGACCGCTAGTCTTAACTACATAGACTCTAGCATAGTTAATAGTACAGATTCGCCAAGGTAACATTGAATGAATATGTTTTAAGTAAAAAACAAATTATGGGTTTGATAGATTTTTTTATTTACATAGGAACTCAAATTTTATGCTTACTCTTAAATTTTACAGTTAGTGTTTTTTACTGACTGCACCAGAAGGAGTGTTATGTTATTATTTATGGAATTACACTAAGTTACGAATAATCGTTAACACATTTTGTCTTTCGGTCAAGGAATCATTAAGGAGCTGGACATGAAATATATGTGAGTTTTGAACAATCACGAAGCTTATGTGACATTCATGAGATAGCCAAAGGCTCGTCACAATGTCTGTTCTAAGCCTTTTGTCCCTATCCCTACCGTTTGTTACTGCATACTCAACAAAGGTCGGGTTTAAACCATCGTGAGCCATGTAGCGAACTGGCTGTTTTTGACTTACGAGTACAAACATCAATAACAACTTGTTTCAAAAACGAAATCATTCTGCTCATTCTTTCCTGGCGGCAGATTTTCGTGTGATACTATACCTACCTACGAAAACACCGGCCAAGTGCGAATCGGACCTGCGTACTGAGGGTTTCATGCCACCCTTAAACTGAATTCGAGGTCCACTTACCTTTGTTTTTCATAGTGTTTGTATGAAACATAAAGTGATATTTGTGATCGTTAAAAATGTGCTTTATTTCAAAAACTACAGAATCGATCTCGTACAAAGTAATTTTTGTTAAAAGTATTTGTTGAGATCTACATCATGTTTTTTTTTCAAATGTTCACTTTCTTTGTTCAAAAGTGAAAGAATGATTATTGGTAAAACGGTAAAACTCGAAATCGAATAACCATGGAATTAACCCATCACCGTGACGGCACCGTATCAACTCGAGGCGTTTAGTATTCTTTGTATGAAACTCCATACTATTAACCACATCTTTCAACTTTGTTGCGTCACCACCTCGGGACCCTCTCTCGATCAGCGACGCATGCTTTGTAACACGCGTACTGCACTCCGCCCGCTGGTTGACGACTATCCGTCCACCCTGTCAAACGGGCTGTCATTCACAAGAAGAACTGTCATAAGTGGTAGCAAACACGATCCGTGACGAGGCGTTCGTTAACCGGTACCGATCACATCCGAGGCAATGCTGTTCCCTTAACGTATCGTGCTTCCGTATGGTTGACGCCTCGATCTACCGTTCCTGTGATGCCGGGTTGATTAGTCGGCGCCGACGTTTAGTCCCATTGACGCAAGAATCTCCGCCCTGAACTCGGGTCGATAAATATTGTCGATGTTTTTCGGTTACCAATCCTTATAAGCTCTATAATATAATAGAGGAAATATTGAATAGTGCACTAACGCGGCCAAATAAAAACATTGCTACGAGAATATATATTCTACAATGCACAGTAAATTTTAAATATTTAGACTTACTATGCTTACGTGTTTTTTTATTACTCATTTTACAGCTTACTGTCATTCTATTTTCGCCATAAGCTCTGGTTGAAATTAATTTATTAGACGAATAATATGCTAAAATATCCACAAACTGGAATTTGAAGTGAACACAAAAACGAACTTAAACCTAAAAAAAGGTTAACATAAAAACCTCGTCGCGTTATATATTAAAATAAGAGCAAAGAATATCGTCGCCTGAGGCTTGTTTACATTTTAATGTACACTTAAGGATGAAATATGTGGTCATGCTGGGAGTTTTTACGTTATTAATACCAGCCCACTCATTGTACCAAATGAAAAATGTCAAGGAAGGAGACATTTTAATATCTCAAGACAATGTCATCATTGCCCTACTCATTCTCGTCCAAATTTCGGTATCTTATGGAGATTTTTATAGAGAAATTTTCAACCCCCTGTTAGTTGAAAATCTTGAAAACCGTGATATTTTACTGAGGTCCAAGTTCAATATCAGATAGACCATGAGGAGGTCTTACGAGGATTGCTGGGTTGTCCATTCTTTTCGGTACACCTTGTGAATTATAGTAAGGTAAACGTGTGATAGATGCCCCAGTGGGATAGATGCCTCATTTTCAAGAAACCTTACATCCAAAACTTGCAACTAAGAAACAATAGTATAACTAAGAGCCGCAGTCCTAGTTCAACCCTAAATTAGCCACGAGGTGGTGCACTGCGGTGACGACAGGAGTTCGTCGGTGTGCGCGTTCTTATCCGAGGCGAACACTTATTAGTAATAATTAATTCTGTTCGGTGTTTTGTTACGTCACTAACCTGGTTCTTAAAGTATGAATATAGATGTAAATAGTTGCACTTTTGTTTTCTATTTATTTAGAAAATACTTAGGCATCTGTCCCTATAAAAAAAAGTAACCCTGATTTTCCGAGGTATACAGGGTGAAATTTTAATCAGTGACCAAATTTTGTGTGAAGACTCCACTGATGAATATGAACAACTTTTACTTCGGGAGCAATAGTGAAATCGTGAAAAAAAATTCTTCTGTTCCATACAAAAGCTCAAATGGCGCGCGGTCAAAATGTATGGAACAGCAATTTTTTTTTTTCGATTTCACTATTGCTCCCGTAGTAAAAGTTGTTCATATTCATCAGTGGAGTCTTCACACAAAATTTGGTCACTGATTAAAATTTCAACCTGTATGTAGCTAGAGGCATCTTTCCCTCCAACACCATGATGTGTGTACACTGTTGGTGTACTTAAGCAAGATATCATGCATTGAGAAACCAAATCTTTTGGCGACAATAAGATTTGGTTTCTCAAATAGAACTCGAATGCCCTATTTTAAAGATTTTTAGTCGGTTTTTTTTAGGTGTTTTAATTAAAAATGAAATAGCTTTTTTTTGGATTTTTAGTTTTTTACATCGAAAAACTGCTGAACTGATTTTAATAAAACTTACGATGTACCCTAAGTTTAACCTTACCTGATTGAATTAGAAGAAGAATCATCTCGATATGACTTTTTGCTATCGAAAATCTTTTAGACAAACATTCATACACTAACGTGTGTTTGGAAGCCTTAACAGATCAACATACTTAAAATATATTTAATTCTGGTGATATCACATACTTGATAAAACAAGAAAAAAGTAATGTTATATATAGTTAGTTACTTTTTGCCGCGTAGCTAAATATTGCGTAGCTTTTATATTTCTTGTCAAATTGTTTCACGTGTCTAAATAAGTTTCTAAAATACTATCTGCCCATTAGTGTAAACGAAATGACGTTCTATATCTTTAACATATTCGTTGCTTAGTGCTAATTTGTTGATGGTTATACAGATCCTCAAAATAAGTTAGTAATCAAAGAATTACCGCATCATAATAGAAACGATATAAATAATAAACGATGTTTTGTTTGTAGTACGATTTTTCGACACCAAGTGTATAAATTTACGGTTACTGCAATGTTAGTAACACTTTTGATGTGGCTAGATTGATCTAGGTACGTTTTTTGCAAATATTAGCATCACAATATTAGCAATCTCTTGTTTGTCGAATTTGACACAATTTATAGTCTTAGCAATCACAAGAGGTTAAAAACTTTTTGAACCAATGTTTAATTAATTAAACATGAACTGGTTGTTTTGTGTTTCCTCTTGTTTAAGCCATCATCAATCAATGTCTAGAGATAACCGATGGAGTGAAGTATGGAGAAGTAAGTGAGCTGCGAATTCCTCAAATAGTTCCGATACATTTTGTTTATGTATTTATAGTAAGATTAACTAAAATAACTAGTTTACCTTTAACTTACGTTTAATATATTGAACCATTGTGAGTTTCTTTCATATAAAAAATATTAATATGTACTTGCCGTAAATAGTTTTAGGACTACCCTATTTTTCAGCTATGAAAAGGATCCAGTCTCATTTCAGTAAACTATCTCGCCTAAATGTCATAGAGATTGACATGTCACACTCATAAATTTAAATCGATTGTTCCGAAATTATTTGCTAAAGTTTAAAGTTAATGTTAATTAAATTTGTAATTACAGTGTCATGCATTGCAGGTCTCTACAGTTTGTCTCAGACTACAATGTTTATTACGCATGTCGTGGCAGTATTAAATTAAGGCAACACTCTAACTATGTTGTCATTTCTTGGATTTTGTGATTGTGAAGTGTATACTTTGTTGGTTGTCCTTAAAAAAAAAAGTTTTTGTAACGGTGGTGTTATAAAAGGACATAATTTTTTTTGGGCCTAAAATACGTGAATATTTAACAGTTTTTTTATTTCATATTTATTTGTGGATTACTTATGAACTTAAATACTTTCATTTAACATTATTTTTAGATTGTTTAATACGCCCGTTTTCTTTTTGAAAACATTTTATTATTCTTGAAAATGCGTAGAACAGAACGTTGATTTATACCGCTTTTGACATTTGATTTGCTGGCGCTGACATATGACAGATGTCAATATTTACAAAGAAGTGGATGGAACCAAACCAGCGTTTTGTTCGTCGAATTTTAAAAAAATTAAAGAGTAAAAATCTTTGTTTTAGATTAAGTATCAAGCTGATTGTGAAGTGGGCATTTTCTCTTTTTGGATTTATAATGTAATTTGAGTATCTTTGTATTCGTTTTCTCAAAAATAAACAAAATAAAATGTTTCTATAACTGTAAACAAAACGCACTTACTGCGGACAGTGTTGCAACTCTCTGCTGTACATGCCAGTAACAAAAGACTTAGATTGAAAATAAAAACAAAACCCATATCGAAAAATTAACAAAAAAAAATGTGTGTTTTTTGTTTGTATGAATTTATTCTTTCATTTGTTGTATCATTTGTTTCTGTTAGTTAGAATTGTATTTTAAGCCCAACTCCCATACAAAAAAATATTGTCCTTTAGCAATCATAATGTTAAGATTTTTAATTAGACAGATCAGAATGACAGCTTCAATAGAACTTTCTATTTTTTAATGTTGCAAGCGTGATATTAGTGTTGTAACTATTCAATTGTACGCGATTAACTGAACTTGAGATACGATTATTTAATAATGTTGTTTTACTCGTTAGGATATACAGGGTGAAATTTTAGTCAGTGACCAAATTTTGTGTGAAGACTCCACTGATGAATATGAACAACTTTTACTACGGGAGCAATAGTGAAATCAAGAAAAAAAAATTGGCGCGCGGTCAAAATGTATGGAACAGCTGATTTTTTTTCGATTTTAATTTATAATAAACTCAAAACGCGCGGATAAAGTCGCGGGTGACCGCTAGTATAAAAACGCAGATATGAATTCGACGCAATTATTTCTTACCAAGAAAGCTGTCAAGCTGCCCAAAAACAATGAAAAGCTGCAGCTCGTTTGACAAGGCAATTCATTTATATATTTACTGCGACACATAATGGACAAGCCAATTATTACTCTGCCCGTAAATCGCACGTGAATGTTTTAAACATCCGCAAAATATTGTGTCGCCGTATCTGTCCCGAAAACTGCCTTATTGCAGACCACCTAGCGGTATAGATTAAACAGTATGTTTTGGGTCGGACTTCCGATACTTAGCCCACGAGAGACTTAGAGTCGATATATAAAATAATATGCAAAGGAGTGTCGCATCTCTCAATGAGAGATATTTTAAAAAATCACTTTGCAAAATTTTCGATGCTTATTCGAAATGATTAAATTTTCACCAATAGACCTAACAAACTTTTTTTGTCTTCAACCCTTATCCCATTGACAAAAAATAATAATTGTAAGAGTCTATTTACGCAAATAGGCTAATTTTCACTACAAATCGTTGGTTTAAATAAACTGTCAAAACGCTACTTTTCAACAGATTTACTATGGCATCTTTGAATTATGACGTTTCATATTTCTTAGTCCAATTGACGCAGGAATTACTTTTTACAAAGCTTATGCTTTAGAATGTTTTTAACACTCACAGTGTCATATTTTATATTCATAAAGATGAAATAAGAAACCAAAAATTTGCAGATTGAACGAGATTGAAGAAAATTGAACTAAAACAGATTCATTACGTTATGACTACTCTTTTTCGAAAAATCCGTGGGCACAAAAACAAACATACAAAAATACATACAATTACGAAATTAAGCACACGTGTTTGAAAGCCTTATAAGACCAACATACTCAATTATTATAAAATTCTAACGATATCACATACATACACTGTACGGGCAAGCACGTACAACACTTTTCGTCAGCATAAATTCGCCCTACTTTTGTACTTACATTTTATTATTTTTTGTACAAACACTTCAGTTCGTTCGCATCCATCAAACCAATCAGTCGCGCGTTCTCACTTACCATCAAAATCCATCTCTAGCATTTAAAGTTCAATATACAAGTTTTTTACATTTAACAAATCTCTCTATCATTTCAAATCAACCCCATCAAACTGTTACGGCATCCCCGTACATGGTCCTTCGAGCTACCGTAGCGGGACCTCTTACACGCGTGTGTGACCTTATTTCGTGTGAACTGTTTCCGCAAGCGGCCTATCGTGACATCGTGCACTAAGTGACGTGTTCGCGGTTAAAACTCAATCACTGTGCTATCAAGTGTACAGACTCTCAATCAAACGACATCATCTCAACGTTGCGTGATCAAAAAGCGCAGCCAGCCACGGAATCCCATAATCAAGTTTGGGTGTTTCGAGGCTACCAAAGAGCGTGACCACTCAGTCGTGTCCGTCTTACCAACAACTTCAGTGGGAGCATCAGCATCTCCTCTGGAGCACCAGCCACGTCAGCATCGGCATATCAGCAGCTTCAGCAGAGGCTAACAGGCAGTATCTTCAGCTCAAGTAAGATCAGTCCTTTTTACTAACACCAATCATGGCAAATTTCAATGACATTCTTGCTACTCAGAACCAATTAACATCAGCAATTGAATCACTTTTAACCAACTTCAAAAAAGACGGCCCCGAAAGGAAGTCGTCGCCTGATTACATCAAACGTAGATTGGATACTCTAGACAACTACTGGTTCGAGTATAACAATAACTACAACATATTATCACAGCTAGATTTGGATGAAGCAAGTAGAAAGCAGATCGATCAAGAGTATATTCAAGTAAAAGAGAGATTTAACGATATCAGAGCTCAGATTCAGAACTATCAGCTTGCAAATGTAGAGAGACCAAGAACACCTACATTAAAACCTCCAACATTTGTCGCTCCGAATCCGAGTGAGATAAAGGTTACATCAAAACCAACAACATCCGCGTCTTCATTAAGTAAAACCGACGAGATGTTGAACAGACAGCAGAGCAATTTTAGAGCACTGCAACGCACCATTAACAAGATAAATATAGCATCAGTATCAGAAAAATGGGAGTTCGAAGATCTGCTTCGCACCCTCCATAACCGTTGGGCAGTTATCGATGCTTTACATTGGGAGTTAGATTGTGACCTCAATGGCTCAAACAAGAAATATGAAGAAGCCTATTCGTATTATGAACAAGAATACGATACCATCAAAAAGGCCATAAACAAGAAAATGTGGTCAGTAGCTCATCAAGAAATGTCCACCCCTCAAATAGAGGTACCAACCTTCGGTGGCAGCTACATCAATTGGATTTCGTTCAAAGACCTCTTTAACGAAACAATCCATAACAACCCATCAATGTCAGACGCTCAAAAGATGCAGTACCTAAAAACAAAGGTGAAGGGAGAGGCAGAAAAACTAATTCAGCACTTGCACGTAAGCTCGGACAACTATTCGATCTGTTGGGACATTCTCAATCAGCGATATAATAACAAAAAACTTATATTTACATCTCATATCAACATCTTGATGAACATACCCACAGCCCAACAACAAACAGCAGTCCATCTCAAACGTATTCATGACAGTACATTAGAGTGTCTGAATGCTATTAAAAACTTAGGGGTCGATATCAGCACATGGGACCCCCTTCTTGTTCATATTTTGACCCAAAAGTTGGATACAATATCATTCACAGAGTATGTAGAGTCCGTTAAGGACCCTAGGGAATTACCAGTACTCAATGAACTGTTGCATTTCTTAGAAACCAAATTCACCATCTTAGAATCAGCACGCAGAAAGCAAGATAGTTTGCCTCAAAAACCACACTCAATAAATCAGGGGTCAAAGTATCAAAGTAATAATCAAATAAAACATTCATTTTCAACGAGCAGCAAAGTAACGTCGCAACCTACATATAACAAGAAAGCAGCGTCATCAAAAAGTAGTAGGTGTTTGTTGTGCAATAATGAGCACCGCATTTTCTTCTGTCCAAAGTTTTTGGAAATGTCACCATATAATAGACTCAAGACCATCAAAAACAACGGATTCTGCATCAACTGTCTTCATTATCATCCCCAAAAACCTTGTTCGTCAGAAAACGGGTGCCGCGAGTGCAATAATGATCATAATAGCTTGTTGCACGAAGCGTTTACGCAATCAGCGCGTTCGGTACCGGACACCGGTAATGCGAGCGTGAGCGCGCGCGGCGGAAGCGTAAGCAAAATCGCAAACGCCGGGGTCCAAGTCGGCAAAAGTTCGCACGTGGCGAATTCATCAGTCAATGAACCCGTCGAGGTACTCCTTCCAACTGCTTTGGTAAAGATACAAGCAATCGACGGTACATATCATATAATGAGGGCCTTATTAGACCAAGGATCACAGACAACCCTTATAACAGAACATGCAGCGCAACTCCTAAAATTACCTCGAATGAGATGCAAGGGAACGGTTTCAGGTATAGGAGATAAATCAAGTAACTGCAAAGGCGTCATCAGTGTGAAATGCTCATCAATAGTTAGTGATTTTACATTTGAAACGGACGCTTTTATTATGAATCAACTTGTCAAGAACTTACCTAATCAAACATTCAATAAACCAGATTGGTCATACCTAAATCACATCACATTGGCCGATCCGGAATTTTATCAAAGTCGTCACATCGACATCTTGTTAGGTGCCGACGTTTATTCAATTATATTAATGGATGGCATATGTAGAGCCAGCTCAAGCACAGTCCTTCCGACCGCACAACAGACGCAGCTCGGCTGGATTTTGAGTGGCAATGCACAAACATCATACCAGTGTAACGTTGTCATTCAAAACATAGATGAAATACAGAAGTTCTGGGAGATGGAAGAAATAGCTGAACAATCAGAGCTATCATCGGAAGACCAGCAATGTATCGATTTCTACCAGTCAACTACAAAAAGAAAAGAAGACGGACGCTACGAAGTTCGCTTACCCCTCAAACCTAATTATCAGGAAAAATTAGGTCAATCAAAAACAAAGGCCATTGCACAGTTTTATAGGTTGGAACAAAAGTTATCCAAAAACATAAATATCGATAAAGAATATAAATTATTTATAAACGAGTACATTGCACTCGGTCACATGAAACTTGCTGACAACAACTGCAGGCGTCGCCGCCGGCGCAGTGCAGGCGGGCGTCGCCTTACGTGTCATTTACCTCACCATTGCGTCATTAGGGAGGACTCGACGACAACAAAATTACGAGTTGTATTTAATGCTTCCGATAAAACATCATCAGGAGAGAGCCTCAACGATGTAATGTGTAGGGGTCCAAATCTCCAACAAGACATTCAGAGTCTTATCATCAAATGGAGACAACATCGTTTCGCGTTCACAGCCGATCTAGAAAAGATGTTTCGACAAATATGGCTCAATGAGGAAGACCAAGACTTACAGAGAATCATGTGGCGAGATGACAAATCTGAAAGGCTCAGAGAATACAAGCTGGCGACTGTTACCTACGGGACAAAAGCGGCCCCCTTTTTAGCCATGATGACCCTCAAACGTTTAGCTCAAGACGAAAGAATAAACTATCATAACAGTTTTAAAGTTGTCACCAATAAGTTTTTATTAAAACTTTAGCATCAATTTATTCAGTAATTTATACTCGCACGAGTTTGTGGTTTTTGCATAGGAACTACACATTTGCTACTCTACACGTCCTTTAAATTTTTTTTCGCCTTTCTGTTGCACCCTGTATATTGAAACGCGAACCTTGTACGGTATTATTATAACAAAACGAAAAGAAAAGACATGAAAGAAAAATTCTATGAAAAATCAATCGAAATGAAATAGGAGGGGAATCACAACACAGCTGAATTATTTTCACTTGAACCATTTGTCGTTCATGAAAACAAAAAACCTAAGTATATGGTTTCTCTTTTTATACTTCATTTGAAAACACGTAGACTGTTTTTTTTTTATATTTTTTTAATGTGTTACATGTTATAACTTCAACCAAATTTCATTTCTAGTAAAACGAAGCCTGTTTACTTAATAACTTGAAAGCAGCATAATACTAACTAAAACGTACCCACTTGACACTAACGGTCAATTGGTTCACTCGTAATGTGTTCCACTCGGAAGCGTAAAATTGTATCTAGTTTACTATTCAACGTACATAAATTTCAATTTGAGTAACAATCCATCCACCAACCAATTACCATCACTTTGTGTGCCCCATTTTCAGATTGCATATACGGACTTCTTTTTTAGAAATTGGTTAAAACACTTATGTGACGGAAAATATTTCATCCATACTTTCATCTTTGGAGGCGCATTTCTAAAGCCTCTTTGACGTGCTTACTGCAACTGAAGTCTAGTGCATTGTTTCGTATTCCAAAGCCTGAGTGCATGTCAGCCTTAGTTGTAATGACATTAACGTAACTTGTTTAAACCGATTTTTTTTAAATGAAGGTATCTCCTCTACATAAAATTAGTTAGTTTTAAACCGTATACAAAGAGAATTAACCTTCTATCGGAAATTGAAGACGCTGCCTGATCATGAAATATTTTGACTATGAATTTGAAATAAAAATAAAATGAAATATAAATTTTGAAGCGATAGTTAATTAAAAGTGCATTTAACTAGAATAAATTTCGATGTAATAGATCATTTGCAAACAATAGCATTTATTCTGAAAAATACTAAAGAAACTCAAAACGTATTCGGATAATAAAAAGTACTTGATATAAAACAATTAAAGAGAAAAGATCATATTTATTGAATTTTTTAACTAGGTATGAGGGAATTTGCCGGCTTTCTTGTTTATTGTAAGTATGCCTTCACATTAGAGTGCATTCACGTCAATTATGTATTAAACTATTACGAGTATATTTAGCAGTGCGACTGTCGCGCTGCTAAAGGTGTATATAGCGATTTAAGTGAAACGTTACTAAGAGTATATTATCTTTGGCTGTAACAACGACCAAATACCAAATAGTAATACAAGCAGCTAGATAAAAACAGTTGAACTTGAGTAAATAAAGAACAACAAAAAGTAAATCTAAAGAAAATTTCAACTTTTGATTGATATATAAGCGAATAACACTTGAATATTAGTCATTTTTTTATTGTTTAAATATATTCTTCTATATGAATGTTTATTTTCTTACCAATACCCCTACAATAAATAAACTGATACCACTGTGTTACATTTCACAAATAAAAAGTATTGGGCGTATTGTCTTGTATCAATTTCGAATTCCCGAAAACGTTTTCCAATATTTCAGTACAGACATGCAAATTGGTTTAAAACGTAGTGAGTAAACGTAAAAAAAGTTGGCGGGAGTTGAAACCCTATTCGAAGCATAAAATTAATATTCCTATCGGAATAGAAGGACAAGTAAAAGCTGTCAAACGAAACCGATTTAAGATGTCAGTAACTAACATAAGTAAGTAACATTAAGAGCTTTAAATGAGATAACCTTTCGATCAGGTGATTAAAAACAATGTTCCTAAGATAAACATATTAGTTTACTGCATGATATACAGCCGACACAAAATATTGAACATGCAGCTCTAGTGTAAAACTAAATATTATTTCATTATATAAAATATTCATATATACATTCCCTGTGTTATTCTGTCTTTACTTTTTACGTAAATTAACGTTGGTAGAATAGAATAATCAAACTGCGTACTTTAAATTTGAAGCGCATTGGTAAATATAAGTCGTATATTAAGAGGCTTCGCTTTGGACTAATTTACCTGTTGAATGATTATTTGTTGGGTTATTCCGCTGTAATGAACAACAATCAATCACCGATCAAGTCACCATGTTTCAACAGAAATATTTCTTCAAATTATACACAATTTCACATAAATTTTCAAAAACTCAAATGAGAGAAATTTTCAGCAAGCCTTCATAAGCCTCTGAACTGTTTGACATCTGCCAAAAATGGTTCTGCTACCCATCTCTTTTTATCACACAGTTTGCTGCTAGTGACATCTCGCTTTTGTCGTTCTATTCCAAAGGGATAATAATTTTATGATTCGAAGCGATTGTATTTGCGTTTCAATTCCGATACAAACATTGATTGTGAAACTGGATAATCTGTATCTATAACATACAGACAAGAATAGTTCACATATTTGTTTTGTCCGCATACAATCGGATACGTCGTGATTCTAAACGTTTTGTTTTACGTACTTCTTTCACATAGAAATATTATCTTTCCGAGCCCAGCTCCCCGATTCAGAACGATTCGGTTATGGATTCGGTTTCGATTCGATAACTTTTACACATTAATAAAATTATAATATCGTGAATTTATCCTATGCAACTATTTTATTTTGTTCTTTTACTATTTTTTTTACAAAACCGACTTGTCGACATACGATCAAAGACTAGAAAATCTAGCCGAAACTCAAGACGAATGGCTTATCGAACGTTTTGAATCGCCTTGTTGGTTGCACTTAGCATAATAGTGTAACTTACGCCTCCTTGTTGAACATACATATTTTACATTTAATAACTACATTTAAGGTTTTTTTCCTTAAGATCTTTTAAAATGTTTCAGGAAAGCTTAATCAATAAAACGAACAGTGCTGGCCACATCACGTTACCCACTTTTGTTTCAAACTAGCCCTTATTACAACTGAATAAGATACCGCAGTGTTTACCTTGACGTGCTGTTGTCCGTACATGACATATTACTTCGCCTAACAACAGGGCAACAGGCAAGCCACATTCAACGCAATGGTTCCTAATATATTACTTCCGGCAGGGTATGGGCCAAAGTGTCTTACTCTGAAAACGTTGTCGTATTGTCTTTTCTGCTTTTCTAGCGATTCTATGTATAAAAAAATATATATTTAGGTAGGTATTACTATCGGTATACCTATCGGTCAATAAACGGTTTAAAAATACAAAGACAAAGTACAATATATTATGTCATACTGTTAATACGTTAAGTTCTGGTTAATGTTATCTATCCAATATTTAAAACGAAATGACGAATATTTGAATCATCTATAAATGCCTATTTTACAAAGGTAAAGCAGGCCTAGCAACTGACTATTTTAACTCTGCATTCTGTGTTATTTTAATAGTAATATTTTTTACGTATCAGCCATATTGGAGAGTAGGACCAGTAGCGTTAAAGTCATGCCATCAAACGCCGCTCATGCGTGAAGATAGTAAATCTGGTGACCAAAGCTACCGCCTCCCAAGATACCCACTCTGACCAACTCTGTGTGATTCGTTCAAGCGGGTAAGCGCTCGTTTCTGTTTTGTGATCTCTAGTTAAGATTTCTGGAAATGAGATTATTACTTTATGCAGACTACAATTAAATCACCATCGTATTATTGTACGTCTAGCGGTCCCCCGCAACTGCAGCCGCGCGTTTTGAGTCGAGAAAGGTTTAGGCTAAAATAAATATTTTAGCCTATAACCTTTCTCGACTGATAAGTTATGCAACAAACACTTTTTTTTAATGGGTCCAGTCCCTGAGTTTGTTCCAACAAAGAGATTGTTTTTCTAAAGACCTGGTTCACCATCGATAAATAAGCACTAATGAGAAATTTAAATATAGAACTTAGTTTCATATTAAAAAAGCTAAAGCGGATCAGAACTTAGACAAAGTAAAACAGGCCTTACAAGTGTGGTGTGTTTAATTATTGATAGTTAAATCAAACTTAGTTTCCGGTACTACAAGAAAACAACTAACACATAAATCACGCATACAGAAATAGCTAAAGAGTTTGTTTGAACGCGCTAATCTCAGCTACTATTGGACTGATTTAAAATATATGTTTTGTGTTAGATAGATTATTTATCAACAAAGTCTTGAGGCTATGAAACATCACGCTGCAACGGGAGGGGAGGGCATAAACTCAAAACGCGCGGACGAAGTCGCGGGTGACCGCTAGTATAAAAAACGCAGATATGAATTCGACGCAATTATTTCTTACCAACCCTTCAATCTCGCCAAACAAATATAAACTGTCAAGCTGCCCAAAAACAATGAAAAGCTGCAGCTCGTTTGACAAGGCAATTCATTTAATTCATTTATGTATTTACTGCGACACATAATGGACAAGCCAATTATTACTCCGCCCGAAAAGCACACGTGAATATTTCAAACATCCTCAAAATATTGTGTCGCCGTCTCTGTCCCGAAAGCTGCCTTATTGCAGACCACCTAGCGGTATAGGTTAAACAGTATATTTTGGGTCGGACTTCCGATACTTAGCCCACGAGAGACTTAGAGTCGATCTATAAAATACTATGCAAAGGAGTGTCGCTTTTTTCACCCCTCTGAATGAGAGACATTTTAGAAAAATCAATTTGGAAAACTTTCGATGCTCATTCGAAATCATTAAATTTTCACCAATAGACCTAACAAACTTTTTGTTTTCAATCCTTATCCCATTAACAAAAAAAATTGTAGAGTCTATTTACGCAAATAGGCTAATTTTCACCACAAATCGTTGGTTGTATTAAAACTGTCATAACGCTACTTTTCAATAGATTTACTATGGCAACTTAGAAGTATGACGTTTCATATTTCGTTGTCCAATTGACGCAGGAATTACTTTTTACAAAGCTGTTAAAACCCTATACAAATGACCATATAAAATTGGTACATTAAATGTTGCGCGACTTCGTCCGCGCGTTTTGAGTTCGCTCGCTCCCCTCCAGACGCAATGTGATGATAAAATAGCCTAAAACCTTCCTCAGTAAATAAACTATCCTACACAATTTTTTTTTTTCAAATCGGTCCATCTGAGAAACTCTCAGATTAGCGCGTTCAAACAAACAAACAAAAGAACTCTTCAGCTATATAATATTAGTACAGATTGTAGAAAACTACCCAATTGATTCAGCATTGAGACTTGTAGGGACGAACAGACAAACTACTGATAAAATTGACATTTGGACAAACGCAAACATCTTGGCTAAAGCCGAAACAGAGAGTTTTGCTCCTACGTGCACCTCTTACAGACAATGAATCCGATTTGCGTCATGATAAATACATTATTATAAACTTACGCACCTTTACTTATTACATTAATTTTGCATTAGAATTGTTTTATACGGGCTGCTTTGCTATGAAAATATATAGAAAGAAGGACAGATAACTTTTTTATGCACCGACTCCAAAAGAATTTGTTTTTCAAGTCAGTTTTAATTTTTACTACTTTACTCAACTTACATTATACCATTAGGGTTAATTTTCTTGATTGAACTATAAAAGAATGATCACATTATAACTACTCGTTTTCGAAAAATCCGTGGGCACAAATACAAACATACCAAAATACATACACTTACGAAATTAAGCACACGTGTTTCAAACAACACCCGTATAAGACCAACATACTCAATTATTATAAAATTCTAACGATATCACATACATACACATTGAATTAATAACCTTCTTTTTTGAAGTTGGTAAAAAGTGGTAATGCGGAGTCTATAAAAGCAGCATTCTATTTGCCTTCCCAAGGGCCTTGTGAAATAAATGAGTTTTCAATTTGTTGGTTCCAGTGGCGTATTTGCAGCAACCCCTGGACAAATTATCATTTATCCTGATTCTCAGTTTCGTACCGACGAGGGGTATCACCTCAAAGCTGTAAGCCTATATACGACAGGATTTGGGGATTAGCGAAATTGTTGTGCCTACGGAGGTGCTAGTAAATTGTATTCTTGGGTAGTAAATGTAAGCTTGCTAGGCTCTACTCGTAAACTCATACGAGAGCCAAAAAAACAGTCAATTGCGAAGCAGACTCACGCATTGAGGGTTCCGTGCCAACTTAACTATAAACTTCCACTTAGCTAAAATACAACAATATTTTGTTGAAAGCAAATATAACTTTGTTTTGCATATTGGTTAACTGGTTACATACTCTAGCAATACAAAAACATAAAATAATAGTACCTGAAAAAATTAAAACAACATTGAAAATTGAAAAAAATAAAACAACATTGCTTAACAAATAAACTCGCAAACAAAACCGATAGCTGAAGTTGGTTTTCCAATCATTTTTGGTAAAAACTATTTTGGCTTCTATCCGTTACTGAATTTAAAAAAAAAAACTATTGTAATAAATCACCAAGCGACACCAGCACCGCGACCAATAGAGACTGAGTGCTAAAGTCTGTTTATATCCAACAACGAACACATATCAATCAGTATTAAAGAGAAGTCACGCTGGAAGTAAATAAAGCCGGAGGAAAAAGAATTCACAGTTCGCAAAGCCCGACTTTTATCGGAATGGCTTTTATAAAATTTCCATGCCAATATCATTGCCCGATAAAGCAGGAATGCGGTTATTGGACCGATGTAATGTATTTATTATACAGTCTTTGTCTTTTACAAGTACTAATACTCTGTGTTACAGTCCGTGTCGGGCGTTTATGCGAGCAATAATTGTTTTTATTAAGCAAATTTTACTGCGTATCCGCGTAATTGTGTAGGGCCTGCGGATCGCGAGCGGTTTATGTCCTATCAGACAATGAACGGAGTTAATGTTATTAAAATGAGCGCGATCGGTTCCGAGCTTGGCAAAGATCGAGCGCAGTAAAAAGAATTCGCCGTCATAAACAGGCGCGTTTATTTTATTAGCGGACTTCATCTTGGGTGTTTATTGTTTTTATACCTAATAATAAGCATTTTTTGTCAGTTTAGCCTTTGATCATTAGACCGAAAGGCATGGCGTGATCTGACGTCAGAGGCAAAGAGTCACTGGAACACTGTCACCGTAGTAGCAGTAGTAGTAGTATTTAGTATTTATCACAATTAGCAGACAAAATGTAGGTAAATAACGTGTTATTTAATTGCAATAAGATTTAAATTTTCAGTTTTCATGATCTTTTAATAATGTTTTTTAATTTATTTATTATTTCCACATTTACACACTGCGTCCTAAACAGTTGTTATAGGGACCCTGTTCCACACTTGAGTGGTTTTCTCCTCTGTGAAGGAAAACCTCTTAGGAAGACCATTAGTTATAGCGGCTACATGAACCGTGATCCCCTAATGATAAAGGCCTAACAATATAATTCTCTGAATTAGGTAACTCAATGGAAGTAATGGGACATTTAATCGCTGAGTTTTTTTTACCAGTGAAATGAGATTTATTTTCCGCGTTTGAATAAAAACATAATTTATAGACGCTTTTACTGTTGAATTCTTCTGTGTTTTAAACGGTTATTATTGTTTAATTTATTTAAAACATAAACTGCTTCTTTGAAATAATATGCGTTTGTTGTATTGGTTAAAGCTCCTGACTATTTGGTGCAACAAAACAAACCCCATAAAGTAAGCGAACAGGCTAACTTAACGTCGCTCCGATATCTACCCGTAGGGCATTTTACACCGAGCGATAGAAGCGTTTATACAAAATTTGTCTCTAGTGTACAGATTGCCGGTTTACCTTTACCGAAAAACGACTATGTTTGTGCATAAATTGGGAAACTCATTCTCAGTTTACGAGGAGAGTTCCCTCGTGACCTATCTCTTTTTAGAGGCACAGACAATTTTTAAGTTGATAAAGATAAGTTGTTCCGAATTATCGGTAATTGAGGTATACTTACATAGCTAAATCAAAGAAAAAAGATGTTGATAAATTCTGTCTTAAACTGTGGAGTTGCATCCATGTACGAAGATCGCACTGGTCAGAACGTCGAAGAAAAATAAATTATCTAGAGTAAAATGGACCCATGCAACATAATGGACAATGTCTTGTCTATATCGTAATGATGCTTGTTTGCGCAACATTTTGCTAAAAGGACGATGCAATCGGCCTTAAGCGGGGTCAAATTAAGTTAGGTAAACAAAGGAGGCAATAAACATTTCTTTGCTATTGGCGCCCAACTTGGGACTAGCACTTTCACTAAAACACCGGCCTCTAGTAAAAGTTAATCAAACGTGAATTTCACTTACTGGCCAGGGGTCGTTCGTTTTGAAGGGCCATTACATTGCCGATGGAGTGAGCCATCAATTTAGCTTCATGCCGACCGCACGCGGCCGCCGAGCTGCGGTCGACATGTGAAACGTTTTATTACGGTTCAGGAAAAACCGTTACAATAACGCAGTTGAGGGCGCTTTACTAACCGACCGCATACTGGAGACAAATGGCTTGAGGTGTGGCAAGGAAAACACGGCGACATTGTGTTCTACAGCTATAAGAAGCGAAGTCTACGTTTATGCAGTGGCCAGTTTGCTGGCTTCAATCCAAGACGATTCATCAATCAAGATTCCAGACCCAAGACGGCTATATTATACGAGAACAAAAGTATTTATGTTTACTAAACGTACAGCTCAGAGGTGGGATTGTGTAAAGCAATCGTATTCATTTGACGGTTCAAAACGTACGGTATGATCCGTAAAACGGCAAAGAACAAAGAGTTTGACAGATCATACCGTACGTTTTGAACTTTTTACACAATAGGCTATTCCACATTTTTTGCAAAGATTTTTTAAAATGTTCGTATTGATTCAATAGTTATCAGTTATTTTTATTTCTTAGAAAAAATACCTCTTTATTAACTAAAATATTTTTTCAAATTCAAACGATAAATGTTTGCGCCAAATCGACAGCCTCCATTTTTGTGACGTCATAAGAACAGCAACAAGTAAACGTCAAATATACTTGGGTAATTCCTTAACTTTAAAGTTCGATAAAACTCCGAATATCAGCTTATATTGCCCATATCATTGGTGTATAGTGCATAATTGTAACAACACAACATTAAAAGGAAAGACAAAAAGTTTTTAGATATTTTATTTACACATAACCTTGTAAACAAAACTTTTCAGTAACACCAAAATCAAATGATTAAGATTTTTAAATGTGATAATGTAGTTTTAAAAA
Organism: Pyrausta purpuralis; assembly: GCA_963924145.1. Lineage (NCBI taxonomy): Eukaryota > Metazoa > Arthropoda > Insecta > Lepidoptera > Crambidae > Pyrausta > Pyrausta purpuralis. The sequence goes on along the minus strand of OZ001653.1, from coordinate 16,003,817 downwards.
ATTAACAGAATATACTTACATGGCTGTTTTAACATTTCTGAATTCGGCAGAAAAGAAATCGTTATTGCACTGAAAAAAGTTTTTAGTTATAAATAACCAACAATTGTGTTACCTGTTAAAAAAAATAGTGACTACATAAGTATAGTTCTAAGTAGACAAACTCGGTTTTGTTAAAATAGTTTAGTTATCAATAGCTCAACAAAAATGATTACTTACTTATTATTTGGTAATTTAAGAGTAATCAAAGTGTTCGGGTAAATTACTTAATATTTGTGTTATGATGAATAAAACAGTAGTGTAAAAATAGACTACTTGTAATGTTACTACGTATAAAACTGTTTTGTTATAAATAACTACGGGTTTGGTGTTTTTACACCAACTATTTCAGTTATTGGTTATGAAGTGGTTGATTCATCGTAACCAAACTGTTTTATTATTCGTAACTGAATTGACAGATTAATAATAACTTTACTCTCAATTTAGTAGCAACATTTCTTTCGTGTAATCTGTAACTGAACTTTTTGGTTAACAGTTGCATAACTTTTGAGTAATTAGTAAAGGTATAATTTTGTAGCGGACTCCACACATCAGCAGTTGTGACACTACTGGAAACTATGTTTTTTATATATATACATAGAAACCAGTAGTGTAGCGACTGCTGATACGTGGAGTCAGCTACGAAATTATACCTTTACAACTACTCAAACTGTTATGCAACTGTTTACCGAAAAGTTATTTATTTATAGGTTTTTAGCCTGTAGCCAGAACAAATATACAAGAAGTTAAAGCAAGATTCATTGGCACGTACCTAAATCTTGCTGAAAAATTTCATATAAAAACTTTAACTAAACACCAAGACTAATAAAACAAAAACTTGATTTGTACTATTTTGGATTTATTAATCTAATTAACAATGTAATTAATCACATTATGCACCTACTTATATATTAATTAACATTATTGTTAGGTAGGTTATACTTTTAATACAATTATATTGCTTTGACTGGAAAGTTTTGGGTTAGTTCAGATTTCTTCTACTCTTTATATATGTAGTTTGCGGTGCTAAATCCAAATCTAAGGTTTGTTAACAGAATTTCAAGACGGACACTATTTTTATCAATGTTTTGTTACGCAATTTTGTTACCAAACCTTAGATTAGGATTCAGCACCCCAAATACATTGTACATCGATGATCAAGACTACCCAAAAACCTATAGTCCATTGAATAAAAAGTTCTAGAGTGCGTGAGTTAGTAACGTAAGATGTTTCTTCGGAAACCTGTCAAGAGTCCCTAGGTAATAAACATACTAAAACCCCGGGACACTAGAAGGAGCCCCGGAGTGGGGGGAGGGGGGGAAAGGGTCCATTTTTTCATTTTTTGCTTAAATCTCAAAAACGACACATGTTAGAGAAAAACTTTCAAGAAAAAGTTGAAAGGCCATAAAATTATCTACAAGTTGTACCTAAATCATTTTTTCCTATATCCTACCATTTCTGAGTTACACGCAGTAAAAAATGATTTGGGCTCAAACAATTTCCCCATACTACGTACCCATGTTTATCACATCAATCGATCAAAAAATATTTCTTTCTTCCAAAAAACTCAAATGTGCAACTTGTGACCGGTACTGATAGATTGCTCTTAATTAGGTCTATAATTGGTAAAATAAACACATTCCTCCATGGAAGCCTTTAGGAGGAATCGATTGTCAAAATATTATATTAGTTTGAGTTACTGAACTTGATCTTTTTTATTTTTTTCTTCCAAAAAGCTCAAAAGTGCAACTTGTGACCAGTACCGATAGATTGCTCATAATTAGGTCTATCATTGATAAAAAAACCAGATTCCACCATGGAGGCGTTTAGGAGGAATTGAATTTTATTAGGGTAGTTACGATACTTGAACTTTTTATTTTTTTTCCTCTAGTGCCTCTCATATGACATCAATGTCCCAACATTATCCGTTGTTCGGATTTTTTCGATGAAGTTTCACACGTAGCATGGGAAGGGGTCCGCCCTCGTTAAGCTTATGCTAAAGTTTGCTTATGTTTTCGAATTTTTCACCTTTCATGGGATGTAGCTCGAAAACGGCTGCTAATAGAAAAAAATGATTTAGGTACAACTTGTAGATAATTTTATGACCTTTCAACTTTTCCAGGAAAGTTTTTCTCTAACATGTACCGTTTTGGAGATTTAAGCGAAAAATGAAAAAAATGGACACTTTCCCCCCTCCCCCCACTCCGGGACTCCTCCTAGTGTCCCGGGGTTTTAGTATGTTTATTACCTGGGGACTTTCGACATGTTTCCGAAGAAACATCTTACGTTACTAACTAACGCACTCTTGACCCCCCTTGGAGGGACTCATTCAATGGACTACTATTTGAGTTTACAGTATAATACTTAAAAATATTGAAGATAACAAATTATACTTTAAATAAACAATCCTTTTTTTCAAAACCAAAGATGTAAAATATATTGTCAATGATTTTTGTAATGACCTTACCAAACACGCTAATTGCAATTGACGAAGGCGAAGCGAGGGTTCTTTAGAACTGGCACGTCTTCAATTGCATAAATCATTAAGTTGTTAGAGTCCGGAGTACTATGATACTAGAAAAAATACCAAAACAAAATGTCAGATTTAGAAGATGGAGTGTAGCAAATGGTGAGCAGTGGGATAGAAATAAAAATAACAGAAATTTTGAAAAAAAAATAATACAAGTCCTATTCCTATAGACGCACCCGCTAATGTACACACTTCAACAACAAAAACAGAATTATGAAAGCAGCTCTATGAAATATTTAAGTATTATATCTTTATCATTATCATCAGTATTGTTTTAGATAAAATTAAAAAAGTATTGAGATATTTATTGCTCAAGTCTTATCATTTCTTTTTGTTAATATTTTTCAAACTGTTTACACTTAAATTTTCCTTTTTATGTTGCTTATTATGATGTTTTATATATCAAGAAAGTGAATTGTTATGTATTACTTACAGCGGTCTCAAAGACGTCTGCCAAATTGTTTCTTAAAAGTTTTATTTGAGAGGAAAGCATAGCCCTGTAGCCAGTCCTATTATAGGGACTAGTTCTTATAAGTCAGCTTCTGACAGCATTTGCATTGTTTCCAAATCAATGGAGTGTTCTGAAATATCAATAAAAAAATGTACTTAAACAGATTCATAAAATTAGGTATTCATATTGCAGATTTTATTGGTAAAGTTGTCCAGAATCACAATCAATACAGTCATATAGCTTATTTCTACTGAGGTATATTACCTAACTATATTTTACAAAAGAGTTAAACTTACCCAAAAACTTTGTCATATCATATGCATATATTCAATTCGGTCATGGGGCCTGAAAATATTTTCAGGCCCGATGATCGCAGATAATCGGAAATAGTATTCTGCGCTGCCTAGTCTGCTGACTGCACGTCCATTTTTGTTAACGGCTTAACAAGATATTTGAGTTTAGGATAATTAATTTGAAGCACAAACAGCACTCGCCGCCATCGCAAGACAAATAGACCAGGTTTCTACAGGTTTCGTTTGACACAACTGCGGGCGGGAAAGTTCCAAAAATGTTTCGTTACACGCAACATAAATTTAGTTACCGCTTACAAAATTGTTGAGATTTTAATTTTATGTGTAGTTACTTTCTTTACAATCTTCAACAAAACTTTTTAGTTCCAAACAAGTTTTTACTATGTAAAAAAATGGTAGGCAAACTTTAGGTAAATTTAAACCTAAAGTTTGGTTAATAAAGTAATGCAATGTTAAGTTACAAGGTACTGAAACCGAGTTTGACAGTAATTAATAAAAACTTTGGTAGCCGAGAACCAAACTAAAATAACTAAAATGGTTATGTAAAATGCAACAGTAGCAGTTTGTTTAGAATTAAATTAAATTTATTTGTTTGTAAACAAAGTTTGACTATTTCTCGGTTAGCTTAAATAGTTTTGTTAATTACTTTTTTCAGTGTGCACGCAAAGAATTTTGCTATCATAAGCGAGTCAATTTTAGCCAGATTTGTACTCTCTGCTTTTACGAATCCTTCCTCCATTGTAAAACGATGTTTTAAATGTGCAAAAAACTGAAACAAGCTACAAATTAGCAGTCAAGAGATTTTATAATTCCTTCAAAGAAATCTACACCATTGATTCTATTCTTATGACGTCACTCTCGAATAGAACATGGCGGCTGGCGTTTTCGGTCACGTGATATACAGATAATAAAAAATCTATTTTATTTTTGAAATTATAAATGGACCGATTAATTATTAAACAAAACAGTGCTGTATACGTCTTTCCTATGATGAATATATAAATTACACACTTTTGTTATTTAATTTTGATAGATGAAACTACCCTATTCCACCTCTGAGCTTATTCATTTGACAGTTCAATACGTATGGTATGATCTGTCAAATGGCAGAACGGCATAGGTTTGACAGATCATATCGTAGGTTTTGAGCTGGCAAATAAATACGATTGCTTCACACAAATCCCCTTCTGAATTAGTAAGTTAGAATGTCACTTCCTTGTGACTAATGAAAAATACAATCAAGTTCATGTCGTCCATACCGAATCCGGCAAAGCTGACTTCTTCACTCTTAATTAGGTTTATTCGTGGTATGCTGATGTGTCTAGGAAAACCAAACTTCGTTTTAAAAAGTCGGTCACATGATGAACAATAGTAAAGCTGCCCTGTGGAGTTTCAGGTGTAGTTGTATGTGGGTTCTGAACATGTCCTTCGTACTTGACGTTTTGCATCAAGGTCTTCAAGACGCAAATTTTCGAAGGTCTCAATACTTATAAAGACAGTGCGTCGTCATCCTAGTCTTAAACACGCGCGTTCCTTCCAACTATCAACTAGTATATTGCATGCTACAAGGTTGCATTTCAGGCCGTCTTTGTAGCGCAAATATTTTAATCCGATACTGCGCTTACAAATAAGAGTGAGGATCTTTTCATAAGATATTTATTATAGACCCGTTTATGTACGCTACACTCACATTTACCCTTTGCGCATTTAAAATGGGTGACATTTAGAGACAAATAAAGACTTCACTTTTAAAATTACAAAACTACATCCTAAATTTTTCGTATCTCTTCGGCCATATCTGGAGCTCTACTTTTTAATCACTCTCGCCAAAATGGCGTATGATATTTATTTATTAATGTTCGATTATCGAATGAAAAACAGTTTAATTCCACACAGGAGTGACGAAAAAATATTACTCAATATTGTAAGTATTTAGGTATATATTTGCTCGGTTTTCGTTGTAATAAGCGAAGCCAAGCGAGTGATTCAAAAATAGAGCACCAGACCGCCGTTTAAAGTCACTCAAATAAAATCATAATTTATTGCTATTTAGGCCTTGTTCGCGCTATGTGCCGAACAAGGCTTTATACACAGGCACATAGCGCAAAGAACTGATGGCCGTTGGGACAGGAAAGTTCTGGATTGGAGACCCTTTGACCAAAGACGCAGCGTAGGACGACCACCAACAAAGTGGACAGATGACCTTATAAGGATCGCAGGATCAAACTGGATGCAGACCGCTGGTGATCGGTCGCTGTGGAAAGCCGTGGGGGAGGCCTATGTTCAGCAGTGGACGTCCTTTGGCTGATAACGATGATGATGATGATGATGATAGGCCTTGTTAATACAAATAAGCTGACAAATAGTTTGAACACGGAATATTATCTTGGAAATATTGCAGACCTCCTCTTGTCTGTGGAGTTTTAGTATTGAATTTGCAATCCAATTCTGCTTTGTGCCTAAATGGTCGATAAAGTTTGGTGATATCAGATATAACTGAACAATTAACGTACAGTTTGTTGAAATTTCCTAAACAAGCACGGAATGCTTTGACACAGCTACAGCTTAGGAACACACGAAATTAATAGATATTGACATTTTCAACAGCTACTTATCGTTATCCAATATTGATTTTGCAATCTAGATAAAACCAAAGAAGTATTCTTTATAAGGGGTTAAACTTTTTAGATGAGCTACATCACCAAAACATATCACGAAATTTACATAATTATAATTCTGATAAAAACAGCTATCAGCCTGGTTTATTAATTACACTCCGTAGAGTGTAAACGTGACACGTTTTTCGCGTCCACAGAATCACGGAATAATTAATTCAAATTGAAACACAGATACGGAAGTGTGTATACTATTAATAATAATTAACATAACATAAAATTATATGAACTGCAAAGTAAATTTACAAACAGCAATCGAACGTAAGCGGAACGTGGACGGATTTCAAACTCCGTCCGTCATAACGGAGTCATGAGAGAATTTATTACCGTGCGTAAATCAGCAGTCAATATTAAAGCGAGTAAGGGCGCAATCTTGGAAGAATAGCCAGTCTCTTAATCTGAAGGAGAACCATGGCTGTTTTAATAAACGCCAATTCAAATTTCGAACGCGACAGATGGCGCTCGTGATCGTTGCTAGCGTAAATAATTTCCGTCAACAGTATTGCACTGAAATTATTTCACTCGTTACAACGAAAACGTATAACAGGCCTCGAAAAAACATTTGCTTACGTTTGGACGGTTTCGGATCCGTTTTATTGCTTCAATTTCAATACATTTTACTCTGATTGTGGTTTTTCGATCGAACGATTGAAAAAATAATAAATAACACCGTTCCATATTCTGGTGGATAACAATATCTGGATGCTTTATAAAAACATTCACATGTACGCGTAATTCTCACAAAAAGATATACGTGCGTTAGATTTATTTGTATGTTTATAACGTTTAAACGTATTTCAAAATGATGACAAAGATTCGTGCTTCCATTATTTGTGTGATATTCATATTTCTCAAAGATTGAAACAGTGTTAAAATTATAACCATTATGTTTTGTAGTACATTATCTTAAGTTAACGTCTCAACATTAAATTGAAAAGTCGAAGCGGGAAGGCAATACAGTACCAAGGGAAACCCGTACACGTAAAAACACTTACGTAAGATGTTGAAACTAAAAACGTGGAATGGTTTTCGTTTCTTGACTGATTTACTACTTCCACGTTATAAATATTTAATAAGTCTATTGTGTTCCAGCTGAAATGTGCATTCGGTCTGATATTTTCCTCCATTTATTTCAGACTAAGTGAAATTGATGTAACGTAGAACTACAAATATTTGTAAAAAATATATATGAAATTGATGACGACGCGTTCAAATCAGCCATTTCAGGTATCCTTTTTGCGACCAATATTGTCTAAAGTAGAGTAATGTAGCTCTTATTTTATTTGCCAGCAGAAAACACTCAGCAAAATTACAGGAATTGACTGTTTCTTCAGTCTCGTCGGTGCACAGTGTGTCGAATAACATAAAACTGTACATTTTACTAGGTTTGCCTCAGTCGTGATCCAAGCAAATTATTTATTCCGAACACCTGTTCGGGCTTACTATACAGTGAAAGAAATCAAAGGGAATTCCTTATGGGCGGCGTAGGTTAATGCTGATTCAAATGTATTCATCTACCCTCGTTACCGATCCCGTGAATGCCACGTGACATGGGTCTGTTGTACGATCTCTAATAAACACCATGGAGTTATTAGCCTCGTTTGGCTTTCGTTGGCGTAAATTATAGCAAACTAGCCCGTAAATTAATTAAGACTTCTTTAGACCGTAATACATATCGCTACTGTACGGTGTTAACTTGCGTGACATGGGCCCTACTAATAATTCATGAAATTTGCAAGTATGGGTGTTTTCATCATGTTCACTATTAATACAAACACAGTCATATGTTTGCTTTGTAATAAATAAAAAAAATTTGCTTATTTAATGGACATTCAGTTGTTGAACGACACATTGATTGATTATACTGAAACAACGGTTTAAATAGAAATCAAATATGAATGATAGCTGTCCCTCGCGACCTCGTCCACGCATTTTGAGTTTGCTCCCTCCTCTCCCGTCGCAGCGTGATGTTTTATAGTTTAAAGCCTTCCCCGACAAATAAGCTATCCAGCACAGAAATATATTTTAAAATTTGTTTTGTTTAGCGCGTTCAAATAAATACACTCTTCAGCTTTATAATATTAATATAGATTGATAGTACTCAGTATTGGTAAAGGGTTCCCTCTATCTGGCAGAATCTTATTGCTCCAAAATTCAATTGGCATAACACACTTGGCATAATCTTTGTTAGTGCAATATTATTAAGGCAGAACATTTGTTAGCATATTTTTTGTTGTGTCGAATATTTATACATCCAATTTCACAATGGCATACTTTTGAAAATGCAGAATTTTATAAGACATACTAACTTTTGGCAAAATTTAACTTTCCATAATTTCGCTAAGCATTAATATGTTTATTAAGCTCGCCTACGCAGCTTAGGCTCGCGCGAGTGACTGCACCTCGTTACAGCGGGCAGAGGCTGATCTCCCTCCGCGCCTTCGGCTTTTGAATTACACTCTAGTATTGGGCAGACTAGTACCACGGCGAGGAGACCACGGCCAGTCGGAATTAACGCAGTTTATTAATTATATCAATATTTATTACATATTAATATCAGTTATGCTCTAAATTGTCTATTAATAAAGTATGTAAAGTAATTATGTAACAAAAATCGTTTGGCAATAAGGACTTTAGTGAAGTGAAATTCGATGTTTCATCAATTCTGCATATTAAAACTTACGTGGAAATAAAATTATGGGTAACAGAATAGTAAAATAACGTTACTTCGATAAAATACATAAGTATGAAAAGAAGTAACGATAAAGTAAGTTTGTAGATCATAACCATTCGACCAAATGAAAATGTGATGTAACATGATTCAAAAATATGTTGAATATCGTTTAGAAACAACTGCGAGTTGTTTTATGGGGTATGAAAATCGTTGAAGAAAATTGCGATTAGGTGATGGGTTCCTGTTATTGCTAGTAAATATCCAAGTCGATAGTTGGCGGTAGGCAGTTAAAGATTCATTACAAAGAGTTTTGAGCTAGGTATTACGTTTTTTTAAGTTTTTATACGTCAAAAAACTGCTGATTTTAATAAAACTTACTCTGTTCCCTAAGTTTTACCTTACCTGATTTAATAAGAAAAAGAATCATCTCGATATTACTTTTTGTTATCGAAAAACCCTTTAGACAAACATTCATACAATAACGAAATTTGACACATGTGTTCGGAAGCCTTAACATATCAACACACTAAAATTATATCTAATTCTGGTGATATCACATACGTACAGGTTAGATTAATTACCTAAATTAAAAATTAAATTGTTATAAAACAAGCAAAAAGTACCGAAATATAGAGTTAGTTACTTTTTGCCGCGTAGCTAAATATTGAGTAGCTTTTATATTTCTTGTCGGCCTGTTTCACATGTCTAAATAAGTTTCTATAAGACTATCTGCCCACTAGTTTAAACGACATGACGTTCTTTATCTTTAAAATATTCGTTGCTCAGTGCTAATTTGTTGATGGTAATACAGATCCTCAAAATAAGTTATTTGTTAAAGAATTCACGCATTACGATGTTTTTTTTTTATTGTAGCAAGATTCTTTGACACCAAGTGAATAAATTTACGGTTACTGTAATGTTATTAACACTTTGATGTGGCTAGATTGTTCAAGGTACTTTTTTTGCTAATATTAGCATCTCGACATATACTAGAATCCCTTGTTTGTCGAATTTGACACAATTTATAGCCTTAGCAATCACATGAGGTTAGATACTTTTTGAACCAATGTGTAATTAATTAAACATGAACTGGTTGTTTTGTGTTTCCTCTTGTTTAAGCCATCATCAATCAATGTCTAGAGATAACCGATGGAGTGAAGTATGGAGAAGTAAGCGAGCTGCGAATTCCTCAAATAGTTCCGATACATTTTGTTTATGTATTTATAGTAAGATTAACTAAAACAGAAACTGGCTCTGTCTAATATTATTCAAATATTTAACGTTTTATTTTTCGTTGCAAATGTTTGCTTTTAAAAAAAATAACTAGTTTACCTTTAACTTACGTTTAATATATTGAACCATTATGAGTTTTTTTATATAAAAAATATTAATATATTAATTATTGGAAATATTCTACATGTATATAATGACATCGTTAGTTCTCAATCATCATAGTTTAGAATGTTTTCCACACTCACAGTGTCATATTTTATATTCATACAGATGAAATTGATGAAAATGAGATACAAAAAGAAGAGCATTTGGCCCGGTTAGCTTAAATGTTGCTGGTTCGTGTCCCGCTAGTGCGAAATTTTCGTGTTTTATTTCATCTTTATGAACGCAATCATTACGTTCTTTTAAAGTTCTATAGGACATTCAAAAGGATTACACGTGATATTTACCTTCAAATTACTCATATTATAAATACATTATTGTTACTAATTTCTGTGGCCAGCACATCAGACTATAAATTTTTGTTGAAAAATAGTCCAAATTACAACCCCTTAAGATACCGCAGTGTTATCTTGATGTGCCTTGACGTGCGGTCGGTTAGTTTAGCCAGAGAGCCGCAATTCAACGATCCACCTCGCTCGAATCCCGCTATTGCCGGCTCACCTTGCTTTCTATCGGTATTTTAACAGGTATGGTTGGAGCAATCTTCCAGTGGAAGTTTGAATAAAATTTACTAGAACATTCGGAAACCAAATCTTAAATTGACAGCCTAATATGATACTATTAGTTTTTGTAACGATGGTGTTTGTTTTGTTTCTTTATTCGATTTCGTTCGATTTCTGGTCGGGTCAGACCAGAAATCGAACCCGGGACCTCAGAGCGGCGACGTTTTGAAACCCAGTGTGCTTTGCCACGAAGCACGCTGGGAGGTCATCATCATAAAGTTATCATAATGTTAAGATGTATACTCTGGTTTTAATCAAACTTTTTATTTTTTAATGTTGCAAGCGTAATACCAATAGTGTTGTAACTGTTCAATTGTGCGCGATTAACTGTACTTGTGATATTACTATTATTCAATAACTAGCGGTCCCCCGCGACTTCGTCCGCGTGTTTTCAGTTTGCTCCCTCCCCTCCCGTCGCAGCGTCATGTTTTATAGCCAAAACCCTTTCTCGATAAATAAGCTATCCAACACAGAAATATTTTTTCAAATCGGTCCAGCAGTTCCTGAGATAAGCGCGTTCAAACAAACAAACTCTTCAGCTTAATAATATGTTAGCGCAAGCGCACGTTGTACTTAAGCTGCGAACATTATTTTGGTGCGGAGTTATGTTACAACTGTGATAGCTCCTAAGATATTTATTGAAATCAAATGATATAAAGGGCAACTTGGTTCTAAATGAAATGCTCGTGATGATGAATGTATTTATTTTGATAAGAATAAATACCTGTGTGTATACTACACCTTTGAAAATAATGCATTATTTTTTTACAAATTTATTAACATAAAAAAGGTTGTAGTAAGTCAACCATAAAAGATAGACATATGCTGTCGCAGACTTTATTATAGAACTCTTAATGCTGAACAATCCTGTCATACATGATTTTTGTGTAACTTAAGCGGTTTCCGCAGCGTATGCAGCGGAAGCTCTCAAAAGGAATATCTTTCTCCCGTTTTCTCAACATTTTTCATTTCTGCTGTGGTCTTATGAGTCGTATCTTTATGTTATATAGCCTAAAGCCTTCCTTTAATCTGCTTTGTCTTTTTAATACTTTCTATAAATAATTATTAGAATTATATAATATTTTTTGTAGAGAACATGATTTTTATTAACAGATTTTGTCTGATTTTATTTATGATCAATTAAAAACAACAGTTGATGTTATTGAAATTTTCGATTATCAAGAAACAACACTATTTTTAAATTTCGGTGGCCACCCTCGAAATGACATTTTGGTCTATCTTATCAAAAATCAGAGTAAATAAGCAGTAATAGCATAAGCTACTTTCTAAGATAGGGCTCAGTTGCACCGTTATTCGATTCTATTCACCATTTTCCTGGCTTACCTTTCTGTCAAACGCCATAATACTGTTAAAGTATATATATTCTACAGGTACTGGTCAATTTGGAGGATTTAATTAAGAATTACTCACAAACTCGTTGCTGAGTGTCTTCTTAAAAAATGGGTGTAATATTAACACGCACGTTCACCACAAACTGTTACTTTCTACAGTTTATAATTACAGAACTGCATATATTTCACTAATGATATAAGTTTCACTTTCCTGCAGCCTTAAAGAGAGAAGAGACGTCCTCAACTTGCTCGATTAAAGGAACCACTACGTTACTAAACTATGGCGTTGATATTTCAGCATAGATTTTAGGGCACGATTGAATAACTTTTAGTTTGATTTTCGGTTCATTGGGAAAACCATTCGCTGTTGGTTGTTATAAAATTATTATAAAACAATTCACTAACAGCTTTTGAGCTAAAGAAAGTAACTCACTCGAACATTTACTATTTTTCCTAACCAAATAATAATCTGCTTAGTGTCCAATGGTATGGCCGGTAGAGAATGCCGTATTGCGTTAAATCCACCTTTTTTGATAAGTATCAGTTGTGCGATGAAGTATAAATAACTAAAACAAAGTCACCATTAATACAACCCATTTATAAAATAGGTTATAAAAAGCTTCATAAAATAAATAACGCCTGGGGTCAAATAAATGAACGAGTCGAATATAAATAAAAGTGATTGCAAAAAGATGAAATGTTCACATCGCACGATCAATCTTTACGGCCTACGAATGCACTTTGTTAATTTGCTTTCGATAATGAAACAGCAAATAACGATGCCAGAGTTGTACTGTGGATAACGTACGATTTAAAGGTAAATTTACAATGGTATCTTCTTTTATCGGCAAAAATAAGTATTTACCTATTATTGTAAAATACTAATGCGTAAAAGATATCAGTATGTAATTTACTCAAAGCCATGTTCACTAATAAACACTAACTAAAGAATAATTCAAATTTGGGACGTCACGTAGTATGGAGTATTGGACTTCTACGGGTATCCTGAACTTATTAGAATATTGTGAAACAGGCCGTTAGTCAAATGTTATTGATTTCATGTAAACTATGACACACATAATGTGTTGAACGACGGGATTAATTACTTATTTTATACGTAATCTTTGGAGCGCCTGCAGACGATATCATGAAACTAATAAATACCTTACCGTGGAGACTACCATTATTACTAGTAAAGGAACTGAAAACTAAACTACATGTTGGATTTTAAGTAGCCTAATTTAATAATGCTTCATGTACGTGTCAGCTGAATCGGAAAAAATTATTAAAAATACATATTTTTTTTAAGCGCCGATTTCATTAACGTCAGATAAGACTTATCGGACAAAAAGAATAATAAGACCGATATAAAAATGAAAAGAGATGTTTATAAAAAATGCGAAGACCATGTACAGTATCTGTGAAAATAGCAATAAATACGGGTAATTAGACAGACTATATGGATTCTTTATTAAATTAACAATATTCAGGTAATTTGAATAATAAAGTTATAAACTTTGTGAGTAACTCCATCTGTCTATTCTAACGCCAAAATCGCGTCAAAACTTGCAAAAAAAAAGTAAATCAGTCATTGTCAAATGTCATTTTGCTTTCCGCTTTCAATCCTTTTAAATCATAAAGATTTGTGTATAAACACAGCTGATTGGCGGTCACGTACTTGACAGATTTATTAGACTTCATAAAATATTGCTAGATTTTATTTTTTTAAGTACATATTACCTAAAAGTTGAATATTTTACGGACGAAAATTATTCTAAAAACAATTAAGCTTTACATAATACACACACACACACACACACACACACACACACACACACACACACACACACACACACACACACACACACACACACACACACACACACACACACACACACGCACACTCGAATAGAACGTGCCACTGATATGTATCTATCTATACGTATGTACCTACGAAGCGCGCGCTGCGTCGTGCGCCGGCGAACCAGTGGCAAATATACGTTGTAACTAGAAGGCTGTTTTATTGCGCGCTCTCGAACATCCTACTGACGACGAGTACTACCCGCGCAATGTCGTTTTTAGGGATTTTGCCGGTTTTCGATTTTAAAACTACGGAGTGGGCTATATTTAAAAGCCGATTATCTCAGTTTTTTAAAGTGAATGCTATCACGGAAAACAAAAGTGCAATACTAATAACGCATTTTTCGGATGAATCTTATCGATTGCTGCGCAACCTTGCCTACCCGAAAGAAGTGGATACGTTACAATACGAAGATTTGATTTCACTCCTTGATTCGCATTTCAAGCCCAAGAAATGTTCGTTTGTGGATAAGGCGAAATTTTTTGAAGCGGTAAGGAATCCAGGCGAAAAATTGGGAGACTGGGCAGCGCGACTAAGAGGTCTGGCTAGTTACTGTGACTTCGGCGCCGCTCTGGAAACGAATCTAAGGGATCGTTTCGTCCTTGGCCTTGGTTCAGGTCCCGAAAGAGAAAAATTATTCGAACAGAGTCCATCAACGTTGACCTTTGAACGGGCATTAGAGTTGGCTGAGCAGGCAGAAGGTGCCAGAGAGGCCAAAATGATGACAGCAATAAAAGAAGAACCAATTTTTCGATCACAATTCGGAAGGAATCTTCGAGAAGGCGGCTACAAGGGGCCTAGCGGAGCCCGCGCGGCCGGTGGCCAACCTAGGCCGCGAACGTGTTGTGCAGTTTGTGGTATGAAAAACCACCACGAATCTGAGTGTCGGTTCAAAAACTATAAGTGCAAAAAATGTGGGCAAAAGGGCCATCTAAAGAAAGTGTGTGCTGATCAGTCGCGAGTGAATAACATTTCTCAACAGAGTGATAAAAAAGCCACGGATGACAGCGATGCTGACGCCGACTGCGAGGAATGTCAAACGTTCCAAATGAGGTACGCGAAATGCAATCCTATAGAACTAAGTATTTTTGTAGGGTCTCAGTGTGTGAAAATGGAGTTAGACTCAGGTTCGGGGTGTTCAGTTATGTCCGAGGAATTATATAAAAACAAGTTTTCTAATTTCAAATTGAAGGATAGTAAGGTGAAAATGTGTCTATATGACGGGAGTAGTATTTCTCCTCTAGGCTACTTTGAATGTATAACAACCTATAATAATGTGTCAAAAAAATTAAAATTTTATGTCATAGAAAACGGAGGCCCGCCCCTGCTAGGTAGGGATTTTATGTCATTATACAAATCGTCCTTAACTCGAAAAATTAACTCGATTGAAATAAATGATGATGTCATGAATTTACTCCAAGATTACTCGGAACTGTGGCGAGATGAACTAGGTACATTTAACAAATTTAAAGTTCATCTGATTCTTAAACAGAATAGTGTTCCAAAGTTTTTTAAGCCGCGTCCAGTCCCGTTTGCTCTTAAAGATAAAGTCGAAAATGAAATAAATCGTTTGGTTACTTTAGGCATATTGGAACCGGTTAACCATTCACTATACGCGACACCTATTGTGCCTGTCTTAAAAGAAGGCGGTAAAATACGAATAGCAGGTGATTTTTCGGTAACACTAAACAAAGATCTTATAATAGATAAATATCCATTACCTCGGATCGAGGAAGTCTTTGCCCAGATAGGAGGGGGTGAACACTATAGTAAATTAGATTTAAAAAACGCTTATAATCAATTTTGTTTAAGCGAGGAGTCTCAGCAACTTACTACTATAAATACGCATAAAGGCCTGTATAAATATACAAGGCTGGTGTACGGTCTCGCCAACGCTCCCGCAATATTTCAAAAATCAATGGAAACCTTACTTTCTGGAATTGAAGGCGTGAGTTGTTGGTTGGACGATATTTGTGTAACAGGCCCATAGAAGTATACATTTATCACGCTTAAAAGAAGTTTTAAATCGTCTTAAGGACGCCGGTTTACGTTTGCAAAAGGAAAAATGCATTTTCTTTCAAAACAGTGTTACGTACTTAGGCTATGTCATAAGTAAACGGGGACTACAAACATGCCCGGATAAAGTCCGAGCTATATTAGACGCCCCGGAACCCACCAATGTCACAGAGGTTAAAAGGTTTTTGGGCTTAATCAATTACTACAGAATGTTTGTACCTAACGCGTCATCGATATTAAGCCCGCTGAATGCGTTATTATGCGCAGGCGCTGAGTGGGAGTGGGGCGAGCGACAGCGCGCGGCCGTCCGGGCCATCCGCCGCGAGCTGGCTTCGGAGCGGGTGCTGGCGCACTTCGACCCGGCCGCGCGGCTCGTTCTGGCGGTGGACGCCGGCCCCGCGGGCCTCGGGGCTGTTTTGTCTCACCAGTACGACGGAGTTGAAAGGCCGCTTGCGTATGCTTCGCGCTCGCTCACGGCTAGTGAGAGAAATTACAGTCAAATTCAAAAAGAGGCAACGGCAATCATATTCGGGGTTAAGAAATTCCACCAGTACCTCTACGGACAAAGTGAACCATTTATTTTGAAAACCGATCATAGGCCACTTGTATCAATCTTCAATAATAACACTGGTATTTCTATAACTTCATCACTAAGACTACAACGATACGCAATTATTCTGTCCGCTTATAATTATGTAGTGCAGTATACGCCAGGCAATAGTAATATTGTTGCAGATTATTTTTCTCGAACGCCGTTAAAGGGAAGCGAATGCGATGATGAAACTAAACACGATTCATATATCGCATTAAAATTTTTAAATACTATGTCACCGGCACTTACTCATAAAGATATTCAACAAGCCACCGAACAAGATAAAACATTACAAATTGTGTTAAAGTATATGAATCGTGGTTGGCCAAAGAAAATTAGATGCAAACTGGTTTTGCCCTATTTTCAAAGGAAAACGGATTTGCAATTTGAAAACGGCTGTGTCTTAAAGGGACATAAAGTGGTTATTCCGTTATCTCTTAGGTCACGTGTACTGGACGAGCTGCATAGATCACACCAAGGTATCGTGAAAACAAAAAGTAATGCGCGTAGTAGAATGTGGTGGCCCGGTATAGACGCGGATATCGAGCGGCGCGTGAGTGCGTGCGTAACGTGCGTCGGTGTGCGGGACGCCCCGCCCCGCGCCGCGCCCGCCCCGTGGCCCAGGCCGCAAGCTCCGTGGCAACGTATTCACATCGATTACATGACTATATCACAAAGAGATTATTTAATAATAGTTGACGCGTACAGTAAATGGATCGAATGTTTACATATGACAAGCGGAACTTCGACACAGGCATTAATTTCACAATTAAAGCGTGTTTTTTCTGTATTTGGAATTCCTAATACCATTGTCTCTGACAATGATGTCAAAATAAGTTCTTTGGAATTTAAACAATTTTGTTCTAGTAACGGGATTAAACACATGACGTCACCTATTTACCACCCGATCAGTAACGGACAAGCAGAAAATTGTGTAAAAACTTGCAAAAAGATGTTAAAATGTATAATTAACGAAAATGTACCTCAAAATAAAATTAACGATTTGTTATTAGAATACCTATTAGATTACAGAAATACAGTGCACTGTACGACCGGTGACTCCCCAGCAAAATTAATGTTTGGGCGCAAACTGAGAACTCGTTTAGATTTAATATTACCACAAGAACAAATTTCGGCTACGGATGATCCACATTCTGATAACATTCATAATAATAGTAGACAAAAGTTCAAAATCGGTGATTTGGTTTGGGTTCGGTGGTACGGTGCACGAAAAGAGACTTGGCTACAAGGAAAAGTAGTCACCATAATTGGCAACAGAATGTATAAAGTAATGGTATTTGATCATCATAACACGGAATGTATTCGCCATGTTGACCAACTAATGAAGTTTGTTAATGAAAATGACCACAGAATAATGTCTGAAACTAGCCGTGGTTCGGAAAACTCAACCATTCCATTCTCTTCTCATACAGCCCCTGTCGGACCATCACACGATCGAATAGTAAATTCAGTTCCTTCTACGGAAAGTGTTTCTGAGGAGCGCGTGCGGGAGGACGATGAGTGGATTGATTGTGAGGACTCGGAGACTCGACAAGAGGCAGTACAAGTTGAGGCCGAAGCAGTGCCAATCATTGACCAACAAGAACGAGATATTCCGTCAGAGCAATGTAGGTCACCCTGGTCGAGCCGTCTGCGCCCTCGCAAGAATAAATAAACTTGTTAATGCCTCGACAGGCTCTAATTATTTTTAAGCATTGTTTTGTTTTCTTTTGGTATAATTATGATATGTTTTTTACCAGGTTTAACAACTAAACTAATTGTGGAGGAAATGATATGTATCTATCTATACGTATGTACCTACGAAGCGCGCGCTGCGTCGTGCGCCGGCGAACCAGTGGCAAATATACGTTGTAACTAGAAGGCTGTTTTATTGCGCGCTCTCGAACATCCTAGCCACACAACATAGTCAAGTAATTTTACTGGTCTCCCAAGATACAGGCAAAGCCTAGTTTGAGAGCCTCTGATAATTTGAGAGATTTAAGGTGCTTTATAACACGTTAAGTTAAGGTTATTGATTTAAGTCTAGTTGACAATAAACATATATAAGCTATTTTTAGTGACATGTACAAGGTGTCGGCATTTTCCCCATACAAATGTAAACATGTCCTTCACATAAATGATAGCTGACTTATGACAATGACAATTTCAAATTAAGTGTATTGAGTTTTATTTGAAGAATTTTTCTTTTTTGACGTTAGGAAAATCAGGCGTCAGTTGGTTGAAAATGTGAGTTTGAACGCAGCTTTACATCAGTCACAAATTGGCCGTCAGACGGACAATGGGCAAGACAAATTGGGAAACACTGGCGAATCGACATTTTCATTGTCCAAAGTAATTTTTGCGATGAACGCCGAACAATAGTTTGTATATCAGATATGGAGCAGACTAATCAACGCAGCTTTTGTCTCGATCCGAAGAGGATTAAATAAAATTAACCGATATTTTTGAGATAGTATGTGGAAAAATACATATACGTATACGTTCGCATGTAATGACATACTGATACAAATTTGATTTAGAATTGCAGTTTAAGTCCATTGAATGAGTCCCTCCAAGGGGGGTCTAGAGTGCGTGAGTTAGTAACGTAAGATGTTTCTTCGGAAACATGTCAAGAGTTCGTAGGTAATAAACATACTAAAACCCCGGGACACTAGGAGAAGCCCCGGAGTGGGGGGAGGGAGGGAAAGGCTCCATTTTTTCATTTTTCGCTTAAATATCAAAAACGGTACATGTTAGAGAAAAACTTTCAAGGAAAAAATGAAAGGCCATAAAATTATCTACAAGTTGTAACAAGATTATTTTTTTCTATTCGCAGCCGTTTTCGAGCTACATCCCATGAAAGGTGAAAAATTCGAACTCCTAAACTCTCCTAAAGGCTTTCATGGAGGAATGTGTTTTTTTTATCAATTTTAGACCTAATTAAGAGCAATCTATCAGTACCGGTCACAAGTTGCACTTTTGAGGTTTTTGCAAGAAAAAAAATAAAAAGGTCAAGTTGCGTAACTACCCTAATATAATATTTTGACAATCAATTCCTCCTAAAGGCTTCCATGGAGGAATGTGTTTTTTTTTACCAATGATAGACTTAATTAAGAGCAATCTATCAGTACCGGTCACAAGTTGCACTTTTGAGCTCTTTGGAAGAAAAAAAATAAAAAGTTCAAGTATCGTAACTACCCTAATAAAATTCAATTCCCCGTAAACGCCTCCGTGGTGGAATCTGGTATTTTTATCAATGATAGACCTAATTATGAGCAATCTATCTGTACTGGTCACAATTTGCACTTTTGAGTTTTTTAGAAGAAAAAAATAAAAAGATCAAGTTCAGTAACTCAAACTACCCTAATATAATATTTTGACAATCGATTCCTCCTAAAGTCTTCCATGGAGGAATGTGTTTATTTTACCAATTATAGACCTAATTAAGAGCAATCTATCAGTACCGGTCACAAGTTGCACATTTGAGTTTTTTGGAAGAAAGAAATATTTTTTGATCGATTGATGTGATAAACATGGGTATGTAGTATGGGGAAATTGTTTGAGCCAAAATCATTTTTTACTGCGTGTAACTCAGAAACGGCTGCGAATAGAAAAAAATGATTTAGGTACAACTTGTAGATAATTTTATGGCCTTTCAACTTTTCCTTGAAAGTTTTTCTCTATCATGTACCGTTTTTGAGATTCAAGCGAAAAATGAAAAAAATTACCCTTTTCCCCCCTCCCCCCACTCCGGGGCTCCGCCTAGTGTCCCGGGGTTTTAGTATGTTTATTACCTAGAGACTCTTGACATGTTTTCGAAGAAACATCTTACGTTACTAACTCACGGACTCTACAACTTTTTATTCAATGGACTAGTTGTAAAAAAAGGAATCATACCCTGTGTCTTACGCTACTGAGCGCATGTCTATACCACTCGAGCACTAACACATTGCTAAGCAAGTTGCATTTTGCAAGTGTTTTCTTTACATTTAATGTATTCGTATTACTTTTATGTTTCGTGACAAAACACTATAAAAACCGGCCAAGGGCGAGTCGGGCTCGTGCACTGAGGGTTACGTGCCAACATTAACTGAATTAGGGAAACCATTTACTACCACTTACTTCCACTTAGCTAAAATGCTACAATATTTTGTTGACAGCAAATATAACTTTGTTTATCATCGTGTTTGTATGAAGAACAAATATTATGTTTGCGGTTGTTGAAAACGTCCTATATCTCAAAAAATTCTCGTTCGATATCGATCCAACCAATTTTCGTTGAAAGTATTTTTGTTAGGATCCACATTACATATTTTCAAAATTTACGCTCGCTTAGTTTAGAAGTTAGAGGAGGGGAGGGAAACGCCAATTTTTTTTACCACTTTGGAACTTTTCACCACTAGACTTTAAAAGAAAATAGTTTTAGGAACCTCTATGTCACTTTAAAAGACCTATCTATAGACAACCCACTCGCATAGGTTTAGACTAAAAAAAATATTACGGTTTTAGTTTCATGTATGAGAGCCCCCCTTAAATATCATTATTTTTTGTTTTTTGTATAAGTATCGTAAAGCGGTTAACAGGATGCATCTTCCTACCAAATTTAAAAAGTGTGATGCTTATAGTTACATAATAAAGTGTCTGTGACATACGGGCGGACATTCAGACACACAGACAGACTTGACGAACTATAAGGGTTCCATTTTTTGCCATTCGGCTACGGAACCCTAAAAATAGTATCTAATACATATATTATTTATTTATCATATTGATTACGCGTTTGGTGTGGACTGTTACGCTGACGGTCGCGAGTTCGAATCGCGCAAGTTTTTTTTTTTTAATTTAGTGTGGGTTCGCTCTTGACTCCAGTCCAAGCCTAATGCGACTAAGACGAAGTCGAAGATGAGACGAGCTCGCGCAGAAGAAGCCTGTTCACTCGAATTTTGAAAAGATTCGGATTGTAATCCTTGGAAACACCGACGCGGGCAGCGAGTTCCACTTCTTTGCCGTGCGCATTATAAATGTTGACAAGAAGCGCTTAGTTCGAAACAGCGGCACATCGACAAGGTAAGGATGGTATCCCGCGGTACACCTAGACGAACGTTGGAAAAAGGGGGCTGGAGGGGTGAGCTCATGGAGCTCCTTCGCACACTCGCTAAAGTAAAGTCTGTAAAATACAGCTAAGCTATGGAGCTTGTCATTCATCAGTTTGTCGTCACCTATTAATCTTATGGCTCTGCGTTCCACTGAGTCAAGTGCTTCAAGCTGGTACTTGGCGGATCCATCCCAGAGGTGACTGCAATACAATTTTTGTGTGTTGAGCACTAACATTTGTACCTAAGTCATGAATGTTAATATGTATTAAAGTATTTATGGATGGTGACCTCGTCATAATCTTTGTCTGGTTTTCGTAGCACAAGGAAGAAAGTTCCTTACTTCGAAACCACGCAATTGGTGTGTTATGTCTGCCGCATATTTATTTATATTTAAACTGACGGTCCCCCGCTACCCCGTTTGTTCCCTCCCCTCCCGCCGCAGCGTGATGTTTAGCCTAAAGCCTTCCTCAATAAATAATCTATCTAAAACAAAAAATATTTTTTTCTATCGGTCTGGTAGTTCTTATATTAGCGCGTTCAAACGAACAAACACTTCAGATTTATAATATTAGTATAAATTACGGAGATAAATCTGTAATTGATGAATAAATAATGGCTAAATTAATCCACGTATACTATTGTTGTCTACCTCAATTAGCAACGTCATCTTAGTACATACGCAGCTAGCTAACAAAATATCAAAAAGTCGCTCTGTTTTTCACGTTCCATAAAGCTTAACAATCATTTTGAAGGATTTCTTGCCAACAAGGACAGTTAAATACAGTAAACAACGAAAAATGTCGGCTGATTTTAAATGAACAAATTATCTCAACTCATCTTAATGAAAGCATTTTCTCCGACTCTGTCAGTAGCATGTAAATTGATTTATGAAGTCTTGAGTGAAAACAATCCGCCACATCTGATTCTTCGATTCTAAGATCAGACTTTTGCTAACTTACAAAAATTAAATAGACCTTTGTACTAGTTTTAATAGTATGTCGTGTTTATTTATTTGTGTTGTCCGCTTTGTACATTTGCATAAAGACAAATTAACTATAAAGGTATTTTTTTCTCTTGACGTGTAAATTTTGCACACGTGTCTTTGCCGGAACAGTATACCAGGCGGCTGGTAAACTTAAGTTCGTCTCGACAAAAGAAAAAGAAGAAGAACTTTGCTACTATATCTGAACTAGGAACATACCAAATAACTAAGTGTAGCTATAACTTGTGAAAGATTTATTGAGTGCTGCTACTTTAGAATGATTGTCGATTGCATTGATAAATAAATATTATACCTCGATAATTAGTAAGTTAAAACTCTAGAGAAACTTTAACTCACTAATTACCGAAGCTGCACTATATTTTTGAGAAATTAGTCTACATTAACCTAAGGATTATTTTGAAATAAAACAAGTAGGGTCTAAAATTACTTCTTTGTGAGTTATGTTTTAAGTAAAACCCACAGTACTGTTCAGTAAATCCAATTTAGTGTAACGGCTCTCAACAAAACCAAGAGTGCGCGTCTATTTAATTGAATACATCCACTGTTAATGGGTAGGTACTCTCTGATGTTCAGCAACGGATGTTATGCCTTATATACTTGAATTAAGGTTGGTTTTGAAGAAAAAATACTGTAATGGCCAACTGTTCTTACTACTTACGTCGCGTAGACAAAAGACAACATTTGCGTAATGGCGACAGCAACATTTCATGTGTCAAAACATTTATTGTGACAACACTGTTGTACGTTGTACTTACACTCAACGTACCGTTCTGTACTAGAAACAAATGAATGTGCATTTGTAGAAACATATAAACGGGATGCCAGCTGTAAATATAATACGGCTTAGCAGGAATCTCATAAACGTCGACGGTTTTGATTACAATTTGCCTTTCTATGTTGTAAATAGCCAATTTTTCATCTCAGGAGAAAGACGTTGACGCGGCCCTGTTTGCAAACATTGTATTGTCACAAAATATTAAGAATATTTCAGCAATGCTTTATAAAAATGAAGAACATATTATTTTTATGTTTATACAGGATGGCCCAAACAGTGACTTTCAAATTTTTTTTTGCAAGCCAGGGCTATCCAAATATGTATGTATAAGGTATCTTAGCCGATTATCGTAGTTTTCGAGATATGTTTTTTTTTTTCGCAAATAATGAAAATTTTCAAAAAATAATAATACCCTCACTTTCTTGGTGTTATGTCGTTTTCATTATTGCAGTAAGATCCTTAGAAATTACGAGCTAGCTCAAACTAAGACTAACGAAAGTTTAAAAAAAAAATAATGAAAAAAAACTGTTATCATAAATATGGTATATTTGGATAGCCCTGGGTGTAAAGAATCCAAAAAAAATGTTTACGTGTCTGTTTGGGCCACCCTGTAGAATGGGCATGAAGTTGTCCGAAATGAAATGAATCGCTCCATGGTAATCTTTCAGCACTGATAGGTAGGGTAAGAAAAAATATTTTTTGCCTTAATTTGGTTAAACTCCTCACGGTGGCGTTGTCGACATTATTTTGTCACTATTTTGTACGCAAACTATTTTGTCGGCATCTTATTGATCCGAGAGCTTCTACAAATAATAAATAAATAAATAAACTAAACCATCTTCAAAAACTCACTTATTGTAAAAAAGGCTGGGCTTAGGTTATGGCATCAGAATATGCGTATTATATCAGAGTTTATACCGGTATAAAGACTCGTATATTTGTGTGTAACAGACACATAGGTCCAGGAGTCACCGCGTCGACTGTGAGTAATTAAGGCATAATACCAAATGCTAACTTGCTAGAGTACCGCGCTGAAACCTAAAACACGGCAGTTAAATCACTGGCGGCAGAGCTATTTCCTAACTGCTTTTTACCGGTGACTAGCAGCTTTCTTTTTCAGAAGATAGTTTGCATTGTAATATATTGACGACACGTTTTTTGAAGTTGTTAGCGCTCCTGACTACTATGCCGGTGATCGCAGGTTCGAATTCCGCGGGGGGGAAATGTTTATGTGATGAGCACGAACATTCTAAGCTTTCCCGACCTAAGCCATGAACGTTTTAAATATTTATGGGAGACGCACCCATCATAATCGATTTCTGGTATTCGTAACACAAAGAAGATAAGTCCTTGTTTGGAACCATGACAATTGCTGTGTCTGGCGCATATTTTTAATGTAAAAAAAATAGTTTACTGATAATAAACTTGGTATATTTGATAACCTGCTTATATATGTATGGCAGCTATTAAAAGAAACTGATTTATCTTAGTTGATAAATTGTCTTTTTAAGTGTTACTTAAACCGAACTGAGTGGTTCAGCTAAAGACGAACAATTCATGTTGTAAATAGTGGAATTGGCTTCTGGGTCAGCGCTCGTGCCGAAGAGGATAGTTACAAATTATCATACGTCATTATTTAAAAGTAATGAAACGCAAAATCATTATGATTATCTTATTTTCCAGTTCTCAAAGCTTTTTCTTGTTGAGGATGTATGATTTTATCACTCCGTTTACTGGGTATTTTGCCTTACGGACAGTAGTTAAAAGTAAGTCACCCTTTAAAAACGGCTGTAAACTATCAACACGACTATCAATCTGTCAACTGACTATTTAAGTCAGTGCTGCCAGTGAAAAATATGTCTGTTTTATTTTACGCTTAGCGATAAGTCATCTTAATATCGAATGGCCAGAGTAAAATTTCTGTTTATTTTTCATATTATTTATTTAGGCAATTGCAGTATTTTTCTGTAAAACGAAAATATACCTAAAAAAACTGAAAGTGAAGATAAAGATGAGGATAAAGATATTTATTTACCAAACATTAGTAATAAATTATGAAAATACAATAGTGATTATAGTATCAACATGTTTTGCCAACATTCGGCGTGTAAAAATGACATTAAAAGTGGACAAATTGTATTTAAATATCCAAAAGTCAGACATAATTCCATCATGTCATAATTTATTAATAATACAAAATATAATACGAATAAAGCACCTTTAAAAACGGACCAAAAATTTAAAATAACGCATTTGCCTTATAATTAGGAGAAATAAATTCATTTAATATTGTTGCATGATGTGCACAGACTGTTGGTGTACTACCACAAAATATGCATAGTACTATCTACATTTTGTGGTACTACTTAAGCTTGAGATCATGCGCCGACTCCAAATGAATTTGTTTCTCCTAAATAGAAGGCAAATGCGCTACTTAAGCTCTAGTCAGTGGATTTGTCGGCGACTTTTTTATTTCGTATTTTTTTGTTATTACCCATATCTCAAAAACTAATAATCCGATTTTGATGTTTACACTGTATCCTTAGTTGAAATATACCTAATTAAACTTAATAGGAAGTATCTCGCTCCGTGGACAAACATCACACGTGTTTAAAAGCCTCATTAAATCAACATACTCAAAAAATATCAAATTACAACAATATTATTGAACATTGAATTAATTACCTTGTTTTTTGAAGTCGGTAATAAAAATTACTGTTGTCGAAAAATAATTTCAGGCCAACCACGAATTTGTCGCTAGGAATGAAGGGATTGTATTTTAAAACTTTTTATTATTTTCTCAGAATCAATTTAAACATTGTTTATTTACGTCAACGTCTTCATTAACCCAAATACCTTAGTTTCTGGTGACAGGGCCACAAACTCGAAAGTGGTTAAGCAAGACAAACGATGGGTTAAGCCTAGCCGCGGCTAATTTTATCTGGACAGTTGTCAGCGAATGCCGCGGAACCCTCGTCTGCGTGATAAATCGCAGACCTGATGTCTCGCCACAGACTATGTAAAAACGCTGACGCCTGCCACTGCAATTATGTGATCCCCCAAAATCGGAATTATTTACGCAGAAAACGAGACGAATACACGGTTTCACGATCCTAGTCAACAGTAAAACCTGTTTCAACATCAAGAAATGTTAGGTTTTGTTATTGTTATATAAAGTCCGTTTGTTTTGCTATTCCAAAAATGTAAACAATTCCTTGTAAAATATAATCAGTGAATAAAATAATTTACTTTTTGTTTTTAAAAAAACTTTGTCCTAAAAGGTGAATCACCTATGTAGTTTGTGAGTTTTGTGTCAATCTTATTTTAGAATAAATTATTTTTGTAAAAAGATGACAAAATTGGTAACAATATTTGACAAGCATAAAGAAACGGATTAAACCTATAGTTATATAATATAAACTTGTAAACGACAGCTAAAATGAGTAGGTTATGGTTGCTGTAAGTTTGGCCTGTTTCACGTGTACGGCACGTTTCACGATTTTTATGGATCTGGAAGAAAAAATCATAATTCCAATATGGAATGTCATGTCGTTTGAAGTACTGGATATATAGCGCTAATGGTAACTCAATAAGACGTCTCGCATTCGCATCGCATATTTGGAGCCCACGATATCAAACCTATATCGATCGACTTGAGAGTGTACAAAGAAAATTTATTAAGTTTGTTTGATACCGTACTCGAGATTACTATAGTTCGAGCATTTATAGCGAACTCTGCAAGAAACACCACATGCTCCCATTAGCCACAAGACGTGATATTGCGGATATAATTTATCTACTCAAGATCATTTCAGCTGACTTCTGAATTTTTATCTAAATTAAATTTTCATGTCCCTTAAAGAGTTCTTCGTCATAGTGATCCACTTCATGTGCCAAAGGTGCATTCAAATTACAGGCGAAATAGTTACATTTGGCGCGCTAGTAGCGACTTAAATAAAGTAGTCAAAGATACCGGCATTGACATATTTCATACCAGTATTACCATAGAAGTACTATCCCCTATCGGAAGGATAATAATTTTATGAGTGTTACAGCGGTAAGGCGGCTGTTAAGTGAACTTTTTTTCATCGATTAGTAATTGCATAAATATATCACTGTATTTTTTTTACTACTGAAGCTAATGGTTATTTCTTAATAAGGCATAATATTACTCTTTTGTTTTAGTGTACCTTGGATTGTATTCAATTTGTGCGTTCGTTTTCTTTAAGTTACTACTATTTGTGATTACCAATAAGTGGTTTAAATATTATATAATTTGTAGCTTACTGTTGACTTGTAAACCCTGGTTATCCTTATAAAAAAAGACATTGTGAATCAGGTCATAAATATTGTTTTTATATGCAGTTAAACTTTCGGCATTAGCATGTATGTGGTAAGATGAAGCTTCCGGGGTGTTATTAATAAGCGCTATGTTATACTTTCAGTACTGACATTATTCTTTAAATATTGACCTCCTAAACACAGGTTATAATTCTTATCTCTAGAAACTCGTCTCGGTACGACTCGGTCGTAACTTGAAAACATTATTCACCAATAGCTTTTCGAACGCTTTCCAATTAACAAATCGTTATTTAGAGCCACTGACACAGTGCAAATTGCCATGTTAGATTGCAAGACTGGTCAATCGAAAGAGTGATCACATCCGGACATCAAAAAATTTGTCAATATCTGTTTTACCGACTTACAAAAAGGAGGTAATCAATTCAATGTGTATAAATTCAATGTGATATCGTGAGGACTTGATAATAATTGAGTATGGCTTCCGAACACGTGCGCAAAATTTCGGAAGTGTATGTTTGTCCACGGATTACTCGAAAACGAGAAGATAACAAGATGCTTCTTTTTTAGATCAGTTATATTTAAATTTAGGGTACAGTGTAAATTTCATCAAATTCAGTCCAGTAGTTTTTGAGCTATAATAACAAAAAATTAGGATATAAAAATAATATTTCAATATGCTTTAGAATGTTTTTAACACTCACAGTGTC
Organism: Pyrausta purpuralis; assembly: GCA_963924145.1. NCBI lineage: Eukaryota > Metazoa > Arthropoda > Insecta > Lepidoptera > Crambidae > Pyrausta > Pyrausta purpuralis. Next base: position 15,975,478 of record OZ001653.1, on the reverse strand, counting down.
ATATTTTATATTCATAAAGATGAAATAAGATACCAAAAATTTTTGCGCACGGGCGGGACTTGAACCAGCAACCTTTAGGCAAACCGGGCCAAACGCTCTTACCAATTGAGCTACTGTGCTGTTAGTCCGACCCTGCGAAATTTGTGGTCTCTTATGTAAACGTCAATTGCGTGACGCTTAGCGCCATCTAGCTGTCTGTTTATGAAACAGATGGCCCAAGCAGTTATTCTTTACAGAATAAATTCAACTTGGAAATTGATGTCGCTTCGCTATCTAATGCTTTAGAATGTTTTTAACACTCACAGTGTCATATTTTATATTCATAAAGATGAAATAAGATACCAAAAATTTTTGCGCACGGGCGGGACTTGAACCAGCAACCTTTTGGCAAACCGGGCCAAACGCTCTTACCAATTGAGCTACCGTGCTGTTAGTCCGACCCTGCGAAATTTGTGGTCTCTTATGTAAACGTCAATTGCGTGACGCTTAGCGCCATCTAGCCGTCTGTTTATGAAACAGATGGCCCAAGCAGTTATTCTTTACAGAATAAATTCAACTTGGAAATTGATGTCGCTTCGCTATCTAATGCTTTAGAATGTTTTTAACACTCACAGTGTCATATTTTATATTCATAAAGATGAAATAAGAAACCAAAAATTTGCGCACGGGCGGGACTTGAACAAGCAACCTTTTGGCAAACCGGGCCAAACGCTCTTACCAATTGAGCTACCGTGCTGTTAGTCCGACCCTGCGAAATTTGTGGTCTCTTATGTAAACGTCAATTGCGTGACGCTTAGCACGGCTAGATGGCGCTAAGCGTCACCCACAAATTTCGCAGGGTCGGACTAACAGCACGGTAGCTCAATTGGTAAGAGCGTTTGACCCGGTTTGCCAAAAGGTTGCTGGTTCAAGTCCCGCCCGTGCGCATAAATTGTTGGTATCTTATTTCATCTTTATGAATATGAAATATGACACTGTGAGTGTTAAAAACATTCTAAAGCATTAGATAGCGAAGCGACATCAATTTCCAAGTTGAATTTATTCTGTAAAGAATAACTGCTTGGGCCATCTGTTTCATAAACAGACGGCTAGATGGCGCTAAGCGTCACGCAATTGACGTTTACATAAGAGACCACAAATTTCGCAGGGTCGGACTAACAGCACGGTAGCTCAATTGGTAAGAGCGTTTGGCCCGGTTTGCCAAAAGGTTGCTGGTTCAAGTCCCGCCCGTGCGCAAAAATTTTTGGTATCTTATTTCATCTTTATGAATATAAAATATGACACTGTGAGTGTTAAAAACATTCTAAAGCATTAGATAGCGAAGCGACATCAATTTCCAAGTTGAATTTATTCTGTAAAGAATAACTGCTTGGGCCATCTGTTTCATAAACAGACGGCTAGATGGCGCTAAGCGTCACGCAATTGACGTTTACATAAGAGACCACAAATTTCGCAGGGTCGGACTAACAGCACGGTAGCTCAATTGGTAAGAGCGTTTGGCCCGGTTTGCCAAAAGGTTGCTGGTTCAAGTCCCGCCCGTGCGCAAAAATTTTTGGTATCTTATTTCATCTTTATGAATATAAAATATGACACTGTGAGTGTTAAAAACATTCTAAAGCATTAGATAGCGATGCGACATCAATTTCCAAGTTGAATTTATTCTGTAAAGAATAACTGCTTGGGAGTAGTTAGATATTGAGGTATCTGGATCAGGATCAGGATCCTGATCCAGATACCTCAATATCTAACTTTTAACTATTCATTTCTTACAGTAAATTCAAATAAATTGCGTAATTCAGTCTTAATGCAGGTTTAATTGATAAAAATTTATTGATTTTTTGCACTAGTAAATAGAAATAGTTTTTTTTTAAAAACATTCTACGTAGAAAGCAGTTTTTTTTTAAAAAGCTGTGAAAATTATTGCTCGTTCACTATTTAACATAATATGATATGAGCTAGCTAGGTCCTGCTATCTGATTCTTTCATAACAATTTATTATTTAAAGGTGCGACTATCGGCTAAGCGTTAGTTTTACTGAGCTAGCATAATACCGTGTTTCTGTCTTAAATAGTAAACCAGTGCGCTATTTATGTAGGTATGATTGCGTCGTTCTTTTATTACTAGGAAAACTAAGGATAATATTGAAGCTATGCAATAGTCATGTAAGGGTGTATAATTTTTTTAATGATTCAATAAAAATAATTTGTTTAGATTCGATGTACACTTTTATTTTTCCTTTTTATTGTTATACTTTACATGTTTTAAAATTTAATTTTTTTCCATACTTATTTGAATTTTCGTCATCAAGCTTTTAACAGTATTATATACATCATCATAGTACATATTATCCTTATCTACAACATATTGCATGCAAACATCGGCATTACATTTACAAAATATTTCACTTTGAATTTTTTCAATGTTTTCCGCATCATATATCTCCAGTCTAACAATTTTCTTTCCTTGTTTAGGTCTTTTTATGTAGGAATAAAGCGTTTCATTCTCCTTTTTATTCTTTCGGGTTCTAGCTGCCTCCACAGCGGCGTCTTCCTGCTGCATGTAGTTGCTTACGCGTTGCGCAATAATACTTTGATTAGGAGTTCTAGTTGGGATTGCTTGAATTGGTTGAAAGGGGAAGATATCTTCGCTGTCCTGAAAAAGTTAATCAATTAAAATTATTTAGTTAATTCTCTTATAAAACATGTAAGTATAGAAGATATCTTATAAATAAGGTTGATATCATATTTATTTGATCTCTTAGCAAAACAAACAACTTATAATGAACATTATAAATCAATTAAGTTGTGAAAACTGTGTAAAAAATAAATTTTAATTAACTTACCGACATTGGAGAATTTATGTTTAACGTTACGTTGTAACAACGGGAGGGTGAATACAATTTTATGACAGTATTTTTTTAGTTTTCGTGTTATATACTTTTTTTTGAGTGTATTAATAGAGTTTAAAATCGTATAGAATCATAATCCATTCCTTAGCTGTTCCAAAAATGGTAACGTGAAATAAGACTCGCGAGAGGCATGATACGCCTGAGTCGTGTAGTCAGGGGTGCATAGACTGCGGCGCCCATCGTTAACGGTGCACGCTGAACATCGATACATCGATTGACCGATCTCACCAAAGTCTCGGCACCCCTGTATTAACAAATATCTATGTACCTATGTATATTTCATTAAATTGTGTGTGTTTGTTTGATTATTGAAAATGTGCTGGTAAGTGTACAGTACCTACCTACTTTTTCTTCCGACTTCGTTCATTCAGTTTACATTTAAATAATGGTATGCGACATGTCTGTAGTTGCAAAATAAATTGATAATTGGTGAAATAGTTCAGGTATGACCAACAAACAAAGAAACAAAGAAAATTTTATTATAATCACATTAATAAATTGATAAAAAATATCGCATCTGAATCTGCGGTGTAACACTAGTATGCATGTTTTGTTGTAAACTGAGCAGAAGTCTACACGTTTGCGTTGTACCATTATTTTGTTTGTAAAGCATTTTCCGTTTTTGGGATAGATTAGACTTTGTACTTGTGGTTGGCGAGGGGGATCGTTGAAAATATGGTCATCAATCACGTGTTATTCTCGATATTTAAACCGAACAAAAAAACGGAAGCGTCATTACAATTTTTGGAAGCGAACATCAACATACAGGATTTTTCAAGCAGTTAACTACATCTTCTAAAAAATGTAAGTTCTTTTTGCTTTATAATTACATTCATTACTCAAAGTATTCAGTTCTTTGGTATTCAGTAATCGTTATTTTCAGTTTATCAATATTTGTGATGAGCATATTATATTATCAATATTTAATTAGTTCCGTATTCAATTATTCGATATTCAGTAACGCGACAATCATTTATGTTTTATTTTATTAGCTTAATAATAATTATCAAATCAATCATTCTTGTGGTAAAAAAACTTGCACTATTCGCTTCACGATTGATATTTTATGCATATCGTAGTTATATTAATTTATTATTATAACTGTTTCACGCGAAGTATTCAAACTCTTTCTTTGTTGTTTCCAGGTCGCACAAAAGAGGAAACGCTGACCTTTTATTCCCGTCTGACGATGAAGCTCCCCGCCCCCGAGTGGAAAAAAAGCAGAGAAGAAAACATTCTCCAGAGGCGAGCTCATCGAGAGCAAGTCCTGCCCACTCACCAACACCGAAAAAAAAGAAGCCAGTATTCAAGCCTATCTCCACTAAGAGACCTTCTGCGTGTGATCTCTTCGGGAGCGACAGCGAGGAGGAGGACGTTATAATACCTGCGAGTTCTGGTAAAAGACCTACACCTCTCGTTTCTTACATTACACGTCGGCTCGCAAACGGACATTCTCGTCAGGTGTTCGATGACAAACCGGGCACGCATTTCATTGACTTGCGGGTTTACAAGTGCGATGAAATCGAAAGAGTTCAACCAATGAATCGTTGGCGGCACTCGATTGTATGCGTTAAAAATCGGACAGATGAGAACACTGACGCATGGCAGCATCTTGCCAACTTTTTAACGGCAACACGCAAAGAATACCGAGGCTGCCCCCCTACATTTATTAGTAATTATTATTAAAATAATATATAGCTTTATATCATGTACTCGAATTGTAATCCTATATTGCATTTAGATCACAAAGTTGCTTACAGTAATAATTTACGTACGTATAAAATACTACCTAGTTACTATCTTAAAATGTTTAATCGTGTACTCATATTATAATCGTGTTTACCCAATTAGATTAAGAATTATCAATGGAAGAAATGAATGAATAAAAAACTTTGATCTTAAATTGATTGTGATTTGTTTCTTTTACAGTCCAACCCATCATCAGGTCAAGATCTGATTACAAAGATTTAATGAAATGTGAATACTGTCAAATTGAAATACCTAAAAGTGAATACCGATTTCATCTGAGAACTAATTTACACAAATCTAATTGTATACTGAAATCAGAATTCGAAAACATGAATATAAATATTATTGCCACGGCATTTAAAAACAGAATCGTGTCTTATAGGCTAAATCCATCTGATGAGTACCTTATGCCAGAGGCCTTTCTAATGGATAGCCAAAATGATATAATGAAAATAATCAATGATTGTCTTGTGAAACATAAGTGTATTAAATTGAATTTAGAGCTGTTTGCTTATTTTATGAAGTCAACATCAGATGAACGAGTACTGAAATCATTTATGACAAAATATGAAATAGTTTACCAATGTACAGATATTAAAGAATTATTTATGAATGCCATTTATACATTTGAAAGTAAAATATCAGAACTTGAACATTGTGAGTCTGGCTGGTCCTGTGTTTTAATGAGTCACTTGGAGATAAACATAAATAAATATTCGCCATTAAAAGCTGGTTCTTATATTGAATTACCAAGTAAAATAAAAAATACTAAGAGTTGCATAAATATTAAAAACAACGACAATCATTGTTTTTTGTGGAGCGTTGTTGCCGGTCTATTTCCTCAAAAGAAAAATGTATGTAGAACTAATTCATATCCTCATTATAACACAGTATTAAATTATGACGGTATGTCATTTCCAATCACATACAAAGATATTAAATTGTTTGAGAAAATAAATAAGGAAGTAAGTATTAATGTGTACGGATTAGATAATAAGGATAATGTTACTGGTCCGTTATATGTAACTTCTTTAAGAAAAATAAACCATATAAATTTGCTGTATATTGAAAAAAATGGGATGGGTCACTATTGTTTAATAAAAGATTTATTGCGATTGGTTAAACGTCAGATAACTCTTAATAAAGGCAAAATGTATTTATGTGACTCATGTTTGCAGTTTTTCACGAGTGAGATAAAGTACAGTTCTCATATGTGCAATAAAATATTGACAGTTCTACCAGAGAAAAACACAACTTTGCAATTTAAAAACTATGAAAGAAAACAAAAAATTAATTTCGTTATATACGCTGACTTTGAAAGTCTTCTTTCAGACCACGATGTATGTCAAACTGAAAAAACAAGGGTTTATAAATTACACAAGCCTTCATGTTTTGGTTATTATATTTGCTGCTCACATGATTCTAATCTGAACAAGTATGTTTCATATAGAGGACCAGACTGTGTAAAAATATTTATCGAAAGCTTGATAAGAGATATAGAAGATATTTATTATAAATTGTCTTCAAAAAAGTCAATGACCCCTTTATCACCAATGGAAGAAGAAAACTATAAAAACTCTTTGAAATGTCACATCTGTGAAAACTTACTCTTTGACGATAAAGTAAGAGACCACGATCACATTACATCACAATACCGAGGCGCTGCGCATTCTCGTTGTAATCTGATGTATAAAGTATGTCAATTTGTGCCTGTTATTTTTCATAACATAGCTGGTTATGATTGTCACCTCTTTATTCATGAGTTAGCAAAATATGATGGCTGTTTTAAAATAATACCTCAATCAAAAGAAAAATACATATCAGTCACAAAAATTATCAAAACAAAAGAAAGCCCATGTCCCTTACAAATAAAATTTATTGATTCTTTTCAGTTTTTAAGCTCAAGTTTGAATGACTTATCTAAAAATCTAGCTGAAACAGATTTTTTTTCCCTGACAAAAGAGTTTCAAGAAAAAGAACAGATCAAATTACTGACTCGTAAGGGTATTTACCCATATGATTATGTAGACAACTTTTCTAAATTTGAGGATGATGTTCTTCCCTCTAAACAATCTTTTTACAATAGCATCAAATGTGAACATATAACTGACGAAGAATACGAACATGCGCGTGATGTATGGAATAAGTTTAAGATAAAATCCTTACGTGAATACACAGATTTATACTTGAAAACAGACGTCTTGTTACTTTGTGATATATTTGAAAATTTTAGAAATACAAGTTTACGACATTATAAGCTTGACCCCGCTTATTATATAACTGCCCCGAGCTTAAGTTGGGATGCAATGTTGCTTTATACAGGCGTTCGACTAGAGTTAATATGTGATTTAGAGATATACGAGATGATAGAAAAAGGAATACGCGGTGGTCTATCACAATGTTCTCTACGGAACGCTAAAGCAAATAATAAATATTTACCGAATTTCGATAACTCACAACCATCAACTTACTTGATATATCTTGACTGTAATAATCTTTACGGTTATGCGATGACAAAAAAAATGCCAATATCAAATTTTCGCTTTTTAACTCCTCAAGAAATTGATGCTTTAGACATAGTTAACGTTTCTGATGATTCGCATGTCGGGTACATTCTAGAAGTTGATTTAGCCTACCCAGACAATCTTCATAATGTGCATCGTGATTTACCTTTTGCACCAGAAAAATTCATTCCTCCCGGAGGAAAAACTCCAAAATTAATTGCTAGCTTGTATGATAAATTCAAATACGTCATACATTACGTTCATTTAAAGGAATGTTTGAAAAATGGACTTATTTTAAGAAAAATCCATCGCGTGATTACATTTTATCAAGAAAACTATTTAAAGAAATACATAGATTTAAATACTCGTTTACGCCAAGCTTCATCGTCAGATTTTGAAAAAGATTTTTTTAAACTATTAAATAACGCTATATTTGGGAAAACAATAGAAAATAGACGTAAACAAGTCAATATAAAATTAGTAACAAATTGGTGTGATGATCAAAATGTTACAAATAAAAAAGTTGGTGCTGAAAAATTAATTGCAAAACCTAACTTGAAAAGTATTACAATATTCTCAGAAAATTTTGCAGCCATTCATCTAAGCCCAGAAAAGTTAACTCTTGACCGACCAATTTATATCGGTTTCTCGGTTTTAGAATATGCGAAACAACATTTATATCAATTTCATTATGACTTTATTAAAACTAGATATCAAAACAAAGCAAGATTGTGCTACACCGATACTGATAGTCTTTTATACATCATAAAAACTAGAGATATGTATAATGATATAAGGGAAGAAATACAAAATTTTGATACTAGTAACTTTGATGTTAATAATTGTTATCAAATACCTAGACTTAACGCCAAAATTCCGGGTCTATTCAAAGATGAACTGGGGGGTGAAGTTATCAGTGAATTTACAGGATTAAGGTCAAAGTTATATTGTATTAATACCAAAAAAGGAGAAATAAAAAAGGCTAAAGGTGTAACTAAACCGGTAAAAAATCAACTTCATCAGAGTATTTACAAAAAAGCGCTTTTAACTGATAGAAGTTTCAAATGTAAAATGAATGTGATCAAATCTATAAAACATGTTTTGTTCTCTCAAGTATTAGATAAAGTAGTGATAAATCGAAATGATGATAAAGTCCAAGTACTACCTAACCAAATTGAAACAGTGCCTTGGGGGCACTGTAGCACCATATTTTAAATTATGGTATATTTTGATAAATTGTATAGTTTTGTAAGAAAAATATGATAATTTTGATTATAATTGTTATAAGAATAAATGTTGATAATTAATATGTTTTCAAGGTGTGTATTTTAATAAATTTAAATAATATGTCTTATAACTAAAACTTAATAAAGATGATATGTAAAAATTGGTTTTATTTTTATTTATATTCACACGTTGACCTAGTCAAAATACAGACAATCGTCAGACTTTGAACTAACCACACAATGAAATTTGTCAAACAATCGCTAGATCTAGAAGTTCACAATTTAAAAGTCACCAAGAAATTTTACGATATTAAACATAGTATTCTCTTACCTAATTCAATCCGATGTATTATATGTGGTCCCTCAAATTGTGGTAAAACTAATGTTATGTTGAATCTTTTGTTTCATGAAAATGGTCTCAAATTCAAGCATGTTTATTTGTACTCTAAGACAGTGTACCAACCAAAGTACTGTTTTTTGAATGAAGTAATGAAGAAAATTCCGGAAGCTCAATTCTTTATTTTTAATGACAATAAGGAGGTGATTCATCCTAATAACGCTTTAAAAAACTCAGTAATAATATTTGACGACGTTGCATGTGAAAATCAAGTAAATATACGCAATTACTTTGCCATGGGAAGGCATAAAGAAATAGATTGCTTTTATCTATCTCAAACTTATTCAAAAATACCTAAACAACTAGTGCGTGATAACGTTAATCTCTTGTTAATTTTTAAACAAGACGATATTAATTTAAAACATATATACAATGAGCACGTTAATACTGATATAGAATGGTTAAAATTTAAAAAAACGTGTTCTTCTATATGGCAAGACCACTTCAGTTTTTTAGTTATCAATAAAGATTGTGCGCTCGACAAAGGACGATACCGAAAAGGTTTTGATACATTCATTTTTTTTAAAATTCTCAATAAAAACCACATTCTACTTAAAATTTGTCATTTCCATTCATGTTTCTGCAATTACCAGTTGCACTTCTGATTTACATCTCAAATGGATACCGATATAAAAGAACAGTTGGTAAAATCAGTACATAATATTAAAAACAAATTAAAATCAATCCGTAATGAAGAAGATGCTTCCAGTCTTAAGTATAAAAAAGTATTCAAACCCATAACTGATCCCTTGGAAACTCTTATTAAAGTGAATGAACAAGATGATCTCTCATTGCATAAATATAAATCAGTAAATAATGTACATAATGACGAGACTTTAAGAAAAACGATCATGTCTGATTCAGAATATTACAGTGAAGATGATGAAAGTTCCATACAAAATAAAAACGACACGTTAATGTCACTTGATAAGGAGGGTATTATGGATATTTATGATAATATAAACATACCATTTGGGATTCGCAGTGAAAACATGAAACTTATGATCGGAAACGCAGAGGTCAAAATATCTGTATCAAAAAATTCATCAAACACAGATAAAGATAAAATTTTAAGCATCAGTGATAATCGTTTTGAATTAACCCCTGGCTTACAAGAGCTCTTGATCCGAAAAAAACCTAACTTAGATTTAGTTTCTGAAAACGATAAAATGGTTTATAAAGATATACTAAGCATTACAAATGCACACAAAAGGGATTTTAATCCTAATGGGCAAATGAAAGGTGATAAGGGGGTGAAATACTGTCGTATTGTTAAACCTCTATTTAGTCAAACAAACGATAAACAAAAATGTTCTGAACCTAAAATTGGGGGTTATATTCCGAAGTTCAAAAAATATAAACATAACACTGATTATGTTTATTGGGATGACCCAAATGAATTAATTGACCGATTAAAATTATTAATTGCATCACAAAGTGCTGGAAACACTAATCATGACAATGAAATTATATCGATTATTGAAGAATTAAAAGAAGCTGGTATTATAAAAGAATAAGTTTTTCATGCAATGTTTTAGTAGCAAACAATTCATGAACATGGATGTTTGTAAAGACAAAAATTTAGTCCGTGTAAAAAATACTGACAGCAGTGAATTAACATCAAAAAACACTGAATGTCAAAGTTGTCCTTACAATAATTGTCATAAATTAAGTGATAAATTTATCGCTGAAAAGATAAGCAATATTGATAAATACTTAACCAAAATAAGTGACCGAATAAAAATACTTGAACGATCATTTTTTTTAAATGAAATTGCTGGGAAGTTAAAGAAACACTATGAGCAAACAGGACGTAATAAATGAAATTCACAAAAATGCAAGAAAAAATTTTTCTCGCAGAATTATAGTCTTGAAAGATATTGATGACCTTTGGCAGGCTGATTTAATAGATATGCAAAAAATTTCAAAAGCGAATTGTGGATTTAAATACATATTAGTGGTTATAGATTGTTTTTCCAAATATGCCTGGGCTATGCCACTTAAACAAAAAAATAAAGAACTTGTGTCAAAAGCTTTCAAAACTATTTTACATAAAGGAAGGGTGCCGATAAATTTACAGACAGATTTAGGAAAAGAATTTTATAATAACACATTTAATGAAATCATGAAAACATTTAAAATTAATCATTACTCTACATATTCTACAAAAAAGGCATCAATTGTAGAAAGGTTTATAAGAACATTAAAAAATAAACTTTACAAAGAATTTCATTTGAAAGGTAATTATAAATGGATCGATGGAACACTTGATAAAAATGTGTTTGAATATAATAATACTTTTCACAATACAGTGAAACAAACACCATCATCAATAAACCAAGATAATAAAGAAATTGTTCTACAAAGATATATAGAAACATGTAAATCTAAGAAACAATTAAAGAATGCAAAATTACATGTAGGCGATTATGTGAGAATCAGTAAATATAAAGGATGTTTTGAAAAAAGTTTCACACCCAATTGGTCTACAGAGCTGTTTAAGATCATTAAAGTACAAAATACAAGCCCTTGTACGTATTTATTAGAAGATGCTAGAAAACGTCCTATATTAGGTGCATTTTACAGTCAAGAACTGCAAAAAACTAAGCATCCAGATATTTATCTCGTCGAAAAAGTAATAAAAAGAAAAGGAGACAAAGTTTATGTCAAATGGTTAGGGTTATCAAACACTGAAAACAGTTGGATACACAAAAGTAATGTACTGTAGATACATTCTATACATTACCTCCTTTGTCGGATTCCGTTCTAAGTAAAATGAAATTATATCACATATAAAGAGATATCTTAAGTTTTTTTAAATCAGTTACATAAGGTTGTTAAACAAGTAAACAACTGTATTGTTCGTTTTTTTTAAGTTTATTAAAAACATGGTTTATTTAAAAATGACGAAAAAACAAAAGAAAAATACTATTCCTGAAAGCAATTCCGTTTCTCCAAAAAAATATAAGTCAGGAGCTGGCTTTAGGAAAACTTTTAAAAATATTGTCACACATACAAAAAGACATCTCAAAAATCTGAAACCAAAATGTAAGAAAGCGGTTGTGGAGCTAGCAATGGCAGCTGCAAAAGAATTATCTTCGAATCTACCAGTACAAGTGCCAAGAGTTATACCAGTACCTAAAACTGGTGGATTTCTTCCATTAATACCCATATTTGCAGGCTTATCTGCTGCTGGCAGTTTAGCTGGTGGGGTTGCTGGAATCACAAAAACTATTAATGAATATAAAACGGCAAAAAAGCGATTAGCAGAGCTAGAACGACATAACGAAAAAATGGAATCATTCTGTATTGGGAAAGGATTACATCTCAAACCATATAAAGATGGATAAGGAATATATGTAACAAAGAAAAAAAACTAAATAGTCGGCTACCCAAAAGACCCTTGACAAATATTGATATAATGATATACTCGAAAAATATACCCTTTTTTCGAGGTGTTTTCATGAGAGATGAATTGCCAAAACAGCCATTATCAATAGAATGCGCCATTATTAACTTAGATTCATCTAAAAACTCTGGGACTCACTGGGTAGCCTATGGAAAAATTAATAATTATGTTGAGTACTTTGACAGTTACGGTAATTTGAAACCACCGAAAGAATTCGTCAATTATGTGGGGTCAAATATATACTTTAATAATGACAATGTGCAAAAAAACAATGCATACAACTGCGGACATTTGTGCTTAAAATTTCTTAAGTCATTTTGGTTACGAAAACAAATCTTGTATTTATAAAGAATTGTATTTTTAATTTAAAACATTTAAATCATAGCACTCATTGTACATATACACATACATAATACTTCTTTTCAAGGACAAGTATTTAAGTTTTAAAAAAAAATATGATTATTTTTAATAAAAACCCGGATGTAAGGAAAAAACTGAATACTTCACTCGCAATAACGAAAGTGAGAAGACGGTTGAACAATAGTAAGAATTTAAAAAAGATTACTAAACGTAACAAAGAATTTCTTCGTTCTCTTGGATTTAAAATACAAAATGCTACAAATCACAGATTTACCTCAACATGATAATTCTATCGAAAGTTATGAAATACATACATACAATCCATACAATAATAGCTTTAAAGAAAACGATGAAATCAGAATACCAATTCATCAACAGGATGTGTACCTGCTACCATCAGCAAGCTCTATTTACATTGAAGGATGTGTAAGTGTATTTTCAAAAGATGCTGCTGGAAAAATAACTAAAAAAGAGGTTCAATTTGTTAACAACCCGTTTTCATTTTTATACCAAGACATTAGATATGAATTAAATGGGGTTGAAATTGATCGCATTAAAAATGCTGGCATAACCACTACAATAAAATCATATATTTCTTTAAATGAAGGGGAAAGTAAAGCTAGTGCAATGTGGGGGTGGAATGTAAACGGTCGTAGACACAAAAGTGAGAATTTCAGTGTCATTATTTCGTTAAATAAAATACTAGGCTTTGCCGAAGATTATAATAAAATAATTGTAAATTGTAGACATGAACTTATATTACAAAGAAGTAGATCTAATATGAATTGCCTGACAATGGAAACAAGTGATTATTTTGATTTAGAAGTAAAAAAAATACAATGGCGTGTTCCGCATGTACGAGTTGCTGATCGTGATAGATTATTGTTACTCAAATTATTAGAAAAAGATCGACCACTGCAACTAGCGTTTCGAAACTGGGATTTATATGAGTATCCAGTATTACGTAAAACAACAAAACATTCTTGGTCTATTAAAACAGCTTCTCAGTTAGAGAAACCGAGATATGTTATAATTGGCTTACAGACAAATAGAAATAATATTGCTACTAACAGCTCTTCTGTATTTGACCATTGTAAAGTGACAAATGTTAAATTGTTTCTAAATTCTCAATATTTTCCGTATGACTCACTAAACCTGAAATTTGACGAAGATAAATACAGTATATTATATGAAATGTATTCATATTTTCGACAGTCATATTACAACCTTCCTATCGACCCACTGCTTGATATATCCACATTCAAAAAAAAAGCACCACTGTTTGTTATAGACTGTTCACGACAAAATGATTCACTAAAAACCGGACCAGTTGACGTTCGGGTAGAAATTGAAAGTTCAGAAGATATACCAGATACCACAACAGCCTACTGTTTGATCATAAACGATCGTCTGTTTGAGTACAGACCGTTAAGTAATATAGTGCGAAAATTATCATGAATGTTATCGTCGACGTTCAAGGTTTTAAAAATGAAAATAATGAGTTTATGCCAAAAGAAATAGCAATTCAAAATGCAGAGCGTATCTTTGTAATCTTGATAAAACCACCATACCCGTTTTATAATTTAACTAAATCCGAGCGGTTCCAAGTAAGTTGGATTAAAAGAAACAGAGGAATAACTTGGAATGAAGGATATGTCCCATTTTTTAATTATAAGGTTTACATAAGTGATTTTTTAAACAACAAATGTATTTTTACTAAAGGTTCAGAAAAAGTTATTTGGTTAAAAAATATATTACAAAATGATAAGGTATATAACTTAGAAGATAAGAACTGTCCTAGTTTAACGAGATTGTATGAAAATTATACTTTATCATCCGATATTTTTAGATGTTTATATCATAACAAAATATGTGCGTTAAAAAATGTATCTTGTCTTTATAAATGGTGTCTAGAAAATAATATACTTTTCTAATAAATATAATGATCTTTTTTGTGTATTTTATTTGAAACTGACCACCTCTATTTTTTATTTCATAAAATATAGTAGGTACACCAACAGCATACATAGACAACATTAGTAACAAATAATTAAGGTATTATTCTTTAATTATAGGTATACACATGATTGGTAGGAAAACTACAAAGTTACACTAGTGCAAAAAATCATTTAAATTTTTATCAATTAAACCTGCATTAAGACTGAAATACACAATTTATTTTTATTTACTGTAAGAAATGAATAGTTAAAAGTTAGATATTGAGGTATCTGGATCAGGATCCTGATCCTGATCCAGATACCTCAATATCAAACTACTCTTGGGCCATCTGTTTCATAAACACACGGCTAGATGGCGCTAAGCGTCACGCAATTGACGTTTACATAAGAGACCACAAATTTCGCAGGGTCGGACTAACAGCACGGTAGCTCAATTGGTAAGAGCGTTTGGCCCGGTTTGCCAAAAGGTTGCTGGTTCAAGTCCCGCCCGTGCGCAAAAATTTTTGGTATCTTATTTCATCTTTATGAATATAAAATATGACACTGTGAGTGTTAAAAACATTCTAAAGCATTAGATAGCGAAGCGACATCAATTTCCAAGTTGAATTTATTCTGTAAAGAATAACTGCTTGGGCCATCTGTTTCATAAACAGACGGCTAGATGGCGCTAAGCGTCACGCAATTGACGTTTACATAAGAGACCACAAATTTCGCAGGGTCGGACTAACAGCACGGTAGCTCAATTGGTAAGAGCGTTTGGCCCGGTTTGCCAAAAGGTTGCTGGTTCAAGTCCCGCCCGTGCGCAAAAATTTTTGGTATCTTATTTCATCTTTATGAATATAAAATATGACACTGTGAGTGTTAAAAACATTCTAAAGCATTAGAAAGCGAAGCGACATCAATTTCCAAGTTGAATTTATTCTGTAAAGAATAACTGCTTGGGCCATCTGTTTCATAAACAGACGGCTAGATGGCGCTAAGCGTCACGCAATTGACGTTTACATAAGAGACCACAAATTTCGCAGGGTCGGACTAACAGCACGGTAGCTCAATTGGTAAGAGCGTTTGGCCCGGTTTGCCAAAAGGTTGCTGGTTCAAGTCCCGCCCGTGCGCAAAAATTTTTGGTATCTTATTTCATCTTTATGAATATAAAATATGACACTGTGAGTGTTAAAAACATTCTAAAGCATTAGATAGCGAAGCGACATCAATTTCCAAGTTGAATTTATTCTGTAAAGAATAACTGCTTGGGCCATCTGTTTCATAAACAGACGGCTAGATGGCGCTAAGCGTCACGCAATTGACGTTTACATAAGAGACCACAAATTTCGCAGGGTCGGACTAACAGCACGGTAGCTCAATTGATAAGAGCGTTTGGCCCGGTTTGCCAAAAGGTTGCTGGTTCAAGTCCCGCCCGTGCGCAAAAATTTTTGGTATCTTATTTCATCTTTATGAATAATATTTCAATAATTAAACCAGCTTCAAAAATCTTTTTGATCTTTATTTTGCGGTTTTTGAAAGCGGTTTTAAATTTTCTATTTTTTTTTTAATACCGAGCTTATTTACATTAACCTGATCTACCCTCGTTAGCCAAATTGTAATAAAGCTGCAATCTGCGTTATTGCCAATTATATTAATCAATGTATCGGAAAAGTGCACCATCATAGTATCATCCTATGTGCATCTAGGTGTTGTTTGAAATAGTTTGAATAAACTATAGATTCGAGAATACTTTACTTCGCTTCAGTAATAAATGTCATGCGGCAGTGTGACCCCACTCCTATGTGAGGAGTTCTTCAAACATTAAGTAGATCCATTTGAAGCTTCTGAGCCGTTTAAATGCTAAGCTTCTGTGGATGTACAGGATGACTTTTTTATCAGTACCGTAATTTTGTGTAAAGATTTCACTATTGCCCCCATAGTAAAAGTTGTTCATATTCATCAGTGGAGTCTTTACACAAAATTTTGGTACTGATAAAAAAGTCAAGTCCTGTATAAATTGTGTTAGGATTGGAGCCTGGCAACTACATATTTAGATTTAGATTTGATATGTAGTTTATCATCGATGTAACCTGAATTTTATTTACACTGGAAAGATTAATCATATTTTGTATTTTTTAAAAGTTCAATTTCTAGGAACTATTTTTAGAAACTACTCTAAAAATAGTTCCTAGGAATTGAACTACTCTTTTAGTCGGTACATTAGATAAGATACTTACATTCTGCTGCTTCAATTTGAATTTGATTTCCTTTAATACCAAAATAGAAAGCATAAAGTAAGCTATCGTAACGTACCTACAGTACTTTGGTGGTTTTTGTCAACAAAAGACTGCCGTCGTTTATCTCGATACAGAAGGAAGTTAACCGCCTGTTTAGGTTGATATTAATACATCACAGTGTTGGACGTCAATTAATCAAACGGACAGGACCGGGGCCGCGGTGACACTTGCCTCCTGAAATTGCTTGGAAGATACTAGAGGTTGCCGGCCATCCGTCTTGTTAATATTTATCAATTGTTTGTTATAAACGGCGACGGTTCTACGAAAGAGGTTATGGAAGGACAGCAGGGTATGATGGCTCGGCGGTTGGCACCGATATTAAAATTCGATGGTTTGATATAAATATTTTAACCATGATTTCAGATAAACTATTTATAATTGTTGCTTCAAGGAAGCAGTATTTGGTGTTTCTTTTTTTAAAGCCAGAATAGGATGCCATTTTCTTCTATGTTTGGTAATTCTTCGATCAAACATTGTATCTGAAATTACTATTTATACTTAAGTGAGACCACGAAGTTTTTGAAATAAGAACTTACACGCTGAGTAAACAAAACACTTTGAGGTCAACAAAAATCAATAAGGTGAAAATTTTGTTGGTAGGTAAGCATTATTATAGCAGGGGATGGTTACCCACATAGCAACAGTTTTATAATTTAGAAAGTAGGGTCACCGGAGAGAAAAAAAAGATCCATTTCTACACTTCGTTTTGTTATTTAAATTTTGCCGTTATTAACAGCCTTTCATCAGCAGCATCATCAATAATTGTGCTTTGTTTGTTCAAATAAGGGCTGTAATGAATTAATGAGTTCTTTCTTCTGCTCCAGTGCAACCAATACTCGAAACCAAAATAAATGATAAACAAAAAGGCCCGCATTCATGTCTGACCGACTGACAGTGGCATGAAGAGTTGTGGTCGTAATGATAAATCATTCGGGCTACCGACGCATTAATGGAAATGCTGTAAGTCACAGCTGGTGTCATTGTTGGGTTATTTTAAAAAATAAGATTTTTGTTGTGTATTCTTAGCGAAGTTAGATAGTGATCATTTTTTTCTATTATATTAGGTTTGGTTGGGAAGTCTATAGGATTATTTTTTTATTACAAGAATTTGTTGTTACAATAATTTGTTTATCATAAATAGAAGACGAATGTGTGATTTTAACGTTTTTAGTCCGAATTTTGAAGGCGGTTTGTTGAAAGTAACTTAAAAAAAAACGTTGGCGTTCGCCAACTAATTATGCTATAATATTTGGTATTCTCAAACGAACGAGGGCGCCATCTCCTGATGATAAAAACATATAATTACAAGATATCTGCTCTAAAAAACGAAAACTAAGTACTAAATTATTGCTATTATTACTCGATACTTAAGTTTGTAATAAGTTTGGTTTCAACAATACCAACGTGTAATTACATCTGAATATTTTGTTTTCTAAATGTTTATTTTGAAAACAGTCCATAATATTCGATATCCGTACGTGGGCCCAATCTAATCAAATTCAAATTGGCTTCATTAGCTAATTGCTCTTCACATTACCTCTTAGTGTCTAAAACACTATGCCGAAGTTACGCGACCGAAGTTCGGCATGATTACGCTCGCAATGCTATTTGAATTACTGACGACACATTATACCGAAAACGTCGGAACGTAAAATCAGCCGCGTAACTTCTTAATAGTGTGTTCAGATACTTTTTCTGTAGACTGTAGAGCACACATTATAAGTGAGGTCGGTGCCTAAGGTCTGTCGTATCTGAGGAATACGTCGGAATGTAAAATCAGCCGCGTAATTTCGGTCGCGTAACTTCGGCATAGTATGTTTAGACACCTATAATCGACCTCAATTTAATGAGGATTTAATACAGGTTGTGGCCTTTAATAAGAGCAACATTTCAAATATACAACGTGTCCCTGGATAAAGTGCCACCCCAAAAGGAGGTAAAACTAGACCATAACTGAACTTCAATTTAATTGAATTTTTTTTTTTGTTTTTTGTTACAGACCCTCGGTACAATTTTTTTTTTCTTCCAAACTAGTGGGTCTATTTGATTGAAATAAAGAGGTATGTTATGCTTACATCCTAGCAGTCATAGCACAATCAAAAATACCATGCAAAAAGATCGATATTGATACTTAAAATTACCTTTTTGCTTAAAAAATGCAATTTATATGTTGTATTTTTTATTGATATCGGTCTTTTCTCAAAATATAGGCTCTTTCAGTAACAATTTATGATTTTAAATGGTTTTATTTATTATGAAAAATACTTCGTTTATTTTCTAACAAAATAAATCTAACCAGCAATGTATTGCAAACAAATGTGTCCAGTCATAGAACTTGACATTCTCATTTACTACAACGAGTTAGCGATTTTGATATGCATTAATTAGGGATTATAATAATTTCGAATAACAATATCTCTCAATTACAGCATTTTAAAACACTATGACCAGGTTAAGGTAATAATGTATACTCAATAGAATCGTTGATTAAAAATTTTGCTCCTATTACAAGCCATGCTGTATATTATTTAACCATTTAACAGCCTTGATTACGTTACTTTGCAATTATGACATGCAATTACCTTTTTATTAAAAGCATATCATATGCACAATTTTCTTTACATGCCTCGCTGCTGTTTAAACGCGAGCTTAATACTGTCACTGAAAATACAATTTTATTACTGAAAATATGGAATCGTGCCTAAATAGAATAAAAAACCTCGAAAACAAAAAAAAATGGCTATCATTATAATGATACATTTGAAAAGACCTGAACGTAAGGCTTCCAAAAAAAATTTTTTTCGACGTCACTGTTTTGGCCACACTGTGCTTTTGATTTATAGCGCTCGTCTTGCGTTTTTATATAATTTGAGTGTTAGAGCGCTTTTATATTAGGCGACTTTAGCAGGGCGATGGTCGCAACAGTCGCGCTGCTGATAATTGGCAGTAGCGGCGCGTGGTATCCCGCCGCTGCAGCGCCGCTGTTTTGTGATGTATGGGCATCCGCTGCTGCCGCGCTGTTATCGTCCGCTGACGCCCGTCTGGTATAGTGGTCGAGAAATCGCCTACTACGCAACGGGTGCGGGTTTGATGAATGCAGCATGAACATGTCTGTTTGTATTGGTCTGGGTGTTTTCTATGTATATCATGTATGTATTTACAAAAAAAAAAGTATTTAAGTATTATATCCGTCGTCTGGCACCCATAACACAAGCTTTGAGTAGCTTACTTTGGGACTAGATGGCGATGTGTGGGAATGTCCAAAGGATATTTATTTATTTATCGTTCTAATGTGAAGGTGAATTGAGGGTTGATTTACACAAATAAGAGACGAAGCAAAATCTATACTTCTAAGAATAATTTCATCTTACCCGCTCCCTAATTTAGTATAATTCAGAATACTCTAATTTAGACATATTAAACCACACACTTAGTGACTTTGTTTCAAAGCTTTTCGTTTTGTAACAAAAAAGATGTTTTCACCTTTTCGAATCTTATATGTATCACTAGATAATACTTGTAACATGCACGTTACTTTTTTTTTTGTCTTTAACGCATGCGCAACTTTTAATGTGTTCAAAACTTTATATACCATAAAATTTTAAACTTTCGCGTTCCATTACAATAAGAACCTAACATGACAGGTCTAAGCACAAAATATTAAAATGAGTAAATACTACTCACTGCTCGATGTTTCGGCTGTTTTGCAGCAGCCTTGGTGACGAGTCAACTGGCGGATCGTGGCATCGCCTGCGTGGGCGGCACGAAGTTTCTTCCGCCACCCTCACATCACTTGATGTCAGTATAGCGGCTCAAAGTTTCTTTAGCCACCCTTACAACACTAGTTAAATTATTGTCAGTACAGTCACGTCGACAAACAACACTCACGGTATCACGGTTCGCATTTATCGGTGACACTCGTGGCCTACATTTATTGATCACTGGGTTCCATACTGATGACAACTTATACCCATCATCCCTATTGAAATTTTTGTATTGTATGTTGTTTTATTTACATTAATTATTGTATTTACAAATCTCGACTACGGTGGCCAGTCACAACGACTAACCGACTGCGCGGGACATATTATAGTGCACAAGTGTGTTCGCAAACACAGGTGCACTCTCTATTCCTCTCACTTTCATAGCCCAAAGGGACAGCAATCTGACACGACCGGAGAGAGATCAGGCGTAGGACTAGCAGCTTTACGTGCTTTCCGAGGATAGGGGGTGAAACACCGCCAACTTCCTAACTCTGGGCTGCCCTAAGAATTTCTAGATAGAAAAACCCAGGTACATATTTTTGGCCCGACCCGGGGATCGAACCCGGGATCCCTGGCGCAGGCGTTGCTTTAAAGTAGGAGGGTCTCCTACCGCTGCTTCTCCAAGGCAGTTAGTACATATAACTTACTAAGAATTCTGATAACACACTTAGCCATACAGTTTTTAGAAAGGCCACTCATAAAGATAAATATCTCAATGGTGCATCTCAACATCATCTTTCACAGTTAGTTACCATGGGCAAAACTTTGTTTCAGAGAGCGTGGGGCATCTGTGATGAATAAAACCTGGCTGCTGAATTCAGCATGCAAAGAAGGTACAAGCCAGTTTCCAGTACTACATCGTTGCGGACCCTATGCCATTGCCAAGCCCATGACAATTGAACGCCAACTTGCCTTATGGCGCATTTTCATTAGTCGATAACTCGTTTGGTATACAGCATGCGGGGACTTGCGGGCATTATACCGACCGTGATATCGACCAATAAAAGTCGATAAACAGCTTTCTTGCGGTTCTTGAGTCAAATATTTCCTAATTATTATATATTATATATTAAGGTTATTAGGGTTATTAGTAAATCTATCGCACTTTGGTGGTCGGAAGGTGAAAGCACCAACCACCAATTGTACGTACTTGTATGATGATGTAGGTCGACTCCAAGAAAACAACAGTTTGTATATTCACACTTATTATTGTCTCAGGTTCACAAGCACAAACAATATAAAGTCAGAAGAAAGAAGAGATGATAGCGAAGATAGGAAGATAACACAAATTAATAAGCGATAGCAATAACATGAATTATTTACGCGCGGCAGGTAGTATCGATATGAGCGGTATCGAGCGACACGGGCTTCGCGCGGGCGTGTGGATCTCGACTGGCGAGCGGGCCGCCTGCGCATTCTATGGAATGCGCAAAAGTGCTGACGCTCGCGACTTGTTACGATCGCGCGTGTCCATTGCGTTCGGCCGGCAAGCTCACTCGTTACATCCGATAAGTTCTCGGTGTTGTGTATAATGTTTTACTTGACTTATTAATATATAAATGAAATGTAAATATATAGGTAATTGTGTTATATTGTGTAAGTAAATAATATTAAGTAATTATAAATATTTGTTGTAAATAAATAGATTAAGTATAGTGTAGGTAATTAATATTTGTGTGTGTGCTATGTGTGTAAATAAATATAATGTGGGAAAGCTGCCCACATCACTCCCCTCCAGAGACCGTGTCTACGGGCGATAATAGTCCGGAAATCTAACTTGACGCCCGGAACGAGTAGTTTTAGGGGGTGAATTTACAATATCTTTACTTTTATTACTACAAGTTAAATTTTGATTTGAATCTTTATTTTTATTTAAATTATTTTCAATATTAGTTTTATTTAATGTAGTATTAAGATTTTTGTCGAGCAATGTATAGGCCGGCTTAAGGCGGTCTATAGACACTGTGACACTTTTATTTTTAATTTTAAGTTGAAAAGTTTTAGGGCCTCTAGTCAAAACTTCAAATGGGCCATTATAAGCCGGTTGAAAAGTACCACGTACTGTGTCATCTCTGACAAAAACGTGACTAGAAGTGGCCAGATCTTTATGTACGAAAATTTTACTGTTATGATGATTACAAGTAGGAACAGGTTTTAAATTAGCAGCAAAGTTACGTAAACGGGCTGAAAAATCGCAAATGTCGTTGGTGTGACAGTCTGATTTGTCACCAAAGAATTCACCGGGCATTCTCAAAGTTTCTCCGTAAAGAAGTTCGGAGGGTGTTGCCTGTAGGTCCTCTTTAAAAGCGTTACGTACGCCTAGCAGAACTAGTGGCAACGTTTCCGTCCAGTTTACGTCGCTGTGACAAGTAATGGCCGTCTTTAACTGGCGGTGGAAACGCTCCACTAGGCCATTACATTGCGGGTGATATGCCGTAGTCATCCGGTGTCTAAAACCTATCAGATTGGCCAGTTGTTCAAATAAGGCCGACTGAAATTGTCTACCGCGATCGGTAACTATGTCCGTGGGACAACCATATCGGGAGATCCAGCCAGATATGAAGGCTTTGGCCACTGCTTCTGCGGTTATTTCGCTTAGCGGAACAGCTTCGGGCCATCGCGTGAAGCGATCGATCGCTGTCAGGCAGTAGCGATAACCGGCAGATGGAGGTAGGGGACCGATCAAGTCCAAATGAACATATTTGAAACGTGCTTTCGGTAAACCTAGCGTGCCTACGGGTGCAGACACGTGTCGGTTCACTTTGGCACGCTGGCAAGTCAAACATGCCTTGGACCACTTGCGACAGTCTTTTCTCATTGATGGCCAAACATATCTTTCGGCAACTAGCTTGGCGCTAGCGTTAGCACCAGGATGACTAAAACTGTGTAAATTAAGAAAAACCTGATGACGGAACTGTTCTGTGACAAAGGGCCTGGGCGTCGGCGTACTGACGTCGCAGTACAATAGTAAGCGACTCCCAGGTATTGTCTTCTTCTCCAGGCGAAGAGAATTTGTACCATGGAGTATTTGGGCTAGTTCCGAGTCCGAGTCTTGTGATTTGGCAAGTTCTTCCAAATCGATAGGCTTCTGAACTTCATCAACGCGAGAAAGCGTATCGGCAACAATATTGTCTTTACCGGCTATATGACGTATATCAGTAGAAAACTGAGCAATATAGTCAAGATGCCTAAACTGACGAGGAGAGAGCAGTTATTCTTCCGTTCATGGAAGGCAAAGCATAACGGCTTATGGTCAGTGTAGATGGTAAAGTGGCGAGCCTCGAGCATGTGTCTGAAATATTTAATGCTCTCGTAGATAGCAAGGAGCTCTCTATCATACGGCGAGTATTTCTGCTGTGATGGGCTCAACTTGCGAGAGAAAAATTCAAGAGGTTGCCATGAATTGTCCTTATACTGCTGAAGAACCGCGCCAATCGCCATATCAGATGCGTCGGTGGTTAGTGCCAATTTGACCTCAGAATCCGGGTGGGCTAATAAAGCTGCATGACAAAGGCTTTCCTTACATGCTTGAAATGCTCTCAACGAGTCTCCCTCCAAGACAACCGGGTGCGAGCCTTTCACTGAACCAGTCAGCAATGCGTTCAAAGGGGCTTGAATTTGGGCAGAGTTTGGCAAGAAACGCCTATAAAAATTGATCATGCCCAAGAACCTCCTGAGCTGCTTGACCGTTTTGGGCACTGGAAAGTCCTGCAAAGCCTGGACCCTACCTTTCAGAGGCTTAGTACCAGAATGAGAGATGCTATAGCCAAGGAAAGACACTTCAGATTGACCGAAAACACACTTGGCAGTGTTTATAAGAATTCCATAGTCCCTCATCCTAGTAAATAGCTGACGGAGATGGTTCTCGTGGTCTGCTTCCGAGCGTGAAAATATCAAAAAATCATCCAAGTATGGATAGCAGAAGTCAAGGCCACGAGTCATCTCGTCAACAAATCTCTGAAAGGTTTGGCCAGCATTCCTCAAACCAAATTGCATGAAGGGAAACTCGTAAAGTCCGAAGGGTGTGGTGATAGCTGCCTTCGGAATATCCTCTTCGGCTATAGGGATTTGATGGTAGGCTTTGACGAGGTCTACGGTGGAGAACACTTTGCAACCTGTAAGATTCTGGGTAAAGTCCTGTATATGGCGGATGGGGTACTTATCCGGGATGGTCCGAGAGTTGAGCAGTCTGTAGTCTCCGCATGGACGCCAGCTATTGTCCTTTTTAGGGGCAAGATGAAGCGGTGACGCCCAGGGGCTATCGGATGGACGTGCAGTACCGTTCGCCAACATAGCCTCATATTCCAACTTGGCTATTTTAAATTTATCAGGAGCTAATCTGCGGGGTGGACTGGAAACTGGGGGGCCTGGTGTGGTGCGTATATAATGAACAGTGTTATGTTTCGGTGTAATGGGTGTGCCTGCCGGTCGCGTAATTTCCGGAAATTCAGCGAGAATCGCGTGATACTTACCGCTGCCAGTCAAAACCTTAACGCTCGAAACAAGAGAATCTGAAAAAGTTACACTTGCAACAGTAGATACATTAGTGTTACCGTCAACTAAACATTTGTTGCGGATGTCGACAACTAAATTATAAAAAGAAAGGAAGTCGACACCGATTATGGCTTTAGTAACATCGGCAACGACGAATTGCCAGATAAAGTCTCTACGGAGTCCAAGATTTAAACTTAACTGCACTGAACCGTAAGTGTTTATAGTAGATCCATTGGCGGCACACAACTGATAATTCGTTTTTGCACGGCGTTCACGAAAGACAGTCCTCGGTATGACTCATAGATCGCTCCCTGTGTCCACAAGAAACTGGATCTTGGATCTGCTATCAGTCACGAACAGGCGACCACTAGTCTTAGGGCAATCGTCAGCCGCCATTATCGACCGCCCATCGAGTTTTCCGCCTTAAAATCGCATGGGGAGATGCATTTGCTGGCCTTGCTACCAAACTTGGCATGGTACCAACAAAGCGAATGCTTCCTGTAGCGGGCATTAGATCGGCTACGACTGCGTTGGCGTTGGTAGGACTGGTTTCGAGATCTGGAGCGCTGCGACGAGAGAGCTTGTACCTTCTTGGTGAGTTCAGCGATCTGTCTAGCCATATCGTCCAAAATGTTGGTAGAGGATCTGCTCGATGAGGTGGCTGCGACGACAGGTGCTGAAGGCGCTATGTCCTGAATCCGGTCTGCCAAATCAGCCAGAGTCTCGATTGGAGAGGTAGCCTGTGAAGCGATGATCTGCTGCATGTTGTGTGGCAGGCGACTTGTCCAAATAGTTCTGACAAAGTCTTCTGGAACGCCAGGTCCTGCTAAGTTCTGCAAATGCCTAAGGAACTGGGACGGCTTGCGGTCCCCGAATTCCTCGTGCATGAGGAGCTGCTTCACCTTCTTCTCCTTTGAAGCTGAGAGACGCTTGATCAGCTCTGACTTAAGCTTCTCGTACTTACTTGACGCCGGAGGAGAAATAATAATATCCTCGACTTCCGCAGCATACTGGTTATCAAGCTGTGATATGACGTAATAGAATTTTGTCGAGTCAGCTGTTATGTTGGAGATCGCAAATTGGCCCTCTAATTGTGCAAACCAAATTGCAGGCTTGTCCGGCCAGAATGGTGCGACTCGTACTCCGACACGGCAAATATCGGACGATACAGTGGAAACGCGCCCGTGTTCGGCATCGCCATCTTGAACGGCACGTTCTGCGTCGCAATCTTGAAAATTAGGTGCGAGATCTTCACTGTCACTATTTGCCATCTTCTCGAGGTGTTCTGAAGGTGGTCACCAGTTTGGTGGTCGGAAGGTGAAAGCACCAACCACCAATTGTACGTACTTGTATGATGATGTAGGTCGACTCCAAGAAAACAACAGTTTGTATATTCACACTTATTATTGTCTCAGGTTCACAAGCACAAACAATATAAAGTCAGAAGAAAGAAGAGATGATAGCGAAGATAGGAAGATAACACAAATTAATAAGCGATAGCAATAACATGAATTATTTACGCGCGGCAGGTAGTATCGATATGAGCGGTATCGAGCGACACGGGCTTCGCGCGGGCGTATGGATCTCGACTGGCGAGCGGGCCGCCTGCGCATTCTATGGAATGCGCAAAAGTGCTGACGCTCGCGACTTGTTACGATCGCGCGTGTCCATTGCGTTCGGCCGGCAAGCTCACTCGTTACATCCGATAAGTTCTCGGTGTTGTGTATAATGTTTTACTTGACTTATTAATATATAAATGAAATGTAAATATATAGGTAATTGTGTTATATTGTGTAAGTAAATAATATTAAGTAATTATAAATATTTGTTGTAAATAAATAGATTAAGTATAGTGTAGGTAATTAATATTTGTGTGTGTGCTATGTGTGTAAATAAATATAATGTGGGAAAGCTGCCCACAGCACTCTTCATGCGGATCCTATCGACGAATGAAAACGGTTCCCCGAATGCGGGCCCTGTAGCATGCGTACTAGAATTCTTCCGCACGCCGCATGCGGACCCTATTGACAACTGAAATCGCGCCATTACTACCTTACACAAAGGGGGTGACGGTCCAGAAATAAGAATATCTTGAAACGAGCTTCCATCAAGACTTATTTCAAGCCGCCAAAAAAGATAAACATATCTTTACCACCTGGAAAGTGCACTATACCTCTTCAAGGGTGTACTTACATATATTTCCAACATTAGGCAAACCAAACAAAGTATAGGCGTGCGGAGAAAATACCAGCACGGAATCCAGTGCAAGCAAGGACCCAAGCTAGATCAATCACTGCAAGATGACAAGACAGAGTTAACTGTTTCTGCGTGGATAAAAACGTTAATTAATATTATTCAGTGACGGTAGTTCAATGTTAACACAACTCAGTGAATGCTGTAAAGTGTTTGCTACGTCGAGTTTTTTTTTAAAATATGAGCTATAAGTATACGTTGAATAGTGCATTATTCCATGAATAATAATCGCGACAACTTCAGAAACAAGTACACCTTTTCTACTTGTAACTGATTTCGTATCTTTATCTATACTAATATTATAAAGCTGAAGAGTTTGTTTGTTTGTTTGTTTGTTTGTTTGTTTGTTTGTTTGAACGCGTTAATCTCAAAAACTACTGGCCTGATTTGAAAATTTTTTTTTACGTTGGATAGTCCATTTATCGAGGAAGGCTTTAGGCTATATAACATAAAGATACAACTCATAAGACCACAGCAGAAATAAAAAATGTTGCGAAAACGGGAGAAAGATATTCCTTTTGAGAGCTTCCGCTGCGTACGCTGCGGAAACCGCTTAAGTTACACAAAAATCACGTATGACAGGATTGTTCAGCATTAAGAGTTCTATAATAAAGTCCGCGACAGCATATGTCTATCTTTTATGGTTGACTTACTACAACCTTCTTTATGTTAATAAATTTGTAAAAAAATAATGCATTATTTTTAGAGGTGTATTATACACACAGGTATTTATTATTATCAAAATGAATACATTCATCATCACGAGCATTTTATTTAGAACCAAGTTGCCCTTTATGTCATTTGATTTCAATAAATATCTTAGGAGCTATCACAGTTTTAACATAACTCCGCACCAAAATAATGTTCGCAGCTTAAGTACAACCTGCGCTTGCGCTAAAATATTATAAAGCCGAAGAGTTTGTTTGTTTGAACGCGCTTATCTCAGGAACTGCTGGACCGATTTGAAAAAAATATTTCTGTGTTGGATAGCTTATTTATCGAGAAAGGCTTTAGGATATAAAACATGACGCTGCGACGGGAGGGGAGGAAGCAAACTCAAAACGCGCGGACGAAGTCGCGGGGGACCGCTAGTTAATTGATAAAAAGTTAAACAATTTTAATCGGACTTGCAGGAAATCACGCAAACAATAACGCAAATAAAGAGGATATCGTTGAATACTTTGTTATTTACTTCCAATGAAATCTTGTTGATACAGTAGAGTAAACGAGTATGTTAAGTATTGATCAACTAAAAGAACAAAAAGAGGATTTTCCTTTACCTATTCGTTTATTCCGATAATGCGGGGAACACTGGAGCCTTCAACTTCCAAGTTTAATTAGCCAGCGAAGTTTCTCGACTGCGTACACTTAATCCTCTTCATATACAACACACATAGACAACATTGTTTCCATTTATTTACTTTCTAATTGGATCAATATTATTAAGTAAAATGATTTGCTTTGTTTATTTTTTAAAGTTTTATTGAACTGTTAATTGCACAATTGGCGGACCTAATGCCTTATGGCATTCTTTATCAGTCAAGCGCTTGTCTATGTCTTGTTTGTACTTTTTTCTACAATGTAACGTCTCACTCGTCACAACTGGAAGGGAAATTGTGTATTTTGTTACACAGCTAGACAAAAAAGCGATAAATACTCGTAGTATTAAAAAGTATTTTTAATGTATAGGAACAGCCAGACATTTGACCTTGGTGGCAATTCTCTTTCTTCTTGAAAACTTTAAAATTATAGTCATGAGGTAACATAAACATAGATAATAATGGGTCCAAGTATATTTGTAATAAGTTCAGTTTATTAATAGTTTACACTGTATATTACTTAATCTGTAGGTAAGAGCGTAATAAAAAAAATAAAAAAAAACATCTTCCCTTAAATAAGAAAACCGGCCAAGTGCGAGTCGGACTCGCGTACTGAGGGTTCCGTGCCAACTTTAACTGATTTAAGGAATTCACTTTGCTAAAATACCACATATTTTGTTGACAGCAAATATAACTTTGTTTTTCATAGTGTTTGTATGAAGTACAAAGTTATGTTTGCAGTTGTTGAAAATGAGCTATATCTCAAAAACTGCTAGTTCGATCTCGTTCAAACCAATTTTCATTGAAAGTATTTGTTAAGATCTCATCATCATTATCAGCCAAAGTACGTCCACTGCTGAACATAGGCCTCCCCCACGGATTTCCACAGCGACCGATCACTAGCGGTCTGCATTCAGTTTGATCCTGCGATCTTTATAAGGTCGTCTGTCCATCTAGTTGGTGGACGTCCCACGCTGCGTCTCTGGTCGAAGGGTCTCCAATCTAGAACTTTCCTGTCCCAACGGCCATCAGTTCTTCGCGCTATGTGCCCTGCCCATTGCCACTTGAGCTTACTGATTCTCAAGGCTATGTCTGTTACCTTAGTTCTTCTACGTATCTCCTCATTTCTGATTCGATCCCGTAGAGAAACACCCAGCATAGCCCTTTCCATCGCTCGTTGTGTGATTTTGAGCTTCATTATAAGGCCCATAGTAAGAGACCATGTTTCGGATCCGTATGTCACATTCACACATTAAGATCTACATTATGTATTTTTTTTCAAAATTTACGCTCGTTTGGTTTAGAAGTTAGATGGGGGAGGACGCCCATTTCACCACTTTGGAAGCGTGTATCTCTCAAACCTTAGACGTTAAAAGAAAATGGTTTTTGAAACCTTAATGTTATTTTAAAAGACCTATCTATAGATACCCCACACGCATAGGTTTGAGTAAAAAAAATTTTTCGGTTTTAGTTTCATGCATGGGAGCCCCCCCTTAAGTATGATTATTTTTTATTTTTTGTATAAAGCGGTTAACAGGATACACCTTTCTATCAAATTTTAACAGTGTGATGCTTATAGGTACAGAATAAAGTGGCTGTGTTATACGGATGGACATACAGACAGACAGACTTGACGAAACTATAAGGGTCCCGTTTTTTGCCATTCGGCTACGGAACCCTAAAAAAGCACTGTATTATACAGGTTGGCCCAAACAGTGACGTCCAAAATTTTTTTTAGAAGCCTTACATCCAGCGCTATCCAAATATACCCTATGTATGTTAGCCGATTTTTTGTACTTTTGATATTAATTTTGTAGCAAGTTTTAAGAATTTTCAAACGAAAGTTTCTTCACTTTTTATGGTGCTATGCCGGAACAAAAAAGCCTCGAAAACTACAAAAAATTGTCCATCATAAATATGGTATTGTTTGGTATTGGACAGCCCTGGATGTAAAGCATCCAAAAAAAATTTGGACGTCACTGTTTGAGCCACCCTGTATACGCAATAACAACTCTGCTATCTTCTGCTGCCACTGAATTTGTTTATTCTGTAAGTAGTCGGCTTATTTGTCGTGGCAAGATCGTATCTTCGTAGCATTTACTCGTATTTGTAGACATTGCGTATGTGTCATAGTAAGCTCGTAGCAAAGATGCACTAGCACTGGCTACGTGTTTTCTTGTCAATTTAGAGGGTTTTCACACACATTTTATTAAAATAATATATTTTAGGTAACATCAATTTAGTAAGTTCATCAACTTATAAAATAAAAAGCATTTTCCAATCTTCTAACAGTATCTTTCATAAACCAAAAACAAAGTTGAACAAAACACTCCTCGACTCTATCCGACGTAGACTACTTATTAAATAACCGCTCAGCGTTATTAATAATGTCGATCTCGTTAACACTAACAGGTGCTGCAGCTGGAAAAACTTCGAAACTAACACTTGTTACAACGGAGGAGAAAGAACTAATCAAATTAAAAGTTGTTTCCCGAGGGAAGTTTGCTTCCACTATCATTATAATCTCGCCTACATGTTTCGGGTCGAGAACTCACTAATTTAACTTTCGAGAAGTGTTGGTGATTACGTAGGCTCAAAAAAAGCGCAATGTTTTTTTTGTTGTTCAACTTTCTTTTAGTGGCGTTTTCGTGTAAAAGTGAATTATTTTTATTTAAAAATATTTTTTTAGGTTAAACATAAACTTTTATCACACCATGAAAAAAACGTTGTTTTTACTTTTGGGTTGCACTATTTTCTCAGTTCATGATGTCAGTTTTTTTTTGTGCTGTACACGCTATGATAATATTTCTTAATATACACAAGTTACTATAGTATTGTATTCGTTGTTAAAAAATATAAAAAAAGAAATAAAGCACAGCACAGTTTTGGCGAGCGATTTCAGAGCGTTATATATATTTTTTAAAGCGCTAAAATTAAGTTACGACGTCCATATATAGTTGCCTTCTCTACTGGTTTAGCTTAAAATGTTTTAACAAGTATGAACGATTTTAAGCCAAATAAAACTTTATATTTATTGTTTCGTACTTCGTATTCTTAATAGCAATAAAAAACAAATATTTGACTAAAAAACATTAAATCTACAAGACATGATTTTCATATTTTCTCGTAGGTAATATTTCACAGACTCAAATTCTTTTGCGGGGATTCGATTTCCGTGGCATTGAAATGGCATTCACTTCTTCAAGGCAAATATTTTTCAGCGTTTGACGTCAACTTGTGCCGAAAACACATCTTGAATTGACTTTTCAAGAAAACAGCCGTATCTGATAGAGCAGAAACCTAAAATGTATAAGGAATTTGAAGCAATTCCTTAAAACTCATTCATTTCGTTACATGCACTCGAAATCATCTCTCAGCATTTTTGTAAAAATAATGCTTCTTGTTTTCCATGTTGTGTGTGATAATACTTTATTTTTTTATTTCCTCCAAAATCATATAAATGTAGAATACAAGTAAAATTTGACAGAGTAAGGCCTTATTTTTATAACGTTAGATCAGAAATATCCTGCGAATAAGGCACATATCTTCCTACAATGTATACCTATATGTCAGCAAACATTTATGTAACTGTCATTTTAAAATCGGTCATTTTATACTTATTTTATCGGATAAGTCTTATCTGACGTTGGTAAAATCGGTTCTTAAAGATAGATATAACTAACGCGTGTTACTTAGAAAACATAACGTAAATATTAAAAAAATAGGAAAGTAAAGTCTTTGAAACAACAAAAGTACTCAAACTAAAAAGCAATCCATAAAAATGAAAAACTCCACTGCAAAGTCACAAAGCGGAATAAAAATAAGTTCTGATTCACTAATAGCATGCTAAGGAGCAGAAAAGGAGCTGGCCCATAACGAAGCAAGAGCTCCCAGCACAGTTATTACTAACGGACCATTTCAAGCAATCTTGAATAGTGGCGTGCTAAGGCTGATTTATTCTACTGAGTGAAATTAAGCAAAAATGAGAATAGATTTCAGACTCAATTGAACAAAACTATGAATGCTTTCCACTATAAGCAATTTGAGATTTGATAATTTGTGGGTCAAGAGATTCAGATACTTTCAAAGGTACGTTAAAATCACAGATCTTTGTCAAAATAACAATGGATTAAATTCCAAGTATTTTTTCGGACAACTTATCAGACTTGCTGGTCGCAATCTTTTTTACTTCACTACCTAATTTATTTGTCATTTCTAAATCAGTGTTTAAAGCTAGGGTAAAAGCGCACTTCCTTTCGCTTTAAAAAACTGACGGTTTTTTTCTGTTATTGGATTAATTATAATATGTACGTATACCATATGTATATATTAATTTGTTTTATTGTGTTTGTAATATAACGTGTCTTGGTTATACATAAATATATTATTTTTATAATATTTTATTATGTATATTTATATTTCTGCACACCGCTTTCTACCTCATTAATTAACGTTGGTTTCTCTACCCAATGGCTATCTGGAAGAGATTGTTTCCAGCGATAAGACAGTCAATATTGTACAAATTATTTTTATGTAATGTTATTGTTCCTTATATCCTGACTTGTGCAATAAATAATATAAATTATTATTATTCTAACTAAGATCTACAGATATTCATTCTTCCATAACAATAGTGGCTTCTCTTATTATGTTTAAGATTTTTATCTTGGTATGAAGTATTATCAAAATCTTCAAACATGTAATACTAATCTTGTTTCATGTCCATGTCTACGTAATTTCACGGCCATTAGTTTGCGCTGATTACTGAAGAATTGGTATCTTTATACATAAGCAGACGTTATGTTGCTAAGCAAATGAACAATTTTTCTTGAGACGACCTCCGTGGTGTTGTAGCTAAGAACGCTGGTTAAAATAGAAGTCATAATTTTCTTTATAGTCTCGGGTCAGGGTGTTGCGGTACCACTGTTATGTCTTATTTTCCATAACACAATTGGGATCAGAGCAATGTATGTGATCGTTTTCCAACCATATTTTATATTTTTTTTATGAATTGCCGCAAAAATCGTTCCTCTACAAAATCGAGCTTCGAGTACCTATCTAGTTGCCACTTCAGAGTCCAGACAGCTATCGAGTTATTTATCTGCAGGTTGATTTAGTAACTTTAAAACCATAGCAGTGCGATTTCCGGGCGAGAAAAGCATGTTCGGAGTCAGCGTGTCCAAGCAGATTAGTCACCATCAACGTTATGGTAACCACTGCTACGAAAAACCACACGGGAATTTTTCAATGGAACCGGTTGCCAGTGGTCATCAGAGTGTGATCATGCAATCTTTACAAGGGGATCATTGCGTCGGTGAACGCCTTGTGCTGCGCCTTGGTGGACGGATCTCTAATCGAGATAAGACCAAAAACTATTAACAATTCAGAATAAAATACGGTTAAGTAATAACCCTACGGCACATCACTAACCGCAAATGGTTCGTTCTTTTCCACCGCTTTGTCAAAGCGATGGCGATTTGGATGCCGATCTACGAGATAACATTTTTTATCTAGACCGCATTTTATATTACCTAGTGAGAACGTTTATCTATTTTGGAATTGATATGATTAGAACCATTGCTTAATAAATAATAAGCTTTTGTGATTTAATATTTAAAACTCGCAAACATTATTTGAAAAATTACACTAAAAGTAAAACACAACTCTACAGTTTAAATAAATAAGGGCTGATTTTTCAATAGTCAGATAAGAAATATTCATCGAACAAAATACAATATGGCTAATTTGAAAACGTCACCTAATTGTCAGCAATCATACGTAACTGTAATTTTTTTAAACCTGTCGCTTTCTTATTTATCAGTCTGATAAGTTTTATCTGACCATTGAAAAGTTGGCCCTAAATCAATTAAAAAGTAACGTGTTTCTACACCATCAGTAAGACGTTACGTGCTGAGTGTGATAAACTGTCCATTTGTTTCTTGACAAAACACCTTTTATTAAAACAAAAACTCAAAAGAAGTAGAAAAGGAACCAACAGAGAGACATTCTAATTGATATTAATTGGTGTACAAAGCAGTCTGATTTGCCTAGGCAAGCCATCTAGCTAGCTATTTCCTTTTCTGAGAAAATTGGCTTTGCTGGTCTTAGCTAAAGCCTGCGCAATAGTATTTTTGAGATGTGTCGTTCACTTTTCTATTTGTTGTATCTTGTTTCCAAGAAAAAAGGAGTTGTTACGCCAAAACCAATGAACTGCTTATGTAATTCTCAGAGTTCAGAATAATTCTGCTTGGTTTATGTTGCTTCATATTCCGTTAAGCTTTACTTAAAATTTTATCTAGTTCTTTAAAAAAGAAATTAAATACTTTAGTTAATCTTACATAAAACCATGTTTTGAAATCGAACGTAATTGTTTGCCACAATAACACAAACACATCTTGTAATGAGAAAGTTGATACTGTCAGTGGTAATAGTGTGTCACTAATTCGTACATAATTGAAACTATCAAGTACCAAATAAATCAACAGAGACGTAAATTGAATGCATACCTAATAATTATACTATTAGGGTAAAGCACAATACACACAGTAGGTCTACATTCGCGTAGAGATATCATCATCATCGAATAAAGAGCTTATTTATACCGAATCTTTTAGAAGATAAATTCTAGAAAACACTCTGAAATTATTTTACTTAATAGAGGTTTAAGTTTGATATAATCGAAAATAATTCATATATTCCTTAGTATTCAATATGTTTTTTTTTTAGATTCTGGTAGTGTATTTCCGCTACATTTCTACTGAAGTCACTACTAATATTGAGATGATATCCTTAACGCACTAAGTCTAACACGACATCAAAGAGATTGGGTCATTATATTAACTGTTTTTACACCTTTGATCTCAGAAAGTTATTCAAAATCAAACTATGCATAAAAGCTCCGATTCTCTCTTACTTACCAATATTGTTTAATTATCAAAGTGATTTTATGTTCTCGTTATGGGTGCTGTTCCACCAGAGATGTGCTATGCTACGATGCCATGGATGCGTTTGATATCTACCAATCATATAGTGAATACTGATTCAAATAAGACAAGATTTTAAGGGTTCCGTAGCCGAATGGCAAAAAACAGAACCATTATAGTTTCGTCAAGTCAGTCTATCTGTCTGTCTGTCCGTATGTCACAGCCATTTTATTCTGTAACTATAAGCATTACACAATTTAAATTTGGTAGGAAGATGTATCTTGTTAACCGCTTACCGATTCTCATACAAAAAATTAAAAATAATGACAGCTAAGGGGGGGTGGGGGGGCTCCCATACATGAAACTAAAATTAAAAAAAAAAATAGTCAAACCTATGCGTGTGTCTGTGGATAGGTCTTTTAAAGTGACATAGAGGTTCTTAAAACCATTTTCTTTTAAAATCTAACGTTTCATAGCTAGACGCTTCCAAAGTGGTAAAATGGGCGTCCACCCCCATCTAATTTCTAAACCAAGCAAGTGTAAATTTTGAAAAAATATAAAATGTAGATCTTAACAAATACTTTCAACGAAAATTGGTTCGGACGGGATCTAACGAGTAGTTTTTGAGATATAGCACATTTTCAACAACCGCAAACATAACTTTGTACTTTATACAAACACTATGAAAAACAAAGTTATATTTGCAGTCAACAAAATATTGTGGTATTTTACTAAGTAGAAGTAAGTGGATTCCCTAATTCAGTTTAAGTTCGCACGGAACCCGCAGTGCGCGAGTCCGACTCGCATTTGGCCGGTTTTATTTTTATTTGGAAGGATGCGTGCTATGGATGCGAGCTATAGATGCGTGAGCGCTTCTCCCCTCACCGCGCCGCCCCCGCCGCTTCCTTACTATCGACACATAGCATAGCTCGAGATGCGCAACTTTCTTGCACAGCTTCTTTGCGGCTGCGCATCTTAGTAGCGCATCTTCCTCGCACAGCTACCTAGCGTAGTATTGATTGAAACGGTCACACATTTTCGTAGCGTAGATTTCACATCTTCGCAGCATACCTGCATAGCACATCTGTGGTGGAAAAGAACCCTATGTCGGCAAACCGATCAATACGACATTATACAAAAGCAAGGTTATAATAATATGTCTTTGAATTTCCACTTTCTGCTTTCATCAGAAATATTATTTCACTTATAGGAGTCTACTGTATTTGTGTTAGTTGTTGTAATAGCCATCTTAACTTGCAAAGATTAATTGATTTAATTTGTCTAATTAAACAGCGAATATTGTATTCACAGAGATGTGTTTACCACAAACTATTATTATATTTTACAACCTAAGTTTGAAATGGTTGATAATTTATGATATTCTTACGTCAAAATAACTCACGGGTTTTAAAACTGCTCAATGTTTTTTCTAAATTACTGTAGTAAATTTCAATTTTCTACAAACTAGTCACGAGAGTCATGCGAAAAAATAAATAAAATATACCTACCAAATAATTTTTCCAATTCGTAAAATACTTATTAATGCAATTTCCAACTCAGCTTAAAATCTTGACTAGGAACCACTTCAATTAAAAAAAAAGTTATTATACTATGTAATACCTTACTGACATTTAGGGTGATCAATAAAACAGAAACAAAACCAAGAATGAAGAATACGTCTTTTAAAGCTACGTTCACAATGGCTTAAAGTTTGATGCTTAAGGCGCTACCCGGATTTTTAACGCGCACACTAGCACCACTTTACTAGAAATATCATAACTCGTAAAGTAAAAGACCTATCAAAAATCTGGTAGATACGATTGTAGCTCTGGCTTTGTAGTTTAGATACAATGTTTAAGTTCAATAAAACAGAGTTATCTATAGTTACAGTTAGAAAAATGCCAAAAGTGGCCATATTTAGCAGTTTTTCTAACTCTAACTACAGTAAACTACTTTAGAAACAATTTAAACGTTCTGAATAAACTATAGAACCTGTGTCGGAAGTCTCGACATAGTTCCGTGTAAAACCACCAGGTGGCGCTCGAAAAATTCTGAGACAAAATTGGTGTTTTCGTGTATTTATTGGTTGAGAAGAATTTTTGAATGATGCTGAAAAAACTACAAATGTTTTTTAAGATTTATTAAAGATATAGCTACGTAAGTTAAAATGATATTTGATGAATTAGAAAATCATAAAATTGAAATTGTCGACGCGAAATGTCAAAAATGATGCATCAGACTTCGCCCGGTGTACTACAATCGTATCTACCAGATTTTTGATTGGTCTTTTATTTAATGAGTTATGATTTTTCTACTAAAGTGGCGCTAGTGTGCGCGTTAAAAATCCGGGTAGCTCCTTAACAGATAACTCTCTGGCCAAACTTCAACTAGAATATCGTAGATGCTTTGACTAAAATGCATGATACTAGAATAATAATACTTATGGTCATGTTTTAACTTTGACAAGTAAGCACTAATCAATGAATCATTGAAATATGGAACGTCATTTAGTATGAAGTATTGGAAAGCTAACGCCAACTAGACCTTATAAGGACATTTGCTTACCATCATTATTAGCTAAAGGTTGTCCACTGCTGAACATAGGCCTCGCCCACAGTTTTCCACAGCGACCGATCATAAGCGATCTGCATCCAGTTTGATCTTGCAATCTTTTCAAGGTCGTTTGTCCATCTTGTCGGTGGACGTCCTACGCTGCTTCTTTAGTTGAAACTCCAATCTAGAACATTTCTGCCCTAACGGCCATCAGTTCTTTACGCAGCCATTTGCCCTGCCCATTGCCACTTGCATTTTGAAACACTTTCAAAATAAAGTGGCTGTGACATACGGACCGACAGACAGACAGACAAACTTGACGAAACTATAAGAATTCCCATTTTTTGCCATTCGGCTACGAAATCCAAAAAAAATACGACGATTGATTCGGTTTGGCGTTAGTTTTTTGTTGTCAATGCGGATTTAGCTCGGACGGGGTCGTGACCAACATTTTACGCCATCAAGCAGTAAACGTAAACTGTTCAATTTTACTCATAAGGTCCCAAGCTCCTCCTGAATTTTATCACGAACTGTCGCGAGATGCGTATTCCCGTATTAGCGGTCTCTTAACGCGAAATTTAACTGCACAAGTTTATGTAAAGGCCTCGAACTGTGCGGGAAGTGTTAATATTTGCCACGATAAATATAGCTCTTTGAGTTTAGATTACTGCCTTGGGGGTATGAGCTTAAATTTCACTTTAGTTTGTCATGAGGATGGACTTGAATGTTTTATTGACATATCTGTATGTTTAATGTTTTTTTTTATATACAATTTTATCTGTAATCAACGACATTAAACCTAGAGCTTAACAAGTAAGCGATAAAAAATTATAGGACCTCAACATAAAAAAATATAAGTAGAAGTAAATTCTCTGAATGATGCAAGGCGAATATGATAAAATAATAAGATCTTAGTAATATACACGACTGTGTAGTAAATAATTAGGCGCCTGT
Organism: Pyrausta purpuralis; assembly: GCA_963924145.1. Lineage (NCBI taxonomy): Eukaryota > Metazoa > Arthropoda > Insecta > Lepidoptera > Crambidae > Pyrausta > Pyrausta purpuralis. The sequence continues at coordinate 15,936,428 of OZ001653.1, read as the reverse complement.
TAATTTATGACATAAATGGCAGCAGCAGGTAAAAGAATGAGCCTTTTGCTTCAACTATGGCCTAACGCGGAAGTTTGGTCGAGTTATACCATAAAAATATTATCCCTTTTGGAAAACAAACGACCATAGCGAGAAGTCAGTAGCAGAAAACTGTGTGATAAAAAGAGATGCGAGATACGATGTAGCAGAACCATTTTTGGCGGCTGGCTAATAGTAAAGCGCCCCATAAGGGCTCACTCAAAATTACTTCCTCGTCTTTTTTTATCATTTCAAATGAAATTGTGTATACACATAGTTTGGACAAATAGTGCTTTTGAAACACGGTGACTTGATCGGTGATTGATTGTTGTTTACCACAGCGAAATAACGCCAACATTTTTTTTAACAGGTAAATTAGTTCAAATCGAAGCCTCCTTATTTATGAATTTTATGTTTTATATTTGACAATGCGCTTTAAATTTAAAGTACACTAAATTTAATAACGTGATAAAGTTTATTAACGTGAAAAGTAAAGACAAAATATCATGATGCATATTTATAAATATTTTGTGCACAAAATAATCACATGGATGGAAGATTATCTCATTTTAAGTTAATTAATGTATTACTTAAGTTAATTACTGTCATCCTTAATCGTTTTCGTTTGACAACTTTTGCTTGGCCTTCTTTTTTGATAGGAAAATTAATCGCTCGGAAAACGCTGTTACCAAAATCGATATTTGTTTTTTTATTGATTGAGATCATTTTTGGTATATATTTTTTAATTTCATAAATTGAAAGATTTTATCACGACGGAAAGTCGAAAGATTCGACATTTAGAATGCTTCAAATTGTGCGCACAGGCACGTCGTGAAATATCTTCAGTATTTACAGTTTCGGAGTCGACTATTCTCAAAGTGTTTAATTCTAAGTTGCTCCCAGTCACCTCACAGTTTTGCATAGTTATCGTGCCGTTCCCAGAACCACGGAACAGTGTGTCAACTGAGTGGAATTCCTCACTAAATTGAGATTCGTACTTTAAATACTGTATGTGCATGCGCTTTGAGATCAAATGACACAATTTTTTAAAAGAAAATTGAAATAGGTCTAGTGTTATTTGAGAAATAAACTTGCTAAGTATAAGTTTGTTCATGCAACTAAAAAAAGAGTTTGACCAATTGCAGGGCTTTGGGTAACCTAATTATGGATTATCAATATTATGTTGCTGTCAGTTGAAACAAAAACTCAGGTTTAATGTTAACTAAAATAATAATGAATTTTATAAGTTCCTAATTCCGGAATTTAACATGTCCGTCGACATATTTAACATCGATTTTATGCAAAGTTCTAGAATGTATTTCTCTTCATAATCGCAACTCTACTGAACTGAGTACTGCGACTGATTTAATTGAGTTTTACTCAAGCTCAAGATCAAATCCAGCTAGAAATCAAGCATTGGCGCTCTTAATGAGAAGCGTTTAAAATCCAATCTAGCGAAATACTTACCTGACTCTCGAATAAATATAGTCAGCTTCCAAAAGAAGCGCAAGATATTCGGCTGTTTTCCTATTTCAATGTGAGTTCATTTACCTAAATTGCTGTTTAAATGTTCAAAGGATAAGTCAGAAGATACAATCGCAGCGCGTATGCGGTCGTAATAGAGACTAGAAATTCAGTAGGCTCATTAGAATACTTACTGTAAAATAGTATACAATGGATAATTTGTTGAAAGCAAAACTAATATTATTGACAAATATTCTTATTAAAAATTTTGAACGACCTAACTTTGACATTATATGAACTAACTTTGACAATTTAATATATTTTTTAAAAAATGTGTTAAATAAAAATAATGTGAATTAAGCTGTGAAATAAACTAATACCAATTATTAAATTGCTTAATTATGTGAACATTTTACCATTCATGCTACCAGATGGAAGCATGTCTTGGACTACTAAAATTTAAAAATATTACTTAAAATGTGTTCAAGCTGTGACTTACGGGTGCTTATTAAAAATACTTCCTCCATGTTTATTGCACCCAAAACCATACCACACATTTTTTTGCACAACCTCCGGAAAATACTTTTTGGATAAGCAAAATAGCATTGTATCAACTCATTATAACAATAAACGATATGCACTTCAAAAAAAAGGAAGTAATCAATCCAATGTGTATGTATGTGATGTCGTTGGAATTTAGTAATATTTGTGTATATAGATTTCTTAAGGCTTTCATTTATTAAGGTATGCAAAATTTCGTAAGTGTATGTATGTTTGTATATTTGTATGTCTGTCCACGGATATCTCAAAAACGAGAAGCTATAGCGAGATGATAGTTTATTAGTACAATCAGGTAAACTCCAACTTAGGATACAGTGTAGGTTTAATCAAAATCGGTTCAGTCCTTTTTGAGATATGGGTAATAACTAAAAATCATGAAACAATTTATAAATAAAACCAAATTAATAATAAAATAATTTAAAAAATATTATATTTTAAAAAACAATCTCTATTGGAGTCAGTGCATGATGTCCAGCTTACCTACCTACACCAACAGTTAACACAAAGTTTTTTGAAGGCGGTTTAATTTTTCATTACGTGTAAACGATAAGCGTCCAATTTTATACATAATAGTGGTACTATTAGAAATCATAGTTCTACGAGTTAATTGTAACAAACTGTGATAATCTTAAAGATTCCTTAACCTATCAATTGAGTAGCGGTACTTCTTTATCCATGTCCATTTTGTCACGAACTTACGACCCGGTTACGGCCGAACGCGTCACGCTTAACATTAAGTTACGTGGTTACGCACCATTAGTTGAGATTTCGCAGTTTCACCCTGTCTCAATTCCGAGGACTATTAAGGGAAAATTTCATTATAAGAATTGCTCGGAATAAGCGATGAAAGTCAAAGTGCGTAAGAGATTTAGCGGAACGTAGTATTAAAGGCGAATTTCAATTGTTATGCTTCTGATAACGATGATCTCATACATTCAGAAACAGTAAATTTAAAATATATCACTGTAACTAAAAGTTAATGCGTAGACCACTAAGGTTATTTGTGTTGTAAGCCATATAAAGTGTAAACTTTAGTTTTTACCACTTAATTCACAAATTCACTAGCAGAGTACCATAAAACGTACAAAACTCACAAAAAAGAAGGTTAACACTAGTTTATTTATATTCCAACTACATGCTTGCATTGTCTTATGATGTAGAATTTTATGAAGTAGCATTATCGTAGCGCCAAATAGTCTTGAGGCCTAGGTCATTAGTTCAATTTGACAAATAGTTCACACTTTAAATACATCAAAATTTATACTGTACGATCTTTTACTGTACAAGCAGTCCGTCTATGGAACTCTCTGCCCCTTTCTATCAGGAAGTCAAAAACGGTGCCTACTTTCAAGCGCAAAGTCAAGGCCTTTTTCTTTTCTCGTCTATAATTTCTATGGTTCTTTACCAATATCATCTTACTTCCCTTTTCTGTTCTTACTACACTTTTATTCCGTCCTGGTTTTGTGTTACTGTCAGACCCGCTGGTCCCAACCGATAATGCATTGTTTTACCCTTTTTATTTATAATAATATGGTATATATTGTAAATGTGTATAATATTTATGTATTGCTCTAATATTTTGTGTTATAATGTATATTTTATAATTATTTATTAACGTGTTATTTTATGTAGATAATGTGTACATAAGCCTCTTTTCTTATCTCTCTTTTATCAAATCTGTCCACTTTATCTTTTTTTTTAAATATTTCATCGCCACACCACTTTATGCTTTTCCTGACTGCAAGGTTGTCTGGAAGAAATGGCTTCAAGCAATAAGACTGCTGTAATGATACTCGTTATACTTAAGATGTTTTTTGTAATTATTTGTTGTATATGGTGTGCAATAAAGAGTATTTAATATTGGATGATCAAACGAACTTACCTTAAGTGAAGTTCGATCCAAATTGTCCTGACTTCGACGAAGAGATTTAATTGACCATGTAGTATGCCCTACTACGCGTCCATTCACTCGCACACAGGTTTAGCGCAAGAAAGAGAAGGTAAATGACCTCACTCCCTCCCACGCCTCACAGCACTGCCAGCCGCCTGTCGCTCATTCATTTCAGAGCAAGGAGACCGATGTATGAGATGTACAACATTGATTCTACTTATTGTAAGGGTGACGATTATTTTTGCATAAAAAACGTACACGGGAATTGGGAAGGGTGGGACCTTAAATCTCTTCGTCGAAGTCAGGACAATTTGGATCGAACTTCACTTAAGGTAAGTTCGTTTGATCATCCAATTGTCCTACCTTCGACTCTGAGATTTAATTGACCATGTAGATGTTTGGAGTAAAATCAATGTTGTTACAATAGAATAAGTTGACATCTCTGATGTTAGTAGTGATTGATCATTAAAACGATCATATAAAACAACAATTCATTGTTCATGTCGCTATCTTTGACATATACATGTATCACTATTACTAAAAAACATTAGTTGTATGATAACTATGATAAGTTATAACTTTCTACTAATAAAAATATCTTTATTAGAAAGAAAGAAGATATTTGTTAGTATTTTTTATTAATGATTAACTAAAAATTGATAATTTATTTATTTTAGTAATTTTAAGCTGAAATAAAGCGTTTCTGTTTAATTGTGGCATGTTATAAAAATTGCAAACAATACAGAAGACGTATTGTTGGGCTGAGACGGTTTGCGAATAATATAGTTTTACACACTGAATTTGGCACGTAAAACAAATGATAATTTTATTACGAGGAAAGCCACATACAGAAAACACTTTTTAGTTAGCGCCTTATCTTTGGTAAGATAAAGGGCGTGAAGGTAATGTCGTCTGAAAAATCGTTATCTTATTCTTGCAGTATTTAGCATATTTTATAATTATAGTTTTGAAATACGTATGTACATGCTATTCTATTGCTTTTCAGTATGGGATATGTAGGTATTAATGCGACTATTTGAAAAATATTCGATCGAATACCAAACACATAAATAATATTTTATAAATTAAAATTTCGAATACCTGAGAAAATTTATATACTTAATTTGGTTATAAAATGTGTTTATGATTTGTATAAAAGTCATTGATTAAAAGATTCATTCTTAGGAATGTAATTATTTTAAGATCATGATTATATTCACGGGTGTCTATCAATGATATATGATTATTTGCTGTGCAAGAAAAAGAATACAATAATTCAATGGCTTTGAAATATTATCGTTATCAGAAAGTTTAAGGCATAGGTAGGTAGGTAATGATTTTTTATGTATTATTTATATTTCATTAAGTATATTAGTTCTTTTTTTTTAAATAAGATTTAAAATCGGCTTCTGGGAGCTTTATAAGGGCAAACGACCGCAAACGATTTCTTCGACATAAGTTTTGGTACCACCCGGCCTCGACCAAATACGTTTGCCTAATATTCGACTAATCGACCAGGAATGTTCGCCGAGTATTCGATAGTCGGCACATGTTCAGATTTATATATATGATGTATATGATAAATTTAATCATAATTTTATTGCCTGGGTAAATGTCTGGATTACTTTTAAGGATTACAATAAATATCAATCCTATGTTTCAGGTTGGTTGCTATGAGTTTTTTATTTATTTAACTTTATATATATTTTTAAGTTTGACAAATATTTGTAACATATTTGGCTACATATGAGACTTGTTTCAATATTATGAGCTGTGTCAAAAAAAAAAAAAACTGATGATGACTTAGAATAAGGGTACCTATTTTGACACGAAATCCAAAAATAAACGGATATCGTATTAAAAGTACCTATGTCATATCGAGATCCCAAGGGTAAACTGGTTTTATACATATTTAAAAACATCTTTACATATGGTTAATAAAAAACATAGATAATTTGGTTTGAAATAATTAATTGATTCAAATTTTAATAAATAGTCGAATCACATGACGTCCTCTGGCGTAAGAATTAAGGAAAAGTCCATTAAAAAAAAAACATTTTCAAAATAAAATACTTTTCCTCAACCATACCACCCGACCTATTTTATTATTAATTTTTAATTTTCAATTGTTCCACCGTATGTAAGTAACTGGTGAATATCAAGACAAAATGTCCTTTGAAAAATTATTAAACACAGTATATCGAATACTATAAACATCAAACAATAAAATGCATATAATAAGTACCTATTTTATTGCTTATTAGAGCAACGTTTTCAAGGAACAGTTCCTTAATAACTTAGTGGCTTTCTGGGGAAGATTGTTGGGGAGTGGGTGGATGTAATTGATTACAAAAAACTGATGATTAGAGAATATATTTACTTGATGTACTTTATTCTTAAATCACAGAATAAATAGTAGGAAAATAAATATGGTTCATATTTCCAATAACTCGAATTAGATTATTATAGTGCAATTTGATTCTAATGCTGCATTGCATTTAGGATACGTCAGTTTTTTTAAATATATATATATATATAAATAATAATTTCCTAGCCTTTTGTTAAAAAAATATAGATAGTGATATTTTTGTAATAATGAATATGGCTTGTATTTATTTCACGTCAAACGTAGGTGTGTGTGTAAATGGCAAATAAAAATAACCGAATTATATGAAATATTGTAATAATACTTGAGAAAATAAAATTGTGTCAATTTATATGCTTTGCTTATGCATTTCCATAAAAAGCAAAAAAGGCATTATCTTCATAAAATGAGCTTGTTTCAATTTAATAGCTACCTACTCTTATGGTATATGTAACAATGTGTCGATAAGTTTTGGTTTATGCTATCTGCCGCATACTTCAATACAATAGAACGTTTGATTTGAATTATTCTTAGGTGGTGCTTGAAACAAGGTCATAGAAACAAAGGTCAATTCCAAGTGACCAAAGGTTGTCACAATTTTTACTGGGCGTTGGCTGGCTTTTCCAAAGATAAAGGACACAGATCTTTATTAAGTTTTCTCGACTCGAGATTAAGTACCGAACTTTGCGACGGTTAAAGAACGTATTCATAAAAAAGCATATCACTTTCACAGCATATTTCTCGAAAAACGAAATAACCTCTAAAACAATGGAATACAGCGCACCCTAATAAATCTTATATGACGGTAGTACTATATTGATTTCGGGGTTTGATAAGATGTCTCATTGGCATATTTAAAAAAAAATACGCTTTCCAGGTAGTTGTTATTGCTTCAGTAAATAAAATCTAAGCTTTACCGAATTATTTACTGAGAAGTTGATTTAATCTTAGTTGGGTATAAAATAGATACGGCAAATTTCCTACCATTCAGAATCATACATTTGCCAGGTATTTAGCAAAGCTCATTCTCATTTTTATTATAGCTGTTAAAATTAAAAGCATTTAATGGAGTTTTTAAACGGACTGGTTTTTATATGGACCCAACCATATTTTGGTACGTCCTGGGCAAGCTTACAGCTTGCTTGCTTGCTAGTTATAATCAAAGAGCCAACCACAAGCTAAATAGCTATAGGTATGAGCAGAAAGCAGAATTGTATGTAGAAAAATCTTGCTTTCTTAAAAAGTACATTGTTTTCTTTTTACAAAATCTATTAAATTCAATATTTTAAGTAGTATTATTAAGCAATTTATGTTTACCATAGCATTGTCTAGTTAGACAATTTTATAGCCATTGGCAAGAAATAAGTACAAAAGAGTTGTGATCAATGGATAAGGACCCAAACCACCCATAACTATGTGAGCTATGGTGGGATGCTATGCTACCGTTTTTAGAGCTTTGTGGAAAACATATTAGGAACGTGTACTGCAGGTTGCAGAGTACGTGTATTTATGATTAAGGTCTAAGTTGTTAAAGTGTTTTTGAGTCATGTTTACTCATGTTTACTATTCTGAGTAAAAATTTACAAAATAAATATTAATTTATTCGATTTGAAATAAATCTTCTGCCACTATTATTACTTGGTAGCCATTTTATTGCTATTTTGGTTTGTACGTGTGATAGCTCACATTTTGCTCCATTTTAATATTTGCCTAAATATTGGCTGAGACAAGTGTTCGGTCGTGGTTTTGCCACGAGTGGAATACGGTAGCCCGTAATAAGTACATGTACGTACGGCCTTAAGGTGATATAACAAAGCATTCATAAGAACACATACCTTTTTTGGTCGGATTCTGATTCCGAGTGCGAGACGTTTAAAACACGCTGGAATTGTGACGGTAGATCACCGTTGCGAAGCAATTCGCGGCGCGTCATGGGCCACACACATCACAGGTATGGCCGGATGAGTGCGGGCGAGGGCCGCTGATTCATACTCAGAGGCCATAGTGGCGCATCGTCAGCGCTGCTTAATATTAATCATGAATGTCTTTGGCTGTAATTTATTATTATAGCATCAAAGAACAATTGGCTGTAACTTCAGCTAACTTGTTTCCCTTTTTTCGCGATGAAAATGAGGGTAGGATATTGGAAGCAACGCATAAAAAAAGTCTCAGATAAGATCTAGAATAATCTAGATAATTAGGACTGGCTGACCTCACGTGTCAGCTCTGCCAGTATTTGCTACAGATCAATATCGCGTATTGATTCGGAGCGGAAAATGCGGACTGGCTAGCATCGCGTGCTAGCTCGGCCGCGAAGCGTAAAGCATGCATGGTGCAGCCACGCTGGGTAGTGCGTTTTACTTCACATTCACTTGTTAAATTAATAACAAAAACATTTTTGAACTAACATGTCACTATAAGATAAATTTCGTTTAGCACGAAATAAAAACTTAACGGTTATATACTGTGGTTACTGCGTGCGTTGGAACGGCGCGCGCGCACGGACACGAATGAGCGACAGGCGGCTGGCAGTGCTGTGAGGCGTGGGAGGGAGTGAGGTCATTTACCTTCTATTTCTTGCGCTAAACCTGTGTGCGAGTGAATGGACGCGTAGAAGGGCATACTACATGGTCAATTAAATCTCAGAGTCGAAGGCAGGACAATTATTATCAAATATCTGTCTATGATAGCACGTCATGCAGTTTTAAACAATGACAAGGGGTTTTTATCAAAAAGATAAAATGTCTTTACTATACATGCTAGAGCTAGTTTAAAACTATGCTCTGTCAGTAACAATAAAGCTGCCTGCATAAATCTCCGATTTGAAGCACAGTTTACTATCAATATTTTTCATGCTCTTTGTAAAATATGGGAGAGCTAAAAAAGTTACGCTCGAGATTGCCCGCATTCGCTTTCCGAGGGTATAGCAACGACTTTTTAGAAGCGTATGCGATAAAAATCATAACGTGGCAATTAAATGTTTTCTAAAAATATTTTATTTATGTTGCGTTACAAAACAAACCAATCCCATCAAAACATTTTCTTCAACAAAATTGTCGTCAATAGCCGAGATCTTATTTCTTTCAATGTCAAAAAGTAATGAGATCTCAAGGACTTAATAGTCCTGTCCGTACTAAACTTACTTACAAATCTACTTCAAAATCGTCTCAAATTCGACACTTAAATCAAAATCAGGTGGTAGGTATTCGTTTGCGTGTAATATATTAGGTAAAAAAGTATATACAATATTCATAACTTTTTATGTAATCTTATAGAAACAGTCAAACCACATCATATTGTGTTTAAAAACAAACCAATAGAAAGCTGTGGGGGATAGTACGAACAGAAACACAATCAGAGTCCTCGGCTAAGTCCCGAAAAGGGAGCCATTAGTCAAACCAAGCTTTTAAACTCTGTAAACGACGTGATTTATATCGTGGACGTTGATTTTTACTCTTTTCGTCTCGTGTTTTGAAATGAAACGCCTATTCCATTAGGTGCTGAAAGGCTTTAAATGAAAAAGCCACTCATGTATTAAATGGCACGCATTACATATCGTCAGTTCCGGGTATAACAGTTCTTCTTGGATAAAAATGCGGCTTATTTTTATGCTAATTTGACGTTTTATTTCGTGAGAATAAGACAGTAGGGGCAGAGTGTGTTTCACACTTTTTCATGACCTATTTCTAAGGTAGGAATTTTACTTTTAATAATGTTTTATTCACTTCAAGAAATTTTTAGGTAGTTTATTGCTCATTATAAGTTTACAAGATACTAAGGACTACTTATTAAAACATCTACAGAACTAAGTTTACTCCAAGTCTCTCAAACTGTAAATTGGTATAGCTCAATCGATTTAAGTCTCCGTCGACGTGATCAAAGTGTGTTTTTTAAAAATTAAATTTGTTTTTCATCCCTTCGCTTTTGCAGTTTTGCACCGTGAGGAAACTTTGCTTAGCTAACTTTAATTAGAGTTGGTAGGAACGGCGTCTAACGAAATTTGATAGACCGGTATAGAGCTGCCAACTCTTTTACAAGTTATTTCAAAGACTTTAATCTCCTATAAGAAATAGACAAACTCATCATTAGTTAACGTTCCGACGAAGTTTTATAGAAAACAACGTTGAAAAGGTTAGTGACAGATAATATCATGTATTAGTTATGAATAGACATAAGATAAGATACTTCTGCATAAAGTAGTTATTTTATATATCTATATTTATGTAAGTTGCAAGCATACAGACCTTCATTAGCTTTTGTCAAATATTATTTTTATTTTTATAAAAAAAAAAACTTTTTTGTGTTACAATTAAGAAACGAAAGATACGACAGGGGCATTTCCCATTAAATCGTTAATACTTCTAACATCCATGACGTAGGTGCATATGTTTGCGTTAATATGACAAACATCAGGGGTCATATTTTAAATCACTTGCGTCAAGATGGCGTGTGATATGAATTAATTTTAGTCCTATTAACGAATAAAAAATCAGTCTTAATTCACACGCAAGGTATTTGAAAAAAGGTTTTGCAAGTTTTTTACTCGCGTGATTTTCATTTATTTTTAATAACTTTTTAAACGAAAATCACACGTCATATCCAAGCGAGTGATTAAAAAATTGGGCTCCTGCCCTTGGCAGTATTTTAACCCGCGACCGCTGGTATAATAGTCAGGAAAGCTAAGCACTTCACCAGTCGTGAAATGTGAATAATTATGCCTATAAATTAACATTGGGTTTCATGAAAAAAACTTCATATCAGCTTAGCTAATCGGAATATTCGAAACTGTTTAACCACATCGAAAACGCTTTCAAGCAAATAGTAACGATGTTTTACTTGGTTCCCAAGAGACGGAGTTCTGTTAAATTCTAAGTTTCGAGTTTTGACTTGAGTGTTATCTTCGTTAGAACTAATTTCGGATAGCCACTAAAGTTGCGGCCATCTGAATGTCCTTAAGATAATGCGGGTAGAGTTATTAGATTACCTAACTGAAGGATCAGTTAGGGTTTTGACTTGTCAAGGCGAGACATTTGGAATTGGCGCAACACCAAGCACCGGGACACTAGTTCGAAGATAATATGTAATAGTTAATTGCTATACAAGGGAAGAAAGCGACCTATTTCACTCAAGATGTTTCTGGCGCTTAAACCAAATGAGAGCGTCAATAGTTCGAGTGTAAAATGGGTGCTTTCACCCGAGTTAATCATTCAACTTTTCATTCCGACTGTGGGAAAAAATATAAATTAAGCTGCGTGATTGTAGATGTGAAGATTAGGTATTACGTGCTTTGGCAAAAGATACAACATCAAGATTTTGCACAACATGACAGTGTTTTTACTGTCGTTTCCATACAACATACGATAACAAGGACTAGTAACGGCACGAAATAAAACAGAATACAAACGCTGAAGATTTTAAATAATTCAAATCCTTTTTACAAAATATCGATTGAATTTTTCATGCAGAAATTTATAAAATTCGACGAAACTACCACAAGTTATGTCAAATTGCAGATTCGGTTTTGTTTCATGCGATATTTCTCACATGAGATCGCTATAAGTGACAGCTGAAGGTGAGAGTGATATAAAAATTAAAACCACCATTCTGGAAGGTCGACTCTGCCTGCTAACTAAATAAAAAGTTTGTCAAAGACAGAAATAAAATAAAAAGTGACAATGTAGAATGAAAAAAAGTGTCATGTCGTACTCGTATGTCATGTTTGTAGGGCACCTATATTATTATACCCAGTTATCGATAAAAAAAATAGACCAATTGTAAATTTTGTAAATCAACAATCATAACAAACAGGTTTTTTTAATTTTTAGCGAAGCAAACAATTTGGAAAGCTCTTTTAATAATATGATGTTACTTAATTATCTTTTACTACATGTATGTTGATATTTTAAGCCTTCCTAACATGACATGTGTGCAAAATTTCGTAAGTGTATGTTAGTATATTTTTTGTTTGTGTATGTGTCTCAGGATTTCTTGAAAACGAAAAGTTATAGCGAGATCATTCCTTTTTAGTTCAAACAGGTATTGTTCAATTCAAGGTACAGAGTTAATTTCATCAAAACCAGTCCGGTAGTATTTGAGATATGAGTAAACTTGTCGATGGAAAAAGCGACTTAAATATGTTGTGCCCAGTAATTCGCGACGCGGACTGCCTTGCCATTTGTACACATAATGTCCTCCAAAGAGGAGGTCCTAAAGTAATTACTAAAATCCAGAAATAATAAAAAAATGAAAAATAAACCGGCTTTAAAAATTCGTCTTTTATTTAGGCCGACAGATCTTAATGTTTTTTGTTGACAGATCCCTTTTGGAAGGTAATATACTTACCTACATTACACTGGCACAATAGTTTTTAAAAGTGTATTTTTTGTACATACCTAATCATAATTAAAGTACCTACCATATAACTTTTACTTATGACTTACTTATATAACAACTATAATAACAGAACATATTGAAAAATTCAAATAGGTATCGTAGGTTGCGGCATAGTAAAATGATACGCTGCGTCAGAATAATCGACCAGAGAGAAGTGTTTTGATTTTTTGTCTAAATTTTTGCAGAACTCTTAAACAGGTATTGTACAACTCTAGGGTTCAGCAGAACACACTTTGTGTATCGCTGATTTAGGAGCTAAAAATTCTTATGGAGTCGTAATATGGTGTTAAGCTTACCTACTCCAACAGACTCCAAAATAATTTGTTTCTCTTATTTTTTTAAATTTAAATATAAGACAAATGCGTTATTTTAACTCAATTTAGTCAGGTTTTAGAGGAGGGTATTTTTTAATATAATAAAGTAAAAATAAAACAGTAAAAAATAAAGGCGATTAAATAATTTCGTAATTTCTCAATATACCACCGCAAAATTTGTGTATCCTGAAAAAATGTATTCTACGATCTGCATCTTGAGTTAAAGAGTTATTACGTAAAGCTACTAGCCCTATACGAGTTGATAAAAGTTACACCTTAATTTGAAACTTTTTTTTTTAATTGATCACTAGATGTTTTCAACAAACGAATCAAAATCCCTTTTTGTCGTCTCAAATAACTCAGTATCGTTTATTGACAGACCTTTACATCAAACACTACGCCCAAAAGAAAATGATTGTTGACAAAAATCGTTCCAGTTATTTGACACCTATAGTTAGGAGAACAAAAGGTATTTGTTCCCTTTATACCTGCGTCCGATCGCAAACGTCCGCCCGTATGGAGGGTTTTATTTTTCCACGGTTGTGTGTCGTGACATTTGCTCGATAGAAACGACTAGTTTTACTGTACGCCCGCGGGTGTCTTCTGACATTAGTGCCTTGGCCCTTGGTTTGTAAATCTGGACATTTCGTTCAATGAAAACAACTTAATTTAACGAAAGGATCCAATGTCTACAATCATTTGTATCTACCCTTATAGTTCGAAATTAAGCACAATGCTCTTTCGTAAGTGGTGTTTTCTGATAATCGAGCCCCAATTTCACTTCATAAATCTTAAATAACAATTTCAGAAAAGTTGCTACCAACAATAAATTCACCGTTTTCTTTTGAATGATACAACAATTGGAACGGAACCGCAATTTATTATTATTCTGTTTTTTTTTCTATTCTCTTAGAGAGACAGTATAGATCTTACGGAAACACATTGTTCCGTCACCTTTTTCTTTTAAAGATTTTGTATTTTATAAAATTAACCTTACCTTTTGTCAAATACACTGATTTTGAAGCGAGTAGTATTGTATGAAAATTGTTTATCAACCCAATGTTCGTTCGAGCCTAAAAAATATTTGAGCGTAACATTTGACTAGTGAGATCGATCAATAATGTTTGAATGGCTGATAAAATACAAAGAGATAATACAAAAATATTGTCTGGAAACAGTTCCAATGCCAGTAGGTGGTAAAATGCCGATACATAGCTTGTGACAAAATTGATCAGGCTCACTCCGTATTTGGTGGAGATGGGAAAATAATATCGTTAACACGAAATAGGTCCATTACAAAAAGAAACGAGCGCCTCATGGTATGTATCGGAGGTATGATATATCTATAAGCATGTCATGATCTGGTGATGCATAAACAATCTTACTCCCAAGGTGAGTTAAAAAATATGATTTGTTTAAGAGTACCTACATAACGTGCATCTATTAATGGAGAGGTACATTTACTAACAGTTTTACCTACAATATTTTGTCAACCAGGTTTCCTAATAACGTAATACTATTTATTTTGCATAAATTGTGTTTATTATTCGAGTAAGTATGTCATTATGAAATGCATTTAGTACTCCATAAACGTCTCGAAAGGATTGAGATGAAAGTAAAATGGTTTAAATTTCTCATACATTTTTTTTTTAATTTAAATTCCATAACTACTTAAAGCAGATTGGTTAGAAAGGTTGTAATTTAGTAGTTTTTAACTACTTAAATAACAAAAGAAGCTTTATTTCAGCAAAGTAGTGCTTCAGACATTCCGAAGACAAAACTCTTAGTGGACTGGGTGCTCGTATTTTAGGCCACTAGGCTGCATGATGCTTAGCTTGGCACTGGCAATTAAGATGCCCGGATTCTAGTTGCATAACCTTCTCTACTTAGAAGTATTGTTGTAAAGCTAAAGAGTTTGTTCGTACGATTGTTTGAACGCACAAACTCTCAGGAACTACTGAATTGGTTTTGAAAGTTGTTTTTGTGTTAGATAGCTTATTGATCGGTAAAGGATTAAGGTTATAAAACATTACACTATAAAGGGAGAGGAAGGAGCAAACAAAAAACGCGCGGACATAGTTTCGGAGGACCGCTATAATACTATAATCAAGTAATTTTAATAAAAACTTACAAATTATTGTAAGTACAACCATTACCATTGATTTTTATCGTTTTGATTTAATATTTATTAAAGCATTATTATTGTCCATCACTTTTCCATTTGGGACTCTTGTTATTACGAGTATAAATTTTTAACTACCATAGAATTTAATACCAATATTATCCCTGCTTATAAGAAAGAAAGAAAGAAAAAACGTTTATTGTTTTACATCACAAACACGCACATGCAAAATATTACACATTATAATCAAACAAAATACAAAGATTGAGAAAAAAAAGAAATCACAGAAAAGGATAAATAAAAAATATTAAGTACGTAAACATTGAATGCTTACGAAAATGTGGTGATACAAACTTAATTTCAATAATGTTTGAAAGACACAGTTAAAACAACAAAGCTTGCTTCCTTTTGTTCTAAAACATGTTTTATTTTATTTTATTTTATTTTTAAAGGCACAGTAACAATCAAACAACCAAAATAATACAATTAGAAATGATCATACAGTAAGAAAATGGCCGGTCGAGTGACCTGAAAAACCATGCACGACATAACAATATTATTATAAAACTATAACTAGGTGAAAGACGATAACTGTAATTTTAATAAACAAGTTAGTTCATTTGTTGTTGAATACATTTTTTAAAAGTCCAGTAGCTCTGGTTAAACAGATCGAGGCTGGACTTCAAGTTGTTAAATTCCCGACACATTCTGTAAACAGGGTTATTCAAAGAAACATTGTTATTCGCGAGCGGAACATCGAAAAGCTTAGGGTTTCGAGTTCTTGACTTATTGGCCCTAAAACAAAGTAAACTTAATAAGTTATAACATAATAAGTATGTAACTCAATAATATAATTCTAATTGAGTTTGTCGATCGCGCCTACAACTCGTGATAAACGAACGAGTTCGTATGAGAATCATAATCGAATAAGCTTTGTATCACGAACTGCTACTGAATTCAACGCAAATTGAGAGTAATGCGAGGATTTTTATGAGTGCAGCGAGAACTTGAGCAAGATGAGGTCATTATACTGCATTCTGATTCGTACAAGAATTTACTGTGTAAGAACCAACATGTATATCAACTTAAAAAAATACTTCGAATATGATTTTGTTAGGATTATATACTATTAGATATGGTGATTTATTTGGTCTTTCAAGTACGTAGGTAATACAATTTCTTTAAAATTTGGGATATGAAAAATTAGTCATGAAATGTTTATCATTTTTTAATTCAATCAGGTGCGGAGCATGTGTTGCATCAGAATTAAGTTTCTGGAACCAAAAAAAATATACTGACTGCCTCGAAATGCGGAGGCTATATTCTTGAATCGTATTACAGGTGCTTTTCCGATTGCATAGTTGGGAAGTCATATTAAAATCTTCCTTCCAGGTCTGAGCTCGAGCGCTGAGCTGTAATAATTTGAATTCCGTTTTCATTCCGACTATCATAATTTCAAAATACCGTAAGGCCGCTTTGCGCTTACAAACTCCATTACTAACCTGAATTCGCTTTGACATTTAAATTAAACCTGTGTTGTGCACGTTTTTGAAACTGCCTATCTAAAAGCATGTTATTCGATACAGAAACAAAACAGAGTCTTTATCAGCCGTTTCCTTTCCAGATTTACACTATAGAAAAATGTTAAAATGATCATTATAATAATAAAATAACGGCAAGGTAGGTAGTGCCATGATATTGGAATTAACAATCACAAGTTACATGTGGTGTAAAATAACGAATTTTAATGTAAATACGAAACAAGTTTAAATATGAGATACATTGCTCAAAATCTGATTGTTTAGATAAGAAGGTTCCGTGGTGATATTTTGGTAAAATTAAAACTTTATGAATGCAAACTGATTCAGTGACTCCAAGCACCGTAAATCTATTACATCCACAGGGATGAAATATCACTGATTCCCATTGGAGTAATACTATCAAAAGGACTGTTGTCGATACCTGACGAGAAGATCCTCTTCGGGTCAACTCAGCTGAACAAACTGATTGACTTCATTCCCCATGTGTTCCTACAGTGAGCACGGATCATGGGAAGGGTACTACCGAATCATTGAATTTAGGGACTTACAGGCAGATATAATTTTCTCTTACTGAATATCATAAAAAGAAACCAATTTCCAATTTAATTAGGCTATGATAATTTTGGACGTTTTGATTGAATACACGAACCTATAATAAGTATTTTTGTACAGTAATAATCAAAGAGATCTTAGGATTCTTTTCAGCCCAGCTTTATCTTAAATTTTTCTGAAGATAAAATAAATTCGCAAGAAATAACTTAAAAAACCATAAATTAGGAGTCAGACTCGCGCACTGAGGGTTTCGTTCCAATTTTAAACTGAACTGTGGGTTGGTATAGTTGCTTCAATCACATAGCTAAAATATCACATTTGTTGAAGCAATATACCTTGGTTTTTATAGTATTTTAGTTTCAAATGGTAATTCATATGGTAATTTTTTTCTTAATTTTTGATAAGTCACTTACTTTCTTAATTCCAGCATTGTAATCCTGGACAGTTTCAGAATAAAATGGCTCACATACGGACTGAAAAACAAAGAGTCCTGACGAATCCAAAAAGGTTTTTTTTTTCAAATTTAATGTGGTTGGTTCGGGTTTTTTTATAAGGATAATGAAAGTTGATATTGAAACAACTCTTAATCTTTACTGCCAAAGTAGCGAAACTGGCGAAATGATATAAAATACGTATTTGTATTAATAAGTTGGTAAAATGAACGTGTAAAACTAATTGTTCTATTTTCAGGCCATACACATGAATTATAGTAGGAATAGCTGACGCAATAATTGCCCAACCGCATACTTTCTCATTAAACCTTTTGAACGTGCCGGCGAGAGACGGCCCTTGTATCGCCAAACGCTCTCTTACACGCTCTGAATGACGTTCGGGATTTGTACCTACATCAACCGAAAGAGAGATGTGGGGATGGGAGTGCTTGATAAGACAAATACAACTTTAACTCCTTGCGGTTACTTTTTAACTGTCATTCAAAAAGGATGGATTCAGACTTTGTTGTTTTTATGTATGTTTCCGTATATATCAAACAATTATCGACCTTTATTTAACCTTCTTAGAGAGTTTACCTTCTAGCTGGTCCCATTGTTGGCAAGATGGGATCTGATGGTAGCATTTTAGTATAATCAAGGGAAACTTCGTTTTTATACTAGTAGATAGTTACCAAATTATTATGCAAGGTACTTTGTAGCCGATTAGTGACATTCCTTTTTATCAGCTATCGTAATAACACTATTTTCCATCAATTGAGTATGAATATTATTTGAAATCAACCACGTATATTTTTCTCAAATCCAAAAGCCAAAACCTAGCTAGTGGTGAAATCAGTACAGACGCTAGTATATCAAGACATCAGACTCGAAGCACTATAATAATATATTTTTTTTATATTGATCCAATCAGAAATCAAATCCTAGAGATGGCGACGCCTTAAAACCTACCGCTTAGCCATTACATCAAGGAGGACGTCCCTTTGACTCATTTTGTGTACAAAACAGCTAAAATTCTAAGCTTTAATGTAAATTATTGGTTTAAATTTTGAATTTCTCTCTAAAGTAACCTAAATAGCATCTAGTTAATTATACTTACCTCGTCTTTAACTAAAGCCGACATCAATAGCAAAGCTTACAAAATCTTGAGCATGGGCCTAACATTTGCTATTTGTAAATAAATCTTAATATAGACTTTGGAATTGAAGACCTTTTGGGAACAACTAATAATAATCACTAATATTACCACCCTCAAACCATTTTCACGATTCTTGAAACAATAATTGGGCGAAGTGAGAATAGCAAAACCGTTCTTGTAGGTTATGTTTAGTCTGAGTTACTAACTAACCACACTAATCAATCTATCAATTAAAATGTCCGGTCTTTAACTAGTGCAAGCTTGCTGGTTCGGATAGACCCAATCGATTGAATTACGCTCTGAGCGCTAACTTTAGATTGACTGTCGTTAATGTTATATTACTGGTCATTTTGACCGTAAGCAATCAAAAATCTCTGCAGCATTTTAGTTTCCAGTTTTGATGGAACTCGAACGTAACTACTTTCTAATCAAAATATTTCATTTGTCACTATTACATTGAATGGATATTTTTTTCGCTTTTTATGATAGCTACATGGTAAAAGTATCAAATTAAGTAGACTGAGCCTGTTCCCACTGTTGGGCATATTGATAACGTCAAGTACGAGGTGGTATGAGCCATACACCACGCGGGCTCAGTGCGGATTGGTTGAGGAGAGTTGCGAGTTTACCTTTTGGCGTAACTAAACTTGTTAGGCATAGTAACGGTACAATGAATATATATGTGATACGTGCCTCTTTATTTATTGAAGTAAACAATCGCAGTTATGCCGTATAAGCGTAAATTATACCATTAATTTACTTAAAAATAAAAATATTTATATTATCAAAATATATTTTTGATACAATTTTTCATTAACCATCATCTTCAACAACGGTAGGTTTTTGTAGTTATACAAAGGTTCAATATTAAATTTGTTCTTTTAAATTTTATGAGAAAATTTTTCATAAACAATTCGTAACGACTGGAATTTATTCATAGCAAAAGTACTCTCAAACTTAGCATTAATATTGACGGATACTCGTAATACATGATCACAATGTGACTATAAATCTTTGGTAAAAATTTATACATAAATCCACCGATATGAAATAATAGACAAAGTTTCGTGCTAATGGGTGTTGAAAATTGTTTTTCGCATTATTTTACTTTTCTTTTACTTCCAGTAGCAACTCCGTTATTGCAATTATGGGCTAGTAAAATGTTACTTCTCCGGAAAACAACTAGAGTTGTTTTTTACTACACTGCGGAAGATTCTATTTATTTAAACATATTATATTACGATAGACAACGTGAGTGATAATATTCAGTATAACTACTTATGAGAACAAAAGGTAGAACAGTTTTCTATTCTATACCTTTTTTACCGAATGTGTATGTGATATCGTCAGACTTTGATAAAATTTTAGTATGTTAATTTATTAAGGCTTCATATTACGTGTTTAATATGTTGTTTGTATGTTTGTCTCAAGATTTCTCGAAACGAGAAGTGTAGAGCTGAGCTGATGGTGGTACTCCTTAACGCTCAGGTGATAAGTGGTACGACCGAACTAATGTTGGGTGCTATGAAGCTTATTAAACAACAGAGTCAAAAAGTGTAAAATTCAAACCGTGGGGCTCCTATAAATCGATTTAAACTTTTTTTTAAATAAAAAAATAGTTCAATTTAGGGTTAAAAGATATCGGTTCAGTAGTTTTAAAAATAGAGTCGTATACCCTATTCACCAGCCTTAGTCCATAAATGTAAACAAATCTTTGACTAACCTATTTACCCTATTCTCTAAAGTTTCTCGGCACATATATTTGTGAATTTGTTTACAGAACGCATAAATACCTGCACCAATTTCGGTGTAAAAATTTAAATACGATAATTGCATTCTAACACACATAATTACACTAAAAAACGAAAATCATGCGAAAACAATCACTATTTTGACACAGACAAAAAATATGCCTACAATTGGACGACCCGTCTGGTGTAGTGGTCGAGAAATCGCCTACTACGCAGCGGGTGTGGGTTCGATCCCCGCACAATACAAACATTTGTGTGCATGAACATGTCTGTTTGTATTGGTCTGGGTGTTTTCTATGTATATCATGTATGTATTTACAAAAAAAAAGTATTTAAGTATTATATCCGTTGTCTGGCACCCATAACACAAGCTTTTAGTAGCTTACTTTGGGGCTAGATGGCGATGTGTGGGAATGTCTAAAGGATATTTATTTTTTAAAGGATATTTAAATAACATATTATTTTAATTTAGTGATGGGGCACCAATTTTGTTCAATTGATCGATTCAATTAGTAATTCGAACCTCGCACGTTTACTGTTTGTTTGCGTGTGATTGAAAGAAATGATATCAAAATTAATTTGATTAGTGTAGAATATCTTTGAAATATAATTGTCCATTAAATCTTATGTTGCATTAAAAAAAATGTGGTACTAAAAAAGATAAAATATAATTCAATTTTTATTTCTGTAATTCATTAACCGTCTGTAAAAAGCTTGTAATTACGAATTAATTCTTTTTTGATACTAACAAAACACTGTATAATTATAGTTTATCTCGCAATTGCAATATGTATGAAACTATCAGCAGCGCGACTGTTGCACTAACCGTCGCGCTAAATGTGAAAGTGCTAGTGAAGATCGATGTATAAATAAATAAAGCGCTCTAAGGCCGCGGACATGGCGTTAGGTGCTTAGTGGTCTATCTTACCAACAATTTTGTACAGTTCTAGTATGAGCCAAACGTCAAAAATCTATTCCATTGTGATTATGTTACAATAAATCTGTGGAATTGAGCCCACATAGTGTGGAAGTGAATTAGTTAATTGTGTTAAACGTGTAAAACTGTGTTATCTACGGATAAGTTCATTATATTTTAATCACAAAAAAATTAAAAATATATTTAATTTGACTCAAGTTTTGGTCTGACGCATAGAATTTGACTTTTTGGACACAAAATGTATAGGGACGCGGCCATGTCCTTTTCGGTGTGTTTTCATCAAGCTTTACTTTCTTAATTATTCGTATGTGACCTTAATTTTGTTTCAAACCGTAAGACATATTATACCGACATTATACTTTAAAAACGGCTTCATAACGAAAGAATATTTAAATTATTATTAATATACTTCAAAACTACCTTAGTTCTATTTTCAGGAAAGAAAGATACTATAATAAAATTATTTAAGTCAGCAACCCCTTTTTTTCTTAATCTTTTTCAAGTCAAGATATGTGAAATCATATCATTTTCCATTCGATTCCAGCGCATCCGTTTCTATAGTTTCAATTGACTAAATTCCTCTTCTTTTTCCCATCACTAGATATTGTCTATGGTATTGAAGTCACCATGTTTGTTTACATTATAGACTAACGATTCTGAATAGAGTTTAAATACTAACACGGAAGCCTAAAAAAATGACTTAGAGAAACACTGTATTGGAGAAAAAGCACGTTAAAAAATGAATGTAGCAAACAAAACGACTTTGAATATCACGGTTATTTCTGTTCTAGATTCTGCATCCGATAGAGGCCACTCGACACACACATAGAGGAGAAATAAATCACTGGCATGCAACGTTCCCGTACGAATGCTAATGAATAGGGATACATTGAAAGAAATTCGAATGTACGTTAATGTTTACGAAATAGTAGCAAAAACGTTTTCTCATCTCAGTATTAAGTTGGCTTAAGTTTCTATTCAAGTTAAAAATTAAACGCGAATATGATACACAAAGTCTATTTACGGTCGATTTTAGACGATAGCCGCTGACTGAAATAATAAAATAAGAACTAGCATGCCCGTCCACCTCACCACCAATCGTTATTACCATTGAGCCACCAGACAATGACTCATTCCTGGCCCCGTTAACACATTTATGACAGAAAACCGACAGCGAAGGTACGATTTTTTTTAAATGTTAAAACAATTAAAACTGACTTTCATAGTACAATCTTGAAATTCAAATATCTAGATGCCAATACCAAGATTGAGTTTTCTCACAAAAAAACATTGTCCCAGGTAAATGAATTAGTCCCAGTAGTAACATCTTGAAAATAATCTTCTAAATAGCTTTTTCGAATTCGTCTTTATTAATCTGAAATTCTTTTCAAACACCTTTCCAAGGGAGTAGACGTCTTAGAAAGTTATAAAAAAACGTTTAAAATATTTAGCCTAATACCTAAGGGTTATATTATATAAAATAATATGTTTGAATCGTAAAATTTTAATATAAGTTAATATTTGTACTTTGTTCAAAGTATTCGCAACCCTTTTAAAATGTATAGAAGTTCATTTGTGCAATATAAGCTTATAAATTTCATTTTATATTGAAAGGTCGTCGATCTGCTTCTGAATAATTAAAATAAAACGCCTATGGCATTGTTTGCTTGGTTATAAACTTGTAATGTATTAGTAAAGTTTCGAGACGGAAAGTTTACACCACGTTGATTTGTCAGCTAACGAACTATATGGCGTGTGTTTTAGAATGTACCCACCGAGACTTACATTGTGTGTGACGTATGTCTATAACAAAGTTTTCTAAAATTTACAGAGTTTATAGCTTCTAGGTTTTCGTAGAGATAATATTATTTTGATGGGGACAACGGCCTGATGAAAACGGGTCCTCGTCTCAAGTATCTGTTTAATTGTAAGTACTGCTAAGGATTTGTAAATGAGTTTTCTCGCTGTGTCAAGTTGAACCTATGTTCTCCCAAATTTTCTGAAAGTAAATTCTAGGAAAGCGCATATTTTAACGTTTATTTTAATATATTAAAAAATATTTGCACTATTATTATATTTACAAAACATAGGCACTGAGGTCTGAGTAGTTGGCACACAGCGTGAAGGTGACCAAGCCACCGGATCCAAGTGCTAAAGGTATATAAAATGACGTCAGCAAAATGCCATCAAAATGGTTCTGGCGCATTCGGGACCGTGTAGTTAGTACTAAATGTGTTAATGACTAAAAAGCTATAATTTTAATCAGAAGCTAAACGCTGAAGGAAAGCAAAAAATATCCGAAACACAGGGAATTCCAATTTCCAAAAAATACATAACCGTAACGCTTGGTCGTTCTCTTTCTCTGTGTACTTGGGTGGATGTAAAATTTTGAATGACCTTAAGTTAGCACTCCACTCGATAGTCGGATCGTGTAAATAAATGTTGGAACCTCGGCGAGCCGACGGAAGATTTACATTTGAAATGCGGCCCGCAGTTTTATTGCCTTTTTAGGGAAGGTGGATGCATGACCAAGGCCGAGATTTATCCGACGTTATTTTTAATGCCTACGCCGAGAAACGTTGCGTTTAAGAACATTATTTACCTTGTGCTGTATATCTTACGTATGTGTTTAACCTTTGTGCCGTAAAGCTGAGATTTTAAAGGACTGCGGGTAAGGATAAGGGGCAATGTGATGTTTAAAATAACAAAGGTAGGAGGTTGAATTCGTGTGTTAAGATCATTCGCATCAAAACACTTATTATTACACATATTATGATGATCCAACTTTTATAACCAGCAAATTACGTGTAACTGGAAAATTCTTAAGACAGATAATTTACAGTCTATAGTAATATTACTTTGAAGATCGACCAGTAAGCGGCCGGTACTGCAGCGATGCTGTAAAATATAATGTCATTCTATACTCTACCATAGAATAAAATCTGCTTGAGGATACAGCAATATTACAAAGCAACAAAGACACAGCATTAGTACTTCAAAGTAACGATCGCTTACAAACTAAAATATAGAAGAGAAAAGCAGAAAATGTTTTTATCGTTCCATTTTGTCAAAGAAAATATAAGAATGAATTTGCACATAAGCATACACAAAATGAAAAATATAATTTTGTGAGCACAATGAGCGACATGTATTTTCTGAGTAAATCTTATTACAATAATTTCTCTAAAATATTGCTATTTTTTGAACAGCTCGTGATGTTATAATACCCGAGAGTTGAATGATAGAATGCTTGCATTAATCTTAGACATTTTTTATTAAAACTGTTCCTTATTCTTATAAATCTGGTTCTGCTGAGGATGTTAAAAAGTTTTTTCGAGTTGCAAAAGCGGATTAATTTGTCGTTAGTGCTATGGGGTCTTCGATCCAGGGATAAGAAGTATTTTTTCTTGTTCTAATTTGCGTTTTTCGAAAATATCTAGTAAACACATGATTATTTTTGTTAGCTTCTCGAGATCTACTAAACTAAGTCATGGTTTCCGCAATCGCAGAAAAGATGAATGGTAATTTGTCCGTTATACTTTTTAGTAATCTTAGTGGATCTTTAAAGATTTCACTTTAAATGAGGCTGTAAGTGTAATAAACCATTATTAAAATAAAATTTAACGAGTTTTTTAGTTTTAAAGTTCGGAAAAAGAATAAAAGCACTAACATACTGAATACATAGTGCATACGAAATCAAGCTAAAAAAACCGGTTAAGTGCGAGTCCGACTCGCGCAATGAGGGTTCCGTGCCAACGTTAACTGAATTAGGCAATCCGCTTACTTCCACTTAGTAAAACAACACTATATTTTGTTGACAGCAAATATAACTTTGTTTTTCATAGTGTTTGTATGAAGAACAAAGTTATGTTCGCGGTTGTTGAAAAAGTGCTATATCTCAAAAACTTCTCGTTCGATCCCGTCCGAACTAATTTTCGTTGAAAGTATTTGTTATGAATGTGTTATTATATGTTAGTAATGATATTTAAGGGGGGGGGGGGGGGGGCTCTTCTCATACATGAAACTAAAACCGAAAAAAATATTTTTTGTCAAACCTATGCGTGTGGGGTGTCTATAAATAGGTCTTTCAAAATGACATAGAGGTTCCTATAACCATTTTCTTTTAAAGTATAACGTTTCACAGCTAGACGCTTCCAAAGTGGTAAAATGGGCGTCCCCCCCCCCATCTAACTTCTAAACTAAGCAAGTGAAAATTTTGAAAAAAATATGTAATGTAGAACTCGACGAATCCAACTCGGCTGGGCAGCGTTCGGGAAACTGCGCAAGAGCGTCTTCTCGTCTCAATTACCTCAGTGTCTGAAGACAAAAGTCTTCAATCAGTGTGTGTTACCAGTGATGACATACGGATCTGAAACGTGGTCTCTAACTATGGGCCTCATAAAGAAGCTCTAAATTACACAACGAGCGATGGAGCGGGCTATGCTCGGTGTTTCTCTACGAGATCGAATCAGAAACGAAGAGATACGTAGAAGAACCAAGGTAACGGACATAGCCTTGAGAATCAGTAAGCTTAAGTGGCAGTGGGCAGGGCACATAGCGCGAAGAACTGATGGCCGTTGGGGCAGGAAAGTTCTAGATTGGAGACCCTTCGACCAAAGACGCAGCGTAGGACGTCCACCAACAAGATGGACAGACGACCTTAAAAAGATTGCAGGATCAAACTGGATGCAAACCGCTAGTGATCGGTCGCTGTGGAAAGCCGTGGGGGAGGCCTATGTTCAGCAGTGGACGTCCTTTGGCTGATTATGATGATGATGATGATGATGATGTAATGTAGACCTTAACAAATACTTTCAACAAAAATTAGTTCGGACGGGATCGAACCAGTAGGTTTTGAGATATTGCACATTTTCAACAACCGCAAACATAACATTGTTTTTCATACAAACACTATGAAAAATAAAATTATATTTGCTGTCAACAAAATATTATGGTATTTCAGCTTAGAAGAGGTAAGTAGATTCCTAATTCAGTTAAAGTTGGCACGGAACCCTCAGTTGGCGAGTCCGACTCGCACTTGGCCGGTTTTTTGTATAAGAATCGTAAAACAGTTAACAGGATACATCTTCCTACCAAATTTCAACATCGTGATGCTTATAGTTACAGGATAAATTGGCTGTGACATACGGACGGACAGACAGACAGACAGACAGACGTAACGAAACTATAAGGGTTCCGTTTTTTGCCATTCGGCTACGGAACCCTAAAAACTACATAATTCATTCTAAAATACATTGGCAAGAATCTTAAAATACACAAGTACCATTCACGCTTGACTCTCGCATAACGACTCGGCATTTTTCTTTCCTAAGTAATGTTGACTTCCGTAAGACCCGAACAGAGCGATTTGCTTCTTTGTTGTTCGTAATGCGTGTGATTTCGGAGTTAAACCCCATTATGTAGTATGCTTTATTTTTTCTTACGCGACTTTGCTCAAGGGTGTGCTCTTGGTCCCATTAGTTAAAATAATAATAATTTATTTATTTAATCAAGTAACAAGACTCATTATTCGTTAGTTATAAAGGATTAACCTATGTTAGTATCATTTTACTAATTTATTAACTACATTTTTGTATTTAATTCGCTAACACAACTCTTGCGGCGGTTGTGAAACAGAAATTAATACGTAGTTCGAAATCATAACTTACGTTGGTAAAACCTTTTTAGTTGATGCGTAAATAACTATTTTTGTAATATTATTTATTGCAAAGACAAAACGAGGTACAAATTGCGGACTTATTGCTTTAAATCATTATCTATCAGCCAACCATTGGGCGAGGCAGAAACAGTTGAGACGGCGTAAGGGAACAAAAAAGTGTCATTTACTTTTTAACATTAAAAGTAAATACCTTTTAATGTAAGTACTCAATGATGATAACGCCATTGTTAATATTCCGTATTCTCCGTATTTCCATATTCATAGCAATATTCAATCATTTGTTGTATCAACCTTCCAAGAAATCCTTTAATGGATACGTTAAAACGAACGAACATAATAAATAACACGACTGCCAAACCAAAAATAAAGCTGATATGTCTTCGGCCTTATATGTTGCTGTCTTTTAATGATTTTTATCTTTTGAATATTTTTCATTCAATTGAAATTTGACAAAAAATGAAATATGTTTTTACATTTACTTATGTCGAGATATAATAAGAAAAAGCAGGGCTTTGTTGTCTTGTAAAAAAATATAATATTTTACGTATTGGGATTCTATGTGTACTTGGTATCTTTACTTTTTGATTCAGATTGAACGTTATACAATACGTTTATTTATATTCTTTTTGCGATTGTTGTAAAAGATGTAGTTTGCAAGAGACGTAATAACTCCACAGTTATGCTACGACATTTCTAGATGCAGGTATTTATAGCGTAAAATTGCTCTTTCAGTTCTCAGAAATCATTGTCTGAAGTCCGCCACGAAGCGGGAAATGCAAGCGGATACTTGCATTTTTATCTTACAAACTTAAGTAAAGTTAGCTATGTAAACGACTTCACACCGAGGAGCCGGCTGGCTTTATCAGAAGCAGATGTTCGTGCGCTCTGCTCGGCCTCTATTTGGTTTACAATTTAGTATGCAAATTGTGGACTTCGCATTTGTAAGTACTCGAAACCGAATTAAAGGCTTCTCGCTTCATGAAATCTTTGAAGCTAGCGTATATTGCGTTAGAAAGAAAATTTGAGTGTTGCTGCCGGGCTTATTTACGTCGCTGAGAATTAAATTGCTTTGAATATTTAAATGCGTTTTGTGATTAGCGCCACCGCGTGTTTAGTCCTGCGAGTTTGGAGACGCCTATACTTTAATTGGGTGGATTACCTCAAGTAGTTTTTATGAATGCATTTTAATTAAAATTCGAATTTTGGCTTCACTAAATTACCTTAAATTACTTGCATGTGGCATTTTTTCCCCTTTGCTACCGGTGCTTTCTTTGTCTACATTAAATTCATTAAATTTTCAGTACGTGTAGCTTCAAATTAGCTTTGTGTTTATATTCTTAGCTTTGCGCAGTGTGCTTGAGTGTGCCATTTCTTACTGGTTGTGGAAAACCATTAAAGCTAGAATTAGAATTCACTGTTAGTTCTACTTTCACCCTTGTTATTTCATTCCTTTTTACTTTGGTTAGGAAGAATAAAAATTACAGATGCTATTTTAAATGCACGTTTCTCATAAGTGTTAAAAGATAAAGCAACTTAATTCGAATTTTCGGTTAATTTACAAAGCGTTTTTTAATATTTTGTATCGAGACAAAAGCCAGCTGCATTGATTGTTTTGACCTTATTGTTAGAAGTGCTGTATATAATATGGAGGAATTTAAACTAGTTTTCGAGCAGGTTAGCTCTTATAACGGTACATGAGCTCCATGCATACGACAAGGCCCAGAGCCCAGTAGCCCAGATGGGGCGTTACCTGTGGTTCGTTCGATAAACCATGTAAGCATATAAGGATTACCTGTTCTGACTTTGAAATCGTAGCCTCAGAATCTTAATTTAGTTAGAACCATAGTACGTTGAATAAAACTTATATACCAAAACAAGGATTTTAAAAAACTATATAAAGGCACAGTTTGAAATTGAAACATATAGGAATATAATTAAAGTTTTAATCAGGATATAGGGATAAAATCAATGTTTTAATCAGCATATAAAAAATATTTGTCTGTACTTACTGGCTGATAGTAGACTAGAATTAAAAATGTTAAAATAATAAGCCTGGCAATAGGATATAGTATTTATTTAAATATTCTTAGTAAATACAACATTGATTTATTTTAAACCAAGCTACAATCTAAGCATATAGTATTCATGCACTGTAGTTACATATATTAATATTTGAAGATGGACAGCAAAACGGTAAAAAAATAAAATAGATGTATATGTACTTACAGTAAATTCGCTCACAATAATTCCGAGTATTCTTGAGCTGTGATCCGTTCGACGGTCAGCACAAGAATGTCCGGAGGCGGAACGACAACGGCTTATAAGGCCTCAACCTTTAGCAACTAGATGGCTCCACCTCACCGGAATCGATCAATACACTTTCCAATATTGGTTTGTGTGGTTTAGCGGATAGGTGGCGCCACTATAACGGAAATGATAAATTAATGTTTCTAATAATTAAATTGCTACTGTCGAACATCTTAAATTATTAATAAATTCATATTTACTAAATAAAAGACTTAATATTTAATTAATAATAATGTTTTGTATAAATGGTAAATTATATGCATAATTAAATGACAATCGGAACCGGATGTTTATAAAATTACTTGTTTTCCTTAATAATTTTCCAATAATATTTAACACAAATATTGAGCAATATTAACTGTTGCTGTGGCTTATTAATAACTTCTGGGTATTTGGTGAAAAAAATCGTCCAAGTGTGAGTCGGACTTGCGCACGAACGGTTCCGTATCTTGTAGGTATGTTATCACTTTTGTGCCCTAGTAATGTCCTGCAAAACATGATATTAAGGTTGTCTTATAAGGTTGTAGTTGGACTAAAATAAAAAATCATTCGAAATTATGTCACAAAACCGGTTACATCTTTTGTCGACGCTAACTCATAATTTTGATATTTTTACAGCTAAAAGAGTCCATCCAATAACAATATTTGACTACAGCTTCAGTATAATATTGTTACGCGTGTTAGAGGTAAACATTTTGTAGGCGAAAATTATCATGAAAGTTATTTTGCCTTTTTTAAAGTTTATGGGCTACAATCTCTGTAATGAATAATATACATACATCTGTAATAGGAGTTTTCGGTACAATCTTAATGTAGAAAGTGTTGTAATTATTATTTAAGTAGATAGTTTACGACTAAAAAAACGGATTCATTTGCTATTTAATATATCTGTTATAGAAATAAAAACAAAATTACAAATAAAATCTGATGTACTTGGAAAAATCCCTAGTAGGTATGTTCAGAGATAGGTGGTGTCCTCGCTTAACCTCCGAGCTATCTCGACAAAATTTTCATTTTTAGGATAAGACTTATCCGACTTAGGGCTGATTGTTCAATGGTCAGATAAAACTTATCAGACTGATAAATTATAAAGCGACAGATTTAAAAAAATGACCGTTACGTATGATTGCTGAAATTAGGTGACGTTTTCAAATTAGCCATATTATATTTTGTTCGACGAATATTTCTTATATATAATAAATAGTAGTAGTATAAAATGGCCGATTTCAAAAATGACATTTATGATAATGATTGCTTACAAATAGGTGAACTTTTCAAATTAGGCGTTTTGTATTAGATTCGACAAATAATTCTTATCTGAAGTTGATAAAATCGGGACTCAATCTGATGAAGATTTCGCCCCATTTCATTATACAGTCTTAAAATACAATAATAACATTGTTTATAAAAATTAAACCCAGCCATAGCTAGATCACTTTTTGTCCTCCGAAACCCCCTTTATACAAAATATTATAAAAAATGCTGGATCCGTTTCCGAGATACAAAATATTATATCATACATTTAAAAAGAATCGCTCGTTTAAAAAGTAAGTTCATGATTGTAGCTGAAAGCAAAGTTAATTAATTCGGGGTCTTATTATTTTAGACGGTAATTTGTTTGACTTCAAGACTTTGTAAATAATATTCACGGATCATACTAGGTTTTATTTGATGAAATGATAATAGAAAGAGGTGGTTGTATAAACTCTAATTTTTGTAAAGAAGTTTTCGGAACAATCTTAATTTATAAAGATTATTATTGTTTTGATTAAATAGAACATTACCAAAAAATATTCATGTCATCGCACAAAATAAATTGCCAGTCGCTATTAAAAACGACGTGACTTGAGTTTAAACGTAGAGACTAATAGTAAATAACATATTGTTAGTATTTAATAAATATATGGTTTCAAGATGATCTTGACGACGACGTGACTTGAGTTTACACGTAGAGAATAATAGTAAATAACATATTGTTATTATTTAACAAATATATGGTTTCAAGATCATGTGTTCTCAGATCTTTAGATGTTATTCATACGCATTGAAGTAAATAATTTCGAGAGCTGATTGTCTAAGATCTATTTTGTTCTTCAATTATCTCCGCAACAATCTCCGCGCCAAGAAGTTCTTATGATTTGTAAAGTTTTCGAGCAGGTTAGCTATTGTAGGTTAGCGATTGGACGCTCATATTCCCTTGAGCATGTAAGTTTAATAATTAGTACTGATAATACGAATATGTATTTTTACTTTCCATTTTTTTTAATGATTATGAAAGAAGTACGTAAGTAGAGGACTAGATCATGGAAATTGATCTGTTGAGGTGCATAAGTTTGGGGTCAATGCCACCTCTCAAATGAAAATCACTGGCACAAACGACACAAAAGCAGGCGTCACTGTAAACAAAAGAGGACGCGATGCGCAAGTGTTAGCTCTTAAAGTGGTGATGCGGCGGTGACTTAGGTTCGTGTTTGACATTTAACGAAGGTTTAAGGCTACATCGTTACTTGCCGTCAGATAAGGCCAAGTAAGGAAGAATATTATTTATATTAGGTCAAGATAAAACTTTCTTCACAGTTACACTAACATCCCCCAGTCAAACTTTCCTACTTGTTGCTAAGAGGTTGAAGATGTGTGTGATCTAACAAGCGATTTCTGCGATAAAAGACCATATGTTTTAATCGATTTCGGCTGCTTTCTATCAATATATCTTTCTTCTTGCTTAGCTGTTATCAGCGAAGATCCGAAACGATGGTTTGCCAGGCGGTAATAAAAAAAACCGGCTAAGTGCGACTTGGACTCGCGCACTGAGGGTTCCGTACCAATTTTAACTGAGTTAGGAAATCACTTACTTCCTTTGACTTACAATATTTTGTTGACAGGAAATATAACTTTGTTTTTCATAGTGTTTGCAAGAAAAACAAAGTTATGTTTGCGGTTGTTGAAAATTGTCTATATCTCAAAAACTTCTAGTTCGATCCCGTCACAACCAATTTTCGTTGGAAGTATTTGTAAAGATCTACATCATTTTTTTTTTAAAACGTACATTTGCTTAGTTTAGAAGTAAGATAGGGGGGACGCCCATTTTACCAATTTGGAAGCGTCTATCTATCAAACGTTACACTTTAAAAAAAAATGGCTTTAGGATCCTCCATATCATTTTAGAAATCCTATCCATAGGCAACAAGCATAGGTTTGACTAAATAAAGTTTTTTCGGTTTTAGTTTCAAGTATGGGAGCCTGGGAGCCCTTAAATATCATTGTTTTTTATTTTTTGTATAAGAATCGTTAAGTCATTAATACATCTTCCTACCAAATTTAAATAGTGTGATGCTTATAGTTACAGAATAAAGTGGTTGTGACATACGGACAGACAGACTTAACGAAACTATAAGGGTTCCGTTTTTTGCCATTTGGCTACGGAACCCTAACAACTCATAAAATAGTGTGAAAAGTTAACTAAGAGAAACCTACCAATATTCTCAACTCGCTTCAGTAGGTTTCTATCAGTGAACTGGTTGGCACCCAAATGTATAGTATATTCAGCTTATTTTCAAATGGGTTGAAACTGTGTCCAGGTCAATTTACAGTTCTTCAACTACGTCATTACTATGCACATGCCGATCTTACTGAACCTACAAGAAAATGGCGTTCATTTTATCAAAAGTTATAGGGTGTCCAAAACAGGGTGCATCTCCAGGGTGACGACCTCCGTGGTGTAATCACTAAGTACGCTTGTTTCCGCTGGCTCCGAGATCCCGGGTTCGATTCCCGGTCGGGTCAATATTCAAATCAAAATTTTTTATATTTTCTCGGGTTCTCGGAGCGCGACGCTTAGCCAATACACAATGGAGGTCGTCAAAGATTTTAGATTGGTATGGCTTATTAGTAATTCAAGTGTGCAGTGGAGAGCAGTGATTGGATTGGAGCGTAACAGAGAATCACTTACCTACTCTGTCTTTTTTCCTTACATAAAAAAATATGCTATCTCTTTCACACATCGTCTAGGAATGTGCTTAATAAGAATTACGCATGTGTGCTGTTGTTCTCGACCAGGCACAAATGTTTCGTTTGTTTTGTGAGCGTATAACGTATCTATTATTTATTGCTTATTTTAAAGTTATTGCTTATTCCTCGATTTATCGTAGACTTTTATCGATATTAAGGATTGCATAAAATATAACAAGAAAATACTGTTTACCGAGTTCACATTGTAGTGTTTTTCCTTTTTTGAAACCCAACCAAATTTGATATGTAAGCCTATGAAGGTTTTTATGTAAATATTGAATATCCGTAGGATGAGGGTTGTAAGTTTTTGTTGGTTTCAATACATTTTATCAAACATTTCTCATCTTCACCAGCAAGAATACTCATTCTTGCTGGTGCGAGATTCATTTTGATATAATAAGCAGACAAGTAGCAGCTGTAGTGAGGAATTGTTAAAAAGTCATTATGAAAATACCCTACAAAAAAATATAGAGCCAACACATCAACTTGTATTCAGGACAGTAGGTCCTGAAAAGAAAGTAGAAACTATTGATGATAAAATTTTAAATAAGATATTTTAAAATTTTACGCAGTCGCAAGCGGCAGCGATACGGCTGCTGAACGATATCGACAAGGATAAGAATATCACATCAAACTTAGTTACCGCGACAAATAGCTTAATGCGAATTTCACTTGCCGCATGCGATTGCGTTGGTTTAACCTGTCAATCCGCTTCAAGAACGCGCCTGCGCGTGCGCGCAACTGTCATAAGACAAACGCGCGCGTGGCCTCGACTCTGTCTGGTACCAAGCGCCCGCCATCGCACTGTGGAATATTTCGGTGTGTTTCGGATTAAAAATCTGTAACTCCGTCAATTTGAAAGATAGACTTATCAAATTTTGCTATAATATAAAATAATACATATGAGTTCATACTAGTAATGTTTGATGAATTGGAATTTTGAGTATTTTTTTAAATTAATAATAAAAGTCACAATAATTTAAAAAGTATTTATTTATTAAAATATTTCTTTTAGATACATATTTTACGTGTATTTCTTAATCCTAATTACTCCATTAAGATATTTATATCTTTATAAATGTACCACAAACTATTGATAGTAAAAGTAAACTACGAAACCGCATTTGATAGCGATTTCCGTTCCCAGGCTAGTATCCGATTTTTTCACATATCTTCGAAAACCGCAAAAAGCCGCAGCTAATTTTTTTATATGTTTTAGACGAGTAACTAAACTGAAATTTAACATTAAATTCAAAGCATCGGTAAACAACTCTAAATGTTAAAAGCTTCGTTGAATTTGAGGAAAAGCATTTTTTTCTCCATTTTGTCTTTAAATTGGTTTTTAAATTTATATTCCTATTAAAAACAATCAGTTGTATTTATTTCTAATCTCTAATAAATGCGCTTTTCAAAAATATGTAATACATTATATCATTCATTTCAAGTTTTAAAACTATTCCACGTTGAAAAACGTGAATAAAGAACTTAATATTTTCCAATTGCCCTAACGTTTAACTTTGCTCCATGAAAAAAAATACTTTTTCGAAATACAATATAAATTACGCTATATAATATTAATCTTCGACTTTTGAAATATTAAATTCTATTCATGTATTACCCAATTTCAATAAGTAATAAAAATCAATTTTGATATGCGTTTGTACCATATTCCACAGTGCATCGGGCGGGCCGCGCAATTGAGAAAAATATAAATATCTCGCGGTAGGAATGAGCTATCATCATTTTGTAGATGGGGATTTGTTGTTTATTGTATTAGCTATCACGCTGTTTTACTAAATATTACGTTACTGCAATATTTTAATTATACTGAGGCGATAAAGAAGGTAGCGCGGGAAAAAACATGACTCATCGTATTTATAATAAGTGTTTTCGTTATAAATTTTCAATTATACCTTCAAATACCTCGAAACAAAGCTGAAAAATAATATTTTTTATTTAAATAACAGTACTTATCACCATGGAGCAAATTTTATAAATACAGGATAAAATAAATCGTAATAACTCCATTTTAGTAAATGGGGTCTATTCACAAGACCCACCTTCTAAAAACTAGTCGGAACACCCATCTTTTCGGTATCTATAGATTGCTTATTTTACCGTCTAAACGTTAGAGACTTCCCAGTATTCAATTGTCCACACCCCATAGCTAAATCATCGATTTAAAATAGACTACTCAACCGATTCCCATATGGGGAGAGTAATTCGTGACGCTAACAGTACAGAGAACCCGATATGGGGACAGTAAGACGCTACGAGATGTGATAAATGAACTCAATAAGGGGAGAGTAAGGTCGACAGGATAACGGCGTAAAACAGATCGAAACAATCTGATCGCTGAAAATCAATGGCGTGGCATGCTTACCATCTGCTGTCACGATATATACTGAGCACCCTCTTGACACACCTGGGCGCTTTGTTTTTGTTTTTTATTAATTTAATTTTAGTTGTTTTTTTTATTTTTATTTCATGTTCTATGGTAATGTCATTTATTTTTATGTATATCAAATAAATAATGATTCATTTCAAACAATCTCAAGATTGCTTTACAATTAACAGGTACTCGATCAAGTCGCTTAAGTTTAACTTCCTCCCATTCGTTCGTCGAAGTAAAACTGATCATATTACAGATAAAATTTCAAGCACAGGTCCTCAAGTTAGTTGGAAATTAACGTTTTATCCATTCATCCATCATTCTCAAGCGCCGGTCCTTCACGACAGCATGACGTATCTCATATGTGAGTTGAAATCGGCAAAATTCTAATGACACAGGCATTAAAACTAAGTGCGGTAACTAAATGACTTTTATATAACTGTAGAAGTTTAACCTGTTTACTCTTCCGAAATATATACAAGTAATACTTTTTTGAGAAAACAAGTGATGTTTTTTTAATACTTCATAGGTAGGTACTAAATATTTTTTATCTTATTTGTGCAATTTTCAATTAAAAACTGTGCAAATATGTCATTTCAAATAAAAACGATATTTTTTGTTAAACAGGTGAAGATAAAATAACATGAGAATTATTAATTCCGTGAAGCAGCTTTCACGTTTCACGGACATTTAAATGCACCCACGACGTGGTTTTGTTTGTATTGTAGAGGTGTTAGGTTACATTGTTATTGAGGTTCCGTTTAAACGAAACGACAAAATTTCTGTCCGTTATTTGAGACAAAATCTCGTTAAGCGTCTCGCACGGTCTCCAGGGAAGTATTTCTAACATAAGTATATGCTTTGAGGTGGTAAACGCAAACAGTTTAGAAATTTGCTTATTTCGTCGCTCTGTCAGTATTTTTCCCCTCACGACGAAAACTATTGAAGATAAATGACCTTATCAAAATAATTCGACTTGATTTTTACTGCAGTTTAAATATAATATGTTGAATTTAAAATGAATGCCAAGCAAGTTACATTATTATGATACAAGGGTGACGTATATTTTACCTTAGCCGCAAAATATCTCCCCCCCCTCCCCCCTCTAACTTTATAACGAAACAAGTGTCAATTTTGAAAAAAATGCACGATCTTGTGCATTACAAATACTTTTAACGAAAATTGTGGAATTTTGGCTAAGTGGCTGTAAGTGGAACCCTAATTTAGTTAAAGTTAGGTTTAAAGACATTTATTCTCATAAAGAATTTACATAATTCACTTATACGAGAATACACAATTTAAGATAACAAACAAGTTAACATAATAGGTAAGACTAAAAAATTTGCGTCGAAGCGGGTAATCAACGAACTAAATAGTCATTCGCGTTCGGGCAAAGATGTTCAGTAAGTCAATGAAAGTAGATTGCAAGCTAGTTCGCTCTTATACCGTATCCATAAGATTCATGTTCGCGCTAAAACACGTTTTGACGGAGGAACAAGTCGTTTGATTTGTGTTGCACTCACTACAATGGATATAAAGCCGTCCTACGTTCACGCTTGGGTTACGTTCAAGTTGGCACGAAACCCTCAGTGCGCGAGTCCGACTCGCACTTGGCCGGTTTTTGATAAGCAGTGAAATAATAGTGATTGTTGTATCTGTCAATTTAAGATGAAATGTTGAAAAACAGAGATTAGTTCATGGTTTAAAATATTAGTCCGTTAATATCTATGTTTATTCTATTTATCTGGAACAGGGTAATCTAGACGTCTTACACAGTGTTAGAGACCGCAAAGCTTTTAGACAATAACATTCCCATTTGGGGTACACTAAACAGCTGGGGAAGCATTAAAATGTCTCTTTGCCACATTTTAGTTCTAATGAATATGCGCTCTGTTTGCTGAAAAGTTTTTGATACAGTTATTTGCGGTTTGAAATGTAGACGGCTGGCCGCTTTGCGTAGTATGCTCTCGTCCCACGCACTTTATGAGTTATATAATGTCACTTAAAAAAAAAACAGTGTGTTCAATCCAAGTGTGTGTGCAATCAGTGATAAAACTTTTAGGACACTATCTACGATTAATTTTATTTAACACCACAAATGGGTGGTCAAATCCAACAACCCCACCATACTGCAATGAGTTTTCTGTTTATTTTCACAAAAATTACCTAACCCCTGCAATTTACGGCGGTTTAAGTCTTACGTCGCGTAGAGGCTCGTTTTAGGTTTTATTATACAAAAAAGTTGCGGTGTAACTAATCATTAAAAAGACGCTTTCAAATGACTCTAGTTTTTAAGTGCCGAAAGTATTTTCTTTTAAAGTTTTTTTTAACATTCAGGAAATTCATTCATAAATAGTACCAAAATGATACCTTAGGCATACTTTTTATTATTTCATAAACTATTTGAGCTTTTTCACGAATTGATCAATCACTGATTTCGGTATAATACTTCAAGAGTTACTTATTGAGTTAAAAAGAGTCTTAAAAGCCCCTGTAGCCTGTGGACCCACATTATAGGGGTGCCTCGGCGAACTTAAGGCTGCTCGAAGGAGCATCGGACCGGTACGATGGTCCAGTTTACGGGATTCTCACTCTGTGTGTCACTAGCTAGATACCACGTTCATTGGCGTTGCTAGGATACTGTACCGCTTTCTGCGGGCTCCTAGTCACTGCCCTGTCACTGTCACGTTAGGCCTGCAGTGTGGCCGGGGCCAGATAGCAGTAATACTGACTGTTACTGACTACACGTACTAGACTAAAATGGCAGCCGATCTACCACTTTTAATAGGAAGCTGAAATAAAATATGAAACTTTTTTAAAGTTTTTCAATTTCCGGCGCATAATACTTAATTTTTATTTTCATAAAACCCCTTATTAAAGTTTTAAATATTAAAAGGAAGATATGTCTAAAATCTGATGATTGGTTAAATTTAACTATTTTTTAAATGCTTTGATATATTCAAATGTAAAATTGCTTCGTCTATTTTATAACAATATTTATATATTTTTACAAGTTTCTCGCGTATATGGTTCTCAAGGATTAACTTGAACATAAACACCTCATCACTACCTACCTGCGTATTATGTTCGATGTTCGCAAAACTAATTTCTCCCTCAAAACTTAATCCGTCACTAACGACTACTATTATGGCGTTGGGTAGACACTCTGTCTATGATGAAAATTGTGTTCAAGGGAACGGCTTTACATAATTGTATTTATTACATAACGTTTCACATACCAGGCTACATATATGCCCATTTAACATTTGCAAATTGAGTGACACATATATATATGAGTACATAGTAGATACTCATTAATGTAATATTAACCATCATTTGTTTGTTTTTTGGACAAGTTATACCAGTGAATTATTATACAGTTTGTTTTGGATTGGACTCCTGATACTTCACTTACGTAGTCTACAGCAAATTTAATCGAATAAACGCCAAATATTATCGCATTTCTCTCCTCTTTAAATAAAAAAAAAACACTGCATTTACGGTACTTATTTAAACTCGATTAATTTTTATTGTCTGTTCTCTTATAAAAAGAGAATTGACTTTCATAGTTTACGCTTTATTGTAATACTAAAGATGTGAATAAGATAGATAAAAGAAGAAAAAATAACATACGGTCTGCGATTAAATTTTGTGTCAGGGCAAATTTTAATAACCATTATCTTTTATAAAGGGTCAAATATCAGCAATAGTGCTACTTATATAAGCTGTTTCACTTAGTAGCACTTATCAGCTTTAACTAAATGTTAGCACGCCATTTGGCTACGTATGTAAATGATACTTGTATGTACAAAACGACGCAATTTTCTTGATTATACACGTTGTTATATCTAATGATCGTTTAAAGGTGTGCGTTCACTGGGGGAAAATTTAATATGGTCAAAGAGAAAACAGTGTTTTGCTTTTACTTTTGTACGTACTAATAAAAAAAGCAACACCTGACATTTTGTAAACTGAAGAAAAACCAATCACAAGGTTTTACAGCAATGTTCTTATGAACACAGATCAGTTTATACTTGAATTCTACGTTTCTACGTCTACGCAATATCAAAATTCCTGTACAGTCCTCTAGCTCTATGTGTTTCAAAATATATTTAAAAAAAACATGTCCGTTATATGCTAAATCATAAGGTACTGACACCAATTAGCAACATAACGTTTATACATAATGTGTCAGCTTCATTCTCCTTACTCTTTTTCGTTTGTATGTACATGCCTTTATGAGAGGCTTAAGTACACCCTAAAGAGCTACAATGGCTTTTGTGTTTACTTAAATAAGCAGTAAATGGGTCATAAGTCATGTCTTGGGTCATTTTAGGGGCCTAATACAATTCGGAAGGTTATGTTTATCGTTCAATGTATTATCTAAACTAATATTATAAATGTTGTTGTATGTATTTAAAGTTTGTTTGTTTATTTGTCTAATTGAAACACACCTTTTGCTCGTGACAGAACAAATGAACATTTATTTTTAATTTAAACAGGATGGCAGCACTATACAAAGAACGGTATGCATTTACACGGACACAGAGCCTTTACATGGTAAGAAGATTATATCTAAGAGACATTGTTGATATTATTTCAACACCCCCACTATATCAGCAATGTCAATGATTAACAATATGGAAATCCCTTTCAATGCAAATAATACAATTACACTTGTCTATTTCTAAGCATTAAATATTTCTAAACAATTTGTATCCCCAAAACTTTCAAGAAATTATAGTGCTTTACAGAGCATAGCCCCTTAGTAAACAAATCAGCGGGCATATCAGCTGTAGGTAAGTATTCTAAATTAACTATTTCATTCTTTACACAGTCTCGAGAGAAATGATATTTTATATCTATATGTTTGGTTCTCTTATGAAACACTGGATTTGCAGTGAGTTTCAGTGCTCCCTGATTATCATTAAATAAATTAATACTATACTTATTGTTTGTTATTTCATATTGTAAGTTTTTAAGATAAACTGCCTCTTTACACGCTTCCGCTATAGCCATGTATTCAGCTTCACAGCTGGATAAAGCGACAGTTTTTTGCTTATTAGTTTCCCACGATACAATACAACCAGATAAAGTGAAGCAGAAACCCGTATAAGACCTCCTATCTACTACGTTACCCCCCCAATCAGCATCTACAAATCCAGTCAGAACTGTACAACCATCAGCTGTATATCTTAAGCCATAATTAATTGTATGCTTTAAATATCTCAAAATTCGTTTGACATACACACAATGTTGTTTAGTAAAGCAATTATTAAACTGACTAAGAAACCCTACTGCAAATGCAATATCAGGTCTGGTCAACACGGCCAGGTACATAAGACAGCCTACTATCTGCTGGTAAGGAAAATCTGCACAGCTCTCATTTTCATTTGTAATATTAAATTTAGTATCTATTGGAGTTTGAAAAGTCTTACATTGGCTCATATTAAATTTTTGCAACACATGTTCAATATAGTCCTTTTGGCTAAGTGATATAGATTTTTCAGATTTATTAAAAGTTACATTTACACCAAGGCATTTTTTTATTTCACCCAAATCTTTGATCTTAAAATGATTAGCTAAAACATCATACAAGTGCTGAGTTTCCCGACAATCATTAGAAAATATAAAAAAAACATCGACATACAGTGTCACAATAGTTTTCAACTTACCATTTGTTTTTGAATACATACATGGTTCAACTTTAGATTTTTGGTAGCCAATCTGTAACAAACACTCATCAACTCTCCTGTACCATGCTCTTGATGATTGTTTAAGCCCATATATTATGGCCTTCTTTAATTTGAAAACTTGATCACTTTGTCTAGGTTCAGCAAAACCTTCTGGTATTTGCATAAATATTGTTTCATCAAGAGCACCGTTCAAGAATGCCGTTGTGACACATATCAAAATAAAGTTTTACTGATAATGCAAAAAGTAACCGTAAAGTTGTATGTCTTACTACAGGTGAAAAAGTGTCTGTATAGTCCACACCTTCCACTTGTGAAAAACCTTTCGCCACTAAACGCGCGCGATAGCGAACATTATTTTCACTATCATATTTTTTACGTAGTACCCACTTGCACTGTACAACTCTTTTGTCTTTCGGAGGATCACACAACTCCCACGCTTCATTTTATTCGAAGCAGTGTAACTCTTCTTTCATTGCCGCCAACCATTGCTCTTTTTCAGAACTATTTAGGGCTTCCCGGAGAGATAATCCAGCCGCATCATCATAACTATCACTGTTATAAGGTAAGGCCATCCAACCATATCTATCTGGCTTCTTTTTAATCCGCACGGGTCTGTCAAGAGTTTGAGGCAAATGAGTTTCTTCAAAAGAGTCTGCATCTTCATAGTCACTGGGATTGTATGTACTATCAACATCATGATCATCATAGGAAGTATCATGCAGAATTTCTGAGTTTTCTTCTTGAGTGGATACTAAATCATTTACTGTCAAGTCAGGTTTTATCATCATTGTCTCATCCCCCACTGAATAAAAACTCTGTTCGTCTTGCACTTCAATTGTACATTCAGATTTTGATTCTTTCTCAATGATGATAACGTCCCTACTGGTCAAGACAATTTTTTTTTTCTGGATTATATACTCTATATCCTTTTATGTTTTCTGGATATCCAACCAAAATACATTTCTTTGACTTCTTATCCCATTTTTTACGTTTTTCTTTTGCAATGTGTACCATGACAGTACTACCAAATATTCTGATGTGGCTTATGTCTGGTTTTGAGCCGGTCCATAATTCATAAGGTGTTTTGTGACCCAATGATGCTGTCACAATCCGATTCTGCAAATAAACCGCAGTATTAGTTGCTTCACCCCAGAACTCTTTGCCTAAACCAGCATCAAAGAGCAGACATCTTGCCTTTTCATTGTGCGATTAAATCGTTCACACAAACCATTCTGTTGCGGGGTGTATGGATTGGTTTTCTGATGAATCACACCTGCTTGGCTCAAATAATTGTCAAATTCTTTGTTACAATACTCTAGACCATTGTCGCTTCTTAATATTTTTATTTTATGTTTTATTTGGTTTTCTACTAAAGCTTCAAACTGCTTAAAATATTTTAAAGCTTCATTTTTCTGTTTTAAAAAATAAATGAAGGTCATGCGACTGTGATCATCTACAAATAAAAGAAAGTATCGAGATTCACCAATCGATACAGTTTCCATAGGCCCACAGATGTCAGTGTGTACAATTTCTAGCAAGGTATCACTTCTCTGACTAATGCTCTTAAAAGGTAGTCGACACTGCTTACCCTCACAGCATGTTGTACACGTTGACTTGCTTATGTCCACTTTTTCATCTATACACATTCCACGCACAGCATCCTTCATTTTATTAATATAATCTTTGTTGACGTGGCCTAGTCTGCGATGCCATGTAACACCAGATACTGCAGAGGCAGCTACATGTACTTGCTTTAACAGTTTCAGTTTATATACGCCATTCACTAGCACTGCTGTAGCCACTAACACATTGTTCTTGTTGTACACTGAGCAACCACCATCTGTGAATGCCACACTGTTGCCTTTTTTAATAAGTTGACTGACAGACAACAGGTTTGTTGTCAGATTTGGAACACAAAGTACATCTTCTACCTTTATGTCATACACGCAGTTATCAGTGGTAGTAGTTATATCCACATCACCGGAACATATTACTGACACCTTTTCGCTATTTGCAACCACAATTTCTCTGTTCTGGACGTATGAAGGATTCTTGACCCAACTTTCATTTGCAGTCAAATGTACACTTGCGCCTGAGTCTAAATACCACTCGTCTCGGTTGAAATTACCGCTGAGGAAAACTGCACTAAACGCGTTGGACTGCATTCGTTCTTTATTCTGGTTTGATCTTTCTAGCATTGGACATTGTTTACGATAATGACCCGGATTTTTGCACTTGTAACAGGTTATGTTTTCTTTTCCTCCTGTCACTTTGGCATTTGACGTTGACTTGCCGCCATTTCCGCTCTGATTGGGGTTGCCAGGTTTTTTTTGTTTCATTTTTACCCATTTTGAGGCAAACGCCGTTTCAGTATTCTGCGTTTCGTTCGACATAGATCCCATCAACGGTTCCAAATCTATTAGCTTCGTTTTGATCACGTCAGCCGTTATTGCAATACCCGAATGTTCTATAGCCATGATCATTGGCGAAAACCTTTCTGGTAATCCTGCAAACATCAGAGATCCAATCCATTCATCAGTTATTTCAAAACCAGTTCCACTCAATCGTTGTGATGTTTCTACGATTTGAGTCACGTAGGTGGTCATATCTTCGCAATTTTCTCGTCGTATGGATATCAAGTATGCACGTACAGGGCTGGATCGATGGTTAGACATAACATAGCCAAGAGGCCTACAACGAAAAACTAAATACTAAAAAGCTGATCTAAAGCCTTTCATTGTAAGTATTAAATACTAAAAATTCTTAGTCGGATCCGCTAAACGATGATGATGTTCATATGGACGGATTTCGTTTCTTGTAATGTCCTCCTGTCGCTCAATTAGAGTTAACTTCAAACATTATCTTCCAAATCCAGTATTGTAGGTTTTGCATACCTAGCACTGTAAGGCCGCGGCCCCATCTCTACAGTGCGGTGCCGTACCATAGCGCGGCGCGGCTCGCCGTACCTGCAGTGCGATGCAGTTCGGTGCTCCGAGCTTACCACCCGCTACATCGATCCTTACTAACTACATAGATAATTGTGATACACTAGTACCCTGCAGTTTCACCCGCGTCTTGTGAGATTTGCCATAAAAATGTTCACCACGTTCAGATTTGCACATCTCCTTTTAGATGGGTTTAATATCCTTTATCTTTAATGGAAGTATTTAATTTAATTTAAATTTTTCGTTTCAAAATTTTCCACTGGTGAAGTGATAACGGAACATTATGTCAATACTATAAAAACATTTTTTCATTATT
The DNA here is from genome assembly GCA_963924145.1 of Pyrausta purpuralis. Taxonomy (NCBI): domain Eukaryota; kingdom Metazoa; phylum Arthropoda; class Insecta; order Lepidoptera; family Crambidae; genus Pyrausta; species Pyrausta purpuralis. Next base: position 15,891,588 of record OZ001653.1, on the reverse strand, counting down.
ATTCGTTCGTAAGTAAGGTTCAATGTTAAGGTTTTACTTTATCAATAGGTAACCTATTTAGTATTGTTATAAATAAACACCGATTGTATAGTAAAGTAAAGAGGTAGTTCGAGCCATACTCCACCACGCGGGCTCAGTGCGGGTTGGTGAAGGGGTGTTTGCAAGGCAAGCGACTATCCCTGCAGTCAGATGTTATCAAGTCGCCCACAAGGCCTCTGACTAGGCTTAACGACTAATATCAACCGACATTAGCCGGGACCAACGGCTTAACGTGCCTTCCGAAGCACGGAGATGCTCGTGATATACGTCACTTATATGGTCGGAATGGTCACCCATCCAAACACGACCGCGCTACCAACTACGATTGTATGGTCCCCAAATATATTTTTTTAACCTATATAACGCAGCTCCTGATAACGATTATGACGGGAACGTCTCTCATGAATACTTTAATACATATACCATCCATGAGATGGGTACAAATATGTTTGTGCTCGTCACACAAGTATTTTCCTCGTGCGGAATTCGAAACCGGGACCGCTAGTTGAGTAGCAAGGAGCAATAACAACCTGCACCACAACGTGTCGTTGATATGTTGTACCTAAGTCGACCCATCATTTCCAATCCTTATTTCTGATCTAGTCTAAGACTTTCTCGATCCGGATCAAGTCTTCTAGTACATTTGCACCACAGAGCTGTGTTCTGGGTTACCTTTGTAGGTAGATAGTTCATCTCACTGTAGAACAGCTCATTGAGAACCAGGCAATGGGTGATCTTCTGTTCTACTCTTTAGGTAGGTACAAAATATTATAAGGATGATGAAGTTAGAAGAGCTGTACCATTACCATGCATTGCACAGCGCCGTGCAATTTTCCGATAAGACATCCAAGGTCTCATATATATATTTTTTGCCGATACTTGTGTCTTCAGAATAGATACAGCATTTATTTATTTATTTAAAACTTCAAGCAGTTTATGTTTAGTGCAAGCACTAAACATAAAATTGTACATATGGCGCGATTAATGCCAAAAGCATTTTTTTCCAGTCAACCACAGGTCAGAACAGAGAAAAGAATATGTACAGGCGGTGCAATTAAAGTTATAGAGGCAAGAAATGAGCAGAAAATAGCGATAAAGATGACAATAATACGATGATAAACATACATCCTGCCTCTTACATATATACGATTATATAAAAATAAATAAAAATGTATATATTATATTATAAACATACACATAACTTAAATACAGATAATATGGTATATATAGATAAATTAATGTCAATGAGACGGGTCAGTGAGTTCGTTTCTGTAAAGTGTTTGCAATGTAATCTTGAAAGTGAATTTCGAGGTAGATGTTTGGACACTTTTTAGATGCCCATTCTAAAATCAAATGGCTGTGAGAGTAAAGGAATTGGACATAAAGCCAAAAGTGTGACGGGGAGTGAAAAGATGAAGAGAGCTAATAGAGCGAAGGGACTGGTCGTGGGAAAAGTGGAGGTATGAAAATTTGTCTTTAAATATATCCTTTAATAAATAAATATCATTTGAACATTCCCACACATCGCCATCTAGTCCCAAAATAAGCTACTCAAAGCTTGTGTTATGGGTGCCAGACAACGGATATAATACATAAATACTTTTTGTTTGTAAATAAATACATGATATACATAGAAAACACCCAGACCAATACAAACAGGCATGTTCATGCACACAAATGTTTGTATTGTGCGGGGATCGAACCCGCAACCCGCTTCGTAGTAGGCGATTTCTCGACCACTACACCAGACGGGTCGTCATCTTTAAGATAGGACGCTAGCTAAATATGTAGCTACCTGACACTCCGAGTGCCGAAACCTGTGATATTGTTCCTTTTATGTTTTAAACTTTTTTTAATATATTATTATCTGGCTAGTTATGTCACGTGAAGTGGCGGGGTAGGCACCAAGCTCCGTTTTGCACCGTCTGCCGGTGGCGGCGCAGTACCGTGGCTCGGTCGACGGCGCCGCCCGTAGAGATGGGGCCGCGGCCTAATTGCCGAGAAACAGCGATACAAAATTCGCAAATACAAGTACGACGTTACCCGGGTGTCGAGTTCTCAAATTTGTATTCCAGACTCACAATAAAGTTCATTTTAATATAAATGTGACGAGACCTTTACTCCAGTAAATGCTGTTACTTCTATAAACTGGGTCGTAATTTTTTATGACGATCCCCAAAATAAGTTCAGGCATTTAACAAGCTTTAGTAGGGAATGTAATGAGAGCATCAAAATTTTAAATTTGGACATCATTTGTAGGAGATGCAGAGGACACACAATGATGATACGTTGACCGGAATAAATAAGGATGCATTTTGCACTCTGTGAATTTTCAGTTCTCCATACAGTAGTTTTATTGTACTACCAATTTCGTGTGGACTTTATTCATAAAAGTATCTAGTAAAAAGTAAAACTCATAAAAAAAACGTTCTACATTGTCTTCGTCTAAATTTTTCCTAATATCTCCGTGCATTTTCACATGACTCACTTGCACTACGTTCATACGAGTTCGTTTTAGCAAGGAATTTATCGATAGTAAATGTAAACCATTTATCAGCCGCTTACTTCACGGTGTTCCAATAAACAACTACGAACCATTATAAAAGCGGGGAAGTACAAAATATTCGAGCTATAAATCTGGCGCGATTTAAAAATCTATGCCATGTCTTCGGCTTCGTCAATTTTCATATAAAATTCAGGCGTAGGTTTAGCAGTATACGTTGCAGCTCGACACTTTAGCGTTTCACATGAGAAATTCTTAACCCTCAGTCCCTGCTAACAAATTCATGAAGTTATAGGTCAATAAATGTACACATCGTTATAATTTTAGAACCTCTAGCTATAATTTAGACGGTGCTCCAACTAACTACTACTTAGGCATAACCTAATTTTTAATTTCGTAAGTTGACTGTTGACTATGGCAAGCCCAGTATTAAAAGTGACATTCAATTTTGAGACTTTACATTTCCATCTTTACAAAAAAAAAAAAAAAAACTATACAATATGGCGTAAAGCATTTCATTTTCTTCGTGTTAAAATCCGTCCTTCATCTACCTTACCTACTCTTATATAATGGAAATAGTCAAATTCAAATAATTATTTTAGCTCACTTTTGGTCCATTGTATAAATTGTTTACATTGTTTTATCTTAAAACACTTTGTACAAATGAATAGGTAACAGAGGAATGTAAAACATCTCGGTGTTCTGAAGTGTTCCGGATAAATTCCGTCCGATCAACAAAGCGGGGGTCAAGATGGAATTCGTGGGGATCGATCGTGAGGTTAATTAGCTCCATTTATATTTGCGGTCGTGGATGGAACGGGTCGGTTTCTCTCTTAACTACTCTTTACAAATAGACTGCATGTTTTGAATCTTAAAACGTATTTAAAACATAGCTACTTATCGCGCTGAGCTTTGTGTAGTCCTACGGGACGCTGACCTTTTACTGTAATGTGGGCGAAGTTTGAACCTTGATTATTGGTAATAGTTGGGCAGCCTTGACAAGCGTTGAATTGGTTAGTTTATACACAGAACTGAAATAAGAAAAAGTACGATAAAGGACTCTGTCTTATAACCACTTTCGAATGAAAATCGCTTGCACATACGCCACAAACACTTTAGCCAAAAATTCAAGATGCAAACAATGTTGGCTCTTAGTGCGCATTCAAATAAGAGCGACAGCAGCGCCGACTCTCTAATGTGAAGGGCTTCTTTCTATCATTTACAAGTATGCATGAAAATATTAGCAGCGCGGCTGTCGCGCGACCGTCGCCCTGCTATAGTCACCTAAGTGTGAAAGCGCTCTTAAGGTGGTTGTAATCTCGATAGAGTTACTATTTAGGTCTCTGAGTAGGTTTATTTTAACGGTTTAACCTTACAAAATTCATAATGGTTACTCTCGAAATGTAAGCTTAATTATCTAATATACATTTAGGTTACTTTGAATGATATTTGTCTAACTGATTTTCGAGACCAAACAATATATATATAAAAATGAATTGCTGTTCGTGAGTCTCACTAAAACTCGAGAACGGCTGAACGGATTTATCTTATCTTAGTCTTGAAATATTTGTGGAGGTCTAGGGAAGGTTTAAAAGGCGAGAAAAAATCGAAAAACGCGCGGACGAAGTCGCGGGGGACCAATAGCGTTGTCCTAATAATTGGTGCAGTTACCTTAGTAAGACATTATTAGAACTTATATATGTATATTGTACACTTTTCATTTATAAATGTTAGTTACTTCTATTCTCTAGTAGTAATCCAGATGTTTTGAAAACATGTTTTTCCTAGTTGTGCATGAGTTTACTTCCCTAGGCAGTTGATACAGTAACAGCTCGTAAACCAAACTATCCAATGCGATCGACGAAAAAACGATCGGTATCGCAAAATAGAGGAACATGTTTTTAGTCAGCTTCGTAAGAGCTGAATTTATCATAATGTCGCATTAGACCATACTCTCTATCGGTATCACACGGGAAAACGGAGAAAAAATTGATGGTCTTGATCCCAATAACGATAGGAGGGGAAGGCATAAGGGCTGACTCGTATCTATCCGTCAAATAAAAAGTCTTTTTGCCGATAGTTTCAGGTTTACGTCGAAATCTGAGTTTTCTTCCGGTTTCATTTTTAATACACAGGGTAAATGTGAGGTGACTTCACATATGAGGGTTGTGTTTCATTGAATAAGCTTTATTTGTTTTAAGTTAGCATCTTATTCACAAGGTGATTTTAAAATATGTCACTCCGATCACTTAGAGACCACTCGCAAAGATCTGGATAAGTAACTGTGGGTCAAACCCATCAAAATACGAGTTGTTATATTATAACCTTAAGTTACATGCTCGCTCTATTGTATTTTTTAACATATACCTAATTTATAAGGCTTCGTATAAATAAATATAAAAGCACGGTTTTAAATTACGTATATAAAGTAGGTTTGAAGACATTTTATTATTATTTTTCTCTTGGTTTGGGATAAGATCTTTGTATGCACTAAGTGTCCAATATTTATTTTTATTTACCTGTGTCATTTAGTTAGATCCAATACTTTATTTAAAGTCAAATAACAAAGTTAAGAATAGATTTTCACTCACAATCCAAGGTTTCCGACGCGAATTAACACGATTTCTCGCTCAGTTGACGTCGACGCGGCACAGATGCATTTTGACACGTAAATCTATTAGACTGTGCAACGGAATCAAACCATATTGAAGACGTATTTTTGCCGGAGATAATAATATGGCACTGGAATAAAAATTAAAGATCTGAGTCAGGTGTAAGAATGTGCAACATGGAGAATATGAGGCTAAAGCCATAAGAGTCTACATATTTATACTAGCCAATAAAAAACGGCCAAGTGCGAGTCGGACTCGCGCACTGAGGGTTCCCTGCCAACTTTAACTGAATTAGGGAATCCACTTACTTCCACTTAGTAAAATACCACAATATTTTGTTGACAGCAAATGTAACTATGTTTTTCATAGTGTTTGTATGAAGTACACAGTTATGTATGCGGTTGTTGAAAATGTGCTATATCTCAAAAACTTCTTGTTCGATCTCGTCCAAACTAATATTCGTTGAAGAAAATTTTATATTTCTCAAAATTTACATTCTTTTAGTTTAGAAGTAAGATGGGGGGGACGCCCACTTTACCACTTTGGAAGCGTCTAACTATGAAACGTTACACTTGAAAAGAAAATGGTTTTAGAAACCTCTATGTCATATTAAAAGACCTATCCATAGGCACCCCACACGCATAGGTTTGTTTAAAAAATGGTTTTAGTTTCATGTATGGAAGCCCCCCTTTAATATCATTATTTTTTATTTTTTTGTATAAGAATCATAAAGCGGTCAAAAGGATATATCTTCCTACCAAATTTCAACAGTGTGATGCCTATAGTTACAGTATAAAATGGCTGTGGCATACGGACGGACAGACAGACAGACAGACTTGAAAATATAAGGATTCCGTTTTCTTGCCACTCGGCTACGGAACCCTAAAGAGCACTAACTAACAAACAATTCCAATATGGAAAAAATATTTTGTATTAAATATTGGACAGGTATCGCTAACCAAAACTTATTAGGACATTTATTGCCTTTGAACAAAGAAGAGATGATACAAAAATCACGCGTAAATAACTAAAGATTTACCGTGTCTGTTTTTAATCTGATTAACATTTTCTTAAGGATGAAAACTAGATGATAAATTTTTTTGAACACTATTGAAACTGTATAAATGTATCATCATTATTTTTTGGACTCAATTTGTGTTTTCGGGGTTTATTTATTACATGTCAAAATGTTTAACTGGACACGTATCATAATGCCCTTGTGTCGAACAAAAGAAAACATTTTGTGATAAAAACCATCGTCCACTTAATCTTCAGATTAAGTATTCACTCCACTTCTCTGAAGTTTTCTGAATAAGCTATGTCCACTGTAAAATTGACACCGCAATAGAAATCTTGTTTGTTACGTAAAAAGTATCAATAAATCATTTTGTGTAACTTAGAAGATTCTAACCTTATGTTTTATATCTTTCGTTACTTAATTAGCCACAGAATTATGAGAATGAAGGAACAGAGAGTGCCCTTGAGTGTTGCGCACACACTTGAGTACTATAAACAAAATCAGACAATCAGTTGTGTTAGACCGCCGTGGTCGGATACGCCAGGAGATCTATTTTTGGATCACTCGCTTCAAGATGGTGAGTGATTTTCGTTCGAATGTGAATTAAAATCTAATAGAAAAAACTCGCTGTCGAACGAAAATCACTCGCCATTTCGAAGCGCGGCGCGACAAAATGTTTCTCAAGTTACGTGATGATCTCATTCGCGGGGTGATTCAATTTTAATAAGCCTTCTTAAGGGGCAACTTACATTATCAACTCTCACTGCGCCTCACTTCAGCATTCATTGTGATCTCGTTCTAAAGAATACTTATTGTGAAGGGAATGACGGGGTGGGAAATAATCTCGCATTTTTTCTTCAGTCTTCTCATCCTATTGTGTAGGCCCATCGGTCAAAAACAGCTCGACCTCTAAGATGCAGACATACCCTATTCATAAAACTAAAACAGTGTAACAGCTTCATAAATTTCGTCCCTTTCAGTTTTCCGAGACGTGACAGTGACGAAATACATTTCTCGCTCTTACAGAAATTCGGCTTTTCTAAAATCTGAGTGAGTATTTTCCTCTGAGACAAATGACTGATCTGGATAAAACAAAAGAGTAAAATATTAGACGCTCGATTGAGACTCGAAAATATTATAAGGAGGCGACACTTTAATCTTCAGTGACTGAATACTTACGCTAGTACCCTTAATGTTTAAACCCACAGATGGAGACAAAAATTATGTATGATACTTGCTTAGATTAAAAGCTGTAGACATCATACTCTTTGCCCTAATTTTTTTCGTCGTTATTTAGAAACATAGGCTGGCGCTCCAAATATTCGTCAATATTTGGTGATTTAATCATAATCATAGTACAGTATCCAGCAGAATTGGAAGAATAATTTTGTTATACATTGTTTTTGTTCATGACTAAATCATATTCGTTCTAACCGTCAGCTCGTTGAATAGTAATGCATTTTTTGTCATTGAATAATAAGTAAAAAAATATCATTGTAAGAAAATCCACTAACCACAATGAAAATTAGGGGTTTCGCTTTTGCCAGAGAAGCTTGTTCACCCACAATAACAATGAAACAGCGGCTCTTTCAAATATAATTTATTTTTATCATCTCAATCTACTCACACATTGAATTTGGCTGTATTTGATTGACATGTTTTTTTTTTATTTCAAAAAGCTTCGAATAACCCTTGTTACCTTAAAATATCTAATAATACCTGTGAAGCTTAATAACTCAAACTTATATTGAAATATTTGAAACTGTGCAATCTCTCTCAGGTAAATGACAGACTATTTCACTGAAACATCTTGCACTTAAAAGTTTTGTCTGCAATTCAGGTTTAATTTTGAAGGAGCTCAAGGGAAAACAAAAGCACATCTTTTTAAAGTGGTATAGAAATAGTTAAAATGGTTTTTGAAATGAAGTTTGCGTTTGTCATGCCACTGATAAAGTTTGACTTTAAAAATTAATTTTAAAGTAATGTCAGTATAGGTTTAGAGTTATTTTTGTTGAATTCCTATTTCATTCAGCCTATAGTTATTAAGTGCAAACTGATATTACTATTGACATAGATACCTACAATCAAAGCCATCTTATCGCTAGGAGCGTTCTCTTCCAGACAACATCTAGGTGGAGAAAAAAGGTCACAAATAACACAAAATTACATACGTTGAAGTTTTTAAAAAAAGGCCCACATAAGGCATTTTTCCATGTTCTTACTTAATATTATCATACCACAGCTTCGAAACTTTTTTGGGCTACTACTGAGAAGATGGAGTGGAACAAACTCAGACTTTATTATCTTGCCACTTTTTCAAGATTTACAATAAGTTTAATACATTCATAAAGATGAAATAAGAAACCAAAAATTTGCGCACGGGCGGGACTTGAACCAGCAACCTTTTGGCAAACCGGGCCAAACGCTCTTACCGGGCCATCTGTTTCATAAACAGACGGCTAGATGGCGCTAAGCGTCACGCAATTGACGTTTTCATAAGAAGCCACAAATTTCGCAGGGTCGGACTAACAGCACGGTAGCTCAATTGGTAAGAGCGTTTGGCCCGGTTTGCCAAAAGGTTGCTGGTTCAAGTCCCGCCCGTGCGCAAATTTTTGGTTTCTTATTTCATCTTTATGAATATAAAATATGACACTGTGAGTGTTAAAAACATTCTAAAGCATTAGATAGCGAAGCGACATCAATTTCCAAGTTAAATTTATTCTGTAAAGAATAACTGCTTGGGCCATCTGTTTCATAAACAGACGGCTAGATGGCGCTAAGCGTCACGCAATTGACGTTTTCATAAGAAGCCACAAATTTCGCAGGGTCGGACTAACAGCACGGTAGCTCAATTGGTAAGAGCGTTTGGCCCGGTTTGCCAAAAAGTTGCTGGTTCAAGTCCCGCCCGTGCGCAAATTTTTGGTTTCTTATTTCATGTTTATGAATATAAAATATGACACTGTGAGTGTTAAAAACATTCTAAAGCATTAGATAGCGAAGCGACATCAATTTCCAAGTTGAATTTATTCTGTAAAGAATAACTGCTTGGGCCATCTGTTTCATAAACAGACGGCTAGATGGCGCTAAGCGTCACGCAATTGACGTTTTCATAAGAAGCCACAAATTTCGCAGGGTCGGACTAACAGCACGGTAGCTCAATTGGTAAGAGCGTTTGGCCCGGTTTGCCAAAAGGTTGCTGGTTCAAGTCCCGCCCGTGCGCAAATTTTTGGTTTCTTATTTCATCTTTATGAATATAAAATATGACACTGTGAGTGTTAAAAACATTCTAAAGCATAAGTTTAATACAATTATGTGTTTGTGAGAGCCGAACATTAATTTGTTTGCTCATCATTAAAATGAACCCAGGACTACTTTTCTCGTCGACAAATATAACAATGTTATTCTGCCAATCAAAATTATAAATTTCTAAGCAAAAACTAACTCTTGCCTCTTTGTGATGAGCATTTAGTTCTATTTTCTTGTCTGGCCGGCAGCACTTCTTCCCCGCTTCCTTCAGTCTCCTCCTGACTGTATCCAAGGAAATCTAAAAAAAAAAACAAGTGTTGGTTCCTTTTACATAGAACATGATAGTGTGAACCAACGCTATACTGTTGCAACTGTAAAAGCTTGTATGGCCGCAGCTGTACAGGGCCTGATCACACTTTAACTTAGCAAACCAAATGAACACTTTATGATTTTTTTTTGATATTTTTGAGACTTATTTTTACTTTTATTGTTATGATAATGAATTATATTATAATATAAATTTATTCATAACAACCACTGAGATATCGGGCGGATATAGAAAATAAATAAAAACTTCATTACTATTAATTGCACTTGCAAAGCCAAAGTTGCTTTTTACAAGTGCAATTTATATTTTGTATAGCGACAAAACATTATAAAAACAAAAAAAAAATTAAAACTTTATTACTCTTTTTTCCCTATTAAGGAGGGGCCTAACTAATAAATATAACTGTGACTCGATTCAATTAAAAGCAAAATATATATTTTTTTTAACTCTAGCAGGGGTAGTCAATAAATTATTATAGAGTATGCATTGGGCGAAGGATTGCCTTTGCAAATTTTCCATCAATTCTTTTTTATAGTCGGTCTACTTCCTGAGAGTTTGAAACAATCAAATAAGTAAATAATTAGGCAAACTAAATGCCAGTGTTTTAAAATATGCTATATATTTTTTCATTCTATTTCTATAGATAAATCTAGGATTGATGCAATAAACTTACATTGTAAGTAGAAGAAGTAGCTCTCGTACTGGGGTAGGGATCAGCGGAGTGTGCCGCAATTATGGCCGCGTCCTCCTCTGCCGTCGTGGCTCTTTCATAGCGCTGGCGGTAGTGGGCTTCGATGGTCCCTGACTCTTCCCACCGCCGCAACCAGAAATAAAAAGTTTTTCGCTAAAACAAAACGTCAAACTTAGTTTATTTGCTAAGTAAATGACACATCGCTCAGGCATCAAATGTCCGCCGGCGGTCGCGTAGGTAAACAAACAAGATTATAACAACAGATTGTTGTTTAACACACCCGTAAGATTCATCCATTTTATTTTGTAATGTGATATTAAATGGAATCGTTATCTGACAGTCAAACACTCGTAATAAAATCAAATAATGAATTGAGTCGTTTGTTATAATTGTTACGTTTATTTATGAAAATTTTAAATCTCAACTCAAATGAGTTAGCTAAAAGTGCTCGAAACAGTGACTAAACATGAAAACAAGTAAAGTGTTTGGGAAACTGTTTGTGTGTCTATAAATTCGAATGAAATTAATTCTCGTGAGGAAAATCATAGCTAAGTTAACCTGCTTTTTTTGTTTACACTTTCAAAAATAACGAAAAAGTAAATAAATAAATAACTTACCGTTTCTCCAGTCTGATCACAAATGTCTTTCACACGTAACACGCAATTATTCGCTCCCTATCTACTTGGATAGCGAAGGCGCACTATTTATAAAATAACACTTTCACGAGTAATGCCGAAAACGTGACTGAGGAGCTCGGGTCCGGTGGCAGACTGGCGGCGGCGCAGGGAGGCGTGGCCAACCCCCAGTATTTTGTCTCTATTGGCCGTTAGCTTTGAGTCTAATCGCACATTGGCAAATTTTGATAAAATAGACAACTTCACCAATAATATCAAGGAGACTTTCTTTCTAACACTCCATACTGCGTCGTAGTTATAGATATGTATAATGGGTAGCATGACGTGCTGCCGTGTGTACCTTTTGTTCGTGTATGAAGTGTTTTAAATAAATAAATAATATTTTTTCAAAACGGTCTAGTAGTTCCTGAAATTAGCGCGTTCTTAAAAAAACAACAAGCTCTCCAGCTTTATAAAATTTAGTAAAGATATTTAAATATTATGATAGTATACTCGTATTAAAGCACCAATTGGCATTTGAGGATATTTAATCGCTTAGGCCCCACGATTCAGCACCATCCGTTTACGGATTCAGATACGATTCAAAAACTTTCACCTATTAATAAAATTATAATAATGTGGAATTACCTAATACAACTATAATATTTTGTTCATTTATTATATACTAGTCAAAACAAAATAAGGGCCACAGTAAATTTTAAGTTTTGTGAAAAATGTTTTGGGTTCTAGGGTCATGAAATGATAAAATTAAATTATCAACTTTTTAATATTAAAATCATAAAACAATAACTAAGAATTGAAAAATTATGAATATTCAATATGTTTTCTAAAATAATATGTAATTTTACCTAAGGATGCATACCATTTCAAAAAAATTAAAAGAAAAAATAATCGATTATTTTAAAATCATTATGGACTTTTTTTAGTATCGCGTGTGTTCCCTCCCCTTTTCTGAACACATTTTCGAATCCTGGACGGCATACTTTCTACCAGATGTCGCACAGCCTCTTATAAAATTTGTTCCCAGCTTGTTTTGAGCACGTTGACGAGCTGTCTCTCATTATGCACAGGTTGATTTGTGTCTCAGACACTTCTTTTTAACAAATCCCACATATGCTCAATGGGATTAAGATCTGGACTGTTCGCGGACCACGGCAAGACCTGTATTCCGGCTTCTTCCAGAGCATCCCTGGTGGCTCGAGCTGTATGGGCACGGGCGTTGTCGTGCATCAATTTAAATCCTGTCCCAAATCTTTGTGCAAATGGCACCACATGGGGTCTGATCACCTCCTCAATGTATCGTTGAGCCATTACCGTGCCTACATTTAGGATTACGAGCTCAGTTCGGCCCGATAGAGAGTTTTCTCTTTACACGATAACATTGGGACCCTCGAATCTATCACTTACATGGATACAAGCATCCGAAAATCGCTCACCTTCTCGTCTCCAAACCCTTATGCGACGATCGTCACTAAAAAAAAAATTTGCTTTCATCTGTGAACAATACTGTGCTCTAATTACTCGTGTCCCAAATCCTGGAGCACCCTTGCAAATGATAATCGGTTCACACGATGCGTTCCTGTCAATGGAATTCGCACTACACGTCTTCTAGAGAATTACTGGTCTTCATGCAACCGATTTCTAATCGTTTGGTCACTAACACGGGTACCGGTTGCTTGGCGCATGCGGTTTTGTAAAGAGCGGGCGATAACAAATAGCTCTCTGCGTGCAGTCAGGCGTATGTAGCGATCTTCCTTCGACGTAGTTGCTCGAACTCTGTAGGACCCTGCTCTTTTGGTTACCTTTCCAGCCTCTTGAAAGCGGTTCTAAACAATCTTGATTGCTAGTCGTGAAAAACCCAGCTGCAAAGCTGTAATGTAAATATAATGGCTCTAGTTGCGGTTTGGAGGTCCATATGTCTTCGAATCCTAGGCATTGTTTTTTTTTTTAAATGTTTACCTTCACTAAAAACCAGAAAAGCTTTAACTGTTCACAAAGAAATAAACAATTTAAATGTGTCAAACATTCGTCATGAAGTGGGGTAAATTTAAGTGGTTAAAAACAAAATAAAAATTCTACCCACTTTCAATTTTATGCAATTGGTACAATCACCAATTTCTCGTAAAAAATCAAAAGAACACACTACAAAAAAGTTTGCCACTTACGATCTCTTCAAAATTATTAATTCGGTCCAGATATATAAATAACCAAGTGGCCCTTATTTTTTTATGACCAGTATATTTGTTTCCGAACTGACGTATTGACATCTTTTCAATCTATGACATTTATAAAAAATAGAAAATCTAGCCGAATCCTAAGCTGAGTAGCCTCGGCTTGGGATTCTTATTGAACGTTCTGAATCGCCCTGCAGGACTCCGCTCTAAGCGGTCACACTAGAAATGCAAGCGGTCTAAGAAATGGAAATGTAATCTGTAAGATCGTTAGGCGGAGAAACCGCACAGAAAGGCCTATTCGAATTATTCAAATATATTCATATGTTGGGATGAGGCTACTGAAGGGCATGTAAAGGCATGCATACATTTTAGGCTAACTATTTAACAGTTCAACGTAAAAGCACAATATGGATGTTTCGGGTGCTTAAGACTTCCGTGTGTCAGTTTTCCTACCAGTAAACAATACATCCTAAACTAAGCTTGTACGTCATAAAAAAATATGTTGCAGCAAATAAGAACCAAAACATTCACTATACTGACATAAAACTCTTCAAAATTCAGTCAATTTTTAACCAATCAAGTCTATTTATTTAACGAAGAAGTACAAGCTTGGTTTAGGGATGTCTAAGTGAATGAGACTTAATTTGTCTCATTCTATTACGGTTTATAGATTGAAAAACGTTATTGCCTGCAAGTATATTTCGACCGCAATTGTACTCATAGGCAACTCCGCCAATTGTTCCACCTTTATATTATTCAAAAATATATTTTACAGTTGAGGTAATACAAATTTTATACAAAATATAAATTCACTACTATGGTGCATTTTATGTTATTTCACAAATCAAAGCTAAGAGTTGACTCATGATCACGGCCAGTTGTAACACGTGACGTTACTAAGACCCGTCTACTTATTGCAAAACAACGCTAAGGCTTTCACATCAGAGCACATATTGAAGTTCTATGGCCATAGTCGGACAAGGCAATAAATAAATAACCCTTATTTATGAATGATTAAAGATCTGTTTGGTAGTAAGAGGGTTTTATAGAAATAATATGTTACACGATGATTCCCGATCCTAGTCTGCCCCACATATTTACTTAGTTTTGTAATAGTAGACTTATGCACTAAACCACATACTCACTGTGTGTGACTTATGTAACCACACTGTTTTCACTTAATTACACATTCTCTTCCTCATATTAAGTTCAATACATCATAATTTATACACCTATCTAGGTGTCAAACCTATTTAACGTTTATTATGGAAATGCCGGAAGAATCCACCATGTTAAATGTAACTTGGCTATGATATAAATATATTTTGGATTAATCTTTAGATTATCTTATAATTGTAATAATATTTTATTAATTGTAAATTGATTATTTAAAGATTATTGGGACACTTATTAGATTTTTATGTTTTGGGCAAACAAATGTTCATTTTGCCGCCAAACGGAAGTTGACTCTGATTGGTTGGTGGAGGTTAGATTTATTTTAAATATTGTAACTATTAAAATAATGATCTTAAAGGCTTACTAAATTCATTACGATGAATAACTAAATAATTAAAGAATTTATATATTTAATTAGCAGATTGTTTATCTCTACAAATAAATATTATAGTAAATGTTCATATATGGAAACGGATGTCGTCCCCACTGTTTTCCTACCGTGGTTCAGTGTTTTGATTTGTATAAAAGCGAGCTGCCTGCCAGAATATAGCCTCTGTTTGTACTTACTCTCACTTTGTGCCCTATCTTTGTGCTATTTTGTTGGAATAAAACTATTGGAGAAGAACCTGGAGATTTGTACTACGTGTTTATTATTCAAGCACCCCACACGCGGTCACAAATATTATGTGAAAATGAACCCAAGTAACCCGGAGGGTCATGAAAATGAACGGCAAAAGTCCAATGCCCTCGGGAATAACTTTTTGAATCCATCTGTTTCGATTCCTAAGGGATCAGTAAAGACATCAAATCGCAAAACCTAACAAAGTTGAGTACTTCTTTTCTTGATCTTCATTCTATATAAAGTGCAAGATCTGAAATAGAAATAAACAAAAATATCCAGACCCTGTGTGTAATCGAAAAAGTTCGAAAATTAATATACCTATCGTTTTGACCCACTTCAAAAAAGGAAGTTTTTCTAACGAAATAAATCAAGTTAGTGGATGTTAAAAGTAATGCCAAAGTTATAGATTTTAATAAACATTTAAGATTGTAACTTTAGATTACTCATCTTTAAGTTATCGCTCTTTGAAGCATGTATACAGGTTGTTATGAAGCTAAGTGCAAAGCCTTGTAAACAATAAAACATCTAGAACATGCTGAGGCATAATAAAATATTACAGACTAGTACTTGTTTCTGAAGTTTACGCGAATATTACTCATTGAAATAAAACAACTTTTTTACGGATTAACTTTTCGCGAGTTTATTAATTTTATCCCGACGTTTCGAACACTTTACAGCGTTCGTGGTCACGGGTAGACTAAGATGTTATTTGTCATTTACAGAGTTTTGAAAAATATACACTACCGTCACTCATATTATAAATTAACGTTCCTATCCACGCAGAAAGAGCTAACTGTGTCTTGTGATCTTGCAGTGAGTGGTCTAGCTTGGGTCCTAGTTAGAACTGGATCCCATGCAGGTGGAATTTTCCAACCATCTTCTCTGTTAAAATTTGGATGTTTTCTTATTTCTATAGCTTCGCGTAGCATACGTGGAATGAACCGACGTTCTTTTGATAGTACTTTAGGTTGGTCAAAACGTATGAAGTGGTTGGGTTTGTCTAAGGCATGTTCACACACTGCAGATTTTATGTTTCGTCTATGTTTAACGTCAGCTATATGTTCTTTTATCCGCACGCCTATACTTCGTTTGGTTTGCCCGATGTAGGAGAGGCCACAGTCACATTCCAGTCTATACACCCCTGCATCTTGAAGAGGTATGGTGCACTTGACAGGTGGTAAAAATTGGTTGATCTTCTTTGGCGGCTTGAAATAAGTCTTGATGGAAGCTCGCATCAAGATATTCCCAATCTTGTCAGTGACCCCCTTGATGTAAGGTAGTACGGCAGGTGGGCGTTCAACTGTCATGGGCTTGGCACTGGCACGGGGTCTGCAACGACGTGGTACTGGAAGCTGGTTGTCCCGTAGTACCTTCCTTACATGCTGAAGTTCAGCAGCCAGGTGTCGGTCGTCACAGATGCCCAACGCTCTCTGAAACAAAGTTTTGCCCACGGTAGCTAACTGTGAAGGATGATGGTGAGATGCACCATTGAGATATTTGTCTGTATGGGTGGCCTTTCTAAAAACTGTGTGGCTAAGTGTGTTATCAGAATTCCTAGTGAGTAAAACATCTAAGAAAGCTAGTTTATTGTTTGCCTCAATTTCCATAGTAAATTGTATTTGTGGATGAATAGAGTTAAGATGGTTCAAAAAAGCAGAAACTTTATCTGTGGGTAATATTGTGAAGGTGTCATCTACGTACCGTTTATAAAACCTTGGTGATATAGGTGATGTGTTCAAAGCTGTGGCCTCAAAATCTTCCATGAAGATATCAGCAACAACAGGTGATACTGGGGAACCCATCGCTACACCATCAATTTGTATGTAGAATTCACCGTCCCATAATAAATAGCCAGATGTAAGGCAATGCTCTAAAAGTTCTGCATACTCTATGGGCATATCGAATTCAACTAACTTCCTTCTGGTAATTTCAATGCAGTCCCTCACAGGTAAACTTGTAAATAGGGACTGTACATCAAAACTAACCATTGTTTCATTTTCTGCCAATTGCAAGGTCTTTATTTGGCTTATGAAGTCATAGGAATCCTTAACATGTGCCGTAGTTCCTCCTCGTAGTACAGATAGTGTTTTCGCCAAATGCTTCGCCAGCTTGTACGTTGGGGAATCAATCTGACTCACAATAGGACGAAGAGGAACATTGGTTTTGTGTACTTTAGGCAGCCCATACAGTTTAGGTGGTTTTGCACATGTTGGTACTAATTGCTTAGCATCAAGATTTAAACTATCGCTATGTTTTTTCACTAGGTCGCTGGTTTTCTTTAATATTTTGCTCGTTTGATCTATTTTTACATGTTTGTAGGTTGTTTCGTCCGACAGCAACTGTGATATTTTGAGTTTATAATCTGATGTATCCATTATAACCGTAGCGTTTCCTTTATCTGCACGTAAGATTGTCAATTCCGGTTTAGATTTTAAGTTTTTAAGGGCTAAATATTGGTCACGAGAAAGATTCGACTTAGGTATTTTGCTATGTCGTAAGACGCATGATATGTCTTGTCGTATTGATTCTGCGTCTTCTTTCTTCAAATCATTCTTTACTAAACAATCCTCTACGCTGCAAATTATGTTTTCAAAAGGAATTTTTCGCGGTGTTACTGCAAAATTGAGACCTTTACTAAGAATATCAATGGTGTTTTCATCCAATGTTTGTTTTGATAAATTGACAACTGCCCGGTTTCTGTTGTCTATGGTTGGAGATGTGACATTCGATGCGTTCCGTTTTACTAAATTTTGCGATGACAGTTTGTTGTATTTTTGTATTTGTGTTAGTTTGCATTCGTTATATTTTGATGTTTCGCGTTTATTAAGTACCTGAATGCATTCTTCAAAATCTAGTAGGGACAGTTTTAATTTTAATTCTTTACATAGATTATCCACAGCTGCATTTAAATGGACAAGGTCACTATGATGTTGATGAATGAGATGACGGAGCATTTTTCGACTTGCCTGGTTTAGGATCTTCGCACTCCCACGTATGTCTCTCTTTGGAGTGATTTGTACACATCGCGGGATGAGGTTGTGATCACGGCACCTCTTAAGGAAATTTAAAGATGATATTTTCCTTGCACGTTTAGTCTTGAGATCTTCCAACCGGCGGATTTTGTTTGCTGTATCCAGTCCGTACTGGTTCACATACTTGTTTCTGAAGTTTACGCGAATATTACTCATTGAAATAAAACAACTTTTTTACGGATTAACTTTTCGCGAGTTTATTAATTTTATCCCGACGTTTCGAACACTTTACAGCGTTCGTGGTCACGGGTAGACTAAGATGTTATTTGTCATTTACAGAGTTTTGAAAAATATACACTACCGTCACTCATATTATAAATTAACGTTCCTATCCACGCAGAAAGATAGAAAACATAGCGATAGTTTAAATCTTGATGCTAAGCAATTAGTACCAACATGTGCAAAACCACCTAAACTGTATGGGCTGCCTAAAGTACACAAAACCAATGTTCCTCTTCGTCCTATTGTGAGTCAGATTGATTCCCCAACGTACAAGCTGGCGAAGCATTTGGCGAAAACACTATCTGTACTACGAGGAGGAACTACGGCACATGTTAAGGATTCCTATGACTTCATAAGCCAAATAAAGACCTTGCAATTGGCAGAAAATGAAACAATGGTTAGTTTTGATGTACAGTCCCTATTTACAAGTTTACCTGTGAGGGACTGCATTGAAATTACCAGAAGGAAGTTAGTTGAATTCGATATGCCCATAGAGTATGCAGAACTTTTAGAGCATTGCCTTACATCTGGCTATTTATTATGGGACGGTGAATTCTACATACAAATTGATGGTGTAGCGATGGGTTCCCCAGTATCACCTGTTGTTGCTGATATCTTCATGGAAGATTTTGAGGCCACAGCTTTGAACACATCACCTATATCACCAAGGTTTTATAAACGGTACGTAGATGACACCTTCACAATATTACCCACAGATAAAGTTTCTGCTTTTTTGAACCATCTTAACTCTATTCATCCACAAATACAATTTACTATGGAAATTGAGGCAAACAATAAACTAGCTTTCTTAGATGTTTTACTCACTAGGAATTCTGATAACACACTTAGCCACACAGTTTTTAGAAAGGCCACCCATACAGACAAATATCTCAATGGTGCATCTCACCATCATCCTTCACAGTTAGCTACCGTGGGCAAAACTTTGTTTCAGAGAGCGTTGGGCATCTGTGACGACCGACACCTGGCTGCTGAACTTCAGCATGTAAGGAAGGTACTACGGGACAACCAGCTTCCAGTACCACGTCGTTGCAGACCCCGTGCCAGTGCCAAGCCCATGACAGTTGAACGCCCACCTGCCGTACTACCTTACATCAAGGGGGTCACTGACAAGATTGGGAATATCTTGAAGCGAGCTTCCATCAAGACTTATTTCAAGCCGCCAAAGAAGATTAACCAATTTTTACCACCTGTCAAGTGCACCATACCTCTTCAAGATGCAGGGGTGTATAGACTGGAATGTGACTGTGGCCTCTCCTACATCGGGCAAACCAAACGAAGTATAGGCGTGCGGATAAAAGAACATATAGCTGACGTTAAACATAGACGAAACATAAAATCTGCAGTGTGTGAACATGCCTTAGACAAACCCAACCACTTCATACGTTTTGACCAACCTAAAGTACTATCAAAAGAACGTCGGTTCATTCCACGTATGCTACGCGAAGCTATAGAAATAAGAAAACATCCAAATTTTAACAGAGAAGATGGTTGGAAAATTCCACCTGCATGGGATCCAGTTCTAACTAGGACCCAAGCTAGACCACTCACTGCAAGATCACAAGACACAGTTAGCTCTTTCTGCGTGGATAGGAACGTTAATTTATAATATGAGTGACGGTAGTGTATATTTTTCAAAACTCTGTAAATGACAAATAACATCTTAGTCTACCCGTGACCACGAACGCTGTAAAGTGTTCGAAACGTCGGGATAAAATTAATAAACTCGCGAAAAGTTAATCCGTAAAAAAGTTGTTTTATTTCAATGAGTAATATTCGCGTAAACTTCAGAAACAAGTATGTGAACCAGTACGGACTGGATACAGCAAACAAAATCCGCCGGTTGGAAGATCTCAAGACTAAACGTGCAAGGAAAATATCATCTTTAAATTTCCTTAAGAGGTGCCGTGATCACAACCTCATCCCGCGATGTGTACAAATCACTCCAAAGAGAGACATACGTGGGAGTGCGAAGATCCTAAACCAGGCAAGTCGAAAAATGCTCCGTCATCTCATTCATCAACATCATAGTGACCTTGTCCATTTAAATGCAGCTGTGGATAATCTATGTAAAGAATTAAAATTAAAACTGTCCCTACTAGATTTTGAAGAATGCATTCAGGTTCTTAATAAACGCGAAACATCAAAATATAACGAATGCAAACTAACACAAATACAAAAATACAACAAACTGTCATCGCAAAATTTAGTAAAACGGAACGCATCGAATGTCACATCTCCAACCATAGACAACAGAAACCGGGCAGTTGTCAATTTATCAAAACAAACATTGGATGAAAACACCATTGATATTCTTAGTAAAGGTCTCAATTTTGCAGTAACACCGCGAAAAATTCCTTTTGAAAACATAATTTGCAGCGTAGAGGATTGTTTAGTAAAGAATGATTTGAAGAAAGAAGACGCAGAATCAATACGACAAGACATATCATGCGTCTTACGACATAGCAAAATACCTAAGTCGAATCTTTCTCGTGACCAATATTTAGCCCTTAAAAACTTAAAATCTAAACCGGAATTGACAATCTTACGTGCAGATAAAGGAAACGCTACGGTTATAATGGATACATCAGATTATAAACTCAAAATATCACAGTTGCTGTCGGACGAAACAACCTACAAACATGTAAAAATAGATCAAACGAGCAAAATATTAAAGAAAACCAGCGACCTAGTGAAAAAACATAGCGATAGTTTAAATCTTGATGCTAAGCAATTAGTACCAACATGTGCAAAACCACCTAAACTGTATGGGCTGCCTAAAGTACACAAAACCAATGTTCCTCTTCGTCCTATTGTGAGTCAGATTGATTCCCCAACGTACAAGCTGGCGAAGCATTTGGCGAAAACACTATCTGTACTACGAGGAGGAACTACGGCACATGTTAAGGATTCCTATGACTTCATAAGCCAAATAAAGACCTTGCAATTGGCAGAAAATGAAACAATGGTTAGTTTTGATGTACAGTCCCTATTTACAAGTTTACCTGTGAGGGACTGCATTGAAATTACCAGAAGGAAGTTAGTTGAATTCGATATGCCCATAGAGTATGCAGAACTTTTAGAGCATTGCCTTACATCTGGCTATTTATTATGGGACGGTGAATTCTACATACAAATTGATGGTGTAGCGATGGGTTCCCCAGTATCACCTGTTGTTGCTGATATCTTCATGGAAGATTTTGAGGCCACAGCTTTGAACACATCACCTATATCACCAAGGTTTTATAAACGGTACGTAGATGACACCTTCACAATATTACCCACAGATAAAGTTTCTGCTTTTTTGAACCATCTTAACTCTATTCATCCACAAATACAATTTACTATGGAAATTGAGGCAAACAATAAACTAGCTTTCTTAGATGTTTTACTCACTAGGAATTCTGATAACACACTTAGCCACACAGTTTTTAGAAAGGCCACCCATACAGACAAATATCTAACAATCTCTCTGCATGATCTGAAGGTATGACTGGGAGAGAATGCTATTAGCATTAAGTCCACCTTTTGTACACTTTTATTTGTGCAATAAAGTTTTTAAATAAATAAATAAATAAATATCTCAATGGTGCATCTCACCATCATCCTTCACAGTTAGCTACCGTGGGCAAAACTTTGTTTCAGAGAGCGTTGGGCATCTGTGACGACCGACACCTGGCTGCTGAACTTCAGCATGTAAGGAAGGTACTACGGGACAACCAGCTTCCAGTACCACGTCGTTGCAGACCCCGTGCCAGTGCCAAGCCCATGACAGTTGAACGCCCACCTGCCGTACTACCTTACATCAAGGGGGTCACTGACAAGATTGGGAATATCTTGAAGCGAGCTTCCATCAAGACTTATTTCAAGCCGCCAAAGAAGATTAACCAATTTTTACCACCTGTCAAGTGCACCATACCTCTTCAAGATGCAGGGGTGTATAGACTGGAATGTGACTGTGGCCTCTCCTACATCGGGCAAACCAAACGAAGTATAGGCGTGCGGATAAAAGAACATATAGCTGACGTTAAACATAGACGAAACATAAAATCTGCAGTGTGTGAACATGCCTTAGACAAACCCAACCACTTCATACGTTTTGACCAACCTAAAGTACTATCAAAAGAACGTCGGTTCATTCCACGTATGCTACGCGAAGCTATAGAAATAAGAAAACATCCAAATTTTAACAGAGAAGATGGTTGGAAAATTCCACCTGCATGGGATCCAGTTCTAACTAGGACCCAAGCTAGACCACTCACTGCAAGATCACAAGACACAGTTAGCTCTTTCTGCGTGGATAGGAACGTTAATTTATAATATGAGTGACGGTAGTGTATATTTTTCAAAACTCTGTAAATGACAAATAACATCTTAGTCTACCCGTGACCACGAACGCTGTAAAGTGTTCGAAACGTCGGGATAAAATTAATAAACTCGCGAAAAGTTAATCCGTAAAAAAGTTGTTTTATTTCAATGAGTCATATTCGCGTAAACTTCAGAAACAAGTATGTGAACCAGTACGGACTGGATACAGCAAACAAAATCCGCCGGTTGGAAGATCTCAAGACTAAACGTGCAAGGAAAATATCATCTTTAAATTTCCTTAAGAGGTGCCGTGATCACAACCTCATCCCGCGATGTGTACAAATCACTCCAAAGAGAGACATACGTGGGAGTGCGAAGATCCTAAACCAGGCAAGTCGAAAAATGCTCCGTCATCTCATTCATCAACATCATAGTGACCTTGTCCATTTAAATGCAGCTGTGGATAATCTATGTAAAGAATTAAAATTAAAACTGTCCCTACTAGATTTTGAAGAATGCATTCAGGTACTTAATAAACGCGAAACATCAAAATATAACGAATGCAAACTAACACAAATACAAAAATACAACAAACTGTCATCGCAAAATTTAGTAAAACGGAACGCATCGAATGTCACATCTCCAACCATAGACAACAGAAACCGGGCAGTTGTCAATTTATCAAAACAAACATTGGATGAAAACACCATTGATATTCTTAGTAAAGGTCTCAATTTTGCAGTAACACCGCGAAAAATTCCTTTTGAAAACATAATTTGCAGCGTAGAGGATTGTTTAGTAAAGAATGATTTGAAGAAAGAAGACGCAGAATCAATACGACAAGACATATCATGCGTCTTACGACATAGCAAAATACCTAAGTCGAATCTTTCTCGTGACCAATATTTAGCCCTTAAAAACTTAAAATCTAAACCGGAATTGACAATCTTACGTGCAGATAAAGGAAACGCTACGGTTATAATGGATACATCAGATTATAAACTCAAAATATCACAGTTGCTGTCGGACGAAACAACCTACAAACATGTAAAAATAGATCAAACGAGCAAAATATTAAAGAAAACCAGCGACCTAGTGAAAAAACATAGCGATAGTTTAAATCTTGATGCTAAGCAATTAGTACCAACATGTGCAAAACCACCTAAACTGTATGGGCTGCCTAAAGTACACAAAACCAATGTTCCTCTTCGTCCTATTGTGAGTCAGATTGATTCCCCAACGTACAAGCTGGCGAAGCATTTGGCGAAAACACTATCTGTACTACGAGGAGGAACTACGGCACATGTTAAGGATTCCTATGACTTCATAAGCCAAATAAAGACCTTGCAATTGGCAGAAAATGAAACAATGGTTAGTTTTGATGTACAGTCCCTATTTACAAGTTTACCTGTGAGGGACTGCATTGAAATTACCAGAAGGAAGTTAGTTGAATTCGATATGCCCATAGAGTATGCAGAACTTTTAGAGCATTGCCTTACATCTGGCTATTTATTATGGGACGGTGAATTCTACATACAAATTGATGGTGTAGCGATGGGTTCCCCAGTATCACCTGTTGTTGCTGATATCTTCATGGAAGATTTTGAGGCCACAGCTTTGAACACATCACCTATATCACCAAGGTTTTATAAACGGTACGTAGATGACACCTTCACAATATTACCCACAGATAAAGTTTCTGCTTTTTTGAACCATCTTAACTCTATTCATCCACAAATACAATTTACTATGGAAATTGAGGCAAACAATAAACTAGCTTTCTTAGATGTTTTACTCACTAGGAATTCTGATAACACACTTAGCCACACAGTTTTTAGAAAGGCCACCCATACAGACAAATATCTCAATGGTGCATCTCACCATCATCCTTCACAGTTAGCTACCGTGGGCAAAACTTTGTTTCAGAGAGCGTTGGGCATCTGTGACGACCGACACCTGGCTGCTGAACTTCAGCATGTAAGGAAGGTACTACGGGACAACCAGCTTCCAGTACCACGTCGTTGCAGACCCCGTGCCAGTGCCAAGCCCATGACAGTTGAACGCCCACCTGCCGTACTACCTTACATCAAGGGGGTCACTGACAAGATTGGGAATATCTTGAAGCGAGCTTCCATCAAGACTTATTTCAAGCCGCCAAAGAAGATTAACCAATTTTTACCACCTGTCAAGTGCACCATACCTCTTCAAGATGCAGGGGTGTATAGACTGGAATGTGACTGTGGCCTCTCCTACATCGGGCAAACCAAACGAAGTATAGGCGTGCGGATAAAAGAACATATAGCTGACGTTAAACATAGACGAAACATAAAATCTGCAGTGTGTGAACATGCCTTAGACAAACCCAACCACTTCATACGTTTTGACCAACCTAAAGTACTATCAAAAGAACGTCGGTTCATTCCACGTATGCTACGCGAAGCTATAGAAATAAGAAAACATCCAAATTTTAACAGAGAAGATGGTTGGAAAATTCCACCTGCATGGGATCCAGTTCTAACTAGGACCCAAGCTAGACCACTCACTGCAAGATCACAAGACACAGTTAGCTCTTTCTGCGTGGATAGGAACGTTAATTTATAATATGAGTGACGGTAGTGTATATTTTTCAAAACTCTGTAAATGACAAATAACATCTTAGTCTACCCGTGACCACGAACGCTGTAAAGTGTTCGAAACGTCGGGATAAAATTAATAAACTCGCGAAAAGTTAATCCGTAAAAAAGTTGTTTTATTTCAATGAGTAATATTCGCGTAAACTTCAGAAACAAGTATGTGAACCAGTACGGACTGGATACAGCAAACAAAATCCGCCGGTTGGAAGATCTCAAGACTAAACGTGCAAGGAAAATATCATCTTTAAATTTCCTTAAGAGGTGCCGTGATCACAACCTCATCCCGCGATGTGTACAAATCACTCCAAAGAGAGACATACGTGGGAGTGCGAAGATCCTAAACCAGGCAAGTCGAAAAATGCTCCGTCATCTCATTCATCAACATCATAGTGACCTTGTCCATTTAAATGCAGCTGTGGATAATCTATGTAAAGAATTAAAATTAAAACTGTCCCTACTAGATTTTGAAGAATGCATTCAGGTACTTAATAAACGCGAAACATCAAAATATAACGAATGCAAACTAACACAAATACAAAAATACAACAAACTGTCATCGCAAAATTTAGTAAAACGGAACGCATCGAATGTCACATCTCCAACCATAGACAACAGAAACCGGGCAGTTGTCAATTTATCAAAACAAACATTGGATGAAAACACCATTGATATTCTTAGTAAAGGTCTCAATTTTGCAGTAACACCGCGAAAAATTCCTTTTGAAAACATAATTTGCAGCGTAGAGGATTGTTTAGTAAAGAATGATTTGAAGAAAGAAGACGCAGAATCAATACGACAAGACATATCATGCGTCTTACGACATAGCAAAATACCTAAGTCGAATCTTTATCGTGACCAATATTTAGCCCTTAAAAACTTAAAATCTAAACCGGAATTGACAATCTTACGTGCAGATAAAGGAAACGCTACGGTTATAATGGATACATCAGATTATAAACTCAAAATATCACAGTTGCTGTCGGACGAAACAACCTACAAACATGTAAAAATAGATCAAACGAGCAAAATATTAAAGAAAACCAGCGACCTAGTGAAAAAACATAGCGATAGTTTAAATCTTGATGCTAAGCAATTAGTACCAACATGTGCAAAACCACCTAAACTGTATGGGCTGCCTAAAGTACACAAAACCAATGTTCCTCTTCGTCCTATTGTGAGTCAGATTGATTCCCCAACGTACAAGCTGGCGAAGCATTTGGCGAAAACACTATCTGTACTACGAGGAGGAACTACGGCACATGTTAAGGATTCCTATGACTTCATAAGCCAAATAAAGACCTTGCAATTGGCAGAAAATGAAACAATGGTTAGTTTTGATGTACAGTCCCTATTTACAAGTTTACCTGTGAGGGACTGCATTGAAATTACCAGAAGGAAGTTAGTTGAATTCGATATGCCCATAGAGTATGCAGAACTTTTAGAGCATTGCCTTACATCTGGCTATTTATTATGGGACGGTGAATTCTACATACAAATTGATGGTGTAGCGATGGGTTCCCCAGTATCACCTGTTGTTGCTGATATCTTCATGGAAGATTTTGAGGCCACAGCTTTGAACACATCACCTATATCACCAAGGTTTTATAAACGGTACGTAGATGACACCTTCACAATATTACCCACAGATAAAGTTTCTGCTTTTTTGAACCATCTTAACTCTATTCATCCACAAATACAATTTACTATGGAAATTGAGGCAAACAATAAACTAGCTTTCTTAGATGTTTTACTCACTAGGAATTCTGATAACACACTTAGCCACACAGTTTTTAGAAAGGCCACCCATACAGACAAATATCTCAATGGTGCATCTCACCATCATCCTTCACAGTTAGCTACCGTGGGCAAAACTTTGTTTCAGAGAGCGTTGGGCATCTGTGACGACCGACACCTGGCTGCTGAACTTCAGCATGTAAGGAAGGTACTACGGGACAACCAGCTTCCAGTACCACGTCGTTGCAGACCCCGTGCCAGTGCCAAGCCCATGACAGTTGAACGCCCACCTGCCGTACTACCTTACATCAAGGGGGTCACTGACAAGATTGGGAATATCTTGAAGCGAGCTTCCATCAAGACTTATTTCAAGCCGCCAAAGAAGATTAACCAATTTTTACCACCTGTCAAGTGCACCATACCTCTTCAAGATGCAGGGGTGTATAGACTGGAATGTGACTGTGGCCTCTCCTACATCGGGCAAACCAAACGAAGTATAGGCGTGCGGATAAAAGAACATATAGCTGACGTTAAACATAGACGAAACATAAAATCTGCAGTGTGTGAACATGCCTTAGACAAACCCAACCACTTCATACGTTTTGACCAACCTAAAGTACTATCAAAAGAACGTCGGTTCATTCCACGTATGCTACGCGAAGCTATAGAAATAAGAAAACATCCAAATTTTAACAGAGAAGATGGTTGGAAAATTCCACCTGCATGGGATCCAGTTCTAACTAGGACCCAAGCTAGACCACTCACTGCAAGATCACAAGACACAGTTAGCTCTTTCTGCGTGGATAGGAACGTTAATTTATAATATGAGTGACGGTAGTGTATATTTTTCAAAACTCTGTAAATGACAAATAACATCTTAGTCTACCCGTGACCACGAACGCTGTAAAGTGTTCGAAACGTCGGGATAAAATTAATAAACTCGCGAAAAGTTAATCCGTAAAAAAGTTGTTTTATTTCAATATTACAGACTAGGCTTAAAAAAATGTCTCAAAATATTCTAGATGGTCTATTGTAACACCTCCTCAAGGCTTTGCACTCACCTTCCAATTTGGTAGCATATTCTGCTGCATATTTGGATAATCTGTAGAATCAATGTTTATATATTTTGCTCCAATTCTGCAATTGGAGTAAATACGGAGCCATACGTTTCTCAGTATAAGCCTTTCCTGGCGCACGCAGGATTTTCTACCTCATAATAAGTAATAACGTTGACTTGAGTAGCTCTTAGTTTAACCTCAGGGTTAAGTGTAAAATTAAGTGGGACGCTCGAGAGGCGTTATTCAACGAGTACATCAACCAAATGAACTTATCAATTATTAAACTAAATCACAATTTTGAACTTTCAAAAGCAACTAAATTAAAAATTACTTAATATATTAATCTTTAACTTGTAATACTTACAACTTCTTAATGAGTTTTTTTAAAAATACTCAAGTAATGAGAATGTTGATTGAATGATTACTTTCAAAATCAATCGTAAAAACAACGAAATGAAACTATATAAGATCAAATTATTTTGAATTATTATATTTACCTGTGTCTTTGTATACATCATAGAAACAGGGCACTATCATATTTTTTTGGAAAATCGAGATTTTATGCCCAATTCTTCTTTTTTTTTAAATCTAAACCTTAATTTTTAAAAAATAATATCTGCTATAAATAATCACCTAAATCTCTACTTATCCCAAAAACTAGCATATGAAGACCGAAAATGTTTTCTACAAAAAATGAATAATTTATAGTGTTGAATCGGCCCTTTACATATGATCACTTAAACGAGGTGACCTCATATTGTTTTGTCTTCTAAACGTTCAGAATTCTAAAGTTACAAATCGTATGCTTATTACGAGTAAATTCAAAAAGTATTTATTCCTAGGTCGTAAATAACAATATTGTTGAGGCTCACAAATGTGTAAGCCCACTTCCTTTCAATCCATCCACGGAATGAGTTCGTGGGCGTTTCTCACAGGACGGACAAAATATATGGTAGTCTTGATTAATTGATAAATAACAATAGCTATTTTTACGGATTTCAGATATTTATTGTAGGCTTTTCATAATCTGAATCAGAACTGAACTTTAATAATTTAATATTAGTGGACAGTATGCCACACTTAACGCTTTGACTGTCCTTGCATTACATGCAATGCACTGATGAGTTAGCTCGCTACGTCCGTGCATGACATTCGATACACTATTAACCACTAAGCATAGTGAAGTTCATACTTCGTGCGTTGCATATTATAATGCACTATTGGACGTATGGCAATTGTATTGACAATTGCCTGGTATATTACAGTTTGTGTTAATAATATGGTTTGTTAATTTTTATCGAAAATCAGTAAGAAGGCAGAATAGGAAAAACGCTTAACCTATCCATGTGAATTATTTGTAAATTATCGGTCCCCGGGACTTCTAACACGCGTTTTGAGTTTAATCCCTCCCCTCTTGTCGCAGTGTGATGTTCTATAGCTTTCAGCCTGCCTAGATAAATAAGCTATCTAACACAAAAAAAATATATCAAATCGGTCCAGTAGTTCCTAAAATTAGCGCGTTCAAATAAACAAACAAACTTTAAATACATACAACAACATTTATAATATTAGTTTAGATAATACATTGAACGATAAACATAACCGTCCGAATTGTATTAGGCCCCTAAAATGACCCAAGACATGACTTATGACCCATTTACTGCTTATTTAAGTAAACACAAAAGCCATTGTAGGTCTTTAGGGTGTACTTAAGCCACTCATAAAGGCTTGTACATACAAACGAAAAAGAGTAAGGAGAATGAAGCTGACACATGTATAAACGTTATGTTGCTAATTGGTGTCAGTACCTTATGATTTAGCATATAACGTACATGTTTTTTTTATATATTTTGAAACATAGAGCTAGATGACTGTACAGGAATTTTGATATTGCGTAGACGTAGAAACGTATAATTCAAGTATAAACTGATCTGTGTTCATTAGAACATTGCTGTAAAACCTTGTGATTGGTTTTTCTTTAGTTTACAAAATGTCAGGTGTTGCTTTTTTTATTAGTACGTACAAAAGTAAAAGCAAAACACTGTTTTCTCCTTGACCATATTAAATATTCCCCCAGTGAACGCACACCTTAAAACGATCATTAGATATAATAACGTGTGTAATCAAGAAAATTGCGTCGTTTTGTACATACAAGTATCATTTACATACGTAGCCAAATGGCGTGCTAACATTTAGTTAAAGCTGATAAGTGCTACTAAGTGACACAGCTTATATAAGTAGCACTATTGCTGATATTTGAACCTTTATAAAAGGTAATGGTTATTAAAATTTGCCCCAAACACAAAATTGAATCGCAGACCGTATCTTACTTTTTCTTCTTTTATCTATCTTATTCATATCTTTAGTATTACAATAAAGCGTAAACTATGAAAGTCAATTCTCTTATTATAAGAGAACAGACAATGAAAATTAAACGAGCTTAAATAAGCACCGTAAATGCAGTGTTTTTTTTTATATAAAGGGGAGAGAAATGTGAAAATATTTAGCATTTATTCGATTTAGTTTGCTGTAGACTACGTAAGTGAGGTATCAGGAGTCCAATCCAAAACAAACCGTATAAAAATTCACTCGTATAACTTGTCCAAAAACAAACAAATGATATTTTACGTTACATTAGTGAGTACCGAGTATGTACTCCTATATATATTTGTCACTCAATTTGCAAATGTAAAATGGGCATATATGAAGCCTGGTATGTGAAACGTTATGTAATAAATACAATTATGAAAAGCCGTTCCCTTGAACACAATTTTCATCATAGACAGAGTGTCTACACGTCATAATAGTAGTCGTTAGTGACGGATTAAGTTTTGAGGGAGAAATTAGTTTTGCGAACATCGAACATAATAGACAGGTAGGTAGTGACGAGGTGTTTATGCTCAAGTTAATCCTTGAGAACCATATACACGAGAAACTTGTAAAAATATGTAAATAATGTTATCAAATAGACGAAGCCATTTTATATTTGAATATATCAAAGCATTAAAAAATAGTTAAATTTAAACAATCATCAGATTTCAGTCATCTTTTCTTTTAAGATTTAAAACTTTAATAAAGGGTATTATAAAATAAAAGTTAAGTATTATGCGCCAGAAATTGAAAAACTTTAAAAAAGGGTTAATATTTTATTTCAGCTTCCTATTAAAAATGGTAAATCGGCTGCCTTTTTAGTCTAGTACGTATAGTCAGTAACAGTCAGTATTACTGCTATCTGGCCCCGGCCACACTGCAGGCCTAACGTGACAGTGACAGGGCAGTGACTAGGAGCCCGCAGAAAGCGTTACAATATCCTAGCAACGCCAATGAACGTGGTATCTAGCTAGTGACACACATAGTGAGGATCCCGTAAACTGGACCATCGTACCGGTCCGATGCTCCTTCGAGCAGCCTTAAGTTCGCCGAGGCACCCCTATAATGTGGGTCCACAGGCAACAGGGGCTTTTAAGACTCTTTTTAACTCAATAAATAACTCTTGAAGTAATATACCGAAATCAGTGATTGATCAATTCGTGAAAAAGCTCAAATAGTTTATGAAATAATAAAAAGTATGCCTAAGGTCTCATTTTGGTACTATTTATGAATAAATTTCCTGAATGTTAAAAAAAACTGTAAAAAAAAATACTTTCGGCACTTAAAAACAAGAGTCATTTGAAAGCGTCTTTTTAATGATTAGTTCCACCGCACCTTTTTTGTATAATAACACCAAAAACGAGCCTCTACGCGACTAAAGACTTAAACCGCCGTAAATTGCAGGGGTTAGGTATTTTTTGTGAAAATAAACAAAAAACTCATTGCAGTATGGTGGGGTTGTTGGATTTGACCACCCATTTGTGGTGTTAAATAAAATTAATCGTAGATATTGTCCTAAAAGTTTTATCACTGATTGCCTGGACAAACTTTTTTTTTAAGTGACATTATATAACTCATAAAGTGCGTGGGATGAGAGCATACTACGCAAAGCGGCCAGCCGTCTACATTTCAAACCGCAAATAACTGTATCAAAAACTTTTCAGCAAACAGAGCGCATATTCATTAGAACTGAAATGTGGCATAGAGACATTTTAATGCTTCCCCAGCTGTTTAGTGTACCCCAAATGGGAATGTTATTGTCTAAAAGCTTTGCGGTCTCTAACACTGTGTAAGACGTCTAGATTACCCTGTCCCAGATAAATGGAATAAACATAGATATTAACGGACTAATATTTTAAACCATGAACTAATCTCTGTTTTTCAACATTTCATCTTAAATTGACAGATACAACAATCACCATTATTTCACTGTTTACCAAAAACCGGCAAAGTGCGGGTCGGACTCGCGCACTGAGGGTTTCGTGCCAACTTTAACTGAATGAGGGTTCCACTTACTGTCACTTAGCCAAAATTCCACAATTTTCGTTGAAAGTATTTTTAATGCACAGGATTATGCATATTTTTTTAAAATTGACACTTGTTTCGTTAAAAAGTTAGAGGGAGGGGGGAGATATTTTGCGGCTAAGGTAAAATATACGCCACCCTCGTATCATAATAATGTAACTTGCTTGGCATACATTTTAAATTCAACTAATTATATTTAAACTGCAGTAAAAATCAAGTCGAATTATTTTGATAAGGTCGTTTATCTTCAATGGTTAAAAAATAGGGGAATATGGGGAAAAATACTGACAGAGCGACGAAATAAGCAAATTTCTAAACTGTTTGCGTTTACCACCTCAAAGCATATACTTATGTTAGAAATACTTCCCTGGAGACCGTGCGATACGCTTAACGAGATTTTGTCTCAAATAACGGACAGAGATTTTGTCGTCTCGTTTAAACGGAACCTTAATAACAATGTAACCTAACACCTATACAATACAAACAAAACCACGTCGTGGGTGTATTTAAATGTCCGTGAAACGTGAAAGCTGCTCGATGGAATTAATAATTCTCGTATTATTTTATCTTCACGTGTTCAACAAAAAAAAAAATGTTTTAATTTTAACTGAGCTATTTGCAGAGTTTCCAATTGCAAATTGCACAAATAAGAGAAAAAATATTTAGTACCTACTTATGCAGTAATAAAAACTTCACTTGTTTTCACCAAAACAATAAAGTATTACTTTTATCTTGGTAGCTCTGAGATAGAACTGTATCGCATCGTATTTTATGAGTAGAGTATAAACAGGTTAAACTTCTACAGTTATATAAAAGTCATTTAGTTACCGTATTTAATTTTAATGCCTAATTCGATAGAATTTTGCCGATTTCGACTCACATATGAGATACGTCATGCTGTCGTGAAGGACCGGCGCTTGAGCATGATGGATGAATGGATAAAACGTTAAATTCCAACTAACTTGAGGACCTGTGCTTGAAATTTTATCTGTAATATGATCTGTTTTACTCCGACGAACGAATGGGAGGAAGTTAAACTTAAGCGACTTGATCGAGTACCTGTTAATTGTAAAGCAATCTTGAGATTGTTTGAAATGAATCATTATTTATTTGACATACACAAAAATAAATGACATTACCATAGAACATGAAATAAAAATAAAAAAAAACAACTAAAATTAAATTAATAAAAAACAAAAACAAAGCGCCCAGGTGTGTCAAAAGGGTGCTCAGTATATATCGTGACAGCAGATGGTAAGCATGCCACGCCATTGATTTTCAGCGATCAGATTGTTTCGATCTGTTTTACGCCGTTTTCCTGTCGACCTTACTCTCCCCTTATTGAGTTAATTTATTACATCTCGTAGCGTCTTACTGTCCCCATATCGGGTTCTCTGTACTGTTAGCGTCACGAATTACTCTCCCCATATGGGAATCGGTTGAGTAGTCGATTTTAAATCGATGATTTAGCTATGGGGTGTGGACAATTGAATTCTGGGAAGTCTTTAACGTTTAGACGGTAAAATAACCAATCTATAGATACCGAAAAGATGGGTGTTCCGACTAGTTTTTAGAAGGTGGGTCTTGTGAATAGACCCCATTTACTAAAATGGAGTTATTACGATTTATTTTATCCTGTATTTATAAAATTTGCTCCATGGTGATAAGTAGTTATTTAAATAAAAAATATTATTTTTCAGCTTTGTTTCGAGGTATTTGAAGGTATAATTGAAAATTTATAACGAAAACACTTATTATAAATACGATGTGTCATGTTTTTTCCCGTGCTACCTTCTTTATCGCCTCAGTATAATTAAAATATTTCAGTAACGTAATATTTAGTAAAACAGCGTGATAGCTAATACAACAAACAACAAATCCCCATCTACAAAATGATGATAGCTCATTCCTACCGCGAGATATTTATATTTTTCTCAATTCCGCCGATGGCGGGCGCTTGGTACCAGACAGAGTCGAGGCCACGCGCGCGTTTGTCTTATGACAGTTGCGCGCACGCGCAGGCGCGTTCTTGAAGCGGATTGACAGGTTAAACCAACGCAATCGCATGCGGCAAGTGAAATTCGCATTAAGCTATTTGTCGCGGTAACTAAGTTTGATGTGATATTCTTATCCTTGTCGATATCGTTCAGCAGCCGTATCGCTGCCGCTTGCGATTGCGTAAAATTTTAAAATATCTTATTTAAAATTTTATCATCAATAGTTTCTACTTTCTTTTCAGGACCTACTGTCTTGAATACAAGTTGATGTGTTGGCTCTATATTTTTTTAGGGTATTTTCATAAGTCTTTTTAACAATTCCTCACTACAGCTGCTACTTGTCTGCTTATTATATCAAGATAAATCTCGCACCAGCAAGAATGAGTATTCTTGCTGGTGAAGATGAGAGTTGTTTGATAAAATGTATTGAAACCAACAAAAACTTACAACCCTCATCCAACAGATATTCAATATTTACATAAAAACCTTCATAGGCTTACATATCTTATGAGGGATAAGATACCTCGGAATTTCGTTCACCCAATTCATGGTGTTTTTATGACCTAACGCAAGGGGAGGGGCGCCGATCTTTCTCATAATCTATGTCCCAAAATTGCCACCTATTTAAATATTATGGCTCTTGCATGGTTTACCGTGTAATTGTCATGTAGTGTTATAGTCCATTGGCAGTTGATTGTGGCATTTCATTTGGTTTCAAATTTGGTTGGGTTTCAAAAAGGAAAAACACTACAATGTGAACTCGGTAAACAGTATTTTCTTTGACCGGGAATCGAACCCGATCTCTGAGCCAGCGGAAACAAGCGTACTTAGTGACTACACCACGGAGGTCGTCACCCTGGAGATGCACCCTGTTTTGGACACCCTATAACTTTTGATAAAATGAACGCCATTTTCTTGTAGGTTCAGTAAGATCAGCATGTGCATAGTAACGACGTAGTTGAAGAACTGTAAATTGACCAGGACACAGTTTCAACCCATTTGAAAATAAGCTGAATATACTATACATTTGGGTGCCACCCAGTTCACTGATAGAAACCTACTGAAGCGAGTTGAGAACATTGGTAGGTTTCTCTTAGTTAACTTTTCACACTATTTTATGAGTTGTTAGGGTTCTGTTATGTATAAAGGATGGCTACGCTCCGCGTCCAACGATGCGGTGCTAATAAACCAGTGTGCTTACCGCCAGCAAGCGTTTCACTTGTACGCCCCGTCCGTGTCCGTTTTCCTAATATCTACCAGTGGCGACGATACCTACCCGCGTTGTGAAAATAAAAATAGTAAACATGTCTAACGCACATTTCGGTGTATTAAATAGCTTCGACCATAACGTGCAGTGTTGGAAAACCTATCAAGGTCGGCTAAAACAATATTTTATCGCTAACGACATTGGAAATGCAGCCGATCCTACGGGCGCTAAACGGAAGGCGATATTGCTGAGCGCACTCACTGAAGGAACGTACAACCTCGTGGCCAATTTAGCATTGCCTAAAGATTTGGAGGTAGTGCCATTTGAAGACATTCTGCAACTTTTGGACGACCACTTTACCCCGAAACGGGTTGGATTCGGCGAGCGACATAATTTTTATGCCGCTACACAACTGCCTGGTGAATCACACGCGCAATGGGCCGCGAGGTTACGTGGATTGACCGCCCATTGCGAGTTTACGAACGTAGAAGAAATGCTGAGAGACAAATTCATCATGGGAATGTTGCCGGGACCAGAAAAAGAGAAGCTGTATGCTCAAAAGCTGACGGATTTAACGCTAGTGAAGGCGTTGGAGTACGCACAGAGCCAGGAGTGCGCCCGCGCGGTGGCCGCGAGCAGCGCGGCAGCCACCAGCGGGGTGACGCGTGCGGCTACCGAGTCGCAACTTTTCAAGATAACCAAGGGTGAAAATGTTAAAGTGAAGTGCAGTGTATGTGGTTATTCAAACCACAAGGCGTCCGAATGTAAATTCAAAAACTATGAGTGCCGGAAGTGCCGCAATAAAGGCCACTTAGGTAAAATGTGCACGAAAGTGAAGTACGTTGAAGTGGATGGCGGTGATAAGGGTGAGGATGACGATGACGGTAAGTTTTTTTACATTCGGTCAGTGCGAGGGGAACCTATGGTGGAATCGATTTCCATAAACCAAACGACGTTTAAATTTGAGATTGATAGTGGCTCAGCGGTAACGGTTATTTCAGAACAGTTTTACAGGGCTCATTTTAAAGATGTACCATTGTCAACCGTCCGTAAACGGCTGATGACATATACAGGTAGGCATATCGAGTGTGTAGGAGTAGCGCGCCTCCCAGTGTCGTACCTAGAACAAACGCACGACCTGGATATTCACGTTGTCCGCGATGGCGGTCCACCTTTGCTGGGCAGGGACTTTATTTCACGGTTCAACTTGCAACTTTCACCAATTAATTACTTTGATCACGAATCGGGTATATCTATATATAAATTGCAACAACAATACTCACAGCTATTTTCAGATACATTAGGTACTTTTAATAAATATAAAATTAAATTAATAATGCAGGATAACGCGAAACCGTTTTTTTTCAAAGCACGCCCGATTGCGTTCGCATTACGCGATAAAGTAGAAAAGGAAATTGATAGGTTAGTCACATTAGGGGTCCTTGAACCCGTGGAATACTCCGAGTACGCATCGCCGGTGGTACCGGTCTTAAAACGCAATGGATCGGTTAGATTATGTGCTGATTATTCGGTTAGTGTTAATAAACAGCTGCTTGTTGAGAAATACCCGCTCCCCACGGTCAACGAACTATTTTCTAAACTGCACGGAGCGCGGGTGTTCAGTAAAATTGATCTTTCAATGGCCTATAACCAATGTGTACTGGATAATGAGTCACGAGCGCTAACGTGTATCAATACTCATCGCGGTTTGTACAGATATACGCGTCTAGTGTTCGGGTTAGCCAGCGCGCCCGCAATTTTCCAGCGAGTAATGGAAAATGTGCTCTCGGGGCTGGAAGGGGTCCTGTGCATGCTTGACGACGTCTGCATTTTTAGTTTTGATGAAAAATCGCACTTCGATAGATTAAACGCAGTATTTAAACGTTTAGAGGACTGTGGGTTCACCCTTCAAAAAGAAAAATGTGATTTTTTTAAGAACGAGATCAGTTACTTGGGTAGCATTATCTCGAAAGATGGAATTAAAAAAGCACCCGAAAAGGTAAAAGCAATGACTGATGCACCTATTCCATCAAATGTTAGTCAGTTGCAATCTTTTCTGGGTCTAGTTAACTACTACAGAAATTTCGTACCTAACGCATCTTCTGTTCTTAGACCATTATATGACCTTTTAAAAAAGGGTTGTAAATGGAATTGGACTCAAGAACAGGACCTTGCTTTTCAAACTATAAAAGACCTGCTCACCTCAGAACAGACCCTAGCTCATTTTAATCCCAACGCAAAAATTATTTTGACCGTAGATGCGTCACCAAGCGGGCTAGGGGCTATATTATCACAGGTTGATGCTGATAATGTTGAAAGGCCTATATCATTTGCGTCACGAACCTTAAACCCCGCAGAAAAAAGATATGCACAAATACAAAAAGAGGCAACTGCTATAATTTATGGCGTACGGCGCTTTCACCAATACCTATACGGAAGGTCCGAACCGTTTATATTACGCACGGATCATAAGCCGTTAATATCTATTTTCGGACCTTATAATGGTATTCCCGAGGTATCGGCAAATCGACTTCAACGTTATGCATTGTTCCTCAGCGGATATAATTACAAAATCGAGTACATACGTAGCGGCGATAATAATGCAGATTATTTATCTCGCGCGAGCTTGCCTGAGCCGACCGGGCCGCCTGAATCCCGCCATACCGCGTGCGCGTGCACTGAACCTGAACGTTGCGGCGAGAGCGAGATAACATGCGACCGCGCGACCTACGTTTGTTTTGTTGTGGATGGAACGATGCCGGTAACTTTGCGTAATGTACGGGAAGCGACAAACAATGATATGATTCTAAGTCGTGTAGCAAGTTTTATTTTAAATGGGTGGCCACCTAAAATTGCTGATGTAAGATTAAAGCCCTTTTATTTGTGTAGAAATCAATTATCTCTAGAAAGTGGTTGTATTATGAGAGGGCACAAAGTGGTCATACCGGAGAGTTTACACGATACAATTTTAAAGGAACTTCATTCTTCTCATCTAGGCATTGTGAAAACTAAAGCCGAAGCGAGGTCAAGGTTTTGGTTTCCAGGCATAGATCAAGCGTTGGAAAGAATGATAAGCTCATGTGATGTGTGTGTGCAATTGCGTCCGTCACCCCCCCGCGCACCCCTCTCGTGCTGGGAGTACCTTACTGGCGTTTTCCAGCGTATTCACATTGATTTCTTGGGTCCAATTAAAGGCTGCGTATATTTAGTGATTGTTGACGCACATAGTAAGTGGGTGGAAGTTTATAACATGAATCAATCGACTTCATCCAGCGCGGTCATAGAAAAAATGTGCGATTATATGTCGAGATTCGGAATACCGAAAACGTTGGCGAGTGATAATGGTACAGCTTTCTGCTCTCATGAGTTTGAACAATTTTGTTCATCTAATGGCATATCACACATTACTTCTCCAGTGTATCACCCGGCTAGTAATGGCCAGGTTGAGAGTTTTGTAAAAGTGGTTAAAAAGGGAATTAAATCTTGTCTTTTATCTAATTGTACTTCAAAAGAGTTAAAATTACATTTACTCCGGTACCTTATGGATTATAGAAATTCGGTCCATACCACCACAGGTTTGTCGCCGGCGGAAATGGTTTTTGGTCACAAATTAAGATCTAGATTAGACCTAATCGATCCGAAGCCGTCATCACCCTCATCACCGCCAACCGTTTATAATCGCGTGTTAAATAAACAGTGTTCGCGAACTAAATTAAATGGATGTAATAAAACTACAAGATTTAGTACAGATGATAATGTTCTATTTAAAAAATTCGTTAACAAAAATATTTATAAATGGTGTAAGGGAACAATTATGAAAAGATTGGGAAATGTTACTTATATGGTAAAAGATTCAAACAGTTCAGACTGTTTTAAAAGACACAAGAATCAATTAGTTCTTGATAAGGGCATCCGTAACAA
The DNA here is from genome assembly GCA_963924145.1 of Pyrausta purpuralis. Classification (NCBI taxonomy): domain Eukaryota; kingdom Metazoa; phylum Arthropoda; class Insecta; order Lepidoptera; family Crambidae; genus Pyrausta; species Pyrausta purpuralis. The sequence goes on along the minus strand of OZ001653.1, from coordinate 15,852,019 downwards.
TATAGTAATAGGAACTAATAATACTGACTTACCTGGTCCGGGTCCATCATCTGAGACGCCCCAGTCTCCGCCGCCGCCCCAGCCTTCGCCGCCGCCCCAGTCTCCGCCGCCGCCCCAGTCGCAGTCGCCGCTTCAGACTTCCCCGCCGCCCCAGTCACTGCTTCAGCGCCAGCCGCCGATATCGTCGGTATTAGACTCCGGGTCGCCAACGGTAACAACTCGGTCCGATCTGGACTACTCACCGGATAGTGGCTTAGCCAGAGGGAGGAGGGCTGAGTTCTATGTTCCAGCAACGTCACCTCTATTGGAAGAAAGCGTTAGAGATGATTCTAGTATTGACAAACCTGGCGTTCCAGATATAACAGTAGACAATGCCACAGCACCAGACTCAGACCCGGATGAAGAATTCCATGAGGCAGTCGACCTGAATAGGAACCAGAGGGACGTTCGGGTTCAAGAGCAGGACTCTAGTAGATTGTTACGGAATCGCCCAAGGATAGACTTTAAGAGGTTCTTTTAGTATTATAATTTTAGTTCTTAATTAAGATACGAACTAGAGGGAGGAGTGTTATGTATAAAGGATGGCTACGCTCCGCGTCCAACGATGCGGTGCTAATAAACCAGTGTGCTTACCGCCAGCAAGCGTTTCACTTGTACGCCCCGTCCGTGTCCGTTTTCCTAATATCTACCAGGTTCCGTAGCCGAATGTCAAAAAAACGGAACCCTTATAGTTTCGTCAAGTCTGTCTGTCTGTTTGTCCGTCCGTATGTCACAACCACTTTATTCTGTAACTATAAGCATCACACTATTTAAATTTGGTAGGAAGATGTATCATATTAATCACTTAACGATTCTTATACAAAAAATAAATAATAATGATATTTAAGGGCTCCCAGGCTCCCATACTTGAAACTAAAACCGAAAAAACTTTATTTAGTCAAACCCATGCTTGTTGCCTATGGATAGGATTTCTAAAATGATATGGAGGATCCTACAGCCATTTTTAGGGTTCTGTAGCCGAATGGCAAAAAATTGAACCCTTATAGTTTCGTCAAGTCTGTCCCTCTGTCTGTCTGTCTGTCTGTCTGTCTATCTGCCTGTCTGTCCGTCCGTATGTCACAGCCATTTTATTCTGTAACTATAAGCATCACACTGTTTAAATTTGGTACGAGTATGTATCCTGTTAACCGCTTTACGATTATCATCCAAAAAAATAAAAAAATATGACATTTAAGGGGTGGCTCCCATACATGAAACTAAAACCAAAAAAAAAAAATATCAAACCTATACGTGTGGGGTGTCTATGGATAGGTCTTTTAAAATGATATTGAGGTTCCTAAAACCATTTTCTTTTAAAGTCTTACGTTTCATAGCTAGACGCTTCCAAAGTGGTAAAATTGGCGACCCCCCCCCATCTAACTTCTAAACTAAGCGAGTGTAAATTTTGAAAAAAAGATTAAATATAGATCTTAACAAATACTTTCAACGAAAATTGGTTCGGACGGAATCGAACGAGAAGTTTTTGAGATACAGCACATTTTCAACAACCGCAAACATCACTTTGTACTTCATACAAACAGTATGAAAAACAAAGTTATATTTGCTGTCCACAAAATATTGTGGATTTTACTAAGTGGAAGTAAGTGGATTTCCAAATTCAGTTAAAGTTGGCACGGAACCCTTAGTGGGCGAGTCCGACTCGCACTTGGCCGGTTTTTTGATAGATAGACGCTTCCAAATTGGTAAAAAGGGTGTCCCCCCCTATTTAACTTCTTAACTAAGCAAATGTACGTTTTGAAAAAAAAATGATGTAGATCTTTACAAATACTTTCAACGAAAATTGGTTGTGACGGGATCGAACTAGAAGTTTTTGAGATATAGACAATTTTCAACAACCGCAAACACAAATTTGTTTTTCTTGCAAACACTATGAAAAACAAAGTTATATTTGCTGTCAACAAAATATTGTAAGTCAAAGGAAGTAAGTGATTTCCTAACTCAGTTAAAATTGGCACGGAACCCTCAGTGTGCGAGTCCAAGTCGCACTTAGCCGGTATTTTTTATTACCGCCTGGCAAACCATCGTTTCGGATCTTCGCTGATAACAGCTAAGCAAGAAGATAGATATATTGATAGAAAGCAGCCAAAATCGATTAAAACATATGGTCTTTTATCGCAAAAATCGCTTGTTAGATCACACACATCTTCAACCTCTTAGTAACAAGTAGGAAAGTTTGACTGGGGGATGTTAGCGTAATTGTAAAGAAAGTTTTTTCCTGACCTAATATAAATAATATTCTTCTTTAGTTGGCCTTATCTGACGGCAAGTAACGATGTGGCCTTCAACCTTCGTAAAATGTCAAACACGAACCTAAGTCACCGCCGCATCACTACTTTAATAACACTTGCGCATCGCGTCCTTTTTTGTTTACAGTGACGCCTGTTTTTGAGTCGTTTTTGCCAGTGATTTTCATTTGAGAGGTGGCATTGACCCCAAACTTATGCACCTCAACAGATCAATTTCCATGATCTATTCCTGTACTTACGTACTACTTTCATAATCATTTTAAAAAAATTGGAAAGTAAAAATACATACTCGTATTTTCAGTACAAATTATTAAACTTACGTGCTCAAGGGAATATGAGCGTCAAATCACGGGAGCTTTACAAATCGTAAGAACTTTTTGGCGCAGAGATTGTTGCGGAGATAATTGAAGAACAAAATAGAACTTAGACAATTAGCTCTCGAAATTATTTACTTCAATGCGTATGAATAACATCTAAAGATTTGAGAACACATGATCTTGAAACCATATATTTGTTAAATACTAACAATATGTTATTTACTATTATTCTCTACGTGTAAACTCAAGTCACGTCGTCGTCAAGATCAACTTGAAACCATATATTTATTAAATACTAACAATTTGTTATTTACTATTAGTCTCTACGTGTAAACTCAAATCACGTCGTTTTTAATAGCGACTGGCAATTTATTTTGTGCGATGACATGAATATTTTTTGGTAATGTTCTTTTTAATCAAAACAATAATAATCTTTATAAATAAAGATTGTTCCGAAAACTTCTTTACAAAAAGTAGAGTTTATACAACCACCTTTTTCTATTATCATTTCATCAAATAAAACCTAGTATGAACCGTGAACACTATTTACCAAGTCTTGAAGTCAAACAAATTACCGTCTAAAATAATAAGACCCTGAATTAATTAACTTTGCTTTCAGCTGAAATCCTACAATCATGAACTTACATTTTTGTCTTACACTTTAAACGAGCGATTTTTTTAATATGTATGATATAATATTTTGTATCTCGAAAACGGCTCCAGCACTATTTATAATATTTTGTATAAAGGGGGTTTCGGAGGACAAAAAGTGATCTAGCTAAGGCTGGGTTTAATTTTTATAAACAATGTTATTACTGTATTTTAAGACTCTGAAATGGGGCGAAAACTTCATCAGATTGAGTCCCGATTTTATCAACTTCAGATAAGAAATATTTGCCGAATCTAATACAAAACGCCTAATTTGAAAAGGTCACCTATTTGTTAGCAATCATTATCATAAATGTCATTTTTGAAATCCGTCATTTTATACTTATTAAGGGCTGATTTTTCAATACGCAGATAAGAAATATTCGTCGAACAAAATATAATATGGCTAATTTAGAAACGTCACCTAATATATGCAATCATACGTAACTGTCATTTTTTTTTTAAATCTGTCGCTTTATAATTTATCAGTCTGCTAAGTTTTATCCGACCATTGAACAATCAGCCCTGAGTCGGATAAGTCTTATCCTAAAAATGAAAATTTTGTCAAGATAGCTCAGAGGTTAAGCGAGGACACCACCTATCTCAGAACATACCTACTAGGGATTTTTCCAAGTACATCAGATTTTATTTGTAATTTTGTTTTTATTTCTATAACAGATATATTAAATAGCAAATGAATCCGTTTTTTTAGTCGTAAACTATCTACTTAAATAATAATAACAACACTTTCTACATTAAGATTGTACCAAAAACTCCTATTACAGATGTATGTATATTATTCATTACAGAGATTGTAGCCCATAAACTTTAAAAAAGGCAAAATAACTTTCATGATAATTTTCGCCTACAAAATGTTTACCTCTAACACGCGTAACAATATTATACTGAAGCTGTAGTCAAATATTGTTATTGGATGGACTCTTTTAGCTGTAAAAATATCAAAATTATGAGTTAGCGTCGACAAAAGATGTAACCGGTTTTGTGACATAATTTCGAATGATTTTTTATTTTAGTCCAACTACAACCTTATAAGACAACCTTAATATCATGTTTTGCAGGACATTACTACGGCACAAAAGTGATAACATACCTACAAGATACGGAACCGTTCGTGCGCAAGTCCGACTCACACTTGGACGATTTTTTCACCCAGAAGTTATTAATAAGCCACAGCAACAGTTAATATTGCTCAATATTTGTGTTAAATCTTATTGGAAAATTATTAAGGAAAACAAGTAATTTTATAAACATCCGGTTCCGATTGTCATTTAATTATGCATATAATTTACCATTTATACAAAACATTATTATTAATTAAATATTAAGTCTTTTATTTAGTAAATATGAATTTATTAATAATTTAAGATGTTCGACAGTAACAATTTAATTATTAGAAACATTAATTTATCATTTCCGTTATAGTGGCGCCACCTATCCGCTAAACCACACAAACCAATATTGGAAAGTGTATTGATCGATTCCGGTGAGGTGGAGCCATCTAGTTGCTAAAGTTTGAGGCCTTATAAGCCGTTGTCATTCCGCCGGGCATTCTTGTGCTGACCGTCGAACGGATCACAGCTCAAGAATACTCGGAATTATTGTGAGCGAATTTACTGTAAGTACATATACATCTATTTTATTTTTTACCGTTTTGCTGTCCATCTTCAAATATTAATATATGTAACTACAGTGCATGAATACTATATGCTTAGATTGTAGCTTGGTTTAAAATAAATCAATGTTGTATTTACTAAGAATATTTAAATAAATACTATATCCTATTGCCAGGCTTATTATTTTAACATTTTTAATTCTAGTCTACTATCAGCCAGTAAGTACAGACAATTTTTTTTTATATCCTGATTAAAACATTGATTTTATCCCTATATCCTGATTAAAACTTTAATTATATTCCTATATGTTTCAATATCAAACTGTGCCTTTATATAGTTTTTTAAAATCCTTGTTTTGGTATATAAGTTTTATTCAACGTTCTATGGTTCTAACTAAATTAAGATTCTGAGGCTACGATTTCAAAGTCAGAACAGGTAATCCTTATAGGCTTACATGGTTTATCGAACGAACCACAGGTAACGCCCCATCTGGGCTACTGGGCTCTGGGCCTTGTCGTATGCATGGAGCTCATGTACCGTAATAAGAGCTAACCTGCTCGAAAACTAGTTTAAATTCCTCCATATTATATACAGCACTTCTAACAATAAGGTCAAAACAATCAATGCAGCTGGCTTTTGTCTCGATACAAAATATTAAAAAACGCTTTGTAAATTAACCAAAAATTCGAATTAAGTTGCTTTATCTTTTAACACTTATAAGAAACGTGCATTTAAAATAGCATCTGTAATTTTTATTCTTCCTAACCAAAGTAAAAAGGAATGAAATAACAAGGGTGAAAGCAGAACTAACAGTGAATTCTAATTCTAGCTTTTATGGTTTTCCACAACCAGTAAGAAATGGCACACTCAAGCACACTGCGCAAAGCTAAGAATATAAACACATAGCTAATTTAAAGCGAAACGTACTGAAAATTTAATGAATTTAATGCAGACAAAGAAAGCGCCGGTAGCAAAGGGGAAAAAATGCCACATGCAAGTAATGTAAGGTAATTAAGTGAAGCCAAAATTCGGATTTTAATTAAAATGCATTCATACGAACAACTTGAGGTAATCTACCCAATTAAGCTATAGGATAGGCGTCTCCAAACTCGCAGAACAAAACACGCGGTGGCGCTAATCACAAAACACATTTGAATATTCAAAGCAATTTAATTCTCAGCGACGTAAATAAGCCCGGCAGCAACACTCAAATTTTCTTTCTAACGCAATATACGCTAGCTTCAAAGATTTCATGAAGCGGGAAGCCTTTAATTCGGTTTCGAGTACTTACAAATGCGAAGTCCACAATTTGCATACTAAATTGTAAACCAAATAGAGGCCGAGCAGAGCGCACGCACATCTGCTTCTGATAAACATCAGGAGACATCGCCGAGGATTGCCGTCGCCGGCGCTAGCGATACGTCACCCGTCACACATTCAACCGAGTTGAGAATGACGTTGCCTGTTGATTCTACGTCACTTGCCCGTGCGTATGCGTCTGCTGCCGCTATCCGACCTCCCATCCAAAATAAGCGGCAATCTAAGAAGACTATGGATCAACCCAATTCTGAAAAGCGCGTTCCTGCGCCGAAAGCTTCTCGTAAAGGGGATCCTGACCCAGAGGGCTTCATTACTGTGGAGCGCAAGAAGAAAAAGAGGCCTGTAAGCCGCAACCAATGCGGAACTGCACCGACTGGGCCTAACATGCTGTTGCGCCCTGCGATTCCGACGGCGCTGTTGTATGTTTCTCGCCTACATCACACCACGAAGGCTGAGCAGGTTTCAGAATACGTGCAGAAGAAAACCAACTTCACTCTGCGGGTCGTCAAATTGGAGTCTAGTCGCAATGTAAATTTTAACTCATTTGTGATTAGAATTCCAACTGAAAAGATAGCGACCATAAAAAAAGTCATAAAAGTCATTTATTTATGCAAATAGGCCCTCTGGGGGCACTTTTACACGTCCCAATATAAACCCTACCACAGCTTCGGGACAATTGTGGGCTAGTGCTGAGAAGAAGCTGCGCAACAAACTCAGTCACTATTGTCAATGCCTCTTTTCAAAAGGTTTACAATGTTTGTAGTGATCATGCAAGTCCATACATTATTATCATTTAAATAATCATCTACTTTATAATACCCTTTCGTCATAAGGGTTTCTTTAATAACAGTTTTAAATTTATTAACCGGTAAGTTAATAATGTGTTCTGGTAGTTTATTGAAAAATTTTATACCTTTCCCCATGAAAGAGTTACCAACCTTTCGAAGCCTAAATTGTGGAATAGCAAGCTTATCCTTATTTCTAGTATTATATTTGTGTATGTCACTATTTTTCGTGAATAAATGAAAATTTTTCCGTACATACATTAAATTTTCGTAAATATACTGAGAGGCTAGAGTTAATATTCTAATTTTTTTAAACACCTCTCGTAAGGAATCTTGAGGTTTAAGATTATAAATAGCTCGCACGGCTCTTTTTTGTAACACAAAAATTGTCTCTACATCAGCAGCCGCGCCCCACAGTAAAATGCCGTAGGACATCAAGCTATGGAAATAACTAAAATAAACTAACCTAGCTGTTTCTACATCAGTCAAACGTCTTATCTTCCTTACAGCAAAAGCAGCTGAGCTTAGTCTCCCTGACAAGGCCTCTATATGAGGACCCCATTGTAGTTTGGAGTCTAAAGTGATTCCCAAGAATGTTGTGGAATCAATAGTATCAAGCGGTTTGTCTTTTATCTTAACCTGAGTTGATGCCTGTCGGACATTAGGCATTGTAAACTTTACACATTTAGTTTTACTTCCATTAAGAAGAAGATTGTTAACAGTAAACCAATGTAATACTTGTGAAAGAGTATTATTTACATCGTCAAAATTTCCTTCACCTCTTGGAATTTTAAATATAAGTGAAGTATCATCTGCAAACAAAACTATATCACAAAGATTCCCCACAAAATGCGGGAGGTCATTTATATATATTAAAAATAAAAGAGGTCCTAATATAGATCCTTGGGGCACACCCATTGTTAGAGGTGCTCCAGAAGACTCAGTTCCGTTTATACATACTTTTTGCATTCTACCTGAAAGATATGAATTAATTAAATTTAACGAGTTCAATGATGCCCCATAGTGACATATTTTTTTAAGTAATGTTTCATGATCCACACAATCAAACGCTTTCGATAGATCACAGAAAATCCCTAAAGCATCATGCCTATTATCATAAGCATCAAATATATGTGTTAAAAGAGCAACTCCTGCATCCGTGGTGCTTCTTCCTTTAGTAAAACCGAATTGTTTGTTATGTAATAACTTGTTCGATGAAAAGTGTGCTAAAATTTGATTGAATATAATCTTTTCATATATTTTACTCAAGACTGGCAGAATCGATATTGGCCGGAAGTTTGAGGGGTCACTTTTGTCACCCGCTTTGAAAAGCGGTATTATTTTACTAATCTTCATTAAACAAGGAAACTGGCCGTCATCAATACACTTGTTAAAAATTAATGCTAGTTGAGGGGCTATTATGTTAATAATTGACTTAATAATATGCACAGATAGTCCCCAAAGATCCTCCGTTTTTTTCATATTTAACTCTCGAAATGTTTTTATTATTACTTCAGGTCCTACATGCCTAAAGTGCAGTTGAGAATTACATTCACTGACATTAAGTTTTAGAATAGATTCGGCTATTACTGAAGAAGAAGCAAGTTCTTTCGTTGTTGTTGGTGCAACATGTGAAAAAAACGATTCAAAAGCAGTTGCAACCTCTAAATTTGAATTTATTGTTTTATCATTGATTTTTAATGCAAATTTACCATCTCTCAATTTATTTTTACAAGTTTCTTTATTTATGATGCTCCATGTAGCTTTTGCTTTATTTTTGGAGCTAGAGACTATTCTACGAAGGTAATGGGATTTTGCTGTAGCACAAACTTTTTTAAATATTTTTGAATAATTTCTAACGTATTCAATAAAGTTTTGGTCTTGAGAGTTTTCTCGTAGACTATATAATTCATATAATTTAATCCTACTTTTATGAATTCCCGGCGTGGCCCAATTATTAAATTGACATTGGACCTTATTTGATTTAGTCTTTTTTATGGGAAATATTTCATTAAATTCGTTTTTAATTAAGTTAAAAAGGTCTTCATATTGTTTATCTACACTATCACTAGTATTTTGTTTCACTGAATATAGTGTATCGTTAATTGTATCCCTAAATCTATCTAACCTATTTTCTGTGACAGGCCTATACATAGTTTCCACAGGTAAACTTGCGGTATGATTGTGTTCAAATAAAACTTTTTGACCTCTATGATCAGAACTGAGGCCAATTAAAATACCTTTATCAATGACACTTGCGTTTTTGTCACAAAAAATATTATCTAAGCAAGTGGCCGTGGTGGGAGTTACCCTTGTGGGTTCACAAAAGAGATTTTTTAAATTAAAAGATTTGAAAAGATTAAGAAATCGAATGGCGCTATTCCATTCCTTTAAAATATCGAAGTTAAAATCTCCACATACTATTATTTTCTTATTAGATTTTGAAACCTTTTCTAGCGCTGATTCCATAATTGGTTCAAAAAGTTGGTAAGTAGCGTCGGGGGGGCTATACACAGATAAAATTATATAATGTTCGAGCTCAATACACGCTAATTCGATAGTACGTTCTAAAGAGAGTGACACAATGTCCCTGCGATCTTTACAATTTAATTCATTATTTATAAGTATGAGTGACCCCCCTCTAGTTGTAGTCTCTCTTGAAAACGAACTACCGACTGTATAGTTTTCAATACTAATCATTATTTCACATTTTCTATACCAATGCTCTGTTACACACATTACATGAACACTTAAATCGTGTAGAACTAATGATAGTTCAAGCTCTTTGCCAGCCAGGCCTTGTATATTTTGGTGAACAACATTAAAACTAGACCTGGCCTTTGTCTGCCCTCTTAGTTTAAAGCCTCAGAGGTTGTCTGGTTGATAACATCAACATTACTATTATTACTTACAAGTTGATAACCATGTGATATGGTTTTGTTAATTATGCAATTAATGTTATATGCTAACAAATTAGCAATTAGTTTTTTGATTCTATATGGCAGGTGTATAGAGCCGCCAGTCAGCAAAAATGAGTTATTAGTAAATTTATTTGTGTCAAAAAACACAAATTTGTCACTATGACGTTGGATTAAATTAAATAATAAAGTATTCAATACATGAATACAGTTATTTTCCTGTGCCGTATGATTTTTTGAGAATGGAATTGCACAAATGATTATTTTATGTACATTTAAATTTAACAATATTGAATAATTTTTTAACAGATTTTTTTTACTTAAATTTTTACTATTTCCTAACATTAACACAAGTATTGAACTTGAATTTAAATTACTATTTTGAATATTAATGACTATTTGATCTAGTGATGCATCAGGCATACAATTGTTTACAATATTACATTTAAGGTTTTTATTCAATAAGGAACCATAACCAATTCCTAATCTGTCTGAAAAAACAATAACATTGCTGCATTCATTATTGTTTTTTTTTGATGAACAATTATAATTAAGATTTTGTGATTGCAACTGTAAACTGTCATCCCCTTGCTGATCGAGGTCTTGTACGGAGTTTAGATTTATGTTTGGGAGTGAATTAAAATCAGAGTTAGGTGTGTTTAATTTCAGAAGTTTATTTGCAGCCAGGATATGTTCTGATATTTGTTCCTGGGAAGAGTTATATTTAATTGTCATGGAATGCAATGACTCCTGCAACCTGGAGATGTCAGTCTGCAATCGCTCAACAGTTTGTTCACATTGTGACCTACTTTCATGTAACTTATTTTGATATATTTCCAGACTGTCTAATAAATCTAACTTTTCCTTTCTAAGTTCAATATTTTTGAAAAAACGTTTATTTTTCTTAACAAGAATTTTAGTTTTCTTTATAAATTTACTAAGTTTTATATATTTTTTAACCCTATTTCTACCTGACAATTTAATATGAGCAGTTTTGTTTAGAGTTTGGTGTAAACTACAATTTAAGTCTGGATTGGTGACCACAGACCGACCACCGGGGGTACCAATCAGCTCCTCATACAGGTTTAAGGTTTGGATATGAGCTTGATCTTTCTTCTCTTCTTCCAAGTGCAGAATAGTTCTATTGGCATCCCGTAGCTCACTTTCCAGGTCATTATTGCGCATAAGTGTCTGCTCAAAAATGCTGCTGCACTGGTCGAAGGTGCTGACTGTGTTGAGAAGCTGGTCTCGATGCTCGGTGACCTCCAGCAGGCGGACATGCAGTTCAGCCATTTCTTTTCTGAGTTGAGAGGTGTGTTCGATGTTGGTCTTTATTACCTCCTCATACTCATCTCTTTCTCTGAGCAATTCCTCACAGGAAGTCCTTGACTCCTTTAATTCATCAAGTGCCCTTCTGAGTTTTAGTTCAGTTTCTCGGGCAGTCATTTTGCGGGTAATGGCTCCAGTCCGGGTGGTCATTTTTATTGATTAGATAGGTTGAGGGTCACCTGGAATTTTTATAAACAGAGTGTACAACAGATGTTATGATGTTTGGGTCAGTACTGAGCTATTTGAGTTAAAAAAACATTTAAATTAAACATACATGTATGTAAATAAGTTACATAAGTTACAGCAATGGGAATTATTATATTAATCTCTAAGTTAAAGAAATATTTGAATTTTTATATAGTTTCAGGCTACATGACCTTCATGAACGAAGGTTTCTGGCCGAAAGGTGTCGTGTTCCGGCGGTTCCGCGGAATTCTACGCGACACTACGAGCAACACGCCAGTGAAATTGCGTGTAATTTAATTTCTATATAAAAATTGATTTGATATATTATTTTGTATGTATGTTAGTTTGTAAGGTATTTGTTATATGGGTCTGTATTGCATTTTGTGATCTGCTACCTGATTCAAATAAAATAATAATAATAAAAAAAAAAGCCAGCCGGCTCCTCGGTGTGAAGTCGTTTACACAGCTAAATTTACTTAAGTTTGTAAGATAAAAATGCTCCGCTTGCATTTCCCGCTTCGTGGCGGACTTCAGACAATGATTCCTGAGAACTGAAAGAGCAATTTTACGCTATAAATACTTGCATCTAGAAATGTCGTAGCATAACTGTGGAGTTATTACGTGTCTTGCAATCTACATCTTTTACGCCAATCGCAAAAAGTAGGTATATAAATAAACGTATTGTATCACGTTCAATCTGCCTCAAAAAGTAAAGATACCAAGTACACATGGATTCGTAAAATACTATATTTTTTTACAAGACAACAAAGCCCTGCTTTTTCTAATTATACCTCCATGTAAAATGTAAAAACATATTTTATTTTTTGTCAAATTTCAATTGAATGAAAAATATTCAAAAGATGAAAATTAATAAGAGACAGCAACATATAAAGCCAAAGACATATCAGCTTTATTTTTGGTTTGGCAGTCGTGTTATTTTTTATGTTCGTTCGTTTTAACGAATCCATTAAAGGATTTCTTGGAAGGTTGATACAACAAATGATTGAATATTGCTATGAATATGGAAATACGGAGAATACGGAATATTAACAATGGCGTTATCATCATTGAGTACTTACATTAAAAGGTATTTATTTTTAATGTCAAAAAGTAAATGACCCTTTTTTGTTCCTTTACGCCGTCTCAACTGTTTTTGCCTCGCCCGATGGTTGGCTGATAGAGAACGATTTAAAACATTAAGTCCGCAATTTGTACTTCATTTTGTCTTGGCAATAAAGAATATTAAAAATTAGTCATTTCCGTATCAACTAAAAAGGTTTTACCAACATAAGTTATGATTTCGAACTACATAACTAATGAGACCAACAACACACCCTTGAGCAAAGTCGCGTAAGAAAAAATAAAGCATACTACATAATGGGGTTTCACTCCGAAATCGCACGCATTACGAACAACAAAGCAGCAAATCGCTCTGTTCGGGTCTTACGGAAGTCAACATTGCTTAGGAAAGAAAAATGCCGAGTCGTTATGCGAGAATCAAGTGCGAATGGTACTTGTGTTTGTTAAGTTTCTTTCCAATGTATTTTAGAATGAAGCATGTAGTGTATTTTATCTTGATTTCGTATTCACTAGGTATTTTTTCAGTAAAAAAATATAAAACTCGCTAAATTTTCATTTCAATATTGGTTCATTACACTTAAAGCCTCTTTCAAAGTGAAAACTTAAAAGATCCACTATGATAAGTAAAACGTAGCCCAGACAAATTAACCTAAACCTATCGTTTTTTCTGCGATTGCCGGAACCATGACTTAGTTATAGCACTAACGACAAATAAATCCGATTTTCCAACTAGAAAAAACTTTTTATCACCCTCAGCAGAACCAGGAGATTTATAAGAAAAAGGAATAGTTTTAATAGAAAATCTCTAAGATTAACGCAAGCATTTTATCTTTCAACTCTCGGGTATTATAACATCACGAGCTATTCAAAAGATTGCAATATTTTAGAGACATTATTGTAATAAGATTTACTCAGAAAATACATGTCGCTCATTGTGCTCACAAAATTATATTTTTCATTTTGTGTATGCTTATGTGCAAATTCATTCTTATATTTTCTTTGGCAAAATGGAACGATAAAAACATTTTCTGCTCTTCTCTTCTATATTTTAGTTTGTAAGCGATCGTTACTTTGAAGTAATAATGCTGTGTCTTTGTTGCTTTGTAATATTGCTGTATCCTTAAGTAGATTTTATTCTATGGTAGAGTATAGAATGACATTATATTTTACAGCATCGCTGCAGTACCGGCCGCTTACTGGTCGATCTTCAAAGTAATATTACTATAGACTGTAAATTATCTGTCTTAAGAATTTTCCAGTTACACGTAATTTGCTGGTTACATAAGTTGGATCATCATAATATATGTAATAATAAGTGTTTTGATGCGAATGATCTTAACACACGAATTCAACCTCCTACCTTTGTTATTTTAAACATCACATTGCCCCTTATACATACCCGCAGTCCTTTAAAATCTCAACTTTACGGCACAAAGGTTAAACACATACGTAAGATATACAGCACAAGGTAAATAATGTTCTTAAACGCAACGTTTCTCGGCGTAGGCATTAAAAATAACGTCGGATAAATCTCGGCCTTGGTCATGCATCCACCTTCCCTAAAAAGGCAATAAAACTGCGGGCCGCATTTCAAATGTAAATCTTCCGTCGGCTCGCCGAGGTTCCAACATTTATTTACACGATCCGGCTATCGAGTGGAGTGCTAACTTAAGGTCATTCTAAATTTTACATTCAGTAAGTACACCGAGAAAGAGAACGACCAAGCGTTACGGTTATGTTTTTATTGAAAATCGGAATTCCCTGTGTTTCGGATATTATTTACTTTCCTACAGCGTATAGCTTGTGACTCAAATTATAATTTTTAAGTCATTAACACATTTAGTGCTGACCACCCGGGCCCGAGTGCGCCAGAACTATTACAGCGGTGCCGACCACTCGGGCCCAAGTAACCATGACGGCATTTTGCTGACGTAATTTATACTCGGATCCGGCGGATTGGTCAACATCACGCTGTGTGCCAACTACTCAGATCTCAGTGTCTATGTTTTTTTAAATATAATAATAGTGAAAATAAATTACTATTAAAAAAACGTTAACAAAATGCGGTTTCCTTGATTTATTTTTCCAAAAAAACTTGGGAGAAGATAGGTTCAACTTGACACAGCGAGAAAACTCATTAACAAATCCTTAGAAACACTTACAAGTAAACAGATCCTTGAGACAAGGACTCGTTTTCATCGGGCCGTTGTCCTCGCCAAAATAATATTGATTACCTCTACGAAAACCTAGAAGCTATAAACTCTGTAAAATTCAGAAAACTTTGTTATAGACATACGTCACACACAAAATGGTCTGACAAATCAACGTGGTCTAAACTTTCCGTCTCGAAACTTTACTAATACATTACAAGTTCATAACCAAGCAAACAATGCCATAGGCGTTTTATTTTAATTATTTAAAGGCGGATCGACGACCTTTCAATATAAAATGAAATTTATAAGCTTATATTGCACAAATGAACTTTTATACCTTTTAAAAGGGTTGTGAAGTACTTTGAGCAAAGTGCAAATATTTATTTATATTTAAATTTTACGATTCAAACATAGTATTTAATATAATATGACCCTCAGATGAAAGGCATTTTAAACGTATTTTATAACTTTCTAAGACGTCTACTCCTTTAAAGAGGTGTTTGAAAAGTATATCAGATTAATGTAGACGAATTTTAAAAAGCTATTTGGAAGATTATTTTTAAGATTTTACTTCTGGGACTAATTCATTTATTCATGGGTATTGGCCTCTAGATATTTGGCTTTCAAAGTTGAACTATGAAAATCTGTCTTACTTGTTTTAATATTCCAAAAAGATCCTACTTTCGATGTCTTTTATTCATCATAAATGTGTTAACGGGGCTAGGAATGAGTCATTGTTTGGTGGCTCAATTGTAATAACGATTGGTGGTGAGGTGGACGGGTAAGGTGGTTCTTATTTCATTATTTTAGTCAGTAGCTATCGACTGTGATCGACTGTAAATAGTCTTTCATCTCTTCTGTTCGGAAAATTGAACTATCATGTGAAGATAGACGGGTGGAAAATAGCTTTCCATCCCTAGGGTGGAAAGTTCTTCAGTTTTAATTTCTACAATTAGACTTGGAGCTAAAGATAAAATAATAGTCACACCATATTATTAAAATAACAAGCTTTCCATATTTTAAAGATAAACTAAACATTAAAAGCGTGTTTATTATGGTCACTGATTTTAAAAATGTTTGGTGTAATTTTTTACAATTTAAACTAGGTAATATTCGGCTGCCCCCCATACATAGTGACACTTTTTTTTAAATATTTGTTTTGACACATTTTGTTTGTCTTTGACATTTTTTTTTAGTTTGGTCGACTATTGCACAGATTATTAAACAGGCGAAGGAAACTTGCTGCGATTTTGTTGTTTATTAATTTTTAACTCACTTAACCTTTAGCTGTCACTCATAGCGCTATCTCATGAGGCAAAATTGAACCTGGAATTTGACATAACCTGTGGTGTGTGGTGGTAGCAAAACACTTTTATTATTGTCTGTAAGAAAAAATCTTTCGATATTTTTACAATACTTGATATCGTCCGCGTTTTATGTACTCTGTTGTTTTCCGTCCCGTTACTGTCCTTCTAATCGTGTGTTTTATGTATAACGTCAGTAAACAAACTAATATGTCATTTAAAACTTGAGGTTTCATCTCTCGCCAAACAACAATATCCCATCATCGCATCACAGTCATACAGCTATATATATATATTTTTACTCACAGTCGAAATGAAAAATAGTATGTCAAATTCGGGCACCCATTTCACTCTCGAATTATTAGCGCTCTTACTCCGTTCGAGCGTCAAAACTTCTGGAGTGGAATGGGTCTCTTTCTCCTCTTGTATTACAATCTACTATTTTTTTAATCGTTCAATTATACGTCACGTATTGTTGTCATAAAGTGATGCATCTCCGGTCACGGGTCGAAACATTGTATGAGAATCCATCGCGGCTCATGATGTGTAATGAGATTGAATTTGGAAGACGAGCTCGCATGAACGCAGCACTGAACGCGAGGTCGCACCAAAGAGGTCATAATTCGAAAATCGAGATGGCCACGCCCCGCCTCTAAGAGAAAAAAGTGTGTAAATACTTAGTTAATTATTTGGCTGTTTGACATGGGACACCATATTTAAGTGCCATTTTTTTGGTAAAAAAAAATATATGCCGTTGTTTCGAAAATATGTAAATAGTGGGTATAACATAAATGTTATTATTTAATTACAGTGTCAAAATGAATGTATTGTTTTTGTGAATGTTATTAATTATGGTAAGGAAAAGGTTTGCTTAGTAGGAAATGTTACGTAACATCTTTTTGATTTGTTAACCACTGAGCAAGTTATCACTACGTTTGGAAAAAGGGTGGGCGGGCAGTTTCTTTCAGATTATAATACTTACTAAACTGAATCGTATGTATTTATGAATGGTAACTATTTTATGCAGAGCGTTGCGTGCGTTCAACTAAAAATTAGTATGAACTTAGTAGATAATCTTATAAATTAACTCGCAAAGAAAAGCGAAAAGCAGAGTATTCACCGCGGGAATAAAGTTGTCTTCATCTTGGGTCAGCTTGAATCCCTCTCTACAGTCAGAATTTTGTATTACTCCCCTCGTTGACGCTTGGGAGAAAAACTAGTATCTCCCTCGCTTTGCTCGTGACGCAAGATGGCGCCCGTGCTGTAAGAAATTACTTTATTCCCATAGTGAAATATCTACTATTGTGCATCACATTATTCGCGTTTAATTTCTTTACTTAAATAGAAACTCAAGCCCGTACTGAGATGAGAGAACATTTTTGCTACTATTTCGTAAACATTAGCGTACATTCGAATTTCCTTCAACGTATCCCTGTTCATTAGCATTCGTACGGGAACGTTGCAATCCAGTGATTTATTTCTCGGTAAAAACACAAGCACACTTTTCAGCGTGCCTCTATCGGATAAATCTAGAACAGGAATAACCGTGATATTCAAAGTTGTTTTGTGTCAAAAATGAATGTAGCAATTCATTTTTTCCGTGTTTTTTTCTCCAAAACAGGGTTTCTCCAAGTCATTTCTTTAAAAGGCTTCCGTGTTATTATTACCGACTCTATTTCAAAAACTACTTAACTGATTTCGATGAGCCCCAAAACTAAAATTGACTTTAAAAAAAGTTGAAACCAACGTAGGAGCCCCCCCCCCCCCCCTCCCGAATTGAATTTTGTCGCTTTTGACTTAGTTGTTTAATAAGCTTCATAGCACCTAACATCAGTTCGTTCAATGTAACCACTAAAACTCCTAAGCGTAATGGAGTTCCACCATCAGCACAGCTCTACACTACTCGTTTTCGAAAAATCTTGAGACAAAGATACATACACTTTCGAAGTATTACACACGTAATATGAAGCCGTAATAAATCAACATACCTACTAAAATTTTATCAAATTCTGACAATACATATTCACATTAAATTGGGTACCTCCTTTTTGTAGTCGGTAAAAAGGTATAGAATAGAAAACTATTCTTTTTTTCTTATAGTTAGTTATACTAAATATTATACCTTACGTTGTCAATCGCTATATATGTTGAAATAAATAGAATCTCCCGCAGTGTAGTAAAAAAACAACTCTAGTTTTCCGAAAAAGTAACATTTATTAGCCCATAATAGCAATACCTGAGTTGCTACTGAGACCAAAAAGAAAAGTAAAATAATACCAAAAACAATTTGCATCTCCCATTAGAGCGAAACTTTGTCTATAATTTCATATCGGTGGATTTATGTATAAATTTTAACCGAAGATTTATAGTCACAAATTGTGATCTTGTATTATCCATCAATATTAATGCAAACAAAGTTTGAGAGTACTTTTGTTATGAATAAATTCCAGTCGTTACAAATTATTTATGAAATATTTTTGCATAATAAATTTAAGACAATAATATTTAATATTGAACCTTTGTGTTGCGACAAAAACCTATCTGGGAACTTTTTGAAGAAATTGATTAATGAAAAATTGTAAAAAAAATATTTTGCCTTTGATTAGTTACGCCAAAAGAGGGAAACTTGCAACACCGCGCTGAGCCTGCGTGGTGGAGTATGGCCCATACCACCTCTTACTTGATGAATATATTAATATGCCTAACAGTAGGAACAGGCTCACTCTTCTTAATTTAATACTCATACCATGTAGCTATCATAAAAAGCGTTAAAAATATCCGTTCAACTTAATAAAGTCAAATGCAATATTTTCATTATAAAGTAGCCCCATCAAAACTGGACACTAAATGCTGCAGGGATTTTTGATAGCTTACAATCAAAATGGCCAGTAATATAACATTAACGACAGTCAATCTAAAGTTAGCGCACAGCTCAGAGCGCAAATCCATCGATTCCATTAGGTCTATCCGAACCAGCAAGCTTGCACTAGTTAAAGACCGGACATTTTAATTGATAGATTGATTAGTGTGGTTAGTTAGTAACTCAGACTAAACAGAACCTACCAGAACGGATTTGCTATTCTCACTTCGCCCAATTATACTCGTAGTTTCAAGGATCATGAAAATGCTTTGATTGTGGTAATGGAAGTGAATATTATTAGTTGTTCCCAAAAGATCTTCTATTCCAAAGTCTATATTAAGATTTATTTACGAATAGTGAATGTTAGGCCCACGCAAGACACGCACAAGATTTTGTAGGCTTGACAATTGATGTCGGCTTTACTTGAAGACGAGTTAAGTATTATTATCTTGATTCTATTTTGGTAACTTTAGAGAGAAATTCGAAATTTAAACCAATGATTTACATTAAAGCTTAGATTTTTAATTCTTTTGTACTCAAAATGAGTCAAAGGTGACGTCCTCCCTGATGTAATGGCTAAACACGCTAGGTTTTAAGGCGTCGCCATCTCTAGGATTCGATTTCTGATCGGATCAATATAAAAGATATATTGTTATAGTGCCTCGCGTCTGATGTTGTGATACTGACGTCTTTTCTGATTTCTGTACCAGCTAGGTACTTCCTTTTGAATTAGAGAAATGTTCGTGATCGATTTCCAATAATATTTATATTGATGGATGGCTGAAAAAAGGAACGTTAGTAATCGGCTACAAAGTACTTGCATAATAATATGGTTACTATCTAGTACTAGTATAAAACACTATAAGTGCTTTTAAATTTTGAAGGTTTCCCTCGATAATACTAAGATGCTACCATCAGATCCCAACTTGCCAAAAGTGGGACCAACTAGAAAGTAAACTCTCAAAGAATGTTAGGAAAAAAAGGTCGGTAAATGACAGAGATATACGGAAAATATTTTTATTATGTACCCACTGTCTAACTGAAACCTTCCTCTTTGAAAGTCGGTTAAAAAGTAAGCGGAGGAGTTAAAGGTGTCTTATCAAGCACTCCCATCCCACATTTCTCTTTCGGTTGATGTAGGTACAAATCCCTAACGTCATTCAGGGCGTGTAAGAGAGTGTTTGGCGATACAAGGGCCGTCTCTCGCCGTCTCGTTCAAAGGGTTTAATGAAAAAGTATGCAGTCGGCAAATTATTCTATCAGCTATTCCTACTATAATTCATGTTTACGGCCTGAAAATAGAACAATTAGATTTTTATCACGTTATTTTTACCAACTTATAAATACAAATACGCATTTTATATCATTTCACAGGTTTCGCTACTGTTGCAGTAAAGTTAAAGACTTGTTTCAGTATCAACTTTCGTTATCCTTATAAAAAGACCGGTATCAACCACATTAAATTTGAAAAAAAAGACTGAACCTTTGTAGATTTGAGGTACAAAGCAAGATAATGGAAATTGATCGGTTGAGGTATATAAGTTTGGAGTCAATGCCACCTAAACACTAAATGAAAATCACTGGCACACACGACACAAAAACGGGCGTCACTGTAAACAAAAGAAGACGCGATGCGCAAGTGATTTAGCTCTTAAGGTGGTGATGCTGCAGTGACTTAGGTTCGTGTTTTTTTTATTTTACGAAGGTGGAAGGCTACATCGTTACTTGCCGTCAGATTAGGCCTAACTAGGGAAGAATATTATTTATATTAGGTCGGGAAAATTACTTTCTTCACATTTTATATGAAAATTCTAATCATTTGTTCGTATGTTTATTATATTCAGATTTAGTAAATAACATTTAGTATGACATATATTTGCTATTTTGTGAGTAGTGACATAGGTACCCATTCTCATAAAATAGCAACATACTCACAAAATATAGTCCATTAAAATTTTCTTTGAATCTTTGGATTTTCCGATTGACAAAACACGTCCAGTAATTTTGTTAGTGATCTTTTGATGTTAACCTAAAACTGCCTTCCAATTTTCGAAAAGACCAAAATAGGCGGGATTCTGAAGATGCAAAGTCAGGAACATAATAATTATGGTGGTACACTAACTTCCCCCAGTCAAACTATCTTACTTGTTGCTAAGAGGTTGTAGATGTGTGATCTAGCTTTATTGCGATAAAATATGAAATCTTTTAATCTATTTCGGCTGCTTTCTTTTAAATTCTTGCTTAAATATCATTAACTGTTACCAGTTAAGATCCTAACTATGGTTTTCCAGGCGGTAATAAAAAAAACTCATAACAAAGCGAAACCTTCCTATGTTCTGAACACGCTTCAGTAGGTTTCTATCAGTAAACCACTACCACTACTGAATACAACGAAAAAATATATACAGCACCCAAATGTATAGTGTATCCAGGTTATATCCAGCTTATCCAGTAATTGTCAAATGGGCTTAAACACACAGTTTAAGTGTGGTGGTGCTTCTTTAAAATCATAATTCCCGGACTGAAAACAAACAATCCGATACAACCTACTCTCTCTCTAACGAGTATTTACACCGCTTAAAAAGTCCATTAATGTAAAAAAAAAAGATTTATAATATATATTTGGTAACATTAAAAATGTCTTAAGATTATTCAGTGCATTTGATTATTTTATCCGAAAGAGAAACAAATTTAAAAACCAGCCAAGTGCGAGCACTGAGGGTTCCGTGCCAATTTTAACTGAATTAGGGAATCCACTTACTTCCACTTAGCTAAAATATAACTTTGTTTTTCTTAGTATTTGTTTGTATGATATGTATGTTATGTTTGCGGTTGTTGAAATTGTGCTATATCTCAACAACTAATAGTTCGATGCCGTCCAACCCGATTTTTGTTGGAAGTGTTTGATAAGATCTACATCATGTATTTTTTCACGGGGACGTCAATTTTACCACTGTGTAAGCGTCTGTCTATCAAACGTTAGACTTTTAAAGAAAATGGTTATAAAAATCTCCATGTCATTTTAAATGACCTATCCATAAACCCATGACCCTGCATAGGTTTGAAAAAAAATATCGGCTTTAGTTTCATTTATTGAAACCCCCTCTCCTCCTCCTAAATATCATTGTTTTTATTTTTATCGTAAAGCGGTTCACCTTTCAAATTAAAAAATTCAACAGTGTGATGCTTATAGTTGTAGAATAAAGAGGCTGTGACATACGGACGGACAAATAGACAGACAGACTTGGAGAAACTATAAGGGTTCCGTTTTTTGCCATTTGATGACGAAACCTTAAAAATCTAGAAATCTCATTCTATACAAAGTGTTGTTTTGGTTAGCGTCGAGCAACTCAGGGGTAGTTGTACAAACGATACTGTTGCCAAAAATATATTAAAATAATGTTTTTAAATGAAAAAACCCACAAAATCAATTTATTATTGCGATGCAGCGAGCGAGTCAAAACTACAAACACCAAGTCGCCTATTCGTAGCTTACTGGCTACGTCGTAGTATTTCATAGTTCATAGACACGCGCTAGCTATGCCCGAAGATGCAAGTTTCCCCATCCGTTTTGTTTTTTTTTTTAGAATGTAGCGTAGAGGTTTTCTTATATTAAACTTGCATATATTTTAAGTTTTTTGTAATAAAATCTAATCTCCGAGTTCGATGTCACTGACCAAAACACCCTGTGTTTCAATTTATATTTTGGAAATATACCTTTTTTGATGACATCAAAACCAGACATTAACAACAAGAGCAGCTAGAGATATCCGATTACATGTTTATACCTACCTTATGCGAAAAGACTTATTCCTCGATTTATAGTATTATTTAATCGATATTATTATAACTGCATAAAAGATAACAAGAAAATATTAATAACCCCACCAAATTTTAAACCAAATGAAACGCCACAATCGCCACGCCAATGAACTATAACACTACATGACAATTATATGGTAAACCACGTAAGTACTATAATATTTAAATAGGTGGCAATTTCGGGACATAAATTGTGGCAACGATCGGCGCCCCTGCCCTTACGTTAGGTCATAAAAACACCATGAATTGGGTGAACGAAATTCCGAGGTATCTTATCCCTCATAAGATATGTAAGCCTATGAAGGTTTGAATGTAAATATTGAATATCCGTAGAATGGGGTTGTAAGTTTTTGTTGGTTTCAATAAATTTTATCAAACAACTCTCATCTTTACCAACAAGAATGAGTTAACGATGTGAGACTTATCTTGATATAAAAATCAGAAAAGTACCAGCTGTACTGAGGAATTGTTACAAAGTTACTGTGGAAACTGTTATGTCCCTACAAAAAAATATATAGAGCCAACACATTGCCTTGTATTCAAGATAGAAGGTCCTGAAAAGAAAGTCTTGAGTAGAAAGTATTGATGACAAAATTTCAAAAACGACGACTTATTTATTTATTACAAACAGCGCGAAGCGTCAATACACCTACGCATTCGCAAGCGGCAGCGATACGGCTGAACGATATCGACAAGGATCACATCAAACTTTGTTATCGCGACAAATAGCTTGATGCGGATTTCGCTTGCCGTATGCGATTGCGTTGGTGCAGTTATGGCGAAAAACAGAAAATCTAAACAATCTCAAGATTGCTTTACAGTTAACAGGTACTCGATCAAGTCGCTTAAGTTAAACTCCCTCCCATTCGTTCGTCAGAGTAAAACTGATCATATTAAAGATAAAATTTCAAGCGTAGGTCCTCAAGTTAGTTGGAAATTCACGTTTTATCCATTTATCCATCATGCTCAAGCGCTGGTCCTTCACGACAGCATGACGTATCTCATATGTGAGTCGAAATCGGCAAAATTCTAATGACTTAGGCATTAAAATTAAGTACGGTAACTAAATGACTTTAATATAACTGTAGAAATTTAACCTGTTTGTTTATACTCTAATCATAAAATACGATGCGATACAGTTCTATTGTGGAGCTTCCGAGATAAAAGTAATACTTTTTTTTGGTGGAAACAAGTGAAGTTTTTATTACTGCATAAGTAGGTACTAAATATTTTTTCTCTTATTTGTGCAATTTGCAATTGGAAACTGTGCAAATAGCTCAGTTAAAATTAAAACAAATTGTTTTGTTGAACACGTGAAGATAAAATAATACGAGAATTAATTCTGTGTAGCAGCTTTCACGTTTCACGGACATTTAAATGCACCCACGACGTGGTTTTGTTTGTATTGTAGAGGTGTTAGGTTACATTGTTATTAAGGTTCCGTTTAAACGAGACGACAAAATCTCTGTCCGTTATTTGAGACAAAATCTCGTTAAGCGTATCGCACGGTCTCCAGGGAAGTATTTCTAACATAAGTATATGCTTTGAGGTGGTGAAAGAAAACAGTGTAGAAGTACCTACTCGTATGCTGACTTATGAATAATTTCGTCCCTCTGTCAGTGTTTTTTCCCTCACGACAAAAAAGTTTCAAGATAAACGACCTTACCAAAATAATACGACCTGATTTGGACTACAGTTTAATGTGATGGTAACCGGTGACGTACATTTTATTTTACCCGCAAATATTTAAGTAGTAGTCCAAATATTTGTGATAAGGCCGTAATTGTCTTTGTGCAAAGCAGACAGAAATGGGAGTGATATTTTCCAGATAACACACCTTTTTAGGGTTCCGTAGCCGAACGACAAAAATGGAACCCTTATAGTTTCGTCAAGTCCGTCTGTCTGTCTGTCCGTACGTATGTCACAGCCACTTTATTCGGAACCTATTTACAATACATAGATGAAACTTGATAGGTACGTGTACCTTGATAACAGCTTGACGATTCTTATACAAATACATGGAACATATATGGAACTATAACAAAAAAAACTCATTGTAGTGATGTGGGGTAGGTCTCTTAAAATGACATCGAGGTTCTTAATACCATTTTTCCTGAAAGTCTACCACATGGGAGATAGACGCTTCCAAAATAAGATGAGATAATCATTTATTATCTCAAAACTGTGTACAATTGTTGTTATAAAATAAAATAATATTTCAACAGTTTACCCATTTCGGGCATACAATAACAACATAATTTTAATCAGGAATAGTACTTTTATCGAATAGTCAATTCATGAACTACTAAAATATTCGTCCAGTGTATTAAAAACATTTAAGTAGCAACCATTATTTTAGTTTTATCTTGAAAATATGATTTTCCAGGGATTTAATGCCAAGTGGTAAATGATTAAAAACCCGTATTCCTGTTATTACTGTCCTCTTTTTGCCGATATAGCTTGAGGACTTCACAATACACACATTATGAGCACACTGAGTCCGGACATTCTGCATTATTGCACTTTTCATACAAAAGTGTTCCTTATTATTTTAAATAAAAACAGATTTCTTATATAAAATAAATATCAAAGTCAGGAATTTTAAATTGTCTAAATACATTTCTCAAAGTCTCTAATTATTATAATATCTAATCCAAAGTGGTAAAAAGGCGTCCCCTCCCTTTCTAATTTTGAAGAAAGCAAGTTTCACTTTTGAAAAAAAATATGTAAAACAAATACTATGAAAAACAAAATTATTTTAGCTGTCAACGAAATATTAAGGTATTCTGGCTAAGTGGAAGTAAGTGGAACCCTAATTTATTTAAAGATGCAAAGAGCCTTCAGTGCGCAAATGCGACTCGCACTTTGCTGGTTTTTGGTAAGCAGTGAAATAATGGTGATTGCTGTATCTGTCAATTTAAGACAAAATGATTAAAAACAGAGGTTATTTCGTGGTTTAAAAACATGGTCTTGGTATGTCACCAATAGTTCAAGAGTTACAACATTAGTCCGTTAATATCTATGTTTATTCCATTTATCTTTACGGGGTAATCTAGACGTCTTACAGAGTGTTAGAGACCGCAAAGCTTTTAGACAATAACATTCCTATTTGGGGTCCACTAAACAGCTGAGGAAGCATTAAAACGTCTCTTTGCCACATTTTAGTTCTAATGAATATGCGCTCTGTTTGCTGAAAAGTTTTTGGTATAGTTATTTGCGGTTTGAAATGTAGCCGGCTGGCCGCTATGCGTAGTAATCTCTCATCCCACGCACTTTATGAGTTTTATAATGTCACTTTAAAAAATATATAGTGTGTCCAGGCATGTAGTTTTAAAACTTTAAGGGCAATATCTACAAAAGACCCCTTTATAATATAGAATTACATTACGGGGGTGCCTCGGGGAACTTAAGGCTGCCCGAAGGAGCACCGGACCGGTACTAAGGTCCCGTCTACCAGGATTTTTACTCTGTGTGTCCGTAACTGGATACCACGTTCATTGGCGTTGCTAGGATATTGTAGCGCTTTCTGCGGGCTCCTAGTCACTGGCCTGTCACTGTCACGTTAGGCCTGCAGTAGGGCCGGGGCCAGATAGCAGTAATACTGACAGTTACTGACTATACGTACTGGACTAAAAAGGCACCCGATCTACCATTTTTAATAGGAAGCTGAAATAAAATATGAACCTTTTTTAAAGTTTTTCAATTTCCGGCGCATAATACTTAACTTTCATTTTCATAATACCCTTTATTAAAGTTTTAAATTTTAAAAGGAAAAGATGTCTGAAATCTAATGATTGTTTAAGTTTAATTATTTTTTAATGCTTTGATATATTCAAATATAAAATGGCTTCGTCTATTTGATAAAATTATTTACATATTTTTTTAAAGTTTTCCGCGTATATGGTTCTCAAGGATTAACTTGAGCATAAACACCTCGTCACTACCTACCTGTCTATTATGTTCGATGTTCGCAAAACTAATTTCTCCCTCAAAACTTAATCCGTCACTAACGACTACTATTATGACGTCGGGTAGACACTCTGTCTATGATGAAAATGGTGTTCAAGGGAACGGCTTTACATAATTGTATTTATTACATAATGTTTCACATACCAAGCTAGATGCCCATTTTACATTTGCAAATTGAGTGACACATATATGTACGAGTACATACTAGGTACTCATTAATGTAATATTAAACATCATTTGTTTGTTTTTTGGACAAGTTATACCAGTGAATTATTAAACAGTTGTTTTGGATTAGACTCCTGATACTTCACTTACGTAGTCTACAAAATTTAATCGAATAAATGCCAGATATTATCGCATTTCTCTCCTCTTTAAATAAAAAAAAACACTGCATTTCCGGTACTTATTTAAACTCGATTAATTTTCATTGTCTGTTCTCTTATAATAAGAGAATTGACTTTCATAGTTTACGCTTTATTGTAATACTAAAGATATGAATAAGATAGATAAAAGAAGAAAAAATAAGATACGGTCTGCGATTAAATTTTGTGTTAGGGCAAATTTTAATAACCTTTAACTTTTATAAAGGGTCAAATATCAGCAATAGTGCTACATATATAAGCTGTGTCACTTAGTAGCACTTATCAGCTTTAACTAAATGTTAGCACGCCATTTGGCTACGTATGAAAATGATACTTGTATGTACAAAACGACGCAATTTTCTTGATTATACACGTTGTTATATCTAATGATCGTTTAAAGGTGTGCGTTCACTGGGGGAATATTTAATATGGTCAAAGAGAAAACAGTGTTTTGCTTTTACTTTTGTACGTACTAATAAAAAAGCAACACCTGACATTTTGTAAACTAAAGAAAAACCAATCACAAGGTTTTACAGCAATGTTCTAATGAACACAGATCAGTTTATACTTGAATTCTACGTTTCTACGTCTACGCAATTTCAAAATTCCTGTACAGCCATCTAGCTCTTTGTTTCAAAATATATAAAAAAAACATGTACGTTATATGCTAAATCATAAGGTACTGACACCAATTAGCAACATAACGTTTATACATGTGTCAGCTTCATTCTCCTTACTCTTTTTCGTTTGTATGTAAATGCCTTTATGAGTGGCTTAAGTACACCCTAAAGACCTACAATGGCTTTTGTGTTTACTTAAATAAGCAGTAAATGGGTCATAAGTCATGTCTTGGGTCATTTTAGGGGCCTAATACAATTCGGACGGTTATGTTTATCGTTCAATGTATTATCTAAACTAATATTATAAATGTTGTTGTATGTATTTAAAGTTTGTTTGTTTATTTGAACGCGCTAATTTTAGGAACTACTGAACCGATTTGATATATTTTTTTTTGTGTTGGATAGCTTATTTATCTAGGCAGGCTTAAAGCTATAGAACATCACGCTGCGACGAGAGGGGAGGGATTAAACTTAAAACGCGTGTTAGAAGTCCCGGGGAACAATAATTTACAAATAATTCACATGGATAGGTTAAGCGTTTTTCCTATTCTGCCTTCTTACTGATTTTCGATAAAAATTAACAAACCATATTATTAACACAAACTGTAATATACCAGGCAATTGTCAATACAATTATCATACGTCCAATAGTGCATTATAATATGCAACGCACTAAGTATGAACTTCACTATGCTTAGTGGTTAATAGTCTATCGCATGTCATGCACGGATGTACCGAGCTAACTCATCAGTGCATTGCATGTAATGCAAGGACAGTCAAAGCGTTAAGTGTGGCATACTGTCCACTAATATTAAATTATTAAAGTTCAGTTCTGATTCAGATTATGAAAAGTCTACCATATAAATATCAGAAATCCATAAAAATAGCTATTGTTTTTTATCAATTAATCAAGACTACCAAATATTTGGTCCGTCCTGTGAGAAACGCCCACGAACTCATTCCGTGGATGGATTGAAAGGAAGTGGGCTTACACATTTGTGAGCCTCAACAATATTGTTATTTACGACATAGGAATAAATATCTTTTGAATTTACTCGTAATAAGCATACAATTTGTTACTTTAGAATTCTGAACGTTTAGAAGACAAAACAATACGAGTTCACCTCGTTTAAGTGATCATATTTAAAGGGCCGATTCAACACTATAAATTATTCATTTTTTGTAGAAAACATTTTCGGTCTTCATTATGCTAGTTGGGATAAGTTGAGATTTAGGTGATTATTTAAAGCAGATATTATTTTTTTAAAATTAAGGTTTAGATTTAAAAAAAAGAAGAATTGGGCATAAAATCTCGATTTTCCAAAAAAATATGATAGTGCCCTGTTTCTATGATGTATACAAAGACACAGGTAAATATAATCACTCAAAATGATTTGATCTTATATAGTTTCATTTCGTTGTTTTTACGATTGATTTTGAAAGTAATCATTCAATCAAGATTCTAATTACTTGAGTATTTTTAAGAAAATCTCATTAAGAAGTTGTAAATATTATAAGTTAAAGATTAATATATTAAGTAATTTTTAATTTAGTTGCTTTTGAAAGTTCAAAATTGTGATTTAGTTTAATAATTGATAAGTTCATTTGGTTGATGTACTCGTTGAATAACGCCTCTCGAGCGTCCCACTTAATTTTACACTTAACCCTGAGGTTAAACTAAGAGCTACTCAAGTCAACGTTATTACTTATTATGAGGTAGAAAATCCTGCGTGCGTCAGGAAAGGCTTATACTGAGAAACGTATGGCTCCGTATTTACTCCAATTGCAGAATTGGAGCAAAATATATAAGTATTGATTCTACAGATTATCCAAATATGCAGCAGGGTGTTTGGAAGGTGAGTGCAAAGCCTTGAGGAGGTGTTACAATAGACCATCTAGAATAATTTGAGGCATTTTTTTAAGCCTAGTCTGTAATATTTTATTATGCCTCAGCATGTTCTAGATGTTTTATTGTTTACAAGGCTTTGCACTTAGCTTCATAACAACCTGTATACATGCTTCAAAGAGCGATAACTTAAAGATGAGTAATCTAAAGTTACAATCTTAAATGTTTATTAAAATCTTTAACTTTGGCATTACTTTTAACATCCACTGGCTTGATTTATTTCGTTAGAAATACTTCCTTTTTTGAAGTGGGTCAAAACGATAGGTATATTAATTTTCGAACTTTTTCGATTACACACAGGGTCTGGATATTTTTGTTTATTTCTATTTCAGGTCTTGCACTTTATATAGAATGAAGATCAAGAAAAGAAGTACTCAACTCTGTTAGGTTTTGCGATTTGATGTCTTTACTGATCCCTTAGGAATCGAAACAGATGGATTCAAAAAGTTTTTCTCGAGGGCATTGGACTTTTGCCGTTCATTTTCATGACCTTCCGGGTTACTTGAGTTCATTCTCACATAATATTTCTACAAAACCCTCTTACTACCAAACAGATCTTTAATCATTCATAAATAAGGGTTATTTATTTATTGCCTTGTCCGACTATGGCCATAGAACTTCAATATGTGCTCTGATGTGAAAGCCTTAGCGTTGCTTTGCAATAAGTAGACGGGTCTTAGTAACGTCACGTGTTACAACTGGCCGTGATCATGAGTCAACTCTTAGCTTTGATTTGTGAAATAACATAAAATACACCACAGTAGTGAATTTATATTTTGTATTAAATTTGTATTACCTCAACTGTAAAATATATTTTTAAATAATATAAAGGTGGAACAATTGGCGGAGTTGCCTACGAGTACAATTGCGTTCGAAATATACTTGCAGGCAATAACGTTTTTCAATCTATAAACCGTAATAGAATGAGACAAATTAAGTCTCATTCTATTACGGTTTATAGATTGAACTTATACATCTTAAACCAAGCTTGTACTTCTTCGTTAAATAAATAGACTTGATTGGTTAAAAAATGACTGAGTTTTGAAGAGTTTTATGTCAGTATAGTGAATGTTTTGGTTCTTATTTGCTGCAACATATTTTTTTATGACGTACAAGCTTAGTTTAGGATGTATAGAAACCAATGAGATCAAATTTGTTTACTGGTAGGAAAACTGACACACGGAAGTCTTAAGCAACCGAAACATCCATATTGTGCTTTGACGTTGAACTGTTAAATAGTAAGCCTAAAATGTATGCATGCCTTTACATGCCCTTCAGTAGCCTCATCCCAGCATATGAATATATTTGAATAATTCGAATAGGCCTTTCTGTGCGGTTTCTCCGCCTAACGATCTTACAGATTACATTTCCATTTCTTAGATCGCTTGCATTTCTAGTGTGACCGCTTAGACCAGAGTCCTGCGGGGCGATTCAGAACGTTCAATAAGAATCCGAAGCCGAATGGCTACTCAGCTTGGGATTCGGCTAGATTTTCTATTTTTTATTAATGTCATAGATTGAAAGGATTCAATATGTCAGTTCGGAAACAAATGTCAAAAAAAAAAAGGGCCACGTGGTTATTTATATATCTGGACCGACTTAATAATTTTGAAGAGATCGTAAGTGGCAAACTTTTTCGTAGTGTGTTCTCTTGATTTTTTACGAGAAATTGGTGATTGTACCACTTGCATAAAATTGAAAGTGGGTAGAATTTTCATTTTGTTTTTAACCACTTAAATTTACCCCACTTCATGACGAATGTTTTACACATTATTTGTTTGTGAACAGTTAAAGCTTTGCTGGTTTATAGTGTAGGTAAACATTTAAAAAGAGCAATGCCTAGGATTCGAAGACATATGGACCTCCAAACCGCAACTAGAGCCATTATATTAATACAGGAGGGCCATTCGCAGCGTTCTGTAGCTTTGCAGCTGGGTTTTTCACGACCAGCAATCCAGAATGCTTAGAACCGCTTTCAAGAGGCTGGGAAGGTAACCAGAAGAGCAGGGTCCGACAGAGTTCGAGCAACTACGTCACAGGAAGATCGCTACATACGCCTGACTGCACGCAGAGAGCTATTTGTTACCACCCGCTCTTTACAAAACCGCTTGCGCCAAGCGACCGGTACCCGTGTTAGTGACCAAACGATTATAAATCGGTTGCATAAAACCAGCATTTCTCTAGAAGACGTGAAGTGCGAATTCGTCGTGTGAACCGATTATCATTTGCAAGGGAGCTCCAGGATTGGGACACGAGTGATTAGAGCACAGTATTCTTCACAAATGAAAGCAAAATTTTTTTTAGTGACAATCGTCGCATAAGAGTTTGGAAACGAGAAGGTGAGCGATTTTCGGATGCTTGTATCCATGTAAGTGATAGATTCGAGGGTCCCAATATTATCGTGTGGGGAGGAATCTCTCTATCGGGCCGAACTGTACTCGTAATGCTAAATGAAGGCACAGTAATAGCTCAACGATACATTGAGGAGGTGATCAGACCCCATGTGGTGCCATTTGCACAAAAATTTGGGACAGGATTTAAATTGTTGCACGACAACGCCCGTACCCATACAGCTCGAGCCACTAGGGATGCTCTGAAAGAAGCCGGAATACAGGTCTTGCCGTGGTCCGCGAACAGTCCAGATCTTAATCCCATTGAGCATATGTGGGATTTGTTAAAAAGAAGTGTCTGAGACACAAATCAACCTGTGCATAATGTGAGACAGCTCGTCAACGTGCTCAAAACAAGCTGGGAACAAATTTTACAAGAGGCTGTCCGACATCTGGTAGAAAGTATGCCGTCCAGGATTCGAAAATGTGTTCAAAAAAGGGGAGGGAACAAAATCCATAATCATTTTAAAAAAATCGATTATTTTTACTTTTAATTTTTTTGAAATGGTATGCATCCTTAGGTAAAATTACATAATATTTTCGAAAACATATTGAATATTCATAATTTTTCAATTCTTAGTTATTGTTTTATGATTTTATTATTAAAAAGTTATCAATCAATTTAATTTTATCATTTCATGACCCCAGAACCCAAAACATTTTTCACAAAACTTAAAATTTACTGTAGCCCTTATTTTCTTTTGACTAGTATATAATAAATGAACAAAATATTATAGTAGCATTGGGTAACTCCACGTTATTATAATTTTATAGGTGAAAGTTTTTGAATCGTATCTGAATCCGTAAACGGATGGTTCTGAATCGTGGGGCTGAAGCGATTAAATAGCCCAAAATGCCAAATGGTGCTTTAATACGAGTATACTATCATAATATTTAAATATCTAAACTAAATAATATAAAGCTGGAGAGCTTGTTGTTTTTTTAAGAACGCGCTAATTTCAGGAACCACTAGACCGTTTTGAAAAAAAAATTTGTTTAATTATTTGCAACACTTCATACACGAACAAAATGTACATATGGCGGACTTAATGCTAAAAGTATTCTATACCAGTCAACCATAGGTCTATATAGATAAAATGCTGTTGATGTTCCTAAGTGAATACAGAGAAATCTTGTTGTGTTAAAAATCATATTTATTGGGCAAGGTTTTAGGCTACACATCACGCTGCGACGGATGGAGAGGGAGCAAACTAAAATGCGCGGATGAAGTTGCAACGCACTAATAGTAAATCATAAACTTGATTCTAATTTAATCGTTTTCAAATTATTTCTTAAATATACAGGGTTACATGTTCAGTTGGCCTTGATCCTTTAATACGTAATTTTTTACAACATTCCTGAATATATATATTTTTTAATATCTTATAAAGAAAAAAAACGTATCACAAATTCATTCATTTTTTTATAATTTAATTTTGAGTGTTTAAAATATTAAAACAACTAATCTACTACACAAAAAATTAAAAACAAAACAAAATTAGACACAGAAGACAAAAAAGAGGGCAATAGACAATAAATCGGGAATTTTATAAAAAAAACATTCAAAAACCATTTACTTGAGAACGGTGAAGTAAGGGTTATGGGGTATAGTCACATCAGTCAGAAATGATGTAACCTACTACGTTTTAAAGGATTTTGGTTTACAGGTTATGTAACTCTTCATGTTATTGTGTAAGTCTCATATAAATTTATTTTGAAGTTTGCACTTAATAACTATAGGCTGAATGAAATAGGAATTCAACAAAATTAACTCTAAACCTATACTGACATTACTTTAAAATTAATTTTTAAAGTCATCAGTCAGTGGCATGACAAACGCAAACTCCATTTCAAAAACCATTTTAACTATTTCTTTACCACTTTAAAAAGATGTGCTTTTGTTTTCCCTTGAGCTCCTTCAAAATTAAACCTGAATTGCAGACAAAACTTTTAAGTGCAAGATGTTTCAGTGAAATAGTCTGTCATTTACCTGAGAGAGATTGCATAGTTTCAAATATTTCAATATAAGTTTAAGTTATTAAGCTTCACAGGTATTATTAGATATTTTAAGGTAACAAGGGTTATTCGAAGCTTTTTGAAATAAAAAAAACATGTCAATCAAATACAGCCAAATTCAATGTGAGAGTAGATTGAGATGATAAAAATAAATTATATTTGAAAGAGCCGCTGTTTCATTGTTATTGTGGGTGAACAAGCTTCTCTGGCAAAAGCGAAACCCCCAATTTTCATTGTGGTTAGTGGATTTTCGTACAATGATATTTTTTTACTTATTATTCAATGACAAAAAATGCATTACTATTCAACGAGCTGACGGTTAGAACGAATATGATTTAGTCATGAACAAAAACAATGTATAACAAAATTATTCTTCCAATTCTGCTGGATACTGTATTATGATTATGATTAAATCACCAAATATTGACGAATATTTGGAGCGCCAGCCTATGTTTCTTAATAACGTCAAACGACGAAAATAATTAGGGCAAAGAGTATGATGTCTACAGCTTTTAATCTAAGCAAGTATCATACATAATTTTTGTCTCCATCTGTGGGTTTAAACATTAAGGGTACTAGCGTAAGTATTCAGTCACTGAAGATTAAAGTGTCGCCTCCTTATAATATTTTCGAGTCTCAATCGAGCGTCTAATATTTTACTCTTTTGTTTTATCCAGATCAGTCATTTGTCTCAGGGGAAAATACTCACTCAGATTTTAGAAAAGCCGAATTTCTGTAAGAGCGAGAAATGTATTTCGTCACTGTCACGTCTCGGAAAACTGAAAGGGACGAAATTTATGAAGCTGTTACACTGTTTTAGTTTTATGAATAGGGTATGTCTGCATCTTAGAGGTCGAGCTGTTTTTGACCGATGGGCCTACACAATAGGATGAGAAGACTGAAGAAAAAATGCGAGATTATTTCCCACCCCGTCGTTCCCTTCACAATAAGTATTCTTTAGAACGAGATCACAATGAATGCTGAAGTGAGGCGCAGTGAGAGTTGATAATGTAAGTTGCCCCTTAAGAAGGCTTATTAAAATTGAATCACCCCGCGAATGAGATCATCACGTAACTTGAGAAACATTTTGTCACGCCTATTTAAACGGAGATAATGAAATTTTAAAAATAAAATGTTATTTCTCTTATTTGCTGTTATACGGCGAACCTTATAGCAACTCGTAAAATTTGAGCACGTTTGTGTTTTTCTCATAAAAAATTGAGTGGTAGAAATATATTTATTGTGAGAATACCCAAGTCACAAAAACGTTAAATTAGGTACTTACGTACCCGTTAACCAAGCAAGGTACTTTTCTCTAAGTAGGTACTGCAAAAAAATTACGGTGTTTTCAAAGACGCTAAAGCTTTTTTTTTACAAAACAACTTTCCCTCATAATAAATAGAACATGTGTATTTGGAGGAGGTAGGTATGAGCATACAAAAAGCTAAGGCACGAATATGTGCACTTTGTTCTCCAATATGTAAGTACTGCTATACGCTCCACTTTCGCGATACCAATACAAATTTTTATTTCAGTCACGAAGTTCGATACAAATTTTTATTGAACTGCGAAAAAACATTGGGCCGAAGTCATGGTTCGATTGAGTCAAGAGTCAATAGACATCCGAGAGGTTCCATTAGAAGTTTTTTTAACAAAGTGTTTTTTTGTTTTCTCAAAGATAACAAAAATGGCTGCCGATTATGTAAGACTTTTTTATCCAACTTGTGAGACGAAGTGTAATAAGCTAAATAAAAAATATGTATGTTGAAAAAAAAATGATTTTGTACATATGAAAACAGTTGACAAATATTTTGAAGTACTTGGTTTAAGCGATCCTTACGGTCTTGACGTCAGAAAACTGATTCTTCCAACGTTCTTTTGTCAAGTTTAAGAGTGGATAGTAAGCCAGGAGGACAGATCTGAGCTGTGCGGTGACTGCTTTTTAATTTCCAAACCGAAGTCGAATGATAATGGGGTGATATGGTCATCGACAGGTAAACACATCTTTAATCTCGCTAACTGCACGGTATTTACGGACTTGTACGATGATAAGGGGTCCTATTTTTTTAATCACTCGCTTGAATATGGCGTGTGATTTTCGTTCCTACACGCAAGATACATTTCGTTCCAATATTTTGAATACATTGATAAAAATCTTGCGAAATATAAACGTTAGTTCACCACAAATTGAGTATGTCTCTTATTTTAAATGACTTCAAAGTTAATTCATACTAATTTTCATTGGTCAATCGGACATTAATCAATTAATATTACACGCCATCTTGACGCAAGTGTTTCAAAAATAGGGGCCCAGATCCATTTATGGTTCAATTAAAAATTCAGAGCATATTACCCGATTCATGACGAGCCGGGTCTAATATACCTTGAAACAATTAAAAGCTGTTTACCCACCCCGTTGATTCTACGTGAACTATTATTAACGTAATCATTATTATTTTGAATCAAAATACATTTATAACCTAATATAGGCTTAAACATAATCGTATTTTTTTACGTTTTTTAACGAGTGCCTTTGGGGTTAAATGATACATCACAATTACAATAAGGGCTTCATAAAACTCTTTCTCAAAAACTTACGCAAATATCTTTGAGAACGGGTACGTATTATAATACCAAAAGTTCATAATACCTACAAATGAAATACCTACGCTTGAAACGTCGAAAATCAAAATACCGGACGAATGAAATACCTAAACCCGATAAAGTGAAGCTCAATATGCCGAATTTCAAATAACCGAAAGTTCAAAATCCCAAAATTTCAAAATCCCGAAAGTTTGAAATACCGAAGGTTTGTTTTTCTTTATGAACCTCAATCTCAATGTATGCAGCAAGTAGGTATGCAGCAAGTAGGTATGCAGCATGCAGCATGCAAGCAATCAAACAGGCATGAATGTAGCAGCATGCATAGGTTTTGCTCTTATCCGGCGCTCGGGAAGTGCAGCCCTTCCGCCCTAAACGTAGCGAATCTCAGGCAACCACGCTCGCGTCCGCAGCTTAAGCTAGCTGGTCGCCTTCGGCGACCAGCCTCAGCCGCTGCAGCTCGCACGGGAGCGTATGATTTGCTACAGCGGGCGAGTGCTGCTCTCCCTCCGCGCCTCCGGCTTTTGAATTACACTCTGGTATAGAGCAGACTAGTACCACGGCGAAGGACCACGGCGATTCGGGGTCAATCAAAATTTGTTTTTCTTAATGAACCTCAATCTCAATGCTATACAATTTGTTTGTCGCTTCGTTCATAGGTCTTGTAAAATTCGGTATTTTTAATCTTCGGGTTTTAAATTTTTCGGTATATTTCACTTTCGGTCATATAAACAGTCGGTATATTGAACATTCGGTCATATAAACAGTCGGTATTTTAAAATTCGGCATTTTAGTATTCGGCATTCCAATCATAGGTCTTACGAGGGTCAAACTGAAAGTTCTTAGAAAATCAAAAACTGATTACATTAGCCAGTTATTAGTTTTATTATATCTTTTCAAAATATTGTCCATTGACGTCAATACACCGCTGCATGCGATGGAACTACTGGGAAAAGCACTTTGCCCACTCGTCCTTAGGGGTCTCTTCAATGGCATCGCGATACGCAGCCACCGCTTCTTCAGCATTCATAAACCGCTTTACTTTAAGTTTTTCTTTAATTTTTGGAAATAAATAAAAATCACAAGGCGCGAGGTCGGGGCTATACGGCGGGTGACCCAGTAATTTAACGTTTGATGTCGCCAAATAGTCGATCGTTCGCTTGGCGGTGTGCGACGAGGCGTTGTCGTGGTGAAGGAGGATCCTACTGCGAGGTCGTTTCTCTCGAACTTTTTCCAAGACAAGTGGCAAACAATTGGTAGTGTACCATTCTGCAGAAACTGTTTTTTGATCCTCTAACACAATTGTTGCGAAATGACCTATCCTTCCAAAGAACGAGGCCACCATTTTTTTTCCCGCACTTCGATCTCTCTTCACTTTAGTTGGCAACTCCTCGAAAGGAAACACCCACTGAGCAGATTGTCTTTTGGTTTCAGGATCATAACAGTAAATCCAGTTTTCGTCACCTGTTAGTATGTCGAACACAGCATTTGAGTCACCTCCGTTAAATCTTTCAATCATTTTACGGCACCAATCCACACGATGGAGTTTTTGAGCCTTAGTCAAATTATGAGGTATCCACCGGGCGCAAAGCTTCCTGACCGCTAAATGTTCGTGGAGGATTTTGTGCACTTGACTCATACCGATACCTAAGCTTGTCCGAATCTGCTGATAGGTCACTCTTTTGTCAGTCTCTATCATACGCCGCACAACACAGATGTTATTTTCAGTCGTCGCCGTAGAAGGCCGTCCCTCACGTACATCATCAGTGAGATTAGTGCGACCACGTTTAAACTCATTAAACCAGTTGTAAACAGTCGCACGAGATGGGGCTTCATCGTGAAAGGCCAATCGTAGTCTATCATAACTTTCTTGTTGACTTAAATGACATCGAAAGTCATTAAAATCATTGCACGAAAATTTTCTCGTGTGAAATTCATGTTGACGTGACACAGACAATTTTCAATTTGCCGCCAAATCGTAAAACAAATGACAAATGAATGAAACATATACTCAGTAATATTGGTAAAGAGTTCTATTTTCAAATTTTAGAATTTTATTTTTATTATATTGTTTATAAGTGGCCAGTTCTAAGAACTTTCAGTTTGACCCTCGTATAAGAATCGGTATTTTGAATTTTCGGGATTTCAAACTTGCGGTATTTAGAACTTTCGATTATATAAACATTCGGAATTCTAAAATTCGGCCTTATTTATAAAGGCCTTATATATTTACGTTAGTATGACGTCATCTTCGTCAATGCTATCGAGTTTACTACACGACACGAGAGTGCTTCGTGATGCCGATTAACGTTGTACTGCGTTAACTCGCTACGCTAACGTGACGAATACGTCAAAAGTTCGTGATTTGGGTACAGGGGTCATATTTTAAATCACTTGCGTAAAGATGGCGTATGATATGAATTAGTTAAAGTCCTATTAACGAATGAAAATCAGTCTTAATTCACACGCAAGGTATTTGAAAGTTTGTTTAAAAAAAAGGTTTTGTAAGTCTTATAAACCAAAATCACACACCTTATCCAAGCGAGTGATTTAAAATTGGGCTCCTGCTCTTTGCAGTATCTTAACCCGCGACCGCTGGCATAATAGTCAGGAGAGCTAAGCACTGCACCAGTCGTGAAATGTGAATAATTATGCCTTTATATTAATATAGGGTTTCATGTGAAAAAAAAATCATATTAAGCTTAGCTAATCGGAATATTCGATTGTCTTTAATTAAAAGTTGTTTAACCACATCGTAAACGCTTTCAAGCAAATAGTAACGATGTTTTACTTGGTTTCCAAGAGACGGAGTTCTGTTAAATTCTAAGTTTCGAGTTTTGACTTGAGTGTTATCTTCGTTAGAACTAATTTCGGATAGCTACTAAAGTTGCAGCCATCTGAATGTCCTTTAGATAATGCGGGTAGAGTTATAGATAACCTAACTGAAGGATTTGTTAAGGTTTTGACTTGTCAAGGCGAGACATTTGGAAATGGCGCAACACCAAGCACCGGGACACTAGTTCGAAGATATGTAATAGTTGATTGCTATACAAGGAAAGAAAGCGACCTATTTCACTCAAGATTTTTCTGGCGCTTAAACCAAGTGAGAGCGTCAATAGTTCGAGTGTAAAATGGGTGCTTTCACCCGAGTTAAACATTCAATTTTTCATTTCGACTGTGGGAAAAAATATAAATTAAGCTGTGTGATTGTAGATGAGATGATTAGGTAATACGTGCTTCGGCAAAAGATACAACATCAAGATTTTGCACAACATGACAGTGTTTTTAATTGATCACTAGATGTTTTCAACAAACGAATCAAAATCCCTTTTTGTCGTCTCAAATAACTCAGTATCGTTTATTGACAGACCTTTACATCAAACACTACGCCCGAAAGAAAATGATTGTTGACAAAAATCGTTCCAGATATTTGACACCTATAGTTAGGAGAACAAAAGGTATTTGTTCCCTTTATACCTGCGTCCGATCGCAAACGTCCGCCCGTATGGAGGGTTTTATTTTTCCACGGTTGTGTGTCGTGACATTTGCTCGATAGAAACGACTAGTTTTACTGTACGCCCGCGGGTGTCTTCTGACATTAGTGCCTTGGCCCTTGGTTCGTAAATCTGGACATTTCGTTCAATGAAAACAACTTAATTTACCGAAAGGATCCGATGTCTACAATCATTTGTATCTACCCTTATAGTTCGAAATTAAGCACAATACTCTTTCGTAAGTGGTGTTTTCTGATAATCGAGCCCCAATTTCACTTCATAAATCTTAAATAACAATTGCAGAAAAGTTGCTACCAACAATAAATTCACCGTTTTCTTTTGAATGATACAACAATTGGAACGGAACCGCAATTTATTATTATTCTGTTTTTTTTTTCTATTCTCTTAGAGAGACAGTATAGATCTTACGGAAACACGCTGTTCCGTCACCTTTTTCTTTTAAAGATTTTATATTTTATAAAATTAACGTTTATGCGAAAATATAGAATTGTAACATACCTTTTGTCAAATACACTGATTTTGAAGCGAGTAGTATTGTATGAAAATTGTTTATCAACCCAATGTTCGTTCGAGCCTAAAAAATGTTTGAGCGTAACATTTGACAAGTGAGATCGATCAATAATGTTTGAATGGCTGATAAAATACAAAGAGATAATACAAAAATATTGTCTGGAAACAGTTCCAATGCCAGTAGGTGGTAAAATGCCGATACATAGCTTGTGACAAGATTGATCAGGCTCACTCCGTATTTGGTGGAGATGGGAAAATAATATCGTTAACACGAAATAGGTCCATTACAAAAAGAAACGAGCGCCTCATGGTATGTATCGGAGGTATGATATATCTATAAGCATGTCGTGATCTGGTGATGCATAAACAATCTTACTCCCAAGGTGAGTTAAAAAATATGTTTTGTTTAAGAGTACCTACATAACGTGCATCTATTAATGGAGAGGTACATTTACTAACAGTTTTACCTACAATATTTTGTCAACCAGGTTCCTTAATAACGTAAAACTATTTATTTTGCATAAATTGTGTTTATTATTCGAGTAATTATGTCATTATGAAATGCATTTAGTACTCCATAAACGTCTCGAAAGGATTGATATCAAAGTAAAATGGTTTAAATTTCTCATACATTTTTTTATT
The DNA here is from genome assembly GCA_963924145.1 of Pyrausta purpuralis. Classification (NCBI taxonomy): domain Eukaryota; kingdom Metazoa; phylum Arthropoda; class Insecta; order Lepidoptera; family Crambidae; genus Pyrausta; species Pyrausta purpuralis. The sequence continues at coordinate 15,810,826 of OZ001653.1, read as the reverse complement.
TTTAAAATTTAAATTCCATAACTACTTAAAGCAGATTGGTAAGAAAGGTTGTAATTTAGTAGTTTTTAACTACTTAAATAACAAAAGAAGCTTTATTTCAGCAAAGTAGTGCTTCAGACATTCCAAAGACGAAACTCTTAGTGGACTGGGTGCTCGTATTTTAGGCCACTAGGCTGCATGATGCTTAGCTTGGCACTGGCAATTAAGATGCCCGGATTCTAGTTGCATAACCTTCTCTACTTAGAAGTATTGTTGTAAAGCTAAAGAGTTTGTTCGTACGATTGTTTGAACGCACTAACTCTCAGGAACTACTGAATTGATTTTGAAAGTTGTTTTTGTGTTAGATAGCTTATTGATCGGTAAAGGATTAAGGTTATAAAACATTACACTATAAAGGGAGAGGAAGGAGCAAACTAAAAACGCGCGGACAAAGTCGTGGAGGACCGCTATAATACTATAATCATGTAATTTTAATAAAAACTTACAAATTATAGTAAGTACAACCATTAACATTGATTTTTATCGTTTTGGTTTAATATTTATTAAAGCATTTTTATTTTCCATCACTTTTCCATTTGGAACTCTTGTTATTACGAGTATAAGTTTTTAATTACCATAGAATACCAAATACCAAAGAAAGAAAAAACGTTTATTGTTTTACATCACAAACACGCACATGCACAATATTACACATTATAATCAAACAAAATACAAAGATTGAGAAAAAAAAGAAATCACAGAAAAGGATAAATAAAAAATATTAAGTAGGTACGTAAACATTGAATGCTAACGAAAATGTGGTGATACAAACTTAATTCCAATAACGTTTGAAAGACACAGTTAATACAACAAAGCTTGCTTCCTTTTGTTCTAAAACATGTAACTCAATAATATAATTCTAATTGAGTTTGTCGATCGCGCCTACAACTCGTGATAAGCGAACGAGTTCGTATGAGAATCATAATCGAATAAGCTTTGTATCACGAACTGCTACTGAATTCAACGCAAATTGAGAGTAATGCGAGGATTTTTATGAGTGCAGTGAGAACTTGAGCAAGATGAAGTCATTATACTACATTCTGATTCGTACAAGAATTTACTGTGAAATAACTAACATGTATACCGACTTAAAAAAGTACTTCAAATATGATTTTGTAAGGATTATATAATATTAGATATGGTGATTTATTTAGTATTACAAGCACGTAGGTAATAAAATTACTTTAAAATTTGGGATCTGGAAAAATAAGTCATGTCATGTTTATCATTTTTTAATTCAATCAGGTGCAGAGAATGAGTTTTATGAGAATTCCGTTAAATTTCGGTTTCTGGAACCAAAAAAATATACTTACTGCCTCAAAATGCGGATGCTATATTCTTGAATCGTATTACAGGTGCTTTTCCGATTGCATAGTTGGGAAGTCATATTAAAATCTTCCTTACAGGTCTGAGCTCGAGCGCTGAGCTGTAATAATTTGAATTCCGTTTTCATTCCGACTATCATAATTTCAAAATACCGAAAGGCCGCTTTGCGCTTACAAACTCCATTACTAACCTGAATTCGCTTTGACATTTAAATGAAAGCTGTGTTGTACACGTTTTTGAAACTGCCTATCTAAAATTCATATTTCAGATCTTAAGACAAAGGCACCGCATGTTATTCGATAAAGAAACAAAACAGAGTTTTTATCAATCGTTTTCTTTCCAGATTTACACCATAAGAAAATGTTAAAAGGGTCATCATAATAATAAAATGACGGTAATGTAGGTAGTGCCATGATATTGGAATTGAAAATCACGAGTGAAATGTGGTGTAAAATTACGACTTTTAATGTAAATACGAAACAATTTCAAATATGAGATATGTTGCTCAAAATCTGATATAGATAATTTAGATAAGAAGGTTCCGTGGTGATATTTTAATAAAATTAAAACTTTATAAATGCAAACTAATTCAGTGATTCCAAACACCATAAATCTAATACATCCACAGGGATGAAATATCACTGATTCCCATTGGAGTAATACTATCAAAAGGACTGTTGTCGATACCTGACGTGAAGATCCTCTTCGGATCAACTCAGCTGAACAAACTGATCTTCATTCCCCATGTGTTACTACAGTGAGAACAGATCACGGAAAGGCTACTAACGAACCATTTTATTTGGGGACTTACGGGCAGGTATAATTTTCTCTTACTGAATATCATAAAAAGATACCAATATACAAAGGATATTTATTTATAATTTAATTAGGCTATGATCATTTTGGACGTTCTGATTGAATACGCGAACCTATAATAAGTATTTTTTATAGTAATAATCAAAGAGAACTAAGAGTTCTTTTCAGCCCAGCTATACCTGAAACCTTCCTGAAAAAAAATGCAAGAAATAACTTAAAAGAACCATAAAGTAGGAGTCGGACTCGCGCACTGAGGGTTCCGTGCCAACTTTAAGCTGAACTATGTGTTGGTATGGTCGCTTCCATCACATAGCTAAAATACCACAACATTTGTTGAAGCACCATACCTTGGTTTTTATAGTGTTTTAGTTTCAAATGGTTATTCAAATGGTCATTTTATTCCTATTTTTTGATGAGTCTCTTACTTTTATAGTTCCAGCATTGTAATCCTAACAGTTTTAGAATAAAATGCCTCACATACGGGCTGAAATACAGAGAGTTTTGAAGAATCTACAAAGGTTCAGTTTTTTTCAAATTTAATTTGGTTGATACGGGTCTTTTTATAAGGATAACGAAAGTTGATACTAAAACAAGTCTTTAACTTTACTGCAAAAGTAGCGAAACCTGTGAAATGATATAAAATACGTATTTGTATTTATAAGTTGGTAAAAATAACGTGATAAAAATCTAATTGTTCTATTTTCAGGCCGTAAACATGAATTATAGTAGGAATAGCTAGCTGATGGAATAATTTGCCGACCGCATACTTTTTCATTAAACCCTTTGAACGTGACGGCGAGAGACGGCCCTTGTATCGCCAAACACTCTCTTACACGCCCTGAATGACTTTAGGGATTTGTACCTACATCAACCGAAAGAGAAATGTGGGATGGGAGTGCTTGATAAGACAAATACACCTTTAACTCCTCCGCTTACTTTTTAACCGACTTTCAAAGAGGAAGGTTTCAGTTAGACAGTGGGTACATAAAAAAAATATTTTCCGTATATCTCTGTCATTTACCGATCTTTTTTTCCTAACCTTCTTAGAGAGTTTACTTTCTAGTTGGTCCCACTGTTGGCAAGATGGGATCTGATGGTAGCATCTTAGTATTATCGAGGGAAACCTTCAAAATTTAAAATCACTTATAGTGTTTTATACTAGTACTAGATAGTTAACATATTATTATGCAAGTACTTTGTAGCCGATTACTAACGTTCCTTTTTATCAGCTATCCATCAATATAAATATTATTGGAAATCGATCACGAACATTTCTCTAATTCAAAAGGAAGTACCTAGCTAGTAAAGAAATCAGAAAAGACGTCAGTATCACAACAATAGACTAGAGGCACTATAACAATATATCTTTTATATTGATCCGATCAGAAATTGAATCCTAGAGATGGCGACGCCTTAAAACCTAGCGTGCTTAGCTTACATCACGGAGGACGTCACCTTTGACTCATTTTGAGTACAAAAGAATAAAAAATCTAAGCTTTAATGTAAATCATTGGTTTAAATTTCGAATTTCTCTCTAAAGTTACCAAAATAGAATCAAGATAATAATACTTAACTCGTCTTCAAGTAAAGCCGACATCAATAGTCAAGCCTACAAAATCTTGAGCGTGGGCCTAACATTCACTATTCGTAAATAAATCTTAATATAGACTTTGGAATAGAAGATCTTTTGGGAACAACTAATAATATTCACTTCCATTACCACACTCAAAGCATTTTCATGATCCTTGAAACTACGAGTATAGTTGGGCGAAGTGAGAATAGCAAAACCGTTCTGGTAGGTTCTGTTTAGTCTGAGTTACTAACTAACCACACTAATCAATCTATCAATTAAAATGTTTGGTCTTTAACTAGTGCAAGCTTGCTGGTTCGGATAGACTTAATCGATGGATTTGCGCTCTGAGTGCTAAATTTCGATTGACTGTCGGTAATGTTAAATTACTGGCCATTTTGACTGTTAGCTATCAAAAATCCCTGCAGCATTTAGTATCCAGTTTTGATGGAGCTACTTTATAATGAAAATATTGCATTTGACATTATTAAGTTGAACGGATATTTTTAACGCTTTTTATGATAGTTACATGGTATGAGTATTAAATTAAGAAAAGTGAGCCTGTTCCTACTGTTAGGCATATTAATTTCATCAAGTAAGAGGTGGTATGGGCCATACTTCACCACGCGGGCTCAGCGCGGTGTTGCAAGTTTCCCTCTTTTGGCGTAACTAATCAAAGGCAAAATAATTTTTTATTACAATTTTTCAGTAACCAATTTCTTCAAAAAGATCCCAGATAGGTTTTTGTCGTAACACAAAGGTTCAATATTAAATATTATTGTCTTAAATTTATTATGCAAAAATATTTCATAAATAATTTGTAACGACTGGAATTTATTCATAACAAAAGAACTCTCTAACTTTGTTTGCATTAATATTGATGGATAATACAAGATCACAATTTGTGACTATAAATCTTCGGTTAAAATTTATACATGTTACAGTTAAAACTAGTTAGTAGTTAGAACGCGTTTTTTCTAGTTAAAACTAGTTTTTCCTTAATGCCTTTGTTAATACTAGAATTGACTCATATCTGAATCAAATATCAGTTAAAACTAGTTTCTGCAAGACAAAACGCGTTTTCCCGAAGTGAGTCAGTTAAAACTGTTCCGACCGAGGTTAGAGTTGATCATACCTTATTCTGATTAGCTGCGAAGCATCACCTGATTATCGTATTTTATTCCGATTGGTCGCGAAATCATCGTACTTTATTCCGATTGGTAGCGAGATGTAACCTGATTCAACAAGTGCGGGGGAACGGCGCAGCCCGCGCGCTATGCGCTTGCTTCTGTCAATCCCGCTTTGTTTTTATTCCGATAGAATAGCCTAAGCAATGGCAAACTTAAATGAGGGGTCGCGATGGAAAGAGGAGTTTTTAAGCAAGTTAACTTTTTAAAATTTTACGGTTGTTTTCTGTTGATTTATTTGATTATTTTATTTACCTACTTATTATTAATATTGTCATCTTGGCAACTAAATTTAAATCAATTTCTCCAAAATGTTCTTTTTGTCTTAGACTATTATTATTTGGTTCCCAGTATCTTAGATCTTTTCAATAAATATTTTTAAAACTTATATCTTGTTTTCAATCCCAAATCAGTTTTTCCAGCGCTGGTTTTAACTATAGCTCGATGTGACAACTAGTTCTATCTGAAAATCAAATATATCAGTGGTAAATTCTAGTTTTAACTGATTATTTCTAGTTTTAACAAAGGCATTAAGTAATAACTAATTTTAACTGGGGAAAACGAGTTCTAACGAAAAATGGGTTTTAACTGTAACATCAGTAGCAACTCAGGTATTGCTATTATGGGCTAATAAATGTTACTTTTTCGGAAAACTAGAGTTGTTTTTTTACTACACTGCGGGAGATTCTATTTATTTCAATATATATAGCGACTGACAACGTAAGGTATAATATTTAGTATAACTAACTTTGAGAAAAAAAGAATAGTTTTCTATTCTATACCTTTTTTACCGACTACAAAAAGGAGGTACCCAATTTAATGTGAATGTGTATTGTCAGAATTTGATAAAATTTTAGTAGGTATGTTGATTTATTACGGCTTCATATTACGTGTGTAATACTTCGAAAGTGTATGTATGTTTGTCTCAAGATTTTTCGAAAACGAGTAGTGTAGAGCTGTGCTGATGGTGGAACTCCATTACGCTTAGGAGTTTTAGTGGTTACATTGAACGAACTGATGTTAGGTGCTATGAAGCTTATTAAACAACAGAGTCAAAAGCTGCAAAATTCAATTTAGGGGGGGGGGGGGGGGGCTCCTGCGTTGGTTTCAACTTTTTTTAAAGTCAATTTTAGTTAATTTTGGGGTTCATCGAAATCAGTTAAGTAGTTTTTGAAATAGAGTCGGTAATAATAACACGGAAGCCTTTTAAAGAAATGACTTGGAGAAACACTGTTTTGGAGAAAAAAACACGCAAAAAAATGAATTGCTACATTCATTTTTGACACAAAACAACTTTGAATATCACGGTTATTCCTGTTCTAGATTTATCCGATAGAGGCACGCTGAAAAGTGTGCTTGTGTTTTTACCGAGAAATAAATCACTGGATTGCAACGTTCCCGTACGAATGCTAATGAATAGGGATACGTTGAAGGAAATTCGAATGTACTTTAATGTTTACGAAATAGTAGCAAAAATGTTCTCTCATCTCAGTACGGGCTTGAGTTTCTATTTAAGTAAAGAAATTAAACGCGAATAATGTGATGCACAATAGTAAATTTTTCACTATGGGAATAAAGTAATTTTTTACAGCACGGGCGCCATCTTGAGTCACGAGCAAAGCGAGGGAGATACTAGTTTTTCTCCCGAGCGCCAACGAGGGGAGTAATATAAAATCCTGACTGTAGAGAGGGATTCAAGCTGACCCAAGATGAAGACAACTTTATTCCCGCGGTGAATACTCTGCTTTTCGCTTTTCTTTGCGAGTTAATTTATAAGATTATCTACTAAGTTCATACTAATTTTTAGTTGAACGCACGCAATGCTCTGCATAAAATAGTAACCATTCATAAATACATACGATTCAGTTTCGTAAGTATTATAATCTGAAAGAAACTGCCCGCCCACCCTCTTTCCAAACGTAGTGATAACTTGCTCAGTGGTTAACAAATCAAAAAGATGTTACGTAACATTTCCTACTAAGCAAACCTTTTCCTTACCATAATTAATAACATTCACAAAAACAATACATTCATTTTGATACTGTTATTAAATAATAACATTTATGTTATACCCACTATTTACATGTTTTCGAAACAATGGCATATATTTTATTGGACCAAAAAAATGGCACTAAAATATGGTGTCCCATGTCATACATCTAAATCATTAAGTATTTACACACTTTTTTCTCTTAGAGGTGGGGCGTGGCCATCTCGATTTTCGAATTATGACCTCTTTGGTGCGACCTCGCGTTCAGTGCTGCCTTCATGCGAGCTAATCTTCCAAATTCAATCTCATTACACATCATGAGCCGCGATGGATTCTCATACAATGTTTCGACCCGTGACCGGAGATGCATCACTTTGCAACAATACGTGACGTATAATTGAACGATTAATAAAATAGTAGATTGTTATACAAGAGGAGAAAGAGACCCATTATACTCCAGAAGTTTTGACGCTCGTACGGAGTAAGAGCGCTAATAATTCGAGAGTGAAATGGGTGCCCGAATTTGACATACTATTTTTCATTTCGACTGTGAGTAAAAATAAACATATATAGCTGTATGACTGTGATGCGATGATGGGATATTATGTTGTATGGCGAGAGATGAAACCTCAAGTTTTAAATGACATATCAGCTTGTTTACTGACGTTATACATAAAACACACGATTAGAAGGACAGTAACGGGACGGAAGACAACAGAGTACATAAAACGCGGACGATATCAAGTATAGTAAAAATATCGAAAGATTTTTTCTCACAGACAATAATAATAGTGTTTTGCTACTATTTACCACAGGTTATGCCAAATTCCAGGTTCAATTTTGCCTCATGAGATAGCGCTATGAGTGACAGCTAAAGGTTAAGTGAGTTAAAAATTAATAAACAACAAAATCGCAGCAAGTCCCCTTCGCCTGTTTAATAATCTGTGCAATAGTCGACCAAACTAAAAAAAAAATGTCAAAGACAAACATAATGTGACAAAACAAAATTTAAAAAAAAAGTGTCACTATGTATGGGGGGCAGCCGAATATTACCTATTTTAAATTGTAAAAAATTACACCAATTGTACATTTTTAAAATCAGTGACCATAATAAACACGCTTTTAATGTTTAGCTTATCTTTAAAATATGGAAAGCTTGTTATTTTAATAATATGGTGTGACTATTATTTTATCTTTAACTCCAAGTCTAATTGTAGAAATTAAAACTGAAGAACTTTCCACCCTAGGGATGGAAAGCTACTTTCCACCCGTCTATCTTCACATGATAGTTCAATTTTCCGAACAGAAGAGACGAAAGTCTATTTACAGTCGATCTTAGTCGATAGCTACTGACTAAAATAATAAAATAAGAACCACCTTACCCGTCCACCTCACCACCAATCGTTATTACTATTGAGCCACCAAACAATGACTCATTCCTAGCCCCGTTAACACATTTATGATGGATAAAAGACAGCGAAAGTAGGATCTTTTTGGAATGTTAAAACAAGTAAGACTGATTTTCATAGTTCAACTTTGAAAGCCAAATATCTAGAGGCCAATAGCAAGATTGAGTTTTCTAACAAAAAACCGTTGTCCCAGGTAAATGAATTAGTCCCAGAAGTAAAATCTTAAACATAATCTTCCAAATAGCTTTTTAAAATTCGTCTACATTAATCTGATATACTTTTCAAACACCTCTTTAAAGGAGTAGACGTCTTAGAAAGTTATAAAATACGTTTAAAATGCCTTTCATCTGAGGGTCATATTATATTAAATACTATGTTTGAATCGTAAAATTTAAATATAAATAAATAATTGCACTTTGCTCAAAGTACTTCGCAACCCTTTTAAAAGGTATAAAAGTTCATTTGTGCAATATAAGCTTATAAATTTCATTTTATATTGAAAGGTCGTCGATCCGCCTATAAATAATTAAAATAAAACGCCTATGGCATTGTTTGCTTGGTTATGAACTTGTAATGTATTAGTAAAGTTTCGAGACGGAAAGTTTAGACCACGTTGATTTGTCAGCTAATGAACTTTTGGGCGTGTGTTTTAGAATGTACCCGCCGAGACTTACATTGTGTGTGACGTATGTCTATAACAAAGTTTTCTGAAATTTACAGAGTTTATAGCCCGATGAAAACGGGTCCTCGTCTCAAGTATCTGTTTACTATAAGTATTTCTTAGAATTTGTTAATGAGTATTCTCGCTGTGTCAAGTAGAACCTATCTTCTCCCAATTTTTGTTGAAAAAAAAATCTAGGATACCGCATTTTGTAAACGTTTTTTAATTCATTCAGTCATTTATTTTCACTATTATTATATTTAAAAAAACCTAGACTCTGAGTTCTGAGTAGTTGGCACACAGCGTGATGGTGACCAAGCCGCCGGATCCGAGTATAAATGACGTCAGCAAAATGCAGTCATGGTTACTTGGGCCCGAGTGGTCGGCACCGCTGTAATAGTTCTGGCGCACTCGGGCCCGGGTGGTCAGCACTAAATGTGTTAATGACTTAAAAATTATAATTTGAGTCTGAAGCTATACGCTGAAGAAAGTAAATAATATCCGAAACACAGGGAATTCAAATTTTCGAAAAAAACATAACCGTTACGCTTGGTCGTTCTCTTTCTCTGTGTACTTACTGGATGTAAAATTTAGAATGACCTTAAGTTAGCACTCCACTCGATAGCCGGATCGTGTAAATAAATGTTGGAACCTCGGCGAGCCGACGGAAGATTTACATTTGAAATGCGGCCCGCAGTTTTATTGCCTTTTTAGGGAAGGTGGATGCATGACCAAGGCCGAGATTTATCCGACGTTATTTTTAATGCCTACGCCGAGAAACGTTGCGTTTAAGAACATTATTTACCTTGTGCTGTATATCTTACGTATGTGTTTAACCTTTGTGCCGTAAAGCTGAGATTTTAAAGGACTGCGGGTAAGGATAAGGGGCAATGTGATGTTTAAAATAACAAAGGTACGAGGTTGAATTCGTGTGTTAAGATCATTCGCATCAAAACACTTATTATTACACATATTATGATGATCCAACTTTTATAACCAGCAAATTACGTGTAACTGGAAAATTCTTAAGACAGATAATTTACAGTCTATAGTAATATTACTTTGAAGATCGACCAGTAAGCGGCCGGTACTGCAGCGATGCTGTAAAATATAATGTCATTCTATACCCTACCATAAAATAAAATCTGCTTGAGGATACAGCAATATTACAAAGCAACAAAGACACAGCATTATTACTTCAAAGTAACGATCGCTTACAAACTAAAATATAGAAGAGAAAAGCAGAAAATGTTTTTATCGTTCCATTTTGTCACATAAGCATACACAAAATGAAAAATATAATTTTGTGAGCACAATGAGCGACATGTATTTTCTGAGTAAATCTTATTACAATAATGTCTCTAAAATATTGCAATCTTTTGAATAGCTCGTGATGTTATAATACCCGAGAGTTGAAAGATAAAATGCTTGCGTTAATCTTAGAGATTTTCTATTAAAACTATTCCATTTTCTTATAAATCTCCTGGTTCTGCTGAGGGTGATAAAAAGTTTTTTCTAGTTGGAAAATCGGATTTATTTGTCGTTAGTGCTATAACTAAGTCATGGTTCCGGCAATCGCAGAAAAAACGATAGGTTTGGGTTAATTTGTCTGGGCTACGTTTTAGTTATCATAGTGGATCTTTCAAGTTTTCACTTTGAAAGAGGCTTTAAGTGTAATGAACCAATATTGAAATAAAAATTTAGCAAGTTTTATATTTTTTTACTGAATACATACCTAGTGCATATGAAATCAAGATAAAATACACTACATGCTTCATTCTAAAATACATTGGAAAGAAACTTAACAAACACAAGTACCATTCGCACTTGATTCTCGCATAACGACTCGGCATTTTTCTTTCCTAAGCAATGTTGACTTCCGTAAGACCCGAACAGAGCGATTTGCTGCTTTGTTGTTCGTAATGCGTGTGATTTCGGAGTGAAACCCCAGTATGTAGTATGCTTTATTTTTTCTTACGCGACTTTGCTCAAGGGTGTGTTGTTGGTCTCATTAGTTATGTAGTTCGAAATCATAACTTATGTTGGTAAAACCTTTTTAGTTGATACCGAAATGACTAATTTTTAATATTCTTTATTGCAAAGACAAAACGAAGTACAAATTGCGGACTTAATGTTTTAAATCGTTCTCTATCAGCCAACCATTGGGCGAGGCAAAAACAGTTGAGACGGCGTAAAGGAACAAAAAAGGGTCATTTACTTTTTGACAATAAAAATAAATACCTTTTAATGTAAGTACCCAATGATGATAACGCCATTGTTAATATTCCGTCTTCTCCGTATTTCCATATTCATAGCAATATTCAATCATTTGTTGTATCAACGTTCCAAGAAATCCTTTAATGGATTCGTTAAAACGAACGAACATAATAAATAACACGACTGCCAAACAAAAAATAAAGCTGATATGTCTTTGGCTTTATATGTTGCTGTCTCTTATTAATTATCATCTTTTGAATATTTTTCATCTTTTGAATATTTTTCATTCAATTGAAATTTGACAAAAAATAAAATATATTTTTACATTTTACATGGAGGTATAATTAGAAAAAGCAGGGCTTTGTTGTCTTGTAAAAAAATATAGTATTTTACGAATCCATGTGTACTTGGTATGTTTACTTTTTGAGGCAGATTGAACGTGATATAATACGTTTATTTATATACCTACTTTTTGCGATTGGCGTAAAAGATGTAGATTGCAAGAGACGTAATAGCTCCACAGTTATGCTACGACATTTCTAGTTGCAGGTATTCATAGCGTAAAATTGCTCTTTCAGTTCTCAGGAATCATTGTCTGAAGTCCGCCACGAAGCAGGAAATGCAAGCGGATACTTGCATTTTTATCTTACAAACTTAAGTAAAGTTAGCTATGTAAACGACTTCACACCGAGGAGCCGGCTGGCTTTATCAGAAGCAGATGTTCGTGCGCTCTGCTCGGCCTCTATTTGGTTTACAATTTAGTATGCAAATTGTGGACTTCGCATTTGTAAGTACTCGAAACCGAATTAAAGGCTTCCCGCTTCATGAAATCTTTGAAGCTAGCGTATATTGCGTTAGAAAGAAAATTTGAGTGTTGCTGCCGGGCTTATTTACGTCGCTGAGAATTAAATTGCTTTGAATATTCAAATGTGTTTTGTGATTAGCGCCACCGCGTGTTTAGTTCTGCGAGTTTGGAGACGCCTAGCCTATAGCTTAATTGGGTATGATTACCTCAAGTTGTTCGTATGAATGCATTTTAATTAAAATGCGAATTTTGGCTTCACTTAATTACCTTACATTACTTGCATGTGGCATTTTTTCCCCTTTGCTTCCGGCGCTTTCTTTATCTGCATTAAATTCATTAAATTTTCAGTACGTTTTGCTTTAAATTAGCTTTGTGTTTATATTCTTAGCTTTGCACAGTGTGCTTGAGTGTGCCATTACTTACTGGTTGTGGAAAACCATTAAAGCTAGACATAGAATTCACTGTTAGTTCTGCTTTCACCCTTGATATTTCACCTCATTTATTTCATTTCTTTTCCTTTGGTTAGGAAGAATAAAAATTACAGATGCTATTTTAAATGCACCTTTCTCATTAGTGTTAAAAGACAGAGCAAATTAATTCGAATTCTTGGTTAATTTTTAAAGCGTTTTTTATTATTTTCATACAGTCAATCATATTCTGTAGCGAGTTTTGTTTTTATTGTTACAAAGTGCTGTATATAATCTTAAGGACTTTAAACTAGTTTTCGAGCAGGTTAGCTCGTATTACGGTACATGAGCTCAATGCATACGACAAGGCCTATAAACATTGGAGTTGCCCAGGTAGGGCGTTACCTGTGGTTTGTTCGACAAACCGTGTAAGCCTATAAGGATTACCTGTCGTAACTTTGAAATCCTAGCCTCAGAATCTTAATTCAGTTAAGAACTAAAGGACGTTGAATAAAATTTATATACCCAAACAGGGATTTAAAAAAAAATATATTAAGGCACAGTTTGATATTGAATTATAGAGAAACATCATTTATGTTATAATCAGGTTATAAAAAATATTCGACTGTACTTACTGGCTGATAGTAGACTTGAATTACAAATATTGAGCAAGATTTACTGTTGCTGCGGCTTATATTAATAATTTCTAGGTATTTGGTGGAAAAAATCGTCCAAGTGTAAGTCGGACTCGCGCACGAACGGTTCCGTATCTTAGGTAGGTAGTAGGTAGGTTATCACTTTTGTGCCCTAGTAATGTCCTGCAAAACATGATATTGAGATTGCCTTAAAAGATATGATTGGACTAAAATGACAAATCATTCAAAATTATGTGACAAAACAAGTTACATCTTTTGATGACGCTAACTCACAATTTTGATATTTTTACAGCTAAAAGAGTCCATCGAAAACAATATTTGACTACAGCTTCAGTATAATATCGTTACGCGTTTTTGAGGTAAACATTTTGTAGGCGAAAATTATCATGACAATAAATTGTGGCTTTTTTAAGGTTTATGGGCTACAATATCTGTAATGTATAATATACATATATCTGTAAAAGGAGTTTTCGGTACAACATTAATGTATAAAGTTTTGTTATTATTATGTTAATTTAAGTAGAAAGCTTACGACTAAAAAACGCATTCAAATTTAGAATATCTGTAATAGAAACTGAAATTAAATTACAAATAGAATCTGATGTACTGGGAAAAAACCCGCAAGTTCTAAGATAGGCGGTGTCGTCGCTTAACCTCCGAGCTATCGTGAAAAAAAATTCATTTTGTGTGCATGCCTATTTGTATTGGTCTGGGTGTTTTCTATGTATATCATGTATGTATTTACAAACAAAAAGTATTTAAGTATTATATCCGTTGTCTGGCACCCATAACACAAGCTTTGAGTAGCTTACTTTGGGACTAGATGGAGATGTGTGGGAATGTCCAAAGGATATTTATTATTTATTTATTTTAAGGATAATACTTATCCGACTGAATAAGTATAAAACGACCTATTTAAATTGCTAACAAATAGGTGACCTTTTCAAATTAGGTGTTTTGTATTAGATTTGACAAATATTTCTTATCTGAAGCTGATTAAATTGGGACTCAATCTAATGAAGTTTTCGCTCCATTTTACAGTCTTAAAATACATAATAACATTGTTTCTAAAAATTAAACCTAGCCTTAGCTAGGTCACTTTTTATCCTCCGAAACCCCCCTAAATACAAAATATAATGAAAATTCTGGATCCGTTTCCGAGATACAGGATATTATATCATACATATAGACAAGAATCGCTCGTTTAAAGAATAAGACAAAAATGTATGTTCATGATTGCAGGATTTTAGCTGAAAGCAAAGTTAATTAATTCAGAGTCTTATTATTTCAGACCGTAATTTGCTTGACTTCAAGAGTTGGTAAATAGTGTTCACGATTCATAACAGGTTTTTATTTGATGAAATGATAATAGAAAGAGGTGGTTGTATAAACTCTACTTAATGTATGAATACGAACGATGGCCAAAGAAGTTTTTGGTACAATCTAAATGTTTAAAGTTTTTTTTACTGTTTTAATAAAAGTAGAAAGAACATGATTAATAAATATTTATATCATGGCACAAAATAAATTGCCAGTCGCTATTAAAAATAACGTGACGTGACTATATACGTAGAGTCTAATTGTTAGTAATAATATATTGTTAGTATTTACTCAATATATGGTTTAGAGATCATGTGTTCTCATATCTTCAGATGGTCTTCATACGCATTGAAATATATATTTCAAGAGCTGATTTGTCTGAGATCTATTTTGTTCTTCAATTAACTCCGCGCCATGAAGTTCTTATGATTTGTAAAGCTCCCGCGATTTTACGCTCATATTCCCTTGAGCACGTAAGTTTAGTTATTTAAACTGGAAATATCTATTTTCATTTTCAAACAATTTTTAATGATTATGAGGTACAAAGCTAGATAATGGAAATTGATCAGTTGAGGTATATAAGTTTGGAGTCAATGCCACCTAAACACTAAATGAAAATCACTGGCACACACGATACAAAAACGGGCGTCACTGTAAACAAAAGAAGACGCGATGCGCAAGTGATTTAGCTCTTAAGGTGGTGATGCTGCAGTGACTTAGGTTCGTGTTTTTTCATTTTACGAAGGTGGAAGGCTACATCGTTACTTGCCGTCATATGAGGACTAACTAGGGAAGAATATTATTTATATTAGGTCGGGAAAATTTCTTTCTTCACATTTTATATGAAAATTCTAATCATTTGTTCGTATGTTTATTATATTCAGATTTAGTAAATAACATTTAGTATGACATATATTTGCTATTTTGTGAGTAGTGACATAGGTACCCATTCTCATAAAATAGCAACATACTCACAAAATATAGTCCATTAAAATTTTCTTTGAATCTTTGGATTTTCCGATTGACAAAACACGTCTAGTAATTTTGTTAGTGATCTTTTGATGTTAACCTAAAACTGCCTTCCAATTTTCGAAAAGACCAAAATAGGCGGGATTCTGAAGATGCAAAGTCAGGAACATAATATGGTGGTACACTAACCTCCCCCAGTCAAACTATCTTACTTGTTGCTAAGAGGTTGTAGATATGTGATCTAGAAAATATGAAATCTTTTAATCTATTTCGGCTGCTTTCTCTTAATTTCTTGCTTAAATATCATTAACTGTTACCAGTTATGATCCTAACGATGGTTTTCCAGGCGGTATTAAAAAAAACTCATAACAAAGCGAAACCTTCCTATGTTCTGAACACGCTTCAGTAGGTTTCTATCAGTAAACCACTACCACTACTGAATACAACGAAAAAATATATACAGCACCCAAATGTATAGTGTATCCAGGTTATATCCAGCTTATCCAGTAATTGTCAAATGGGCTTAAAAACACAGTTTAAGTGTGGTGGTGCTTCTTTAAAATCATAATTCCCGGACTGAAAACAAACAAACCGATACAACCTACTCTCTCTCTTACGAGTATTTACACCGCTTAAAAAGTCCATTAATGTAAAAAAAAAAGATTTATAATATATATTTGGTAACATTTAAAATGTCTTAAGATTATTCAGTGCATTTGATTATTTTATCCGAAAGAGAAACAAATTTAAAAACCAGCCAAGTGCGAGCACTGAGGGTTCCGTGCCCATTTTAACTGAATTAGGGCATCCACTTACTTCCACTTAGCTAAAATATAACTTTGTTTTCTTAGTATTTGTTTGTATGATATGTATGTTATGTTTGCGGTTGTTGAAAATGTGCTATATCTCAACAACTAATAGTTCGATGCCGTCCAACCCGATTTTTGTTGGAAGTGTTTGATAAGATCTACATCATGTATTTTTTCACGGGGACGTCAATTTTACCACTGTGTAAGCGTCTGTCTATCAAACGTTAGACTTTAAAAGAAAATGGTTATAAAAATCTCCATGTCATTTTAAATGACCTATCCATAAACCCATGACCCTGCATAGGTTTGAAAAAAAATATCGTCTTTAGTTTCATGTATGGAAGCCCCCCCCCCCCCCTCCTTCCTAAATATCATTGTTTTTATTTTTATCGTAAAGCGGTGCACCTTTCAAATTAAAAAATTCAACAGTGTGATGCTTATAATTGTAGAATACAGAGGCTGTGACATACGGACGGACAAATATACAGACAGACTTGGAGAAACTATAAGGGTTCCGTTTTTTGCCATTTGATGACGGAACCTTAAAAATCTAGAAATGTCATTCTATACAAAGTGTTATCTGTTTGGTTAGCGTCGAGCAACTCAGGGGTGTTCATAAAGATGAAATAAGAAACCAAAAATTTGCGCACGGGCGGGACTTGAACCAGCAACCTTTTGGCAAACCGGGCCAAACGCTCTTACCAATTGAGCTACCGTGCTGTTAGTCCGACCCTGCGAAATTTGTGGTTTCTTATGAAAACGTCAATTGCGTGACGCTTAGCGCCATCTAGCCGTCCGTCTATGAAACAGATGGCCCAAGCAGTTATTCTTTACCGAATAAATTCAACTTGGAAATTGATGTCGCTTCGCTTTCTAATGCTTTAGAATGTTTTTTTTTTTTTTTTTAACACTCACAGTGTCATATTTTATATTCATAAAGATGAAATAAGAAACAAAAAATTTCATGCCATCTGTTTCATAGACGGACGGCTAGATGGCGCTAAGCGTCACGCAATTGACGTTTTCATAAGAAACCACAAATTTCGCAGGGTCGGACTAACAGCACGGTAGCTCAATTGGTAAGAGCGTTTGGCCCGGTTTGCCAAAAGGTTGCTGGTTCAAGTCCCGCCCGTGCGCAAATTTTTGGTTTCTTATTTCATCTTTATGAATATAAAATATGACACTGTGAGTGTTAAAAAAAAACATTCTAAAGCATTAGAAAGCGAAGCGACATCAATTTCCAAGTTGAATTTATTCGGTAAAGAATAACTGCTTGGGCCATCTGTTTCATAGACGGACGGCTAGATGGCGCTAAGCGTCACGCAATTGACGTTTTCATAAGAAACCACAAATTTCGCAGGGTCGGACTAACAGCACGGTAGCTCAATTGGTAAGAGCGTTTGGCCCGGTTTGCCAAAAGGTTGCTGGTTCAAGTCCCGCCCGTGCGCAAATTTTTGGTTTCTTATGTCATCTTTATGAATATAAAATATGACACTGTGAGTGTTAAAAAAAACATTCTAAAGCATTAGAAAGCGAAGCGACATCAATTTCCAAGTTGAATTTATTCGGTAAAGAATAACTGCTTGGGCCATCTGTTTCATAGACGGACGGCTAGATGGCGCTAAGCGTCACGCAATTGACGTTTTCATAAGAAACCACAAATTTCGCAGGGTCGGACTAACAGCACGGTAGCTCAATTGGTAAGAGCGTTTGGCCCGGTTTGCCAAAAGGTTGCTGGTTCAAGTCCCGCCCGTGCGCAAATTTTTGGTTTCTTATTTCATCTTTATGAATATAAAATATGACACTGTGAGTGTTAAAAAAAACATTCTAAAGCATTAGAAAGCGAAGCGACATCAATTTCCAAGTTGAATTTATTCGGTAAAGAATAACTGCTTGGGCCATCTGTTTCATAGACGGACGGCTAGATGGCGCTAAGCGTCACGCAATTGACGTTTTCATAAGAAACCACAAATTTCGCAGGGTCGGACTAACAGCACGGTAGCTCAATTGGTAAGAGCGTTTGGCCCGGTTTGCCAAAAGGTTGCTGGTTCAAGTCCCGCCCGTGCGCAAATTTTTGGTTTCTTATGTCATCTTTATGAATATAAAATATGACACTGTGAGTGTTAAAAAAAACATTCTAAAGCATTAGAAAGCGAAGCGACATCAATTTCCAAGTTGAATTTATTCGGTAAAGAATAACTGCTTGGGCCATCTGTTTCATAGACGGACGGCTAGATGGCGCTAAGCGTCACGCAATTGACGTTTTCATAAGAAACCACAAATTTCG
The DNA here is from genome assembly GCA_963924145.1 of Pyrausta purpuralis. Lineage (NCBI taxonomy): Eukaryota > Metazoa > Arthropoda > Insecta > Lepidoptera > Crambidae > Pyrausta > Pyrausta purpuralis. Next base: position 15,792,358 of record OZ001653.1, on the reverse strand, counting down.
CAGGGTCGGACTAACAGCACGGTAGCTCAATTGGTAAGAGCGTTTGGCCCGGTTTGCCAAAAGGTTGCTGGTTCAAGTCCCGCCCGTGCGCAAATTTTTGGTTTCTTATTTCATCTTTATGAATATAAAATATGACACTGTGAGTGTTAAAAAAAACATTCTAAAGCATTAGAAAGCGAAGCGACATCAATTTCCAAGTTGAATTTATTCGGTAAAGAATAACTGCTTGGGCCATCTGTTTCATAGACGGACGGCTAGATGGCGCTAAGCGTCACGCAATTGACGTTTTCATAAGAAACCACAAATTTCGCAGGGTCGGACTAACAGCACGGTAGCTCAATTGGTAAGAGCGTTTGGCCCGGTTTGCCAAAAGGTTGCTGGTTCAAGTCCCGCCCGTGCGCAAATTTTTGGTTTCTTATTTCATCTTTATGAATATAAAATATGACACTGTGAGTGTTAAAAAAAAAAAACATTCTAAAACTCAGGGGTGGTTGTACAAACGATACTGTTGCCAAAAATATAGTAAAAGAATATTTTTAAATGAAAAAACCCACAAAATCAATTTATTAATGCGATGCAGCGAGCGAGTCAAAACTACAAACACCAAGTCGCCTCTTCGTAGCTTACTGGCTACGTCGTAGTATTTCATAGACACGCGCTAGCTATGCCCGAAGATGCAAGTTTCCCCATCCGTTTTGATTTTTTTTAGAATGTAGCGTAGAGGTTTTCTTATATTAAACTTGCATATATTTTAAGTTTTTTGTAATAATATCTAATCTCCGAGTTCGATGTCACTAACCAAAACACCCTGTGTTTCAATTTACATTTTGGAAATATACCTTTTTTGGTGACATCAAAACCAGACATTAACAACAAGAGCAGCTAGAGATATCCGATTACATGTTTATACCTACCTTATGCGAAAATCCTTATTCCCGATTTATAGTATTATTTAATCGATATTATTAGAACTGAATAAAAGATAACAAGAAAATATTAATAACCGCCACCAAATTTTAAACCAAATGAAACGCCACAATCGCCACGCCAATGGACTATAACACTACATGACAATTATATGGTAAACCACGTAAGTACTATAATATTTAAATAGGTGGCAATTTCGGGACATAAATTGTGGGAACGATCGGCGCCCCACCCCTTACATTAGGTCACAAAAACACCATGAATTGGGTGAACGAAATTCCGAGGTATCTTATCCCTCATAAGATATGTAAGCCTATGAAGGTTTTAATGTAAATATTGAATATCCGTAGAATGGGGTTGTAAGTTTTTGTTGGTTTCAATAAATTTTATCAAACAACTCTCATCTTTACCAACAAGAATGAGTTAACGATGTGAGATTTATCTTGATATAAAAATCAGAAAAGTACCAGCTGTACTGAGGAATTGTTACAAAGTTACTATGGAAACTGTTATGACCCTACAAAAAATTATATAGAGCCAACCTTGTATTCAAGATAGAAGGTACTGAAAAGAAAGTCTTGAGTAGAAAGTATTGATGATAAAATTTCAAATAAGATAATTTAATTATACAAACAGCGCAAAGCGTTAGTACACCTACGCATTCACAAGCAGCAGCGATACGGCTGAAAGATATCGTCAAGGATGTCACTATCACATCAAATTTTGTTACCGCGACAAATAGCTTAATGCGGATTTCGCTTGCCGAATGCGATTGCGTTGGTTTTAAAACGGCGTAAAACAGAAAATCTAAACAATCTCAAGATAGTTTTACAGTTAACAGGTACTCGATCAAGTCGCTTAAGTTAAACTCCCTCCCATTCGTTTGTCAGAGTAAAACTGATCATATTAAAGATAAAATTTCAAGCGCAGGTCCTCAAGTTAGTTGGAAATTAACGTTATACTCATTCATCCATCATGCTCAAGCGCCGGTCCTTCACGACAGCATGACGTATCTCATATGTGAGTCGAAATCGGCAAAATTCTAATGACTTAGGCATTTAAACTAAGTGCGGTAACTAAATGACTTTTATACAACTGTAGAAGTTTAACCTGTTTAAACTCTACTCATTAAATACGATGCGATACAGTTCTATTGTGGAGCTTATGAGATACGAGTTATACTTTTTTTGTGAAAGCAAGTGAAGTTTTTATTACTGAAAATACTTGATACTTTTTCTCTTATTTGTGCAATTTGCAATTGGAAACTGTGCAAATAGCTCAGTTAAAATTAAAACAATATTTTTTGTTGAACACGTGAAGATAAAATAATACGAGAATTATTAATTTCATGGAGCAGCTTTTACGTTTCACGGACATTTTAATGCACCCACGACGTGGTTTTGTTTGTATTGTAGAGGTGTTAGGTTACATTGTTATTAAGGTTCCGTTTAAACGAGACGACAAAATCTATGTCCGTTATTTAAGACAAAATCTCGTTAAGCGTATCGCACGGTCTCCAGGGAAGTATTTCTAACATAAGTATATGCTTTGAGGTGGTAAAAGCAAACAGTGTGGAAGTACTCGTATACTGACCAATGAATAATTTCGTTCCTCAGTTAGTGTTTTCCCCTCACGACGAAAAAGTTTGAAGATAAACGACCTTACAAAAAAAATAAGACCTGATTTGGACTACAGTTTAAATATAGTACGTTAAGTTTTTAGAATAATGATACGAGGGTGACGTACATTTTATATTAGCCGCAAAATATTTAAGCAGTAGTCCAAATATTTGTTATATGTTTGTCTATGTGCGAAGCAGACAGATATAGGAGTGATATTTTCCAGATAACACACCTTTTTAGGGTTCCGTAGACGAATGGCCAAAACGGAACCCTTATAGTTGCGTAAAGTCTGTCTGTCTGTCTGTCCGTGCGTATGTCACAGCCACTTTATTCGGAACCTATTTACAATACATAGATGAAACTTGATAGGTACGTGTACCTTGATAACAGCTTCCCGATTCTTAAACAAATACATGGAGCATACATAGAACTACAACTAAAAACCGGCCAAGTGCGAGTCGGACTCGCGCACTGAGGGTTCCGTGCCAACGTTAACTGAATTAGGCAATCCACTTACTTCCACTTAGTAAAATACCACAATATTTTGTTGACAGCAAACATAACTTTTTTCATAGTGTTTGTATGAAGAACAAAGTTCTGTTTGCGGTAGTTGAAAATGTGCTATATCTCAAAAACTTCTCGTTCGATTGCGTCTGAACCAATTTTCGTTGAAAGTATTTTTTATGATCTACATTATATATTTTTTTCAAAATTTACACTCGCTTAGTTTAAAAGTTAGATGGAGGGACGCCCATTTTTCAACTTTGTAAGCGTCTAGCTAAGAAACGTTAGACTTAAAAAGAAAACGATTTTAGGAACCTCTATGTCATTTTAAAAGACCTATTCATAGACACCCCACACGCATAGGTTTGACTAAAAAATTTTTTTTCTGTTTTAGTTTCATGTATGGAAGCCCCCCCCCCCCCCTTAAATATCATTATTTTTTATTTTTTGTTTAAGGATCGTAAAGCGGTTAAAAGGATACATCTCCCTACCAAATTTCAACATGCTTATAGTTACAGAATGAATTGGCTGTGACATACGGACGGACAGACAGACAGACAGACTTGACGAAATTATAAGGGTTCCGTTTTTTGCCATTCGGCTACGGAACCCTAAAAACAGGTTTCTTATATAAAAAAAAATATCAAAGTCCTCCCTCCCTGTCTAACTTGAACGAAGCAAGTGTCACTTTTTGTTTGAATGCGCTAATCTCAGAAACTACTAGCCCGATTTGAAAAATTATTTTTATTTTGGATAGTCCATTTATCGAGGAAGGTTTTAAGCTATATAACATAAAGATACGACTCACAAGACCACAGCAGAAATGAAAAATGTTGCGAAAACGGGAGAATGATATTCCTTTTGAGAGCTTCCGCTGCGTACGCTGCGAAAACCGCTAAAGTTACACAAAAATCATGGATGACAGGATTGTTCAGCATTAAGAGTTCTATAATAAAGTCTGCAACAGCATAAGTCTATCTTTTATGGTTGACTCACTACAACCTTTTTTATGTTAATAAATTTGTAAAAAAATAATGCATCATTTTTAGAGGTGTATTCTACACACAAGTATTTATTCTTATCAAAATAAATACATTCATCATCACGAGCATTTCATTTAAAACAAAGTTGCCCTTTATATCATTTGATTCCAATAAATACCTTAGGAGCTATCACAGTTATAACATAACTCCGCACCAAAATAATGTTGGCAGCTTAAGTACAACGTGCGCTAGCGCTAATTATATTATAAAGCTGAAGAGTTTGTTGGTTTGAACGCGCTTATCTCAGGAACTGCTGAACCAATTTGAAAAAATATTTCTGTGATAGATAGCTTATTTATTGAGAAAGGCTTTAGGATATAAAACATCACGCTGCGACGGGAGGGGAGGGAGCAAACTCAAAACGCGCGGACGAAGTCGCGGGGGACCGCTAGTTAATTATAATCCCTATTTACTAACATAGTTTTTTAAGAGAATTTTGTTACTTACACTTATGGACATGTTTCCGAAATAAATACATTTTATTTGAAAAAAAAATAAAACAAATAATATGAAAAACAAATTTATTTTTGATGTTAACAAAATATTTTGGTATTTTGGCCAAGTGGAAGTAAGTGGAACCCTAATTTATTTAAAGATGCAAAGAACCTTCAGTTCGCAAATGCGACTCGCACTTGGCTGGTTTTTGGTCAGCAGTGAAATAATGGTGTAATGAAAATGAAATGTAATGTTGTATCTGTCAATTTAAGACAAAATGATTAAAAACAGAAGTTATTTCGTGGTTTAAAAACATCTGGTCTTGGTATGTCACCAATAGTTCAAGAGTTACAATATTAGTCCATTATATCTATGTTTATTCCATTTATCTGGGACAGGGTAATCTAGACGTCTTACACAGTGTTAGAGACCGCAAAGCTTTTAGACAATAACATTCCCATTTGGGTTACACTAAACAGCTGGGGAAGCATTAAAATGTCTCTTTGCCACATTTTAGTTCTAATGAATATGCGCTCTGTTTGCTGAAAAGTTTTTGATACAGTTATTTGCGGTTTGAAATGTAGACGGCTGGCCGCTTTGCGTATGCTCTCATCCCACGCACTTTATGAGTTATATAATGTCACTTAAAAAAAACAGTCTGTCCAGGCAATCAGTGATAAAACTTTTAGGACAATATCTACGATTAATTTTATTTAACACCCCAAATGGGTGGTCAAATCCAACAACCCCACCATACTGCAATGAGTTTTCTGTTTATTTTCACAAAAAATACCTAACCCCTGCAATTTACGACGGTTTAATTAAGTCTTACGTCGCGTAGAGGCTCGTTTTTGGTGTTATTATACAAAAAAAGTGCGGTGTAACTAATCATTAAAAAGACGCTTTCAAATGACTCTAGTTTTTAACCGACTTCTAAAAAGGAGGAGGTTATCAATTCGACTGTATGTTTTTTTTATTATTATTATTATTTTTTTGTATGTATGTTACCTCATATCTCAGTCGTTTGTCGACCGAATCGAAAAATTTTTTCGCCTACTTAGAGGGTGTACCTTCTAGTTGGTCCCATTTTTTCCATTTTGGGATCTGATGATGGGATCTTGGTGTAATCGAAGGAAACCCTTAAATTTTAAAGGCACGTATAGTGTTTCTTTACTAGAATCTTAATATTGACGTGTTGTTACGTCTGATAGTCAACATCTTGTGGGGCTGAGCTGATGATGGAACTCCTTAACGCTCAGGAGTTCAGTAATTATAGAATCATAAGGTGCAACTCCCCCCCCCCCTCCCCTTATGTAATCACTAAAAATGAAGAAATAAAATAAACTTTAAAAAAAAGTAAAAACCGACTTCAAAACCAAAATGCACTAAAAAGTCTTAAATAAACTCTTCACCATTGAAAGGAAAGGAATCCGTTTAAGACAAACAATTTCTTTTTGGAGTCGGTGCCATCACTTTGACCATCAAACATCAACTATCACAAGACTTTTTAGTGCATTTTGGTTTTGAAGTCGGTTTTTACTTTTTTTAAAGTTTATTTTTTAAATGCCGAAAGTATTTTCTTTTACAGTTTTTTTTTAACATTCAGAAAATTCATTCATAAATAGTACCAAAATGAGACCTTAGGCATACTTTTTATTATTTCATAAACTATTTGAGCTTTTCCACGAATTGATCAATCACTGATTTTGGTATATTACTTCAAGAGTTATTTATTGAGTTAAAAAGAGTCTTAAAAGCCCCTGTAGCCTTTGGACCCACATTATAGGGGTCCACATCGGACCGGTACGATGGTCCAGTTTACGGGATTCTCACTATGTGTGTCACTAGCTAGATACCACATTCATTGGCGTTGCTAGGATATTGTAGCGCTTTCTGCGGGCTCCTAGTCACTGCCCTGTCACTGTCACGTTAGGCCTGCAGTGTGGCCGGGGCCAGATAGCAGTATTACTGACTGTTACTGACTATACGTACTAGACTAAAAAAGCAGCCGATCTACCACTTTTAATAGGAAGCTGAAATAAAATATGAAACTTTTTTAAAGTTTTTCAATTTCCGGCGCATAATACTTTACTTTTATTTTCATAAAACCCTTTATTAAAGTTTTAAATATTAAAAGGAAGAGATGTCTAAAATCTGATGATTGTTTAAATTTAACTATTTTTTAATGATTTGATATATTCAAATATAAAATGGCTTCGCCTTTTTGATAACATTATTTATATATTTTTACAAGTTTCTCGCGTATATGGTTCTCAAGGATTAACTTGAGCATAAACACCTCGTCACTACCTACCTGTCTATTATTGTCGATGTTCGCAAAACTAATTTCTCCCTCAAAACTTAATCCGTCACTAACGACTACTATTATGACGTGTAGACACTCTGTCTATGATGAAAATTGTGTTTAAGGGAACGGCTTTACATAATTGCATTTATTACATAACGTTTCACATACCAGGCTTCATATATGCCCATTTTACATTTGCAAATTGAGTGACAAATATATGTACGAGTACATACTAGGTACTCACTAATGTAACGTAAAATATCATTTGTTTGTTTTTGGACAAGTTATACGAGTGAATTTTTATACGGTTTGTTTTGGATTGGACTCCTGATACCTCACTTACGTAGTCTTCAGCAAATTAAATCGAATAAATGCTAAATATTTTCACATTTCTCTACCCTTTCAATAAAAAAAAACACTGCATATACGGTGCTTATTTAAGCTCGTTTAATTTTCATTGCCTGTTCTCTTATAATAAGAGAATGGGTGGATCAATTTTCATAGTTTTTGTTTTATTGTAATTATATGAATAAGATAGATAAAAGAAGATAAAATATGATACGGTCTGCGATTAAATTTCGTGTAATGGCAAATTTTAATAACCATTAACTTTTATAAAGGGTCAAATATCAGCAATAGTGCTACATATATAAGCTGTGTCACTTAGTAGCACTTATCAGCTTTAACTAAATGTTAGCACGCCATTTGGCTACGTATGAAAATGATACTTGTATGTACAAAACGACGCAATTTTCTTGATTATACACGTTGTTATATCTAATGATCGTTTAAAGGTGTGCGTTCACTGGGGGAATATTTAGTATGGTCAAGGAGAAAACAGTGTTTTGCTTTTATTTTTGTACGTACTAATAAAAAAAGCAACACCTGACATTTTGTAAACTAAAGAAAAACCAATCACAAGGTTTTACAGCAATGTTCTAATGAACACAGATCAGTTTATACTTGAATTCTACGTTTCTACGTCTACGCAATATCAAAATTCCTGTACAGTCATCTAGCTCTATGTTTCAAAATATATTTAAAAAAAACATGTACGTTATATGCTAAATAATAAGGTACTGACACCAATTAGCAACATAAAGTTTATACATAATGTGTCAGCTTCATTCTCCTTACTCTTTTTCGTTTGTATGTACATGCCTTTATGAGTGGCTCAAGACCTACAATGGCTTTTGTGTTTACTTAAATAAGCAGTAAACGGGTCATAAGTCATGTCTTGGGTCATTTTAGGGGCCTAATACAATTTGGACGGTTATGTTTATCGTTCAATGTACTATCTAAACTAACATTATAAATGTTGTTGTATGTATGTAAAGTTTGTTTGTTTGTTTGAACGCGCTAATTTTAGGAAATACTGAACCGATTTGAAAAAATATTTTTGTGTTGGATAGCTTATTTATCGAGGCAGGCTTAAAGCTATAAATCATCACGCTGCGACGAGACGGGAGGGATTAAACTCAAAACGCTTGTTTGAAGTCCCGGGGGCCGATAGTTTACAAATATTTCACATGGATAGGTTAAGCGCTTTTTCCTATTCTGCCTTCTTGCTGATTTTCGATAAAAAATAACAAACCATATTATTAATACAAACTATAATATACCAGGCAATTGTCAATACAATTGCTATACGTCCAATAGTGTATTATTTAAGCAACGCACGAAGTATGAACTTCACTATGTTTAGTGGTTAATAGTGTATCGAATGTCATGCACGGACGTAGCGAGCTAACTCATCAGTGCATTGCATGTAATGCAAGGACAGTCAAAGCGTTAAGTGTAGCATACTGTCCACTAATATTAAATTATTAAAGTTTAGTTCTGATTCAGATTATGAATAGCCTACCAGCAGTTCCCGGCGGCTTTACCCTAAAAATAAAGCGTATGTGCTTTATATCGCTGGAAAGTTTCATCCAAATCCGTCCAGTCCTACTTGCGTGAAAGTGTAACATAACATGATACATCCAAACCTAACAATCTAACACACTCAACTTTCGCATTTATACTAAAAGTAGGAAGAATTAATGTCAATGAATTATTGTTTAACGATAGGCCTTAAGTATCGAAATATAAAAGTTATGACACTTTTATATTTCGATACTTAGAGCCTGTTTCCCAAACGAAAAATAAGCACTAACCAACAATTAGTTCTATTATGAAACGTTGTCACGTATAAAAAATAATGGATAGATAACGCTTTTATAACTTTGGAATTTCGATTTACATAAGAATTATTATAAATATCTGAAATCCGTAAATAATAGCTATTGTTATTTACCAATTAATCCACACAATTAGACTACCAAATATTTTGTCCGTCCTGTGAGAAATGCCCACGAACTCATTCCGAGGATGGATTGAAAGGAAGTGGGCTTACACATTTGTGAGTCTCAATATTAACAAGCTGGGAATAAATACTTTTTGAATATACTCGTAATAAGCATACGATTTGTTACTTGAGAATACTTAACTTTGGAAGACTAAACAATATGAGGTTAAGTGATACTTAAAGTTGTAAAGTGATATTATTTAAGTTGCTATTTAAAGAGACGATTCAACACAATAAATTATTCATTTTTTATAGAAAACATTTTCGGTCCTCATACGCTAGTTTTTGGGAAAAGTAGAGATTTAGGTAATTATTTTTAGGAGATACATTTTCATAATAATTAAGGTTGAGATTAAAGAAAAAGAAGGATTGGGCATAGAAATGACAGAGGCGGGGCAATGACGTAGATAACTTTTATGATTGTCAGGGTGCAGTTTAGAAAAATGATATTTTCTTTGTTAAATAAAATAAAATAAATGAAAATCTCGATTTTCCAAAAAAAATATAGTGCCTTGTTTTTATGATGTGTACAAAGACACAGTTTAAATATAATCACTTAAAACGATTTGACCTTATATAGTTTCATTTCGTTGTTTATCCGACTGATTTAAATGGTTTGAAACAAATGATTTTTATTTATAGCATCTTTCAATTTCCCTTAAAAAACAATAGTCCGTCTAGCCGCTTTCGACTACGGTGGCCAGTCACAACGACCAACCAACTGCGCGGGATATATTATAGTACACAAGTGTGTGCGCAAACACAGGTGCACTTTCTATTCCTTTCACTCTCATAGTCCGATGGGAAAGCAATCTGACTCGACCGGAGAGAGATCAGGCGCAGGACCAACAGCTTCACGCGCTTTTCCGAGACACGGGAGCGAAACACCGCCAACTTCCAAACTCCGGGCAACCCTAAATATTTCTGAACAGAAGAAAACAGGTTTATATTTTTGCCCGACTCCCGGCCGATTTCCGGGAATCGAACACGGAACCTCTGGCGCAGCCGTCGCTTCAAAGTGCGACCCTCTTACCGCTGCACCACCGATGCAGTTAAATATCAATTTGTTGTTTGTCATGTTAAATCCGTACAAGGTCTGATTTTATCGACATCTGATAAGAAATATTCTTCGAATAAAATACAATACGCCTAACTTCAAAACGTCACCTGTTTGTCAGCAATTATTTATGTACATGTAATTTTAAGATCAGTCGTTTAAATATTTATAAGTTGGATAAGTGTTATCTGATGTTAATATATCTGGTGCTTCAGTCTCTGCAGCGGTGCCACATAGACTATAGGCATATAGAGGTGTTAAAGTGCCTTTACAATAACGCCACTATGTCGGTCCGAGTACAGGAGCAGTATACGAGGGCGATTCCACTGCGGAGAGGTGTGAGACAGGGAGATGTTATATCTCCGAAACTGTTCACAGCGGCATTGGTAGACGCCTTCAAACTTCTGGAATGGGAAGGAATCGGCATCAATGTCAATGGCGAATACATCACACACCTCAGATTTGCCGATGATATAGTCGTTGTGGCAAAGACGCTGGACGATCTTGGCACTATGCTCGTAGACCTTGATCGAGTCTCCCAACAAGTGGGTCTTAAAATGAACATGGAGAAAACGAAAATTATGTCGAGTTCCCTTGTTGTACCCACTCCAGTATCCATTGGGAACTCAACTCTCGAAGTTGTCGACGAGTACGTCTACCTGGGACAAGTGATCCAATCGGATAGGTTCAACTTCGAGAAAGAGGTCAATCGACGAATCCAACTCGGCTGGGCAGCGTTCGGGAAATTACGCAAGAGTGTCTTCTCGTCTCATCTACCTCAGTGTCTAAAGACGAAAGTCTTCAACCAGTGTGTGTTACCAGTGATGACATACGGATCCGAAACATGGTCTCTAACTATGTGCCTTATAAATAAGCTCAAAGTCCCACAACGAGCAATGGAGAAGGCTATGCTGGGTGTTTCTCTACGTGATCGAATCAGAAATGAGGAGATACGTAGAAGAACTAAGGTAACGGACATAGCCTTGAGAATCAGTAAGCTCAAGTGGCAATGGGCAGGGCACATAGCGCGAAGAACTGATGGCCGTTGGGTCAGGAAAGTTCAAGATTGGAGACCCTTCGTCCAAAGACGCAGCGTAGGACGTCCACCAACAAGATAGACAGACGACCTTATAAAGATTGCAGGATCAAACTGGATGCAGACCGCTAGTAATCGGTCGCTGTGATAAGCCGTGGGGGAGGCCTATGTTCAGCAGTGGACGTCCTTTGGCTGATAATGATGATGTTAATATAACCGACCCTTAATATAATCAGATTAATATAACCAACCGATAAAGTATAAAGTGGCTGCTAATTCAATTACACTATTGTATAATGAAACAAAAAACTTTTTCCTAAACATTTGTATTTATATGAATTAATCATAGAATTTCAAGAAGTCTTTCATCCTAGCTTCATTATAGCATTAATTAATTCAAGTTCATAATTACATGAGTATTTTTGAATAATCTCATTAACAAGTTGTAAATATTGCAAGTTAAAGATTGTTTGATTATGTTAATTTTAATAAACTTGCTTTTGACAAGGTCAAAATTGTGATTTAGTTTAATAATTGATAAGTTAATTTGGTTGACGTACTCGTTGAATAACGCCTCTTGAGCGTCCTACTTAATTTTACACTTAACCCTGAGGTTAAACTAAGAGCTACTCAAGTAAACGTTATTACTTATTATGAGGTCGAAAATCCTGCGTGCGTCAGGAAAGTCTTATACTGAGAAACGTATGGCCTGCGGAGCAAAATATGATTATGTATATATTGATTCTACACATTAAAGACGACCTCCGTGGTGTAGTGGCTAAGCACGCTGGTTTCAAGGCGTCACCGCTCCAAGCTCCCGGGTTCGATTCCTGGTCGGGTCAATATAGAATTCATAATTTTCTATTTTGTCTTGGGTCTGGGTGTTGTGGTACCACCGTTGTGTCTGATTTCCATAACACAAGTGCATTTAGCTACTTACTTTGGGATCAGAGCAATGTATGCGATTGGTGTTCGATATTATTTGAACAAAACTACTATTATTATTTATTTATTATTATCTTAACATACAGGGTGGAAGGTGAGTGCAAAGCCTTGAGGAGGTGTTACGATAGACCATCTAGAACATTCTGAGACATTTTTTTTTAGGCCAAGCCTGTTATATTTTATTATGCCTCAGCATGTTCTAGATGTTCTATTATTTACAAGGCTTGGCATTTATCTTAATAACGACCTGTACATACTCCAAAAAGCTATAACTTAAAGGTGAGAAATCTAAAGTTACAATCCTAAATGTTATTTTAAATGTTTAACTTTGTCATCACTTGTAACTCGTATCCACTGGCTTTATTTATTTCGTTAGAAATACCTACTTTCTTAAAGTGGGTGTAAACGATGGGTACATAAATTTTAGAACTTGGTCGATTACACACAGGTTCTGGATAGTTTTCTTTTATTTCTATTACAGGCCTTGGACTTTATATAGTATGAAGATCAAGAAAAGAAATACTCAACTCTGTTAGGTTTTGCGATTTGATGTCTTTACTGATCCCTTAGGAATCGAAACAGATGGATTCAAAAAGTTTTTCCACAGGGCATTGGACTTTCGCCGTTCATTTTCATGCCCCCGGGGTTACTTGGGTTCATTCTCACATAATATTTGTAAAAAAACTTCTTACTACCAAACAAATCTTTAAGCATTCACAAATAAGGGTTATTTATTTATTGCCATTGAACTTCAATATGTGCTCTGATGTGATGAAATTTAAGTTTTAGCGTTGCTTTCCAAAAAGTAGTCGGGTCTTAGTAATGTGTTGCATCTGGGCGTGATCATGAGTCAACTCTTAGCTTTGTTTTGTGAAAATACACCATAGTATTGCATTTATATTTTGTTTAAAAGTTGGAGTATCCAAAGTGTAAAATATTTTTGTTCAAATAATATATTTAAAAAAATGTAGAGTAGCGTGTGCAGTCGGAACAATGGAAGCTGCCTGCGTTTGCGGTAATAATATACTTGCGGGAAATAACGTTTTCCAATCTATAAACCATAATAAAATGACAAATGAAGTCTCATTCGCTGATAAATCCTAAACCAAGCTTGTAAGTCTTTGATAAATAAATAGACTTCATTAGTTAAAAATTGAATGAATTTAGATGAGTTTTATGTCAGTATAGCGAATGTTTAAGTTCTTATATTTGCTGCAACATATTTTGAAGTGAAAACTTCTTTAGCGGCGTTGAGCACTTTTGTGGGATGGGGGAAAAATGTGAAACTCGCGTCAGGACACGTGACCTGATCGAAAAACCGTTAGACGGTTGGCGAAATTATGGATGTAAGTTGATTTTTCTGAGAGATAAACTTTTTAATGTAATTTAATATAATATAAATTGTAATGTTTGTGTACGATAGCGCAATAAATAAATATTGTATTCTATAAAAATATTATATTATTATTATTATTATTGTATTATTATTATTATTGTATTCTATCACAAAAATGATAGTACTTTTATATTGATAATAACTATTCCAAAAAATCAAAAATGCACAACGTTGATATTCAAGTTTTCACTTCTGCCGGCACTCCCGGAGTGCTTTCACAGTTTTTTTTTTATGTTGTAGGTGCAAGCTTAGATTAGGATGTATGTAAGCGAGACCAAATTTAAATATTTTAATAAGGGTTTACGGCTGGAAAACAGGCACACGTAAGTCTTAAGCACCCGAAACATCCATATTGTACTTTTACGTTGAACTGTTAAATAGTTAGCCTAAAATGTATGCATGCCTTTACATCCCCTTAGTAGCCTCATCCCAACATATGAATATATTTGAATAATTCGAATAGGCCTTTCTGTGCGGTTTCTCCGCCTAACGATCTTACAGATTACATTTCCATTTCTTAGATCGCTTGCATTTCTAGTGTGACCGCTTAGAGCGGAGTCCTGCAGGGCGATTCAGAACGTTCAATAAGAATATCAAGCCGAGTGGCTACTCAGCTTGGGATTCGGCTAGATTTTCTATTTTTTATGTCAAAAAAAATAAGGGCCACGTGGTTATTTATATATCTGGACCGACTTAATAATTTTGAAGAGATCGTAAGTGGCAAACTTTTTTGTAGTGTGTTCTCTTGATTTTTTACGAGAAATTGGTGATTGTACGTACCACTTGCATAAAATTGAAAGTGGGTAGAATTTTCATTTTGTATATAACCACTTAAATTTACCCTACTTCATGACGAATGTTTGACACATTTAAACTGTTTATTTATTTGTGAACAGTTAAAGCTTTGCTGGTTTATAGTGTAGGTAAACATTTAAAAAGAGCAATGCCTAGGATTCGAAGACATATGGATCTACAAACCGCAACTAGAGCCATTACATTAATACAGGAGGGCCATTCGCAGCGTTCTGTAGCTTTGCAGCTGGGTTTTTCACGACCAGCAATCCAGAATGCTTAGAACCGCTTTCAAGAGGCTGGGAAGGTAACCAAAAGAGCAGGGTCCGACAGAGTTTGAGCAACTACGTCACAGGAAGATCGCTACATACGCCTGACTGCACGCAGAGAGCTATTTGGTACCGCCCGCTCTTTACAAAACCGCTTGCGCCAAGCAACCGGTACCCGTGTTAGTGACCAAACGATTAGAAATCGGTTGCATGAAGATCAGCGATTCTCTAGAAGACGTGTAGTGCGAATTCCATTGACAGGAACGCATCGTGTGAACCGATTATCATTTGCAAGGGAGCTCCAGTATTGGGACACGAGTGATTAGAGCACAGTATTGTCCACAGATGAAAGCAAAGTTTTTTTTTAGTGACGATCGTCGCATAAGGGTTTGGAGACGAGAAGGTGAGCAATTTTCGGATGCTTGTATCCATGTAAGTGATAGATTCGAGGGTCCCAATGTTATCGTGTGGGGAGGAAACTCTCTATCGGGCCGAACTGTACTCGTAATCCTAAATGAAGGCACAGTAATGGCTCAACGATACATTAAGGAGGTGATCAGACCCCATGTGGTGCCATTTGCACAAAAATTTGGGACAGGATTTAAATTGTTGCACGACAACGCCCGTGCCCATACAGCTCGAGCCACTAGGGATGCTCTGAAAGAAGCCAGAATACAGGTCTTGCCGTGGTCCGCGAACAGTCCAGATCTTAATCCTATTGAGCATATGTGGGATTTGTTAAAAAGAAGTGTCTGAGACACAAATCAACCTGTGCATAATGTGAGACAGCTCGTCAACGTGCTCAAAACAAGCTGGGAACAAATTTTACAAGAGGCTGTCCGACATCTGGTAGAAAGTATGCCGTCCAGGATTCGAAAATGTGTTCAGAAAGGGGGAGGGAACACACGCGATACTGAAAAAATCCATAATCATTTTAAAAAATTCGATTATTTTTTCTTTTAATTTTTTTGAAATGGTATGCATCCTTAGGTAAAATTACATAATATTTTCGAAAACATATTGAATATTCATATTTTTTCAATTCTTAGTTATTGTTTTATGATTTTATTATTAAAAAGTTATCAATCAATTTAATTTTATCATTTCATGACCCCAGAACCCTAAACATTTTTCACAAAACTTAAAATTTACTGTGGCCCTTATTTTATTTTGACTAGTATATAATAAATGAACAAAATATTATAGTTGCATTGGGTAACTCCACGTTATTATAATTTTATAGGTGAAAGTTTTTGAATCGTATCTGAATCCGAAAACGGATGGTTCTGAATCGTGGGGCTGAAGCGATTAAATAGCCCAAAATGCCAATTGGTGCTTTAATACGAGTATACCAGTATGACCTTCGCTGAAGGTCATACAGGTATATGCACCGACCTCGAAACACCCGGATGAAGAGGTGGAGGAAATGTATGAGGACGTAAATAGAGCCATACATACTTCCAAAACCTATTTTACTGTTGTAATGGGGGACTTCAACGCAAAACTGGGCAAGCGAGGCGAGAATGAGTTGAAGGTGGGACCCTTTGGATACGGGCAAAGGAACGCCAGGGGACAGAGGCTGGCCGACTTTCTGGAGAAGGAGGGACTCTTTGCGATGAACTCTTTCTTCCAGAAGCCGCCTCAAAGGAAGTGGACCTGGTTGAGTCCCAATGGCTTCACGAGACACGAGATTGACTTCATCATGACTTCCAAGAGACGGTTATTCAATGATGTCTCCGTGATCAACAGGGTGAAAACCGGTAGCGATCACCGAATGGTTCGAGGCATATTGAATATAAATGTCAAATTGGAAAGATCCCGCCTGATGAAGTCCACGCTCCGACCTACTCGTGCCCATATCCAAAATCCCGAGAGCTTTCAACTCGAGTTGTCAAACCACTTTGATTGCCTAGAAAATTGCGTTACAGTGGACGAAATTAACAACGGGTTTGTGGAAACTGTTCAAACGGTGGGGTCTAAGTATTTTAGGCCTGGCCGTAAAAATAGACCTCAAAAACTGTCGGTCCACACTCTCGACCTTATGGCAAAACGTCGATCTATGGCACTGCAGACCTCCGTTAATGCTGAAAACTACAGGCAGCTCAATAGACAAATATGGAAGTCCCTGCGATACGACATCCGTTGCTTTAACACTAATAGTGTTAAAGAAACGATAGAGCGGAACCAAGGCTCCAAAGTGTTTGCAAGGAACATGTCTATTGGGCAAAGCCTGTTGACGAAGCTTAAGACGGAGGACGGCAGTGTAGCGTCGACGAAAGCAGCTGCTAGAGCTGCTGTTAAAGGGCATCACGCCCGAGGCGTGGAACAGGAGTGTGGTGGTGTTGTTCTACAAAAAAGGAGACAAAACCTTATTGAAGAACTACAGACCCATCTCACTCCTGAGCCATGTCTACAAGCTGTTTTCAAGGGTCATCACGAATCGTCTCGCACGTAGGTTTGATGACTTCCAGCCTCCCGAACAAGCTGGATTCCGAAAAGGCTATAGTACCAAAGACCACATCCATACGCTTAGGCAAATTATACAGAAGTCCGAGGAGTATAATATGCCTCTATGCGTTTGTGGACTATGAGAAGGCCTTTGATTCGATCAAATCATGGGCAGTGCTTCAGTTTCTGCAGCGGTGCCACATTGACTATAGGTATATAGAGGTGTTGAAGTGCCTTTACAATAACGCTACCATATCGGTCTGAGTACAGGAGCAGAATACGAGGGCGATTCCACTGCGGAGAGGTGTGAGACAGGGAGATGTTATATCTCCGAAACTGTTCACAGCGGCATTGGAAGACGCCTTCAAACTTCTGGAATGGGAAGGAATCGGCATCAATGTCAATGGCGAATACATCACACACCTCCGATTTGCCGATGATATAGTCGTCGTGGCAAAGACGCTGGACGATCTTGGCACTATGCTCGAAGACCTTGACCGAGTCTCCCAACAAGTGGGTCTTAAAATGAACATGGAGAAGACGAAAATTATGTCAAGTTCCCTTGTTGTACCCACTTCAGTTTCCATTGGGAACTCAACTCTCGAAGTTGTCGACGAGTACGTCTACCTGGGACAAGTGATCCAATTGGGTAGGTCCAACTTTGAGAAAGAGGTCAATCGACGAATCCAACTCGGCTGGGCAGCGTTCGGGAAACTACGCAAGAGTGTCTTCTCGTCTCATTTACCTCAGTGTCTAAAGACGAAAGTCTTAAACCAGTGTGTGTTACCAGTGATGACATACGGATCCGAAACATGGTCTCTAACTATGGGCCTTATAAAGAAGCTCAAAGTTACGCAACGAGCGATGAGGGCTATGCTGGGTGTCTCTCTACGTGATCGAATCAAAAATGAGGAGATACGTAGAAGAACTAAGGTAACGGACATAGCCTTGAGAATCAGTAAGCTCAAGTGGTAATGGGCAGGGCACATAGCGCGAAGAACTGATGGCCGTTGGGGCAGGAAAGTTCTAGATTGGAGACCCTTTGACCAAAGACGCAGCGTAGGACGTCCACCAACAAGATGGACAGACGACCTTATAAAGATTGCAGGATCAAACTGGATGCAGACCGCTAGTAATCGGTCGCTGTGGAAAGCCGTGGGGGAGGCCTATGTTCAGCAGTGGACGTCCTTTGGCTGATAATGATGATGATGATGATGATGACGAGTATACTATCATAATATTTAACTATCATAATATAAAATAAAAACAAAACAAAATTGAGACCCTTAAGACAAAAAAGTGGGCAATAGACAATAAATCGGGAATTTTATAAAAAAAAACATTCAAAGACCGTTTACTTGAGAACGGTGAAGTAAGGGTTATGCGGTATAGTCACATCAGTCAGAAATGATGTAACCTACTACGTTTTAAGGGATTTTGGTTTACAGGTTATGTAACCCTGTTTACTCTTCATGTTATTGTGTAAGTCTCATATAAATTTATTTTGAAGTTTGCACTTAATAACTATAGGCTGAATGAAATAGGAATTCAACAAAAATAACTCTAAACCTATACTTACATTATTTTAAAATTAATTTTTAAAGTAAAACTTTATCAATGGCATGACAAACGCAAACTCCATTTCAAAAACCATTTTAACTATTTCTATACCACTTTTAAAAGATGTGCTTTTGTTTTCCCTTGAGCTCCTTCAAAATTAAACCTGAATTGCAGACAAAACTTTTAAGTGCAAGATGTTTCAGTGAAATAGTCTGTCATTTACCTGAGAGAGATTGCATAGTTTCAAATATTTCAATATAAGTTTAAGTTATTAAACTTCACAGGTATTATTAGATGTTTTAGAGTAACAAGGGTTATTCGAAGCTTTTTGAAATAAAAAAAAAAAAAAAGTGTCAATCAAATACAGCCAAACTCAATGTGAGAGTAGATGGAGATGATAAAAATAAATTATATTTGAAAGAGCCGCTGTTTCATTGTTATTGTGGGTGAACAAGCTTCTCTGGCAAAAGCGGAACCCCCAATTTTCATTGTGGTTAGCGGATTTTCGTACAATGATATTTTTTTACTTATTATTCAATGACTAAAAATGCATTACTATTCAACGAGCTGACGGTTAGAACGAATATGATTTAGTCATGAACAAAAACAATGTAGGTATACCAAAATTTTTCTTCCAATTCTGCTGGATACTGTACTATTATTATGATTAAATCACTAAATATTGACGAATATTTGGAGCGCCAAATTAGGGCAAAGAGTATGATGTCTACAGCTTTTAATCTAAGCAAGAATCATACATAATTTTTGTCTCCATCTGTGGGTTTAAACATTAAGGGTACTAGCGTAAGTATTCAGTCACTGAAGATTAAAGTGTCGGCTCCTTATAATATTTTCGAGTCTCAATCGAGCGTCTAATATTTTACTCTTTTGTTTTATCCAGATCAGTCATTTGTCTCAGAGGAAAATACTCACTCAGATTTTAGAAAAGCCGAATTTCTGTAAGAGCGAGAAATGTATTTCGTCACTGTCACGTCTCGGAAAACTGATAGGGACGAAATTTATGAAACTGTTACACTGTTTTAGTTTTATAAATAGGGTATGTCTGTATCTTAGAGGTCGAGCTGTTTTTGACCGATGGGCCTACACAATAGGATGAGAAGACTAAAAAAAAAATGCGAGATTATTTCCCACCCCGTCATTCCCTTCACAATAAGTATTCTTTAGAACGAGATCACAATGAATGCTGAAGTGAGGCGCAGTGAGAGTTGATAATGTAAGTTGCCCCTTAAGAAGGCTTATTAAAATTGAATCACCCCGCAAATGAGATCATCACGTAACTTGAAAAACATTTTGTCGCGCCTATTTAAACGGAGATAATGAAATTTTAAAAATAAAATGCTATTTTTCTTATTTGCTGTTATACGGCGAACCTTATAGCAACTCGTAAAATTTGAGCACGTTTGTGTTTTTCTCATAAAAAATTCAGTGTTAAAATATATTTCTTGTCAGAATACCCAAGTCACAAGAACGTTAAATTATGTACTTACGTACCCGTTAACCAAGCAAGGTACTATTCTCTAAGTAGGTACTGCAAAAAAACTACGGTGTTTTCAAAGACGCTAAAGCTTTTTTTACAAAACAATTTTCCCTCATAATAGATAGAACATGTGTATTTGGAGGAGGTAGGTATAAGCATACAATAAGCTAAGGCACGAATATGTGCGCTTTGTTCTCCAATATGTAAGTACTGCTGTACGCTCCACTTTCGCGATAGCAATACATTTTTTTATTTCAGTCACGAAGTTCGATACAATTTTTTATTGAACTGCGAAAAAACATTGGGCCGAAGTCATGGTTCGATTGAGTCAAGAGTCAATAGACATCCGAGAGGTTCCATTAGAAGTTTTTTTTAACAAAGTGCTTTTTTGTTTTCTCAAAGATATCAAATAATGCTGCCGATTATGTAAGACTTTTTTATCCAACTTGTGAGACGAAGTTTCATTCAAATGACTCATAGTGAAGTTTGTGTTCCAAAAAAAACCCTTTATACATAGCAGTGACTTTAATCAAAAATTTTTTTGGAATCCTAAGAAGTACTTTCATTATCAAGTTATACAATTTGTATCACTGAATTTTAATTCCACGAAGTAAAGGCAAATTGAAATATATTTTTTAAGATCTGGAGTAAATGATTAAATACGTTATGAAAGAAAGAAACCTCACTAAAACGAGATAATTTTGTTACGTTTTTAATTTGCAAAATGAAGATAGCTACTACTTCTTCTTCAATTGATCATTTTATAAAAATAAATAATCAATAAATTTAATTTGGATGAAATTTACAAAACAATGATTAAGGCTAATAACATCAGTCGATACAATTTTTGTTTTGTGTGTGTGAGTTCGTAAGCTTGATGTATAATAAGCTAAATAAAAAATATGTATGTTGAATAAAAATGATTTTGTACATATGAAAACAGTTGAAAAATATTTTGAAGTACTCGGTTTAAGCGATCCTTACGGTCTTGACGTCAAAAAACTGATTCTTTCAACGTTCTTTTGTCAAGTTTAAGAGTGGATAGTAGGCCAGGAGGACAGATCTGAGCTGTGCGGTGACTGCTTTTTGATTTCCAAACCGAAGTCGAATGATAATGGGGTAATATGGTCATCGACAGGTAAACACATCTTTTATCTCGCTAACTGCACGGTATTTACGGACTTGTACGATGATAAGGGGCCCTATTTTTTTAATCACTCGCTTAAATGGCGTGTGATTTTCGTTCTAAAACGCAAGATAAATTTCGTTCCCATATTTCGCAAGATTTTCATCAATGAAAATCTTGCAAAATATAGGCGTTAGTTCACAAAAAATTGAGTATGTCTCTTATTTTAAATGACTTCAAAGTTAATTTATACTAATTTTCATTGGTCAATCGGACATTAATCAATTAATATTACACGCCATCTTGACGCAAGTGTTTCAAAAATAGGGGCCCAGATCCATTTATGGTTCAATTAAAAATTCAGAGCATATTACCCGTTTCATGACGAGCCGGGTCTAATATACCTTGAAACAATTAAAAGCTGTTTACCCACCCCGTTGATTCTACGTGAACTATTATTAACGTTTTCATTATTATTTTGAATCAAAATACATTTATTACCTATTATAGGCTTAAACATAATCGTATTTTTTTACGTTTTTTTAACGAGTGCCTTTGGGGTTAAATGATACATCACAATTACAATAAGGGCTTCATAAAACTCTTTCTCAAAAACTTACGCAAATATCTTATAGAACGGGTACGTATTATAATACCAAAAGTTCATAATACCTACAAATGAAATACCTACGCCTGAAACGTCGAAAATCAAAATACCGAACGAATGAAATACCTAAACCCGATAAAGCGAAGCTCAATATGCCAAATTTCAAATAACCGAAAGTTCAAAATCCCGAAATTTCAAAATCCCGAAAGTTTGAAATACCGAAGGTTTTTTTTTTTAATGAACCTCAATCTCAATGTATGCAGCAAGTAGGTATGCAGCATGCAGCATGCAAGCAATTAAGCAAGCAGGCATGCATTCATGTAGCAAGCAGGCATGCAGCATGCAAGCAATCAAACAGGCATGAATGTAGCAGCATGCATAGGTTTTGCTCTTATCCGGCGCTCGGGAAGTGCAGCCCTTCCGCCCTAAACGTAGCAAATCTCAGGCACCTACGCTCGCGTCCGCAGCTTCGGATTGCTGGTCGCCTTCGGCGACCAGCCTCAGCCGCTGCAGCTCGCACGGGAGCGTATGATTTGCTACAGCGGGCGAGTGCTGCTCTCCCTCCGCGCCTCCGGCTTTTGAATTACACTCTGGTATCGGGCAGACTAGTACCACGGCGAAGGACCACGGCGATTCGGGGTCAATCAAAATTTGTTTTTCTTAATGAACCTCAATCTCAATGCTATACAATTTGTTTGTCGTTTCGTTCATAGGTCTTGTAAAATTCGGTATTTTTAATCTTCGGGTTTTAAATTTTTCGGTATATTAAACTTTCGGTCATATAAACAGTTGGTATATTGAACATTCGGTCATATAAACAGTCGGTATTTTAAAATTCGGCATTTTAGTATTCGGCATTCCAATCATAGGTCTTATAAGAATCGGTATTTTGAATTTTCGGGATTTCAAACTTGCGGTATTTAGAACTTTTGATCATATAAACATTCGGCATTCTAAAATTCGGCCTTATTTATAAAGGCCTTATATATTTACGTTAGTATGACGTCATCTTCGTCAATGCTATCGAGTTTACTACACGACACGAGAGTGCTTCGTGATGCCGATTAACGTTGTACTGCGTAAACTCGCTACGCTAACGTGACGAATACGTCAAAAGTTCGTGATTGGGGTACAGAGGTAAATCACTTGCGTAAAGATGGCGTATGATATGAATTAATTAAAGTCCTATTAACGAATGAAAATCAGTCTTAATTCACACGCAAGGTATTTGAAAGTTTGTTTAAAAAAAAGGTTTTGTAAGTCTTATAAACCAAAATCACACACTTGTGTGATTTAAAATTGGGCTCCTGCTCTTTGCAGTATTTTAACCCGCGACCGCTGGCATAATAGTCAGGAGAGCTAAGCACTGCACCAGTCGTGAAATGTGAATAATTATGCCTTTAAATTAATATAGGGTTTCATGTGAAAAAAAAATCATATTAAGCTTAGCTAATCGGAATATTCGATTGTCTTTAATTGAAAGTTGTTTAACCACATCGAAAACGCTTTCAAGCAAATAGTAACGATGTTTTACTTGGTTCCCAAGAGACGGAGTTCTGTTAAATTCTAAGTTTCGAGTTTTGACTTGAGTGTTATCTTCGTTAGAACTAATTTCGGATAGCCACTAAAGTTCCAGCCATCTGAATGTCCTTTAGATAATGCGGGTAGAGTTATTAGATTACCTAACTGAAGGATTTGTTAAGGTTTTGACTTGTCAAGGCGAGACATTTGGAAATGGTGCTACACCAAGTACCGGGACACTAGTTCGAAGATATGTAATAGTTGATTGCTATACAAGGGAAGAAAGCGACCTATTTCACTCAAGATTTTTCTGGCGCTTAAACCAAGTGAGAGCGTCAATAGTTCGAGTGTAAAATGGGTGCTTTCACCCGAGTTAAACATTCAATTTTTCATTTCGACTGTGGGAAAAAATATAAATTAAGCTGTGTGATTGTAGATGTGATGATTAGATATTACGTGCTTCGGCAAAAGATACAACATCAAGATTTTGCACAACATGACAGTGTTTTTAATGTAGTTTGCATACAAGAACACACTTTGAGTATCGCTGATTTAGGAGCTAAAAATTCTTATGTAGTCGGAGTATGGTGTCAAGCTTACCTACTCCAAGAGACTCCAAAATAACTTGTTTCTCTTAAATATAAGATAAATGCGTTATTTTAACTCATTTTAGTCAGTTTTTAGAGGAGGCTATTTTTTAATATAATGAAGTAAAAATAAAACAGTAAAAAATAAATGCGTTTAAATAATTTCGTAATTTCTCAATATACCACCGCAAAATTTGTTAATCTTAAAAAAAAAATATTCTTAGATCTGCATCTTGAGTTAAAGAGCCCTATACGAGTTGATAAAAGTTACACCTTAATTTGAAACTTTTTTTTAATTGATCACTAGATGTTTTCAACAAACGAATCAAAATCCCTTTTTGTCGTCTCAAATAACTCAGTATCGTTTATTGACAGACCTTTGCATCAAACACTACGCCCAAAAGAAAATGATTGTTGACAAAAATTGTTCCAGTTATTTGACACCTATAGTTAGGAGAAAAAAAGGTATTTGTTCCCTTTATACCTGCGTCCGATCGCAAACGTCCGCCCGTATGGAGGGTTTTATTTTTCCACGGTTGTGTGTCGTGACATTTGCTCGATAGAAACGACTAGTTTTACTGTACGCCCGCGGGTGTCTTCTGACATTAGTGCCTTGGCCCTTGGTTCGTTAATCTGGACATTTCGTTCAATGAAAACAACTTAATTTACCGAAAGGATCCGATGTCTACAATCATTTGTATCTACCCTTATAGTTCGAAATTAAGCACAATGCTCTTTCGTAAGTGGTGTTTTCTGATAATCGAGCCCCAATTTCACTTCATAAATCTTAAATAACAATTTCAGAAAAGTTGCTTCCAACAATAAATTCACCGATTTCTTTTGAATGATACAACAATTGGAACGGAACCGCAATTTATTATTATTCTGTTTTTTTTTCTATTCTCTTAGAGAGACAGTATAGATCTTACGGAAACACATTGTTCCGTCACCTTTTTCTTTTAAAGATTTTGTATTTTATAAAATTAACGTTAATGCGAAAACATGGAATTGTAACATACCTTTTGTCAAATACACTGATTTTGAAGCGAGTAGTATTGTATGAAAATTGTTTATCAACCCAATGTTCGTTCGAGCCTAAAAAATATTTGAACGTAACATTTGACTAGTGAGATCGATCAATAATGTTTGAATGGCTGATAAAATACAAAGAGATAATACAAAAATATTGTCTGGAAACAGTTCCAACGCCAGTAGGTGGTAAAATGCCGATACATAGCTTGTGACAAGATTGATCAGGCTCACTCCGTATTTGGTGGAGATGGGAAAATAATATCGTTAACACGAAATAGGTCCATTACAAAAAGAAACGAGCGCCTCATGGTATGTATCGGAGGTATGATATATCTATAAGCATGTCATGATCTGGTGATGCATAAACAATCTTACTCCCAAGGTGAGTTAAAAAATATGATTTGTTTAGGAGTACCTACATAACGTGCATCTATTAATGGAGAGGTACATTTACTAACAGTTTTACCTACAATATTTTGTCAACCAGGTTTCTTAATAACGTAATACTATTTATTTTGCATAAATTGTGTTTATTATTCGAGTAAGTATGTCATTATGAAATGCATTTAGTACTCCATAAACGTCTCGAAAGGATTGAGATCAAAGTAAAATGGTTTAAATTACTCATACATTTTTTTTATTTTTAAAATTTAAATTCCATAACTACTTAAAGCAGATTGGTTAGAAAGGTTGTAATTTAGTAGTTTTTAACTACTTAAATAACAAAAGAAGCTTTAATTCAGCAAAGTAGTGCTTCAGACATTCCAAAGACAAAACTCTTAGTGGACTGGGTGCTCGTATTTTAGGCCACTAGGCTGCATGATGCTTAGCTTGGCACTGGCAATTAAGATGCCCGGATTCTAGTTGCATAACCTTCTCTACTTAGAAGTATTGTTGTAAAGCTAAAGAGTTTGTTTGTTCGTACGGTTGTTTGAATGCACTAATCTCAGAAACTACTGGATTGATTTTGAAAGTTGTTTATGTGTTCGATAGCTTATTGATCGGTAAAGGATTAAAGTTATAAAACATCACACTATGACGGGAGAGGAGGAAGCAAACACAAAACGCTCGGACAAAGTCGTGGAGGACCGCTATAATAGTATAATCATGTAATTTTAATAAAAACTTAAAAAATATGGTAAGTACAACCATTACCATTGATTTTTATCGTTTTGGTTTAATATTTATTAAATCATTATTATTTTCCATCACTTTTCAATTTGGAACTCTTGTTATTACAAGTATAACTTTTTAACTACCATAGAATACCAAATACCAAAGAAAGAAAAAACGTTTATTGTTTTACATCACAAACACGCACATGCACAATATTACACATTATAATCAAACAAAATACAAAGACAGAGAAAAAATTAAATCACAGAAAAGGATAAATAAAAATTATTAAGTACTTAAACATTGAATGCTAACAAAAATGTGGTGATACAAACTTAATTCCAATAACGTTTGAAAGTCACAGTTAATACAACAAAGCTTGCTTCCTTTTGTTCTAAAACATGTAACTTAATAATGTAATTCTAATTGAGTTTGTCGATCGCGCCTACAACTCGTGATAAACGAACGAGTTCGTATGAGAATCATAATCGAATAAGCTTTGTATCACGAACTACTACTGAATTCAACGCAAATTGAGAGTAATGCGAGGATTTTTATGAGTGCAGCGAGAACTTGAGCAAGATGAAGTCATTATACTACATTCTGATTCGTACAAGAATTTACTGTGAAAGAACTAACATGTATACCGACTTAAAAAAGTACTTCGAATATGATTTTGTAAGGATTATATAATATTAGATATGGTGATTTATTTAGTCTTACAAGCACGTAGGTAATAAAATTACTTTAAAATTTGGGATCTGGAAAAATAAGTCATGTCATGTTTATCATTTTTTAATTCAATCAGGTGCAGAGAATGAGTTTTATCAGAATTCCGTTAAATTTCGGTTTCTGGAACCAAAAAATTATACTTACTGCCTCAAAATGCGGAGGCTATATTCTTGAATCGTATTACAGGTGCTTTTCCGATTGCATAGTTGGGAAGTCATATTAAAATCTTCCTTCCAGGTCTGAGCTCGAGCGCTGAGCTGTAATAATTTGAATTCCGTTTTCATTCCGACTATCATAATTTCAAAATACCGAAAGGCCACTTTGCGCTTACAAACTCCATTACTAACCTGAATTCGCTTTGACATTTAAATGATAGCTGTGTTGTACACGTTTTTGAAACTGCCTATCTTAAATTCATATTTCAGATCTTAAAACAAAGGCACCGCATGTTATTCGATAAAGAAACAAAACAGAGTTTTTATCAATCGTCTTCTTTCCAGATTTACACCATAAGAAGATGTTAAAAGGGTCATCATAATAATAAAATGACGGTAATGTAGGTAGTGCCATGATATTGGAATTGACAATCACGAGTGAAATGTGGTGTAAAATTACGACTTCTAGTGTAAATACGAAACAATTTCAAATATGAGATATGTTGCTCAAAATCTGATATAGATATAGATAATATAGATAAGAAGGTTCCGTGGTGATATTTTAATAAAATTAAAACTTTATAAATGCAAACTGATTCAGTGATTCAAAACACCATAAATCTATTACATCCACAGGGATGAAATATCACTGATTCCCATTGGAGTAATACTATCAAAAGGACTGTTGTCGATACCTGACGTGAAGATCCTCTTCGGGTCAACTCAGCTGAACAAACTGATTGACTTCATTCCCCATGTGTTCCTACAGTGAGAACAGATCACGGAAAGGCTACTAACGAACCATTTAATTTGGGGACTTACGGGCAGGTATAATTTTCTCTTACTGAATATCATAAAAAGATACCAATATACAAAGGATATTTATTTATAATTTAATTAGGCTATGATTATTTTGGACGTTCTGATTGAATACACGAACCTATAATAAGTATTTTTTACAGTAATAATCAAAGAGAACTAAGAGTTCTTTTCAGCCCAGCTATACCTGAAACCTTCCTGAAAAAAAATGCAAGAAATAACTTAAAAGAACCATAAAGTAGGAGTCGAACTCGCGCACTGAGGGTTCCGTGCCAACTTTAAGCTGAACTATGTATTGGTATGGTTGCTTCCATCACATAGCTAAAATACCACAACATTTGTTGAAGCAACATACCTTGGTTTTAATAGTGTTTTAGTTTCAAATGGTTATTCAAACGGTCATTTTATTCCTATTTTTTGATGAGTCTCTTACTTTTATAGTTCCAGCATTGTAATCCTAACAGTTTTAGAATAAAATGCCTCACATACGGGCTGAAATACAGAGAGTTTTGAAGAATCTACAAAGGTTCAGTTTTTTTTCAAATTTAATGTGGTTGATACGGGTCTTTTAATAAGGATAACGAAAGTTGATACTGAAACAAGTCTTTAACTTTACTGCAAAAGTAGCGAAACCTGTGAAATGATATAAAATACGTATTTGTGTTTACGTATTAATAAGTTGGTAAAAATAACGTGATAAAAATCTAATTGTTCTATTTTCAGGCCGTAAACATGAATTACAGTAGGTATAGCTGATGGAATAATTTGCCGACCGCATACTTTCTCATTAAACCCTTTGAACGTGACGGCGAGAGACGGCCCTTGTATCGCCAAACACTCTCTTACACGCCCTGAATGACTTTAGGGATTTGTACCTACATCAACCGAAAGAGAAATGTGGGATGGGAGTGCTTGATAAGACAAATACACCTTTAACTCCTCCGCTTACTTTTATTATTTAAATATTATTGTCTTAAATTTTTTATGCGAAAATATTTCATAAACAATTTGTATCGACTGGAATTTATTCATAACAAAAGTACTCTCAAACTTTGTTTGCGTTAATATTGATGGATAATACAAGATCACAATTTGTGACTATAAATCTTCGGTTAAAATTTGTACATAAATCCACCGATATGAAATTATAGACAAAATTTCGCTCTAATGGGAGTTGCAAATTGTTTTTGGCATTATTTTACTTTTCTTTTTCGTCTGAGTAGCAGCTCAGGTAATGCAATTATGGGCTAATAAATGTTACTTTTTCGGTAAACTAGAGCTGTTTTTTTACTACACTGCGGGAGATTCTATTTATTTCAACATAAACAGCGATTGACAACGTAAGGTATAATATTTAGTATAACTAACTATGAGAAAAAAATAATAGTTTTCTATTCTATACCTTTTTTACCGACTACAAAAAGGAGGTACCCAATTTAATGTGAATGTGTATTGTCAGAATTTGATAAAATTTTAGTAGGTATGTTGATATATTACGGCTTCATGTTACGTGTGTTATACTTCGAAAGTGTATGTATGTTTATCTCAAGATTTTTCGAAAACGAGAAGTGTAGAGCTGAGCTGATGGTGGAACTCCATTACGTTTAGGAGTTTTAGTGGTTACATTGAACGAACTGATGTTAGGTGCTATGAAGCTTATTAAAGAACAGAGTCAAAAGGTGCAAAACTCAAACCAGGGGGCTCCTGCGTCGGTTTTAACTTTTTTTAAGTCATTTTTAGTTCATTTTAGGGTTCATCGAAATCAGTCATATTGTTTTAGAAATAGAGTCGGTAATACTAACACGGAAGCCTTTTAAAGAAATGACTTAGAGAAACACTGTTTTGAAGTAAAAAAACGCGCAAAAAAAATTAATTGCTTCATTCATTTTTGACACAAAACGACTTTGAAAATCACTACTATTCCTGTTCTAGATTTTGTATCCGATAGAGGCACGCTGAAAAGTGTGCTTGTGTTTTTACCGAGAAATAAATCACTGGCATGCAACGTTCCCGTACGAATGCTAATGAATAGGGGATACGTTGAAAGAAATTCGAATGTACGTTAATGTTTACGAAATAGTAGCAAAAACGTTTTCTCATCTCAGTACGGGCTTAAGTTTCTATTCATGTTAAAAATTAAACGCGAATATGATATACAAAGTCTATTTACGGTCGATCTTAGACGATAGCCGCTGACTGAAATAATAAAATAAGAACTAGCATGCCCGTCCACCTCACCACCAATCGTTATTACCATTGAGCCACCAGACAATGACTCATTCCTGGCCCCGTTAACACATTTATGACAGAAAACCGACAGCGAAGGTACGATTTTTTTTAAATGTTAAAACAAGTAAAACTGTTTTTCATAGTACAACCTTGAAAATTAAATATCTAGAGGCCAATACCAAGATTGAGTTTTCTCACAAAAAAACATTGTCCCAGGTAAATGAATTAGTCCCAGTAGTAACATCTTGAAAATAATCTTCTAAATAGCTTTTTCGAATTCGTCTTTATTAATCTGAAATTCTTTTCAAACACCTTTCCAAAGGATTAGACGTCTTAGAAAGTTATAAAATACGTTTTAAATATTTAGCCTAATACCTGAGGGTTATATTATATTAAATTATATGTTTGAATCGTAAAATTTTAATATGAGTTAATATTTGTACTTTGCTCAAAGTACTTCGCAACCCTTTCAAAAAGTATCATCATCATCATCATCATTATCAGCCAAAGGACGTCCACTGCTGAACATAGGCCTCCCCCACGGCTTTCCACAGCGACCGATTACTAGCGGTCTGCATCCAGTTTGATCCTGCAATCTTTATAAGGTCTTCTGTCCATCTTGTTGGTGGACGTCCTACGCTGCGTCTTTGGTCAAAGGGTCTCCAATCTAGAACTTTCCTGCCCCAACGGCCATCAGTTCTTCGCGCTATGTGCCCTGCCCATTGCCACTTGAGCTTACTGATTCTCAAGGCTATGTCCGTTACCTTAGTTCTTCTACGTATCTCCTCATTTCTGATTCGATCACGTAGAGAAACACCCAGCATAGCCCTCTCCATCGCTCGTTGCGTAACTTTGAGCTTCTTTATAAGGCCCATAGTTAGAGACCATGTTTCGGATTCGTATGTCATCACTGGTAACACACACTGGTTGAAGACTTTCGTCTTTAGACACTGAGGTAAATGAGACGAGAAGACACTCTTGCGTAATTTCCCGAACGCTGCCCAGCCGAGTTGGATTCGTCGATTGACCTCTTTCTCGAAGTTGGACCTACCCAATTGGATCACTTGTCCCAGGTAGACGTACTCGTCGACAACTTCGAGAGTTGAGTTCCCAATGGATACTGGAGTGGGTACAACAAGGGAACTCGACATAATTTTCGTCTTCTCCATGTTCATTTTAAGACCCACTTGTTGGGAGACTCGGTCAAGGTCTTCGAGCATAGTGCCAAGATCGTCCAGCGTTTTTGCCACAACGACTATATCATCGGCAAATCGGAGGTGTGTGATGTATTCGCCATTGACATTGATGCCGATTCCTTCCCATTCCAGAAGTTTGAAGGCGTCTTCCAATGCCGTTGTGAACAGTTTCGGAGATATAACATCTCCCTGTCTCACACCTCTCCGCAGTGGAATCGCCCTCGTATTCTGCTCCTGTACTCGGACCGACATGGTGGCGTTATTGTAAAGGCAATTTAACACCTCTATATACCTATAGTCTATGTGGCACCGCTGCAGAGACTGAAGCACCGCCCAAGTTTCGATCTAATCAAAGGCCTTCTCATAGTCCACAAACGCAAAGCATAGAGGCATATTCTAATCCTCTGACTTCTGTATAATTTGCCTAAGCGTATGGATGTGGTCTATGTTACTATAGCCTTTTCGGAAACCGGCTTGTTCGGGAGGCTGGAAGTCATCAAACCTACGTGCGAGACGATTCGTGATGACCCTTGAAAACAGCTTGTAGACATGGCTCAGGAGTGAGATGGGTCTGTAGTTCTTCAATAAGGTTTTGTCTCCTTTTTTGTAGAACAACACCACCACACTCCTGTTCCACGCGTCGGGCGTGATGCCCTCTAGCAGCACGGAATTAAAAAGTCTCTGAAGGACTTTAAGTACCGGTGTTCCACCCGCCTTCAGGAGCTCTGCTGTGATTCCGCCCTCGCCAGGTGCCTTGTTGTTTTTGAGCTGTTTAAGGGACATCCTAATCTCGTAAAGGCTGATGTCCGGGATGTCTTCGGTGTAGTGTCGGGTAAGAATAGCTCGTGGGTCTCTGACCGAGCTATCAACGGGTTTGGCAACTGAGGTGTATAACTGCCCATAGAACCTTTCGATCTCCCTCAAAACCTCTGCTTTCGTCGAC
This sequence comes from Pyrausta purpuralis, assembly GCA_963924145.1. Taxonomy (NCBI): domain Eukaryota; kingdom Metazoa; phylum Arthropoda; class Insecta; order Lepidoptera; family Crambidae; genus Pyrausta; species Pyrausta purpuralis. Next base: position 15,760,108 of record OZ001653.1, on the reverse strand, counting down.
GCTACACTGCCGTCCTCCGCCTTAAGCTTCGTCAAGAGGCTTTGCCCAATAGACATGTTCCTTGCAAACACTTTGGAGCCTTGGTTCCGCTCTATCGTTTCTTTAACACTATTAGTGTTAAAGCAACGGATGTCGTGTCGCAGGGACTTCCATATTTGTCAATTGAGCTGCCTGTAGTTTTCAGCATTAACGGAGGTCTGCAGTGCCATAGATCGACGTTTTGCCATAAGGTCGAGAGTGTGGACCGACAGTTTTTGAGGTCTATTTTTACGGCCAGGCCTAAAATACTTAGACCCCACCGTTTGAACAGTTTCCACAAACCCGTTGTTAATTTCGTCCACTGTAACGCAATTTTCTAAGCAATCAAAGCGGTTTGACAACTCGAGTTGAAAGCTCTCGGGATTTTGGATATGGGCACGAGTAGGTCGGAGCGTGGACTTCATCAGGCGGGATCTTTCGAATTTGACATTTATATTCAATATACCTCGAACCATTCGGTGATCGCTACCGGTTTTCACCCTGTTGATCACGGAGACATCATTGAATAACCGTCTCTTGGAAGTCATGATGAAGTCAATCTCGTTTCTCGTGAAGCCATTGGGACTCAACCAGGTCCACTTCCTTTGAGGCGGCTTCTGGAAGAAAGAGTTTTCAAAAAGTATAGAAGTTCATTTGTGCAATATAAGCTTATAAATTTCATTTTTCGTCGATCCGCTTCTAAATAATTAAAATAAAACGCCTATGGCATTGTTTGCTTGGTTCTAAACTTGTAATGTATTAGTAAAGTTTCGAGACGGAAAGTTTACACCACGTTGATTTGTCAGCTAATGAACTTTTGGGCGTGTGTTTTAGAATGTACCCACCGAGACTTCCATTGTGTGTGACGTATGTCTATAACAAAGTTTTCTGAAATTTACAGAGTTTATAGCTTCTAGGTTTTCGTAGAGATAATATTATTTTGATGGGGACAACGGCCTTATGAAAACGGGTCCTCGTTTCAAGGGTCTGTTTAATTGTAAGTACTGCTAAGGATTTGTTAATGAGTTTTCTCGCTGTGTCAAGTTGAACCTATGTTCTCCCAAATTTTCTGAAAGTAAATTCTAGGAAAACGCATATTTTAACGTTTATTTTAATATATTAAAAAATATTTGCACTATTATTATATTTAAAAAACATATACACTGAGATCTGAGTAGTTGGCACACAGCGTGAAGGTGACCAAGCCACCGGATCCAAGTGCTAAAGGTATATAAAATGACGTCAGCAAAATGCCATCAAAATGGTTCTGGCGCATTCGGGCCCGTGTAGTTAGTACTAAATGTATTAATGACTTAAAAACTATAATTTGAGTCAGAAGCAAAACGCTGAAGCCAATTCTCAAAAAATACATAACCGTAACGCTTGGTCGTTCTCTTTCTCTGTGTACTTGGGTGGATGTAAAATTTAGAATGACCTTAGGTTAGCACTCCACTCGATAGCCGGATCGTGTAAATAAATGTTGGAACCTCGGCGAGCCGACGGAAGATTTACATTTGAAATGCGGCCCGCAGTTTTATTGCCTTTTTAGGGAAGGTGGATGCATGACCAAGGCCGAGATTTATCCGACGTTATTTTTAATGCCTACGCCGAGAAACGTTGCGTTTAAGAACATTATTTACCTTGTGCTGTATATCTTACGTATGTGTTTAACCTTTGTGCCGTAAAGCTGAGATTTTAAAGGACTGCGGGTAAGGATAAGGGGCAATGTGATGTTTAAAATAAAATAAAAGTTGAATGTTGAATACGTGTGTTAAGATAATTCGCATCAAAACACTTATTATTACACATATTATGATGATCCAACTTATGTAATCAGCAAATTACGTGTAACTGGAAAATTCTTAAGACAGATAATTTACAGTCTATAGTAATATTACTTTGAAGATCGACCACTAAGCGGCCGGTACTGCAGCGATGCTGCAAAATATAATGTCATTCTATACTCTACCATAAAATAAAATCTGCTTGAGGATACAGCAATATTACAAAGCAACAAAGACACAGCATAATTACTTCAAAGTAACGATCGCTTACAAACTAAAATATAGAAGAGAAAAGCAGAAAATGTTTTTATCGTTCCATTTTGTCAAAGAAAATATAAGAATGAATTTGCACATAAGCATACACAAAATGAAAAATATAATTTTGTGAGCACAATGAGCGACATGTATTTTCTGAGTAAATCTTATTACAATAATGTCTCTAAAATATTGCAATCTTTTGAATAGCTCGTGATGTTATAATACCCGAGAGTTGAAAGATAAAATGCTTGCGTTAATCTTAGAGATTTTCTATTAAAACTATTCCTTTTTCTTATAAATCTCCTGGTTCTGCTGAGGGTGATAAAAAGTTTTTTCTAGTTGGAAAATCGGATTAATTTGTCGTTAGTGCTATAACTAAGTCATGGTTCCGGCAATCGCAGAAAAAACGATAGGTTTGGGTTAATTTGTCTGGGCTACGTTTTGGTTATCATAGTGGATCTTTTAAGTTTTCACTTTGAAAGAGGCTTTAAGCGTAATGAACCAATATTGAAATAAAAATTTAGCAAGTATATTTTTTACTGAATACATACCTAGTGCATACGAAATCAAGATAAAATACACTACATGCTTCATTCTAAAATACATTGGAAAGAAACTTAACAAACACAAGTACCATTCGCACTTGATTCTCGCATAACGACTCGGCATTTTTCTTTCCTAAGCAATGTTGACTTCCGTAAGACCCGAACAGAGCGATTTGCTGCTTTGTTGTTCGTAATGCGTGTGATTTCGGAGTGAAACCCCATTATGAAGTATGCTTTATTTTTTCTTACGCGACTTTGCTCAAGGGTGTGTTCTTGGTCCCATTAGTTATGTAGTTCGAAATCATAACTTATGTAGGTAGAACCTTTTTGTTGATACGGAAATGACTAATTTTTAATATTCTATATTGCAAAGACAAAACGAAGTACAAATTGCGGACTTAATGTTTTAAATCGTTCTCTATCAGCCAACCATTGAGCGAGGAAAAACAGTTGAGACGGCGTAAAGGAACAAAAAAGGGTCATTTACTTTTTGACATTAAAAATAAATACCTTTTAATGTAAGTACTCAATGATGATAGCGCCATTGTTAATTCGTTCATTCCGTATTCTCCGTATTTCCATATTCATAGCAATATTCAATCATTTGTTGTATCAACCTTCCAAGAAATCCTTTAATGGATTCGTTAAAACGGACGAACATAATAAATAACACGACTGCCAAACAAAAAATAAAGCTGATATGTCTGTGGCTGTATATGTTGCTGTCTCTTATTAATTTTCATCTTTTGAATATTTTTCATTCAATTGAAATTTGACTAAAAATAAAATATGTTTTTACATTTTCCATGGAGGTATAATTAGAAAAAGCAGGGCTTTGTTGTCTTGTAAAAAAATATAGTATTTTACGAATCCATGTGTACTTGGTATCTTTACTTTTTGAGGCAGATTGAACGTGATACAATACGTTTATTTATATACCTACTTTTTGCGATTGGCGTAAAAGATGTAGATTGCAAGAGACGTAATAGCTCCACAGTTATGCTACGACATTTCTAGTTGCAGGTATTCATAGCGTAAAATTGACTTTCAGTTCTCAGGAACCATTGTCTGAAGTCCGCCACGAAGCAGGAAATGCAAGCGGATACTTGCATTTTTATCTTACAAACTTAAGTAAAGTTAGCTATGTAAACGACTTCACACCGAGGAGCCGGCTGGCTTTATCAGAAGCAGATGTTCGTGCGCTCTGCTCGGCCTCTATTTGGTTTACAATTTAGTATGCAAATTGTGGACTTCGCATTTGTAAGTACTCGAAACCGAATTAAAGGCTTCCCGCTTCATGAAATCTTTGAAACTAGCGTATATTGCGTTAGACAGAAAATTTGAGTGTTGCTGCCGGGCTTATTTACGTCGCTGAGAATAGAATTGCTTTTAATATTCAAATGTGTTTTGTGATTAGCGCCACCGCGTGTTTAGTCCTGCGAGTTTGGAGACGCCTATACTTTCATGTTATAATCAGGATATACAAAATATTTGGCTGTACTTACTGGCTGATAGTAGACTTGAATAACAAATATTGAGCAAGATTTACTGTTGCTGCGGCTTATATTAATAATTTCTAGGTATTTGGTTGAAAAAATCGTCCAAGTGTGAGTTTGACTCGCACACGAACGGTTCCGTATCTTGTAGTTATGTTATCACTTTTGTGCCCTAGTAATGCAAAACATGATATTGAGATTGCCTTAAAAGATGTGATTGGACTAAAATGACAAATCATTTAAAATTATGTGACAAAACCGGTTACATCTATTGATAACGCTAACTCACAATTTTCATATTTTTACAGCTAAAAGAGTCCATCGAAAACAGTATTTGACTACAGCTTCAGTATAATATCGTTACGCGTTTTTGAGGTAAACATTTTGCAGGCGAAAATTATCATGACAATAAATTGTGGCTTTTTTAAGGTTTATGGGCTACAATCTCTGTAATGTATAATATACATATATCTGTGATGATTTTTGTACTTAGATTCAATCAGTAGCCTCTTGTAATCTTAACTCCTCATAATAACAGTTAATGATATTTATATTTATATAAAATCGAGTATTGTTACTTTATCGAATAACGTTATCGCTATTTAATAATGGCAACACTGGCTGCCCCTTCTTATTTTCTGACTTGCGAAGTGCACTCGAAAGGCGAGGCAGTCTAGTGCTGATCGCCGAAGCGAAAGGTTAAGGGAAGGAACCTATGTTAAAATATAGTTATAATTATTGATGTGGCTAGAGATAGTGATTTGTATCAATGATAAGTGTGTTGATCGAATAAAGAACTTTATAAACTCAACCAAGTTTGATTCACGACAGTTCAGAAGCGAGAAGAAATCTACAGCCCACAAAAGGTATGTACTATTATTTTCAAATGATAAGAGCAAGTAATATTATTTAAGAAAATTTTCTTGAAGATAACGCCATAAATACCACGATAGGATAGCATTGGTTGGGATAATATTCTGCTGCGGTTGAACTGTAGCAATATTATCCTGATTTAATCATGTTAAGTTTCTAACTGATCGTTTGGTCAAGGCTACTCCTTGATAATGATCTGTGGTGACTAATACGAGTATGCTCATAAGCAAAGTAGGTAGGTAACAAATTGTCGGGCTAGCCCTAGGTTGTTCTTAATATGAACTGGGCCTATGCTAACTCGACGCAGTCGTGCTAAGCTATCATCAAATCATTTGGGCAAGGCTACCCTTTGCTAATGGTATGTGAAAGCTAAATGCGCGATTTATTAAATTGGGTCAACTACGTAGGCATGTTTAACAAAATATTATAATTTTTTTTTCTCATAATTATCGGGGTAGTGTTAGGTTGCATTGGTTGGGATAATATTTTGCTGCGGTTAAGCTGTTGCACTATTATCCTGACTAAATTGTGTTACGTTTCTAACTGACCATTTGGTCAAGGCTACTCCTTGATAATGTTCAGTGGATACGAGACACGAGTACGTGCAACTAAATAGCTAAATATAATAAATGACCTCAGTAGTTCCTTCATCCTAATAGGAAATACGAAAATAAATCCGTATTAAATATTATCATGTCACTGCCTATTGTAGGTAGCTATGTTTAGTTGATTGAGAATAACCGTTCAAAATAACTGTTCTAGGGCTAATATTTTTGTGTTCATAAATAATTATACAGTAAAAAATCTTTATTTCAGACTTTGCATTCATAATTTGTTAACAGACTTATAAACTATGTTAGTGAGTTCAAGAACTGTGTGTTTTAATCAATTGTGTTAAATTTCAACCAATTCAATCCAATTTAATTATTAATATTCGAATCATTTCTTATTTCAATTCAATTTCGTTATATGGCATGAATTGAGTGCCCTTTAGGGTATTTACACCCATTGATTATGTAAGTGAGTTAAACAATACTGAGTTTTTTTTATTTATTTAACTGAGTTCAATTTAAGCTAACTCAAGTAAATTAAATTAGAATATTTTTTCTTTCACTTCATTTGATATGACTGGATATAAAGGCATTTTAAGGTAAATGCCTTATTGCCAATTCAACCCAATTTGAATTCATATACATTTTAATTTTATTAATATACATTCGTACTCATTCAATATATAACTTGAAATAAAGGCCATAGTGTCAGATTTTACAAAGAAGTTTTAGCGGCCAGGTGTGTCGCGTGGGCCAAGTGCGTCCTTAAGTAGCGGCCAGGTGTGTCGCATGGGCCAAGTGTGTCCTTATGTAGCGACCAGGTGTGTCGCGTGGATTAAGTGTGTCCTTAAGTAGCGGCCAGGTGTGTCGCATGGATCAAGTGTGTCCTCAAATAGCGGCCAAGTGTGTCGCGTGGACCAAGTGTGTCCATAGTTCTGTACATTTTTTTTATTCAAAAGCAGTAGTAGTGGCCAAGTCAGTCAATCAATCAATCAATTAAATTCATGTATTGTGGAATACATGTACATCAGTTATGTATACTAGCTATGTATTTTTCTCGATTAGATCGGGCTATTTGTGCCATGAAGAAGCTATATATGTTTTACAAAAGGTCAAGTCTAACTGTGAATTCTTTTACTAGAATTTTTCATTAGCAACGGTCATGTGAGCCATATAGGCGCACTTACTTGCGTTCAGGATTATTTGCAACATTGTTCCTTTACTAAAATTATGCTCTAATAAATGAAGATATGGCTCCATAGTAATTAGGTTTAAAGACATTTATTGTCATAAATACATACAGTTCATTTACAAAGATAATTATTTAAACCATAACTTAGTAAATAATTACCATATCCAAAGTATGATTTTGTTGATAACAACACTAATGCTGGTATTCTTTTTCTTCCGAGGTGATGAGACTAAAGAGCACGAGACCAAACCAGGCTGGTTGGGCCTCAAAAGACGAAAGAGCTCGCGATCGAGGTTGAGGACATCGACATCTTCTAAGGGAAGTCACAAATCAAAAAGTACTATTTCGGCGTCACCAACGCTCGAAGCCGTCGAGTCACCTGAAATTACCGTTTCACACAATCCGAAGTAACTGTTTCGCTCCGATCACAAAGAGGAAAAAATAACAACTACTATGTTTTAACTGTAGTATATTCATTCACTGGATAAGTCCTTGTACACACAATTTTAATATTTTTCGCGGAGGTTTATCTTGATTCCCGACGTTTTAACCATTGCAGCGTTCGTGGTCGCGAGTAGGCTAGGATGTTATTTATCATTTACAAAAGAAAAAAAATATCATCACTTCTTCTTAGTAGAATGGGTTATTTTGTTACGATTGAGTACAGAATTTTGAATATATGTACAGTCGACAGCACATCAAATTACCCACTTTTGTTGAAAACTTAACCTAAGATACTGCAGTTTTTACCTTGACGTGCTGTTTTCCGTACAACTGATAATTTTGGTAAACGCATAAACATCAGAAGCCCTTTTCACCGTCTTGTATGAGATCACTGTCAATGCTTTAATTAAAAATAAATTAGTGTAATATTCATTTTTTAAACGCTCCCACAGACCTAATCTTATACTAAGTTGACTTTGCGAAAAATACCGCGCATTTACCACGATCATGAGAAAAATATACCTATTAGCATACGATGTCAGTAAATTCTTACTTGAATTAACGTCGTGACTTACTTCAAAACAAAGATTTGATTAATTCATTGACGCGGTAATTTTAATGTTGGGTTACTTAAACGCCATTAAAGTCGCGTAACGCGTTACAATGCAGTTCGTTTATACAACATTCATAGAAAATACCCTTACTTCCTTTATATAAATTGTTCTGTCGTTTTAACCATACTAGAACTGTAAAGAGTAGCAGATTCCGTTGCAATTTTGACAGCGCAGTTAACCGCCAAACTTGTAAGACATAAAATGTATATAAAAAGTTTATCAATTATCATTTATTTGATGAAAGAAATACACAGTAGATAAATAATTAATGACAAACTTAACATCGCTCGCTACATGTGCACACCCGGTAGGGTACAGCAAAGTAAAGCAATTTTATAGGTGAGTTTTACCTGTTAATAAACTGTGGAGTAATTATATTAATTTTGGAACAGATGGTCCTATACCTATACATATTAATATTTATTTATGACTACTATAAATATTAAGGAACCAAATAACTTACTACACAATATTTCTGTAATACTGCACAAACAATAGAAAAATATATAATTGAAATTATACATCAAGAATGAGCTTAGGTAGCTATACTTTACTTTTACTTATTAAATAACCTTCCTATAAGTACTCCTGACTAGTAGACAGTCAGTTAAATTAATGTATCCTCAATGTCTATATAAATTTGTTTTAAATGACATTGTTTATCTATAAATCATTACTCCGACGATTTGTAAAAACATTTTTTTTGTGATATTATTTTTATACTTATTGTCTCTTAGCACTTTTATATATATACGTCTGTCTAGTTTTCGCTCAATTTAGTACTTATGTAAGAGACGAAAGGCATTGTCGCGGGTCAGGGTGCCCTTAAAGAATAATATTTTTTTGTTAGGAAAAATAAAATCGTATGCAGGCCAGTTTTCAAAAAAAAGGGTCTTCTTTCTATTTTATTGTTTGATGCTCTGTTAAAATATTATCACTTATAACGAGGTGACCTTACATAATGTACTAAGCATTGACTTGAAAAGAAATATATTTTCATTTATGAATATTATATTGACGCCAAACACGACGTTTGCTCTGCAATATGCTTGGCTTTGGAATAACTAAAGACGCATCGCAATACATTTAAATGGGGACTAGGGACGTCTACACGCCAAAACGTCAGCGTAAATAGGAGACCGTGATCTCATAGGTCAATTAATAGATAATTATGCACAAAGGCTTTATTTCAAAACTAGTTTTTATTCTACTTCCCCACTTTGATATTTTTCTGTATTCTTGGCAATATCATGCAGTTTATTCTTTTTTACATGTAACAGCATATCGTTGAGTTTACTTTGCTGAGTAAATTGTATTCGTGGTAGGGTTTAATTATTAATGTCATTTGACTATTAAATCTAATCTCAATTCTATTTATATTAATTGTATAATGATTAATAAAGTGAAGTAGGTACTTGTTCCTACTACTAAATTAAGACCACACCTTCATGTACTGTTCGTTAATAATTAACAAATATGATTAATATGGGCCCTGAAATATTGATTTTTTCTCATCCGAACACACATAATATTAGGGAAAGTTAAACTACAAAGTAACATTTTATGTGAACAATAAATTGTAAGATCATAAGAGATTCTATAAATAATAATAATGATCCCTTAAATGTCTGTATCTCCGTAAACAGTATTTATAAGGCATTGAGAACAGACATTAAGGTAACCATTCAATTCCAATAAAAAAAACCAAAACCACATAACAGCTTAATTCTTCTCGTATGACTTTAAGTGCTAAGATTCATAACTTTCATTGATATGCGCCACGCAAATTACGAAATTTAACTTTTTTAAAGTTATCTAAGTTGCTTCAATAATTCTTGATTATGTTCTCCACGATTAATAAGTGACATTTATTTTGGATGCTTTAGTGACTTTCTAATATCTTTCTCAATACATAGTTTTATACATGACTCAATATGAAAAATTCAAATCATGAGACTGTGTTTCAGAAAGGAACTTTTGTTTTAACCTGATTATTTTATTTACCTTATACATATCATTATACAAATTGTGAACTATTATCATATTGCTGGATATGTGATTGGTGTCCAATTAATTTGTCTTTTACTGACTTGACTAATTTATTACTTTTTAAATGAACTGTTTATGTAGATAAGGTATCTTTTAAGTTAGGATCGTTTATATGTCACACACTTAAAACTACAATAGGTTACCTATACATTTTCATTCATTCGTCAATTTAAAAGTCAATTTAGTTAGATTCTTGCCATATTGTTATCTTAAAATCTGATGTTTTTTTTTTTAAAATCTTGTTAAGTATATTAGAAGATAATACTGTAATAAAATAAAATAAATATGGCTTCGATAAATGACTTTTTGTCATTCATAGACAGGAGTAAAAAAAAAAGATTAGTCAAATTAATAGTAACGATTGTTATCATAAGTATAATAACATAACCATTCTTAACTTATTAGCCTGTAGAACGAAGTAACTATGAAACTATAGGTACATAATAGATTATGAACCCGGTTACATAAAATGTATAAAATGTTCGTTGCCACAAGTCTTATAAGGCAGGTAAGCATGCAAAGTATAATCAATCTAAAGATTCAATAGATCAATCTATATTGGTCAAAGCTACAGCAACTCAAGTCAACCAAAAATAGGTTATAATTATCAAAAGAACTAGAAATGTGATAATTGTAATTAATTAAACTTAAATGCCGAATGTGATGATTTTCTAATGTGTACGCTAAAGTAAACTTAGAATTACTAAGTTAGCCCAACAGCTTAATTTTTATTGCTTATAATATGATAAATGTAGTATGCTGTAGTAGTATTAATATAAATACGCCATTGTAAATATTTTTAAAAATGCACCAGGAGGTGCATTAGGTCGGATGGCCGAATGTGATGATTTTTGTACTTAGATTCAATCAGTAGCCTCTTGTAATCTTAACTCCTCATAATAACAGTTAACGTTATTTATATTTATATAAAATCGAGTATTGTTACTTTATCGAATAACGTTATCGCTATTTAATAATGGCAACACTGGCTGCCCCTTCTTATTTTCTGACTTGCGAAGTGCACTCGAAAGGCGAGGCAGTCTAGTGCTGATCGCCGAAGCGAAAGGTTAAGGGAAGGAACCTATGTTAAAATATAGTTATAATTATTGATGTGGCTAGAGATAGTGATTTGTATCAATGATAAGTGTGTTGATCGAATAAAGAACTTTATAAACTCAACCAAGTTTGATTCACGACATATCTGTAATAGGAGTTTTCGGTACAATCTTTTACACAAAGTTTTTCTTGTACAAGTTTTGTTATTATTATGTTGATTTAAGTAGAAAGCTTACGACTAAAAAACGCATTCAAATTTAAAATATCTGTAATAGAAACTGAAATTAAATTACAAATAGAATCTGATGTACTGGGAAAAAACCCGCAAGTTCTAAGATAGGCGGTGTCGTCGCTTAACCTCCGAGCTATCGTGAAAAAAATTTCATTTTGTGTGCATGCCTATTTGTATTGGTCTGGGTGTTTTCTATGTATATCATGTATGTATTTACAAACAAAAAGTATTTAAGTATTATATCCGTTGTCTGGCACCCATAACACAAGCTTTGAGTAGCTTACTTTGGGACTAGATGGAGATGTGTGGGAATGTCCAAAGGATATTTATTATTTATTTATTTTAAGGATAATACTTATCCGACTGAATAAGTATAAAACGACCGATGTAATTGCTAACAAATAGGTGACCTTTTCAAATTAGGTGTTTTGTATTAGATTCGACAAATATTTCTTATCTGAAGCTGATTAAATTGGGACTCAATCTAATGAAGTTTTCGCTCCATTTTACAGTCTTAAAATACATAATAACATTGTTTCTAAAAATTAAACCTAGCCTTAGCTAGATCACTTTTTATCCTCCGAAACCCCCCTAAATACAAAATATAATGAAAATTCTGGATCCGTTTCCGAGATACAGGATATTATATCATACATATAGACAAGAATCGCTCGTTTAAAGAATAAGACAAAAATGTATGTTCATGATTGCAGGATTTTAGCTGAAAGCAAAGTTAATTAATTCAGAGTCTTATTATTTCAGACTGTAATTTGCTTAACTTCAAGAGTTGGTAAATAGTGTTCACGGTTCATAACAGGTTTTTATTTGATGAAATGATAATAGAAAGAGGTGGTTGTATAAACTCTACTTTATGTATGAATACGAATGATAACTAAAGAAGTTTTCGGTACAATCTAAATGTTTAAAGTTTTTTTACTGTTTTAATAAAAGTAGAAAGAACATGATTAATAAATATTTATATCATGGCACAAAATAAATTGCCAGTCGCTATTAAAAATAACGTGACGTGAGTATATACGTAGAGTCTAATTGTTAGTAATAATATATTGTTAGTATTTTCTCAATATGTGGTTTAGAGATCATGTGTTCTCATATCTTCAGATGGTCTTCATACGCATTGAAATATATATTTCAAGAGCTGATTTGTCTGAGATCTATTTTGTTCTTCAATTAACTCCGCGCCAAGAAGTTCTTATGATTTGTAAAGCTCACGCGATTTTACGCTCATATTCCCTTGAGCACGTAAGTTTAGTTATTTAAACTGGAATTATCTATTTTCATTTTCAAACAATTTTTAATGATTATGAGGTACAAAGCTAGATAATGGAAATTGATCAGTTGAGGTATATAAGTTTGGAGTCAATGCCACCTAAACACTAAATGAAAATCACTGGCACACACGACACAAAAACGGGCGTCACTGTAAACAAAAGAAGACGCGATACGCAAGTGATTTAGCTCTTAAGGTGGTGATGCTTCAGTGACTTAGGTTCGTGTTTTTTCATTTTACGAAGGTGGAAGGCTACATCGTTACTTGCCGTCATATGAGGACTAACTAGGGAAGAATATTATTTATATTAGGTCGGGAAAATTTCTTTCTTCACATTTTATATGAAAATTCTAATCATTTGTTCGTATGTTTATTATATTCAGATTTAGTAAATAACATTTAGTATGACATATATTTGCTATTTTGTGAGTAGTGACATAAGTACCCATTCTCATAAAATAGCAACATACTCACAAAATATAGTCCATTAAAATTTTCTTTGAATCTATGGATTTTCCGATTGACAAAACACGTCCAGTAATTTTTTTTGTGATCTTTTGATGTTAACCTAAAACTGCCTTCCAATTTTCGAAAAGACCAAAATAGGCGGGATTCTGAAGATGCAAAGTCAGGAACATAATAATTATGGTGGTACACTAACTTCCCCCAGTCAAACTATCTTACTTGTTGCTAAGAGGTTGTAGATGTGTGATCTAGCTTTATTGCGATAAAATATGAAATCTTTTAATCTATTTCGGCTGCTTTCTTTTAAATTCTTGCTTAAATATCATTAACTGTTACCAGTTAAGATCCTAACTATGGTTTTCCAGGCGGTAATAAAAAAAACTCATAACAAAGCGAAACCTTCCTATGTTCTGAACACGCTTCAGTAGGTTTCTATCAGTAAACCACTACCACTACTGAATACAACGAAAAAATATATTCAGCACCCAAATGTATAGTGTATCCAGGTTATATCCAGCTTATCCAGTAAATGTCAAATGGGCTTAAACACACAGTTTAAGTGTGGTGGTGCTTCTTTAAAATCATAATTCCTGGACTGAAAACAAACAATCCGATACAACCTACTCTCTCTCTAACGAGTATTTACACCGCTTAAAAAGTCCATTAATGTAAAAAAAAAAGATTTATAATATATATTTGGTAACATTAAAAATGTCTTAAGATTATTCAGTGCATTTGATTATTTTATCCGAAAGAGAAACAAATTTAAAAACCAGCCAAGTGCGAGCACTGAGGGTTCCGTGCCAATTTTAACTGAATTAGGGAATCCACTTACTTCCACTTAGCTAAAATATAACTTTGTTTTTCTTAGTATTTGTTTGTATAATATGTATGTTATGTTTGCGGTTGTTGAAAATGTGCTATATCTCAACAACTAATAGTTCGATGCCGTCCAACCCGATTTTTGTTGGAAGTGTTTGATAAGATCTACATCATGTATTTTTTCACGGGGACGTCAATTTTACCACTGTGTAAGCGTCTGTCTATCAAACGTTAGACTTTAAAAGAAAATGGTTATAAAAATCTCCATGTCATTTCAAATGACCTATCCATAGACCCGTGACCCTGCACATAGGTTTGAAAAAAAATATCGGCTTTAGTTTCATGTATGGAAGCCGGGGGGCCCCCTTCCTAAATATTTTTTTTTTATTTTTATCGTAAAGCGGTTCACCTTTCAAATTAAAAATTTCAACAGTGTGATGCTTATAGTTGTGGAATAAAGAAGCTGTGACATACGGACGGACAAATAGACAGACAGACTTGGAAAAACTATAAGGGTTCCGTTTTTTGCCATTTGATGACGGAACCTTAAAAATCTAGAAATGTCATTCTATACAAAGTGTTGTTTTGGTTAGCGTCGAGCAACTCAAGGGTGGTTGTACAAACGATACTGTTGCCAAAAATATATTAAAAGAATATTTTAAATGAAAAAACCCACAAAATCAATTTATTATTGCGATGCAGCGAGCGAGTCAAAACTACAAACACCAAGTCGCCTCTTCGTAGCTTACTGGCTACGTCGTAGTATTTCATAGACACGCGCTAGATATGCCCGAAGATGCAAGTTTCCCCATCCGTTTTTTTTTTTTAGAATGTAGAGTAGAGGTTTTCTTTTATTAAACTTGCATATATTTTAAGTTTTTTGTAATAATATCTAATCTCCGAATTCGATGTCACTGACCAAAACACCCTGTGTTTCAATTTATATTTTGGAAATATACCTTTTTTTGGTGACATCAAAACCAGACATTAACTACAAGAGCAGCTAGAGATATCCGATTACATGTTCATACCTACCTTATGCGAAAAGACTTATTCCTCGATTTATAGTATTATTTAATCGATATTATTATAACTGCATAAAAGATAACAAGAAAATATTAATAACCCCACCAAATTTTAAACCAAATGAAACGCCACAATCGCCACGCCAATGGACTATAACACTACATGACAATTATATGGTAAACCACGTAAGTACTATAATATTTGAATAGGTGGCAATTTCAGGACATAAATTGTGGGAACGATCGGCGCCATTCCCCTTACGTTAGGTCATAAAAACATCATGAATTGGGTGAACGAAATTCCGAGGTATCTTATCCCTCATATGATATGTAAGCCTATGAAGGTTTTTATGTAAATATTAAATAGCCGTAGAAAGGGGTTGTAAGTTTTTGTTGGTTTCAATAAATTTTATCAAACAACTCTCATCTTTACCAACTGGAATGAGTTAACGATGTGAGATTTATCTTGATATAAAAATCAGAAAAGTACCAGCTGTACTGAGGAATTGTTACAAAGTTACTATGGAAACTGTTATGACCCTACAAAAAAATATATAGAGCCAACCTTGTATTCACGATAGAAGGTACTGAAAAGAAAGTCTTGAGTAGAAAGTATTGATGATAAAATTTCAAATAAGATAATTTAATTATACAAACAGCGCAAAGCGTTAGTACACCTACGCATTCGCAAGCGGCAGCGATACGGCTGAAAGATATCGACAAGGATGGGACTATCACCTCAAACTTTGTTACCGCGACAAATAGCTTAATGCGGATTTCGCTTGCCGAATGCGATTGCGTTGGTGTTAAAACGGCGTAAAACATAAAATATAAACAATCTCAAGATAGTTTTACAGTTAACAGCTACTCGATCAAGTCGCTTAAGTTTACCTCCCTCCCATTCGGTCGTCGGAGTAAAACTGATCATATTAAAGATAAAATTTTAAGCGCAGGTCCTCAAGTTAGTTGGAAATTCACGTTTTATCCATTCATCCATCATGCTCAAGCGCCGGTCCTTCACGACAGCATGACGTATCTCATATGTGAGTCGAAATCGGCAAAATTCTAATGACTTAGGCATTAAAATTAAGTACGGTAACTAAATGACTTTTATATAACTGTAGAAGTTTAACCTGTTTATACTCTACTCATAAAATACGATGCGATACAGTTCGAGATAAAAGTAATCCCTTTTTTTGGTGAAAACAAGTGAAGTTTTTATTACTGCATAAGTAGGTACTAAATATTTTTTTCTGTTATTTGTGTAATTTGCAATTGGAAACTGTGCAAATAGCTCAGTTAAAATTAAAACATTTTTTTTTGTTAAACACGTGATTATAAAATAATACGAGAATTATTAATTCCATCGAGCAGCTTTCACGTTTCACGGACATTTAAATGCACCCACGACGTGGTTTTGTTTGTATTGTAGAGGTGTTAGGTTACATTGTTATTAAGGTTCCGTTTAAACGAGACGACAAAATCTCTGTCCGTTATTTGAGACAAAATCTCGTTAAGCGTATCGCACGGACTCCAGGGAAGTATTTCTAACATGAGTATATACTTTGAGGTGGTAAACGCAAACAGTTTAGAAATTTGCTTATTTCGTCGCTCTGTCAGTATTTTTCCCCTCACGACGAAAACCATTGAAGATAAACTACCTTATCAAAATAATTCGACTTGATTTTTTACTGAAGTTTAAATATAATATGTTGAATTTAAAATGTATGCCAAGCAAGTTACATTATTATGATACGAGGGTGACGTATATTTTACCTTAGCCGCAAAATATCTCCCCCTTCCCCCCTCCATCCTCTAACTTTTTAACGAAACAAGTGTCAATTTTGAAAAATATGCACGATCTTGTGCATTACAAATACTTTCAACGAAAATTGTGGAATTTTGGCTAAGTGGCTGTAAGTGGAACCCTAATTTAGTTAAAGTTGGCACGAAACTCTCAGTGCGCGAGTCCGACTCGCACTTGGCCGGTTTTTGGTAAGCAGTGAAATAATGGTGATTGTTGTATCTGTCAATTTAAGGTAAAATGTTGAAAAACAGAGATTAGTTCATGGTTTAAAATATTAGTCCGTTAATATCTATGTTTATTCCATTTATCTGGAACAGGGTAATCTAGACGTCTTACACAGTGTTAGAGACCGCAAAGCTTTTAGACAATAACATTCCCATTTGGGGTACACTAAACAGCTGGGGAAGCATTAAAATATCTCTTTGCCACATTTTAGTTCTAATGAATATGCGCTCTGTTCGCTGAAAAGTTTTTGATGCAGTAATTTGCGGTTTGAAATGTAGACGGCTGGCCGCTTTGCGTAGTATGCTCTCATCTCACGCACTTTATGAGTTATATAATGTCACTTAAAAAAAAAACAGTGTGTCCAGGCAATCAGTGATAAAACTTTTAGGACAATATCTACGATTAATTTTATTTCACACCACAAATGGGTGGTCAAATCCAACAACCCCACCATACTGCAATGAGTTTTCTGTTTATTTTCACAAAAAATACCTAACCCCTGCAATTTACGGCGGTTTAAGTCTTACGTCGCGTAGAAGCTCGTTTTTGGTGTTATTATACAAAAAAGTTGCGGTGTAAATAATCATTAAAAAGACGCTTTCAAATGACTCTAGTTTTTAAGTGCCGAAAGTATTTTCTTTTACAGTGTTTTTAACATTCAGGAAATTCATTCATAAATAGTACCAAAATGAGACCTTAGGCATACTTTTTATTATTTCATAAACTATTTGAGCTTTTTCACGAATTGATCAATCACTGATTTCGGTATATTACTTCAAGAGTTATTTATTGAGTTAAAAAGAGTCTTAAAAGCCCCTGTAGCCTGTGGACCCACATTAAAGGGGTGCCTCGGCGAACTTAAGGCTGCCCGAAGGCGCATCGGACCGGTACGATGGTCCAGTTTACGGGATTCTCACTATGTGTGTCACTAGCTAGATACCACGTTCATTGGCGTTGTTAGGATATTGTAGCGCTTTCTGCGGGCTCCTAGTCACTGCCCTGTCACTGTCACGTTAGGCCTGCAGTGTGGCCGGGGCCAGATAGCAGTAATACTGACTGTTACTGACTATACGTACTAGACTTAAAAGGCAGCCAATCTACCATTTTTAATAGGAAGCTGAAATAAAATATGAACCTTTTTTTATTCATAAAACCCTTTATTAAAGTTTTAAATCTTAAAAGAAAAGATGACTGAAATCTGATGATTGTTTAAATTTAATTATTTTTTAAAGCTTTGATATATTCAAATATAAAATGGCTTCGTGTATTTGATTATATATATACATATATATATATATATATATATATATATATATATATATATATATTCATTGTCTGTTCTCTAATAATAAGAGAATGAATGGACCGATTTACATAGTTTTTACTTTATTGTTATACTAATGGTGTGAGTAAGATAGATATAAGAAGAAGAAGAAAAATTTTAATAACATGTGAGTCATGATGGGTGCACCATTTCGTCGACAGAAGCGATATAAAGAAAAGCAAGTGAAATTAAGTGTCAAGAAATCTTAAGCCGATACAATTAAATTTTACTCTTGGATTGAAAGAAGATCCTCGGTTGCATTATAATTTAATACAAAGACACAGTTTAAATATAATCACTTAAAACGATTTGAAAGAAAGAAAGAAGAAAGAAAATACATTTATTCAACTCAAATACAGTAATAAAAACACATATACAATAAACAGACAAACACACACATTTATTTAACATCAATATCGAGAGCGAGTCGAAAAGGTACCCTCTCAGCATTAATCGTGGCCGCAAAATGCAGGCCGCGACACTGATTTTCAGAGGGTGCCGGGTGTGGATATAGATAAAACACAATAACTAAACAAAAAGAAAAGAATAACATAATACATACGAAAATAAACAAAAACAAAATAATAAAACATTAATATTTCTAGATTAAACGTATGAAATAAGAAAAAAATATATAATAAAAGAATAAAATTAAAATAAAACGGCATTGCAAGCGCTTACTTAGCTGCAAGCGCTTGCAAGCGCCTTCGACATTCAAGGCGAAACGGAACGCACCGGCGAGTATGCGAAACAAACAAAAAAAAAACAAAAAAGATGAAATGTCAAGCGTCAAGTGCTACATATCTATGATATGATCTGTGGAGAAAACTACGTCTCATCCGGTCCTACCGCCACGCCCTGTCTTTCTGCAAAAGATTTCGTTTTTGCCACGTTAATTATGTACGACACGTTGACATTGAAAATTCGTGCATCATGGGTATGTGGAGTAACTGGGTGTTGCAAAGGTGACAGGCCATTCTGTTCGCTCAGCGACAAAGCAGAGTAAAATAGCGACCACAACGCAACATGGACAAAAATGCCGACGCTGACTCCGCAAAGCTAAAACTCGTGTGCGAGAATGGGTCCATTGTGTGTGGAGGGCTGACTATGCAGATGACTTCTCCCCGGAATCGTTGTCCCCTGGCATGACGCGCATTCATTGTTTGTAAGTATACCTGTGCTTTTCGTCATCATATTGGATTTTCAAAAGGTGTTTTTTCAGGTTCTTTTTGAATGTTTGTTTTGTGTTTAGGGTGCGCAACGGCGGGGGCAGAGTGTTCCAGCATCGAGTAGCGACGAATTTAAAGGAACCCCGGAATGCGACTGTACGATGTCTCGGGGTCAGGAAGACGTTGGTGCACACCCTTCTCCCACGTCCATTTCCACCTCGTGCCCATACCAAGTCCTCGTGTAAGTAGCGTGGTCGATGTGTCCTAATGACCTCGAACAGTAAGGTTGCAAGATGAAACTTTCTGCGAGCTTCCATCC
Source organism: Pyrausta purpuralis (assembly GCA_963924145.1). Taxonomy (NCBI): domain Eukaryota; kingdom Metazoa; phylum Arthropoda; class Insecta; order Lepidoptera; family Crambidae; genus Pyrausta; species Pyrausta purpuralis. The sequence continues at coordinate 15,740,549 of OZ001653.1, read as the reverse complement.
TCAGTAAGTTTGCAGCGTTGATGTATGGAGTAACGTGAGTCCGAGGAGGGATGTGGTAGCAGAATCTAATGCAGGCATTTTGTACGCGCTGTATGAGTTTCGCTGTACGAGCCAGCAGGCATGGGCCAAAGACAGTGTCACAGTAATTGAACTTAGATAATATAAGTGATTCGCACAGAGTTATTCTGAGTTCTTCACTAAGGTATGGCCTTATTTTGTACAATTGTTTAAGTCTGAAAAAACAATTTCTTGTGCATTCTGTGATGTGGCTCTCAAATCTCAGATTACTGTCGAAGATCAGGCCCAGATTTCTTGCTTTTTCTGTCCTTTCTATTTCCTCCCCATTCACTGTAATTTTTATTAGGTTATCATAAAGTTTAGCAATATTCTTTGGTGTTCCTATTACCATAAGTTTAGATTTTTTGGCATTTAGCGTGAGGCAGTTGTTCATGCACCAGTCTGATATCCTTTGTAGCTCATTGTTTATCGTGACCACGGCATTTTGACACTCTGCAGGGTCAAATGACAGGTAAAGCTGAAGGACATCTGCATAGATGTGATGCTTACAGTGTAAAATGCTCTCAGTGATGTCGGCACTGTACAGAATGTACAGGATTGGACCCAATATTGAGCCTTGCGGCACACCTCTTTGCACTACCCGCTGTTTAGAGTGCAATTTTGTGCCATCTGCTCTACTTATCTCCACATATTGTTGCCTCTAATGTAGGTAACTATGGAACCATTTTATGGCGCCACTGTCAAGCCCATAGTAACTAAGTTTTGATGTCAGTAAGGGGATGTTAATAGCATCGAATGCCCGTGAGAAGTCAAGTAGCAGTAGGAAAGTCACACATCCCTGATCCTGAGCAGTCAGTAGATCATTTACCACCTATCCGAGAGCAGTTCCCGTACCATGGCCCTTGCGAAAGCCAGATTGATATTTGGCCAGCATGTTGTTGTCTTCTAAGTATGTTGTGAGTTGATCACATACCATCCTTTCCAGGACTTTTGAGAGACATGGAAGAATGCTGATGGGGCGGAGGTCCTGCATTGTTACGGGAGGAATGGTTTTAGATAGTGGCTTGACGACTGCTATCTTCCAACTATCGGGAAAAGTGTGTTCCAAAAGGGACCTGTTTATCATTTCAGTGAAGGCATCTAGTGAGTGTGGCAAAGTCAGCCTAAGCATGTCCAAGGAGATGCCATCATAACCCTGTGCATTCGAGCGCAGTTTGTTAATGGTTTTTAGGACCAAGTCACTACCCACAGGCCGGAAAGAGAAAGTAGCAGTTTTATTGAAATTCTGATATTCAAAATATGTAAGTTGAGAAATGCTGACCCTCCCACTACCAGGTACATTCAAAAAATGTGAGTTTATTTGGTCAGGGTCATTGAATGATAATAGTAATAGTCTCTTTGAGATTTTTCCACAACCTCTTTGGGTTCTTGAGATTGTTATTTATCTCCTAGGAATCCCTTAAAGTCAGTCCACGGGATCAGAGCAATGTCCCAATGTCCCTGTTAAATAGGTCCACAAGTATATTCTTAATAGGCCTGTATGTCACCCACCTCTGACAGGGCTTCTCCTTTTTGATCTTGAATTCTGCCAGCAACATCGCGTGAGAACCCATATCCGGAGTGTACCTGACGGCCACCCGGACGGCGGGGACATCAGTACACACTACATCTATAAGCGTACTGCTATGGCTTGTGAAATGTGTAGGTTCATCAATCAGCTGGGTCAGGTTCAGAGTTTCAGTAAATTTAACAAAGGCCTTATACTTAGCGCTATCCCTATCCATCAAGTTAATATTAAAATCGCCCACCAGAATGATTCCATCTGCCCTTGAGAAAAACATCACAGATTCAGTAATAGCATCAAGAAACAAACCCACATTCTGCCTTGGTGGCTTATAAGCCGTGCCCACAATGATGACCTGGTTCTGCAGGTGCAAGGACAACCACATCTGCTGCACCGATGGCTCATCGTTGGGGTGCCGGCACATTTAGACATTCATACATTTTCTTATGTAGAAACCCACACCTCCCCCACGATCCTTAGGCTCACAACTTGGTCTCAGTATATGTCTTAGATGGTAGCCTGTTAGTTTAGGGGCTCGACAGTCCTCCTCACTCTCCATCCAGGTCTCATTTATTGCTAGCAGATCTGGCTCAGTCTCCTCCACTGCCACAACAAACTCCTCCTGCTTTGTATCCAGAGACCCTGCATTAAACAGACCTACTAACAGATTCTTTAGCCCGAGGCCTGTGCTGTTGGTAAGAATTTACATGAACTCAAATGGTAGACAATAATACAATTAAAAGAGCAATAGATTTTGATTTCATATTAGAAGTGAAAGAAGATAAGAATTTAAATAGGATAAACATAATAATATAAACGATAACTGAACTTGTTCTAAATATACCATTGCATTTTCTACTTTTAGATAATCGGGGTTCACGTTTGACCTTTGATTTGACCTTATATAGTTTCATTTCGTTGTTTTTCCGACTGATTTAAAAGGTTTGAAACAAATGATTTTTATTTATATCATCTTTCAATTCCCCTTAAAAAAACAATAGTCCGTCTAGCCGCTTTCGACTACGGTGACCAGTCACAACGACCAACCGACTGCGCGGGATATATTATAGTACACAAGTGTGTGCGCAAACACAGGTGCATTTTCTATTCCTTTCACTCTCATAGTCTGATGGGAAAGCAATCTGACTCGACCGGAGAGAGGTCAGGCGCAGGACCAACAGCTTCACGCGTTTTTTCGAGACACGGGAGTGAAACACCGCCAACTTCCAAACTCCGGGCAACCCTAAATATTTCTGAACAGAAGAAAACAGGTTTATATTTTTGCCCGACTCCCGGCCGATTTCCGGGAATCGAACACGGAACCTCTGGCGCAGCCGTCGCTTCAAAGTGCGACCCTCTTACCGCTGCACCACCGATGCAGTTAAATATCAATTTGTTGTTTGTCATGTTAAATCCGTACAAGGTCTGATTTTATCGACATCTAATAAGGAATATTCTTCAAATAAAATACAATACGCCTAACTTCAAAACGTCACCTGTTTGTCAGCAATTACTTATGTACATGTAATTTTAGATCAGTCGTTTAAATATTTATAAGTTGGATAAGTGTTATCTGATGTTAATATATCTGGTGCTTCAGTCTCTGCAGCGGTGCCACATAGACTATAGGCATATAGAGGTGTTAAAGTGCCTTTACAATAACGCCACCATGTCGGTCCGAGTACAGGAGCAGAATACGAGGGCGATTCCACTGCGGAGAGGTGTGAGACAGGGAGATTTTATATCTCCGAAACTGTTCACAGCGGCATTGGTAGACGCCTTCAAACTTCTGGAATGGGAAGGAATCCGCATCAATGTCAATGGCGAAAACATCACACACCTCAGATTTGCCGATGATATAGTCGTTGTGGCAAAGACGCTGGACGATCTTGGCACTATGCTCGAAGACTTTGACCGAGTCTCCCAACAAGTGGGTCTTAAAATGAACATGGAGAAAAGAAAAATTATGTCGAGTTCCCTTGTTGTATCCATTGGGAACTCAACATGGAAACATGGTCTCTAACTATGTGCCTTATAAATAAGCTCAAAGTTCCACAACGAGCAATGGAGAAGGCTATGCTGGGTGTTTCTCTACGTGATCGAATCAGAAATGAGGAGATACGTAGAAGAACTAAGGTAACGGACATAGCCTTGAGAATCAGTAAGCTCAAGTGGCAATGGGCAGGGCACATAGCGCGAAGAACTGATGGCCGTTGGGTCAGGAAAGTTCAAGATTGAAGACCCTTCGTCCAAAGACGCAGCGTAGGATAAAGATTGCAGGATCAAACTGGATGCAGATCGCTAGTAATCGGTCGCTGTGGTAAGCCGTGGGGGAGGCCTATGTTCAGCAGTGGACCTCCTTTGGCTGATAATGATGATGTTAATAAAACCGACCCTTAATATAATCAGATTAATATAACCAACCGATAAAGTGTAAAGTGGCTGCTAATTCAATTACACTATTTTATAATGAAACAAAAAACCTTTTCCTAAACATTTGTATTTATATGAATTAATCATAGAATTTCAAGAAGTCTTTCATCCTAGCTTCATTATAGCATTAATTCATTCAAGTTCATAATTACATGAGTATTTTTAAATAATCTCATTAACAAGTTGTAAATATTGCAAGTTAAAGATTGTTTGATGATGTTAATTTTAATAAACTTGCTTTTGACAAGGTCAAAATTGTGATTTAGTTTAATAATTGATAAGTTAATTTGGTTGACGTACTCGTTGAATAACGCCTCTCGAGCGTCCCACTTAATTTTACACTTAACCCTGAGGTTAAACTAAGAGCTACTCAAGTAAACGTTATTACTTATTATGAGGTCGAAAATCCTGCGTGCGTCAGGAAAGGCTTATACTGAGAAACGTATGGCCTGCGGAGCAAAATACGATTATGTATATATTGATTCTACACATTAAAGACGACCTCCGTGGTGTAGTGGCTAAGCACGCTGGTTTCAAGGCGTCGCAGCTCCAAGCTCCCGGGTTCGATTCCCGGTCGGGTCAATATAGAATTTATAATTTTCTATTTTGTCTTGGGTCTGGGTGTTGTGGTACCACCGTTGTGTCTGATTTCCATAACACAAGTGCAATTAGCTACTTACTTTGGGATCAGAGCAATGTGAGCAATGAGATTAGTGTTCGATATTTATTATTTATTTATTATTATCTTAACATACAGGGTGGAAGGTGAGTGCAAAGCCTTGAGGAGGTGTTACGATAGACCATCTAGCTAACATTCTGAGAGATTTTTTTAGGCCAAGCCTGTTATATTTTATTATGCCTCAGCATGTTCTAGATGTTTATTTACAAGGCTTGGCACTTATCTTAATAACGACCTGTACATACTCCAAAAAGCTTTAACTTAAAGGTGAGAAATGTAAAGTTACAATCCTAAATGTTAATTTAAATGTTTAACTTTGTCATTACTTGTAACTCGTATCCACTGGCTTTATTTATTTCGTTAGAAATACCTCCTTTTTTAAAGTGGGTGTAAACGATGGGTACATTAATTTTAGAACTTTGTCGATTACACACAGGTTCTGGATAATTTTGTTTATTTCTATTACAGGCCTTGGACTTAACACAGTATGAAGATCAAGAAAAGAAATACTCAACTCTGTTAGGTTTTGCGATTTGATGTCTTTACTGATCCCTTTGGAATCGAAACAGATGGATTCAAAAAGTTTTTCCACAGGGCATTGGACTTTCGCCGTTCATTTTCATGACCCCCGGGGTTACTTGGGTTCATTCTCACATAATATTTGGAAAAAAACTCTTACTACCAAACAAATCTTTAAGCATTCACAAATAAGGGTTATTTATTTATTGCCATTGAACTTCAATATGTGCTCTGATGTGATGAAATTTAAGCTTTAGCGTTGCTTTCCAATAAGTAGTCGGGTCTTAGTAATGTGTTGCATCTGGCCCTGATAATGACTAAATTCTTAGCTTTGTTTTGTGAAAATACACCATAGTATTGCATTTATATTTTGTTTAAAAGTTGGAGTACCCAAAGTGTAAAATATTTTTGCTCAAATAATATATTTAAAAAAATGTAGAGTAGCGTGTGCAGTCGGAACAATGGAAGCTGCCTGCATTTGCGGTAATAATATACTTGCGGGCAATAACGTTTTCCAATCTATAAACCATAATAAAATGACAAATGAAGTCTCATTCGCTGATAAATCCTAAACCAAGCTTGTAAGTCTTTGTTAAATAAATAGACTTCATTAGTTAAAAATTGAATGAATTTAGATGAGTTTTATGTCAGTATAGCGAATGTTTAGGTTCTTATATTTGCTGCAACATATTTTTTTTATGTTGTAGGTGCAAGCTTAGATTAGGATGTATGTAAGCGAGACCAAATTTAAATATTTTAATAAGGGTTTACGGGCTGGAAAACAGGCACACGTAAGTCTTAAGCACCATAACATCCATATTATACTTTTACGTTGAACTGTTAAATAGTTAGCCGTAAATGTATGCATGCCTTTACATGCCCTTCAGTAGCCTCATCCCAACATATGAATATATTTGAATAATTCGAATAGGCCTTTCTGTGCGGTTTCTCCGCCTAACGATCTTACAGATTACATTTCCATTTCTTAGATCGCTTGCATTTCTAGTGTGACCGCTTAGAGCGGAGTCCTGCAGGGTGATTCAGAACGTTCAATATGAATCCCAAGCCGAGTGGGAACTCAGCTTGGGATTCGGCTAGATTTTCTATTTTTTATGTCAAAAAAAATAAGGGCCACGTAGTTATTTATATATCTGGACCGACTTAATAATTTTGAAGATATCGTAAGTGGCAAACTTTTTTGTAGTGTGTTCTTTTGATTTTTTACGAGAAATTGGTGATTGTACCACTTGCATAAAATTGAAAGTGGGTAGAATTTTCATTTTGTTTATAACCACTTAAATTTACCTTCATGACGAATGTTTGACACATTTAAACTGTTTATTTCTTTGTGAACAGTTAAAGCTTTCATAAAGATGAAATAAGAAACCAAAAATTTGCGCACGGGCGGGACTTGAACCAGCAACCTTTTTGGCATACCGGGCCAAACGCTCTTACCAATTGAGCTACCGTGCTGTCAGTCCGACCCGGCGAAATTCGTGGTTTCTTATGAAAACGTCAATTGCGTGACGCTTAGCGCCATCTAGCCGTCTGTTTATGAAACAGATAGCCCAAGCAGTTATTCTTTACAGAATAAATTCAACTTGGAAATTGATGTCGCTTCGCTATCTAATGCTTTAGAATGTTTTTAACACTCACAGTGTCATATTTTATATTCATAAAGATGAAATAAGAAACCAAAAATTTGCGCACGGGCGGGACTTGAACCAGCAACCTTTTTGGCATACCGGGCCAAACGCTCTTACCAATTGAGCTACCGAGCTGTCAGTCCGACCCGGCGAAATTCGTGGTTTCTTATGAAAACGTCAATTGCGTGACGCTTAGCGCCATCTAGCCGTCTGTTTATGAAACAGATGGCCCAAGCAGTTATTCTTTACAGAATAAATTCAACTTGGAAATTGATGTCGCTTCGCTATCTAATGCTTTAGAATGTTTTTAACACTCACAGTGTCATATTTTATATTCATAAAGATGAAATAAGAAACCAAAAATTTGCGCACGGGTGGGACTTGAACCAGCAACCTTTTTGGCATACCGGGCCAAACGCTCTTACCAATTGAGCTACCGTGCTGTCAGTCCGACCCGGCGAAATTCGTGGTTTCTTATGAAAACGTCAATTGCGTGACGCTTAGCGCCATCTAGCCGTCTGTTTATGAAACAGATGGCCCAAGCAGTTATTCTTTACAGAATAAATTCAACTTGGAAATTGATGTCGCTTCGCTATCTAATGCTTTAGAATGTTTTTAACACTCACAGTGTCATATTTTATATTCATAAAGATGAAATAAGAAACCAAAAATTTGCGCAGGGGCGGGACTTGAACCAGCAACCTTTTTGGCATACCGGGCCAAACGCTCTTACCAATTGAGCTACCGTGCTGTCAGTCCGACCCGGCGAAATTCGTGGTTTCTTATGAAAACGTCAATTGCGTGACGCTTAGCGCCATCTAGCCGTCTGTTTATGAAAAAAAATTTTTGGTTTCTTATTTCATCTTTATGAATATAAAATATGACACTGTGAGTGTTAAAAACATTCTAAAGCATTAGATAGCGAAGCGACATCAATTTCCAAGTTGAATTTATTCTGTAAAGAATAACTGCTTGGGCCATCTGTTTCATAAACAGACGGCTAGATGGCGCTAAGCGTCACGCAATTGACGTTTTCATAAGAAACCACGAATTTCGCCGGGTCGGACTGACAGCACGGTAGCTCCATTGGTAAGAGCGTTTGGCCCGGTATGCCAAAAAGGTTGCTGGTTCAAGTCCCGCCCCTGCGCAAATTTTTGGTTTCTTATTTCATCTTTATGAATATAAAATATGACACTGTGAGTGTTAAAAACATTCTAAAGCATTAGATAGCGAAGCGACATCAATTTCCGAGTTGAATTTATTCTGTAAAGAATAACTGCTTGGGCCATCTGTTTCATAAACAGACGGCTAGATGGCGCTAAGCGTCACGCAATTGACGTTTTCATAAGAAACCACGAATTTCGCCGGGTCGGACTGACAGCACGGTAGCTCAATTGGTAAGAGCGTTTGGCCCGGTATGCCAAAAAGGTTGCTGGTTCAAGTCCCGCCCTTGCGCAAATTTTTGGTTTCTTATTTCATCTTTATGAATATAAAATATGACACTGTGAGTGTTAAAAACATTCTAAAGCATTAGATAGCGAAGCGACATCAATTTCCAAGTTGAATTTATTCTGTAAAGAATAACTGCTTGGGCCATCTGTTTCATAAACAGACGGCTAGATGGCGCTAAGCGTCACGCAATTGACGTTTTCATAAGAAACCACGAATTTCGCCGGGTCGGACTGACAGCACGGTAGCTCAATTGGTAAGAGCGTTTGGCCCGGTATGCCAAAAAGGTTGCTGGTTCAAGTCCCGCCCGTGCGCAAATTTTTGGTTTCTTATTTCATCTTTATGAATATAAAATATGACACTGTGAGTGTTAAAAACATTCTAAAGCAGTTAAAGCTTTGCTGGTTTATAGTGTAGGTAAACATTCAAAAAGAGCAATGCCTAGGATTCGAAGACATATGGACCTACAAACCGCAACAAGAGCCATTACATTAATACAGGAGGGCCATTCGCAGCGTTCTGTAGCTTTGCAGCTGGGTTTTTCACGACCAGCAATCCAGAATGCTTAGAACCGCTTTCAAGAGGCTGGGAAGGTAACCAAAAGAGCAGGGTCCGACAGAGTTTGAGCAACTACGTCACAGGAAGATCGCTACATACGCCTGACTGCACGAAGAGAGCTATTTGTTACCGCCCGCTCTTTACAAACCGCTTGCGCTAAGCAACCGGTACCCGTGTTAGTAACCAAACGATTAGAAATCGGTTGCATGAAGACCAGCAATTCTCTAGAAGACGTGTAGTGCGAATTCCATTGACAGGAATGCATCGTGTGAACCGATTATCATTTGCAAGGAAGCTCCAGGATTGGGACACGAGTGATTAGAGCACAGTATTGTTCACAGATGAATGCAAATTTTTTTTTAGTGACGATCGTCGCATAAGGGTTTGGAGACGAGAAGGTGAGCGATTTTCGGATGCTTGTATCCATGTAAGAGATAGATTCGAGGGTCCCAATGTTATCGTGTGGGGAGGAAACTCTCTATCGGGCTGAACTGAGCTCGTAATCCTAAATGAAGGCACGGTAATGGCTCAACGATACATTGAGGAGGTGATCAGACCCCATGTGGTGCCATTTACACAAAGATTTGGGACAGAATTTAAATTGATGCACGACAACGCCCGTGCCTATTCAGCTTGAGCCACCAGGGATGCTCTGGAAGAAGCCGGAATACAGGTCTTGCCTTGGTCCGCGAACAGTCCAGATCTTAATCCCATTGAGCATATGTAGGATTTGTTAAAAAGAAGTGTCTGAGACACAAATCAACCTGTGCATAATGAGAGACAGCTCGTCAACGTGCTCAAAACAAGCTGAGAACAAATTTTACAAGAGGCTGTGCGACATCTGGTAGAAAGTATGCCGTCCAGGATTTGAAAATGTGTTCAGAAAAGGGGAGGGAACACACGCGGTACTGAATAAAGTCCATAATCATTTTAAAAAAATCGATTATTTTTTCTTTTAATTTTTTTGAAATGGTATGCATCCTTAGGTAAAATTACATAATATTTTCGAAAACATATCGAATATTCATAATTTTTCAATTCTTAGTTATTGTTTCATGATTTTAATATTAAAAAGTTATCAATCAATTTAATTTTATCATTTCATGACCCCAGAACCCAAAACATTTTTCACAAAACTTAAAATTTACTGTGGCCCTTATTTTGTTTTGACTAGTATATAATAAATGAACAAAATATTATATTTGCATTGGGTAACTCCACGTTATTATAATTTTATTAATAGGTGAAAGTTTTTAAATCGTATCTGAATCCGTAAACGGATGGTTCTGAATCGTGGGGCTGAAGCGATTAAATAGCCTAAAATGCCAATTGGTGCTTTAATACGAGTATACTATCATAATATTTAAATATCTTTACTAAATATTATAAAGCTGGAGAGCTTGTTGTTTTTTTAAGAACGCGCTTATTTCCGGAAATACTAGACCATTTTGAAAACATATTGTTTATTTATTTACAACACTTCATACACGAACAAAAGGTGCATATGGCGGACTTAATGCTAAAAGTATTCTATACCAGTCAACCATAGGTCTATACAGATAAAATGCTGTTGATGTTCCTAAGTAAATACAGATAAGTCAGAAAAATCATATTTATTGGGCAAGGTTTTAGGCTACACATCACACTGCGACGGATGGAGAGGGAGCAAACTAAAATGCGCGGATGAAGTTGCGACGGCCTAATAGTAAATCATAAACTTTATTCTAATTTAATCGTTTTGTTTCGTTTGGACACCTGACACCTGCCAAAGATAAGTATTTGTCGTATAGATTTTTTCATTTAAAAAATATTTCCCCTCTTTTTTCCTCTTCCCGAGGCCCCTCCATAATTTCCTTATTGTGTTTAGAGGCAGTGAGTTTGTGGGTAGGACTCCAAAAGACCTCTCTATATTATATTAAATTCTTGCATTTTTATGTTCCAGTTGACACTTGGCGTTGGCAGGGACTCACTCCGGTTGCTAAGGCAACCAGACCTGCGCATCCCCTGCTGTCAGCGTCCGTCATTCTAGTTTATTTACATATAGTTTTATTTTAATTTTATGTTTTTATATTTGATATTGTGTCATAAGTTTTAATTTAGTGTTTTGGCAGGTTTTTCCAAATTTCTTTTTGTGATAAGTGTTAAGGCTTATGAGCACATTATCTCCATCGGTGGGCACCCACTCACAGCCGCAATTCTTTCAGTGCTCAATTTGTAATACCAACAGGGCTTTTAAAGGTAAGAGGGGCCTTAATATTCATATTGCCCGTAGTCATAATAGCACCAATTTACCCGCATCTCTCCCACTACCCTCTACTTCAAATCCTATATCTTCTTCTCCATCTTTTGAAGCTATTACACAGTGTTTCCTGAAGCCTCAAAATCGGACACCCCCCTTTTTTTAAAGCATCGGAAAGCCTTTATTATTAACAATGCAAGGCAAGAACTCCCGTGTTTCAATTCCACTTAGTTACTGAGTAATATTGTTTTTTAAATTGGATATTTTTGGACCCCGGTAAACCGAAATTTATTTTTTATTAAAAAAGGGCACGTGTTGGAAAACTATTTGCTTTTGAGATATTTAGGGGACTTAAAACTATAAATTTTAAATACATTTTTAAACTCATAGAGGGTGTATTTACGACAAAATCAAATATTTTCGTTTTTTTTTCGAAAATTTTTTTCTCTAAAGTTACAAGGTTTGCGCATTTTCTTTTTAATTAAAAATAAAGCTCAAAACATAAACTAAACGCACAAAAAAAAAAACAGATGCGCATCTTAAGGAATCTCGTTGTAAACTTCATTTTTTTTAAATACCGGTTTTTGACTACCTAGGGCTGTCACCAAACTACTCCAGCAAATGTACCGGTACCATAATGTATCGGTAACATATGTTACTTCAAAATAAGTACTAGGTATTTTTGACCTATTATCCCGACTCCTTTCTTTTTACCCTCGGAAAAATGACAGGTACTTAATACCTGCGAGTGTATGTTTGATCTGTTGATTTTGAAGTGCGAGGTTGTTCAGAACTCTTTATTGTGAGTCATTAAATACTCCTTACCACAATCCATAAAAAGAAGAAAGAATAAGCATTTTAAAACTGTCTATGAGAAATTGACAATATTCATAAATAAAATACAAGTAGCAAAAGCAAGAAAATTATTATAAATGAGTTTTAGGTACCTAATTGTATAAATATTAATTTCAGATTTCTGGATGGGTTGATCACTTAACATTGGAGACTAAAGATGACTAAATTCATATCTTCATCCACGTTATGAAAAACATTGTAAAATACCGGTAAAACAAAATAATGTTTTGTGACAACCCTTAACAAAAACAAAAAATACATTTTTCTCCTAACTTCCATGAGATGCGCATCTGGATTTTTTTATGCGTTTAGTTTATGTTTTGAGCTTTATTTTTAATTAAAAAGAAAATGCGCAAACCTTGTAACTTTAGAGAAAAAAAATTACGAAAACAAAAACGAAAATATTTGATTTTGTCGTAAATACACCCTCTATGAGTTTAAAAATGTATTTAAAATTTATAGTTTTAAGTCCCCTAAATATCTCAAAAGCAAATGGTTTTCTAACACGTGCCCTTTTTTAATAAAAAATAAATTTCGGTTTACCGGGGTCCAAAAATATCCAATTAAAAAAAAAATATTACTCAGTAACTAAGCGGAATTGAAACACGGGAGTTCTTGCCTTGCATTTTTAATAATAAAGGCTTTCCGATGCTTTAAAAAAAGGGGGGTGTCCGATTTTGAGGCTTCAGGAAACACTGTGTATTATCACAAATCTCCACCAATCTACTCCGCTGGTTAAAATAATCCCTAGGGGAGCGAGAATAGCTTTAGCTAAATGCCTCTCGTCTTGTATTGAAAAATGTTTCGATAATACTGAAACTGCCTGGCAAAATCTTTTTACATTTTCATACTCGTTTTTTCATGTAAAGTCTCAGTCTAAAACTTTAACTCGGGCGCTTTTAGATAATGCTTCGAATTCCCACAGTCCATCTCTTCCGTTCAGTTCGTCTGGTACGCTATCTTCCAAATTTAACGTTTATCGTACCGTTGAGAACAAGGTTATGGACGGCGACCTGAAAAACGCAGCCCGAATCTTGTTCTCCGATGACACTCTCGCTCCCCCTAATCAGGAAACTCTCTAAAGCATTCGTAGTAAGCATCCTTCACGTCCAGATTCTCCATCTTTAGCTCTTCCTCCTCTTCAAAATTTCCAACCCTTACAGATACTTGATGACGGCGACACGTTTGCTGCCATCATGTCTTTTCCGGCTGGTTCTGCTGGCGGTATCGACGGCATCACTCCCCAACACCTTAAGGATTTGGTGAGTGCTTCCGCTGCTGATGCCGGTAGAATTTTGCTTTCCAACATTACAAAACTGTGCAACCTTCTCTTATCTGGCAGGGTTTCTGAAAGTTTTCTCCCGTTTTTATTTGGTGCTAGACTTTGTGCCTTTCGAAAAAAAGATGGTGGCATTCGCCCTATTGCTATTGGCTCAACGTTTCGTCGTCTTGCAGCTAAATTAGCCTGTCGTGATATTTTTTCCCCTTTGAAAGAGTATTTTCAACCCATCCAACTCGGTTTCGGCAGTAAGGGCGGTTGCGAGGCTGTGGTTCATTCAGCTCGCAATTTCCTCTCCTGTGACGAATCTGAAGTTTTTTTGAAAGTTGATGTGAAGAATGCTTTCAATACTCTTGACAGGTCTGCCTTTCTGAATGAAATTCAGACTCACACTCCTCAGATTTATCCCTTTGTTTTTCAGTGTTACAATAATCAATCAAAATTGCTTTACAATGAACATTCAATTGTTTCTGCTGTCGGTGTTCAGCAAGGCGACCCTTTAGGTCCAGCCCTTTTTAGTTTAGGCATCCATCCTGTCATTTCATCCTTAAATTCTAAATTCAATGCCTGGTATCTGGATGACGGCTCCTTTGGAGGCAAAGCAGATGTTGTTTTCCAAGATCTTGTCCTGGTTATAGAGGGATTTAAGAAATTTGGCTTAGAACTAAACCTTTCAAAATGTGAACTTCTTATTAATGACCACGTTTCGTCTGGTTCCCGTCAGGATATCATTGATAAATTTAATTCCCTTGCTCCTAACATTAAAATTCTTAATTCTGAATCGCTTTGCCTTTTAGGTGCACCTCTTCTTGATCCCAGCATCGAACCTTTTCTTGATAAAAAGTTGAATGATTTCACCCTATCAGCCCCCAGATTAGAACACCTAAATTCACACATTGCTTTTACTATACTGAAATCGTGTATTTTTGTGCCTAAATTTACATATTTCTAACGTGCTAGTCCTATCTGGAAAAATAATAATTATTTAAAACTATTTGACACTACTCTTAAAAATAGTTTGGAAAAAAATTTAAATTTACAGTTTGATAACAATTCTTGGACTCAGGCTTCGCTTCCTATTCGTTTTGGTGGGATCGGAATTCGCCAAATTTCTAGTATAGCCCTCCCCGCTTTTCTCTCCTCTTTGCATAGCACTTCCGTTTTAGCCGGAAAAATCTTTGAGCATCCTCGCCAGCTTTCTGAGGTGAGAGAGGCGGAGGAGTTTTGGCAAGGTCTCTGTCCTAGAGAAGACATTCCAAAGGAACGTCACCAACAAAAACTTTGGGATGTCCCGAATCTTGCGAGAGAGACCTTCAGTTCTTTACTTCAAAATTCCGTCAGTGACAGTAGTCGAGCAAGGCTCTTGGCGGTTTCCTGCAAAGATTCTGGTCACTGGCTTCATGCTTTACCGTCAAAAAATTTAGGCACTCTTTTTGATAGTGAGTCTTTCCGGGTGTGTGTGGGTCTCCGCCTTGGCACCCCTATATGTGAAATTTTTACGTGTCCCTGTGGCAAGGAGGTTGACAAATTTGGTCTCCACTGCCTTTGTTGCCAACAAAGCGCTGGGCGTCTCGCCCGTCACGCTACCCTTAATGACGCCATCAGAAGAGCTCTTGCCACCATTAATGTTCCTTCCACGTTGGAACCACGTGGTTTGGTCCGTGACGATGGCAAGAGACCCGATGGCCTCACGCTTATTCCCTGGGAACGGGGTCGGGCCTTAGTTTGGGATGCAACTTGTGTCGATACTTTGGCCCCATCCCATCTCAGAGAATCAGCCCTTAACCACTCGACTGTCCGCGCTGTCAGACTATGATGTGGGAAAACTGTCCGGCGATATCGCGCGACGGTTGCATGATAAAAATCGCGCGACTATACTATGATAAAAACGATTATATAAAGAGAGGTATAGTTGTGACTACGAAAACAAAAATACTGGTAAATAGGTAATAGTTATAAATATTTAAAAACTTGAAAATATAATATACTTACTCTACTATAATATATACTATACTAAATATACATATATACTATACTCAATACATACTTTTCAAGTGGTGGGCACTGTAGTACCACGGACAGTTTACCGTAAAAAAGAAAATGGCACTGTAGTGCCATTGGACTGCAGAGCGGTTAAAGCTGGAGCAGCAGCGGAGTTGGCTGAAAACGCCAAGCGTCGCAAGTACGTCTCACTTGCAAGTGATTATGTGTTTGCGCCGTTTGGTGTTGAAACATTTGGGCCGTGGGGACCCTCTGCTAAATTGCTGTTTGGTAAAATTGCGCCAAAATTAAATTCTGTCACAGCCAATAATAAAGCTGGCTGGTTCCTCGCTCAAAGGATTAGCATAGCTATTCAACGCGGCAACGCAGCCAGCATCATAGCCTCCTTGCCTCAAGGAAATGGTTTCGTTTTTGAATAGGTAGACTTTAAGTTTTTTTTTTATGTAGCATGTCTTAGTTTTATTTCTTCTTGTTTGTTATTAATAAATAATTAAGAATCGTTTTTAAATTATTTCTTAAATATACAGGGTTACATGTTCAGTCGGCCTTGATCCTTCTTAATACGTAATTGTTTACAACATTCCTGAATATATATTTTTTTAATCTATACTAATATTATAACGCTGAAGAGTTTGTTTGTTTGTTTGTTTGTTTGTTTGGACGCGCTAATCTCAGAAACTACTGGCCCGATTTGAAAAATTATTTTTTTGTTAGATAGTCCATTTATCGAGGAAGGCTTTAAGCTATATAACATAAAAAGATACGACTCACAAGACCACAGCAGCAATGAAAAATGTTGCGAAAACGGGAGAAAGATATTCCTTTTGAGAGCTTCCGCTGCGTACGCTGCGGAAACCGCTTAAGTTACACAAAAACCATGTATGACAAGATTGTTCAACATTAAGAGTTCTATAATAAAGTCCGCAACAGCATAAGTCTATCTTTTATGGATGACTTACTACAACATTTTTTATGTTAATAAATTTGTAAAAAAATAATGCATCATTTTTAGAGGTGTATTATACACACAGGTATTTATTCTTATCAAAGTAAATAGATTCATCATCACGAGCATTTCATTTAGAACAAAGTTGCCCTTTATATCATTTGATTCCAATAAATATCTTAGGAGCTATCACAGTTTTAACATAACTCCGCACCAAAATAATGTTCGCAGCTTAAGTACAACGTGCGCTTGCGCTAATTATATTATAAAGCTGAAGAGTTTGTTGGTTTGAACGCGCTTATCTCAGGAACTGCTGAACCGATTTGAAAAAAATATATCTGTGTTAGATAGCTTATTTATTGAGAAAGGTTTTAGGATATAAAACATCACGCTGCGACGGGACGGGAGGGAGCAAACTCAAAACGCGCGGACGAAGTCGCGGGGGACCGCTAGTATCTTATAAAGAAAAAAACGTATCACAACTTCATTCAAATTAAAAACAAAACAAAATTAGACACAGAAGACAAAAAAGAGGGCAATAGACAATAAATCGGGAATTTTATAAAAAAATCATTCAAATACCATTTACTTGAGAACGGTGAAGTAAGGGTTATGGGGTATAGTCACATCAGTCAGAAATGATGTAACCTACTACGTTTTAAAGGATTTTGGTTTACAGGTTATGTAACCCTGTTTACTCTTCATGTTATTGTGTAAGTCTCATATACATTTATTTTGAAGTTTGCACTTAATAACTATAGGCTGAATGAAATAGGAATTCAACAAAAATAACTCTAAACCTATACTGACATTACTTTAAAATTAATTTTTAAAGTCAAACTTTATCAGTGGCATGACAAACGCAAACTCCATTTCAAAAACCATTTTAACTATTTCTTTACCACTTTAAAAAGATGTGCTTTTGTTTTCCCTTGAGCTCCTTCAAAATTAAACCTGAATTGCAGACAATACTTTTAAGTGCAAGATGTTTCAGTGAAATAGTCTGTCATTTACCTGAGAGAGATTGCCTAGTTTCAAATATTTCAATATAAGTTTAAGTTATTAAGCTTCACAGGTATTATAAGATATTTTAAGGTAACAAGGGTTATTCGAAGCTTTTTGAAATAAAAAAAACATGTCAATCAAATACAGCCAAATTCAATGTGAGTGTAGATTGAGATGATAAAAATAAATTATATTTGAAAGAGCCGCTGTTTCATTGTTATTGTGGGTGAACAAGCTTCTCTGGCAAAAGCGAAACCCCCAATTTTCATTGTGGTTAGTGGATTTTCGTACAATGATATTTTTTTACTTATTATTCAATGACAAAAAATGCATTACTATTCAACGAGCTGACGGTTAGAACGAATATGATTTAGTCATGAACAAAAACAATGTATAACAAAATTATTCTTCCAATTCTGCTGGATACTGTACTATGATTATGATTAAATCACCAAATATTGACGAATATTTGGAGCGCCGGCCTATGTTTCTTAATAACGTCAAACGACGAAAATAATTAGGGCAAAGAGTATGATGTCTACAGCTTTTAATCTAAGTGAGTATCATACATAATTTTTGTCTCCATCTGTGGGTTTAAACATTAAGGGTACTAGCGTAAGTATTCAGTCACTGAAGATTAAAGTGTCGCCTCCTTATAATATTTTCGAGTCTCAATCGAGCGTCTAATATTTTACTCTTTTGTTTTATCCAGATCAGTCATTTGTCTCAGAGGAAAATACTCACTCAGATTTTAGAAAAGCCGAATTTCTGTAAGAGCGAGAAATGTATTTCGTCACTGTCACGTCTCAGAAAACTGAAAGGGATGAAATTTATGAAGCTGTTACACTGTTTTAGTTTTATGAATAGGGTATGTCTGCATCTTAGAGGTCGAGCTGTTTTTGACCGATGGGCCTACACAATAGGATGAGAAGACTGAAGAAAAAATGCGAGATTATTTCCCACCCCGTCATTCCCTTCACAATAAGTATTCTTTAGAACGAGATCACAATGAATGCTGAAGTGAGGCGCAGTGAGAGTTGATAATGTAAGTTGCCCCTTAAGAAGGCTTATTAAAATTGAATCACCCTGCGAATGAGATCATCACGTAACTTGAGAAACATTTTGTCGCGCCTATTTAAACGGAGATAATGAAATTTTAAAAATAAAATGTTATTTCTCTTATTTGCTGTTATACGGCGAACCTTATAGCAACTCGTAAAATTTGAGCACGTTTGTGTTTTTCTCATAAAAAATTGAGTGGTAAAAATATATTTATTGTGAGAATACCCAAGTCACAAAAACGTTAAATTAGGTACTTACGTACCCGTTAACCAAGCAAGGTACTATTCTCTAAGTAGGTACTGCAAAAAAATTACGGTGTTTTCAAAGACGCTAAAGCTTTTTTTTACAAAACAACTTTCCTTCATAATAAATAGAACATTGTATTTGGAGGAGGTAGGTATGAGCATACAAAAAGCTAAGGCACGAATATGTGCACTTTGTTCTCCAATATGTAAGTACTGCTGTACGCTCCACTTTCGCGATACCAATACAAATTTTTATTTCAGTCACGAAGTTCGATACAAATTTTTATTGAACTGCGAAAAAACATTGGGCCGAAGTCATGGTTCGATTGAGTCAAGAGTCAATAGACATCCGAGAGGTTCCATTAGAAGTTTTTTTTAACAAAGTGCTTTTTTGTTTTCTCAAAGATATCAAATAACGCTGCCGATTATGTAAGACTTTTTTATCCAACTTGTGAGACGAAGTTTCATTCAAATGACTCACAGTGAA
This sequence comes from Pyrausta purpuralis, assembly GCA_963924145.1. Taxonomy (NCBI): domain Eukaryota; kingdom Metazoa; phylum Arthropoda; class Insecta; order Lepidoptera; family Crambidae; genus Pyrausta; species Pyrausta purpuralis. The sequence continues at coordinate 15,721,564 of OZ001653.1, read as the reverse complement.
GTTTGTGTTCCAAAAAAAAACTATTATACATAGCAGTGACTTTAATCAAAAATTTTTTTAGAATCCTAAGAAGTACTTTTATTATCAAGTTATACAATTTGTATCACTGAATTTTAATTCCACGAAGTAAAGGCAAATTGAAATATATTTTTAAAGATCTGGAGTAGATGATTAAATACGTTATGAAAGAAAGAAACCTCGCTAAAACGAGATAATTTTGTTACGTTTTTAATTTGCAAAATGAAGATAGCTACTACTTCTTCTTCAATTGATCATTTTATAAAAATAAATAATCAATAAATTTAATTTGGATGAAATTTACAAAACAATGATTAAGGCTAATAACATCAGTCGATACAATTTTTGTTTTGTGTGTGTGAGTTCGTAAGCTTGATGTATAATAAGCTAAATAAAAAATATGTATGTTGAAAAAAAATGATTTTGTACATATGAAAACAGTTGACAAATATTTTGAAGTACTCGGTTTAAGCGATCCTTACGGTCTTGACGTCAGAAAACTGATTCTTCCAACGTTCTTTTGTCAAGTTTAAGAGTGGATAGTAAGCCAGGAGGACAGATCTGAGCTGTGCGGTGACTGCTTTTTGATTTCCAAAACGAATTCGAATTATAATGGGGTGATATGGTCATCGACAGGTAAACACATCTTTAATCTCGCTAACTGCACGGTATTTACGGACTTGTACGATGATAAGGGGCCCTATTTTTTTAATCACTCGCTTGAATATGGCGTGTCATTTTCGTTCCAAAACGCAAGATAAATTTCGTCAATGAAAATCTTGCGAAATATAGACGTTAGTTCACAAAAAATTGAGTATGTCTCTTATTTTAAATGACTTCAAAGTTAATTCTTACTAATTTTCATTGGTCAATCGGACATTAATCAAATTATATTACACGCCATCTTGACGCAAGTGTTTCAAAAATAGGGGCCCAGATCCATTTATGGTACAATTAAAAATTCAGAGCATATTACCCGTTTCATGACGAGCCGGGTCTAATATACCTTGAAACAATTAAAAGCTGTTTACCCACCCCGTTGATTCTACGTGAACTATTATTAACGTAAACATTATTATTTTGAATCAAAATACATTTATTACCTAATATAGGCTTAAACATAATCGTATTTTTTTACGTTTTTAACGAGTGCCTTTGGGGTTAAATGATACATCACAATTACAATAAGGGCTTCATAAAACTCTTTCTCAAAAACTTACGCAAATATCTTTGAGAATGGGTACGTATTATAATACCAAAAGTTCATAATACCTACAAATGAAATACCTACGCTTGAAACGTCGAAAATCAATATTTTGATGAACGAATGAAATACCTAAACCCGATAAAGCGAAGCTCAATATGCCGAATTTCAAATAACCGAAAGTTCAAAATCCCGAAATTTCAAAATCCCGAAAGTTTGAAATACCGAAGGTCTGTTTTTCTTATTGAACCTCAATCTCAATGTATGCAGCATGCAGCATGCAAGCAATTAAGCAAGCAGGCATGCATTCATGTAGCAAGCAGGCATGCAGCATGCAAGCAATCAAACAGGCATGAATGCATAGGTTTTGCTCTTATCCGGCGCTCGGGAAGTGCAGCCCTTCCGCCCTAAACGTAGCGAATCTCAGGCACTCACGCTCGCGTCCGCAGCTTCGGCTTGCTGGTCGCCTTCGGCGACCAGCCTCAGCTGCTGCAGCTCGCACGGGAGCGTATGATTTGCTACAGCGGGCGAGTGCTGCTCTCCCTCCGCGCCTCCGGCTTTTGAATTACACTCTGGTATCGGGCAGACTAGTACCACGGCGAAGGACCACGGCGATTCGGGGTCAATCAAAATTTGTTTTTCTTAATGAACCTCAATCTCAATGCTATACAATTTGTTTGTCGTTTCGTTCATAGGTCTTGTAAAATTCGGTATTTTTAATCTTCGGGTTTTAAATTTTTCGGTATATTAAACTTTTGGTCATATAAACAGTCGGTATATTGAACATTCGGTCATATAAATAGTCGGTATTTTAAAATTCGGCATTTTAGTATTCGGCATTCCAATCATAGGTCTTATAAGAATCGGTATTTTGAATTTTCGGGATTTCAAACTTGCGGTATTTAGAACTTTCGATCATATAAACATTCGGCATTCTAAAATTCGGCCTTATTTATAAAGGCCTTATATATTTACGTTAGTATGACGTCATCTTCGTCAATGCTATCGAGTTTACTACACGACACGAGAGTGCTTCGTGATGCCGATTAACGTTGTACTGCGTAAACTCGCTACGCTAACGTGACGAATACGTCAAAAGTTCGTGATTGGGGTACAGGGGTAAATCACTTGCGTAAAGATGGCGTATGATATGAATTAATTAAAGTCCTATTAACGAATGAAAATCAGTCTTAATTCACACGCAAGGTATTTGAAAGTTTGTTTAAAAAAAAGGTTTTGTAAGTTTTATAAACCAAAATCACACACTTGTGTGATTTAAAATTGGGCTCCTGCTCTTTGCAGTATTTTAACCCGCGACCGCTGGCATAATAGTCAGGAGAGCTAAGCACTGCACCAGTCGTGAAATGTGAATAATTATGCCTTTAAATTAATATAGGGTTTCATGTGAAAAAAAAAACATATTAAGCTTAGCTAATCGGAATATTCGATTGTCTTTAATTAAAAGTTGTTTAACTACATCGAAAACGCTTTCAAGCAAATAGTAACGATGTTTTACTTGGTTCCCAAGAGACGGAGTTCTGTTAAATTCTAAGTTTCGAGTTTTGACTTGAGTGTTATCTTCGTTAGAACTAATTTCGGATAGCCACTTAAGTTGCAGCCATCTGAATGTCCTTTAGATAATGCGGGTAGAGTTATTAGATTACCTAACTGAAGGATTTGTTAAGGTTTTGACTTGTCAAGGCGAGACATTTGGAAATGGCGCAACACCAAGCACCGGGACACTAGTTCGAAGATATGTAATAGTTGATTGCTATACAAGGGAAGAAAGCGACCTATTTCACTCAAGATTTTTCTGGCGCTTAAACCAAGTGAGAGCGTCAATAGTTCGAGTGTAAAATGGGTGCTTTCACCCGAGTTAAACATTCAATTTTTCATTTCGACTGTGGGAAAAAATATAAATTAAGCTGTGTGATTGTAGATGTGTTGATTAGGTATTACGTGCTTCGGCAAAAGATACAACATCAAGATTTTGCACAACATGACAGTGTTTTTAATGTCGTTTGCATACAAGAACACACTTTGAGTATCGCTGATTTAGGAGCTAGAAATTCTTATGTAGTCGGAGTATGGTGTCAAGCTTACCTACTCCAAGATACTCCAAAATAACTTGTTTCTCTTAAATATAAGATAAATGCGTTATTTTAACTCATTTTAGTCAGTTTTTAGAGGAGGCTATTTTTTAATATAATAAAGTAAAAATAAAATAGTAAAAAATAAATGCGTTTAAATAATTTCGTAATTTCTCAATATACCACCGCAAAATTTGTTAATCCTGAAAAAATATATTCTACGATCTGCATCTTGAGTTAAAGAGCCCTATACGAGTTGATAAAAGTTACACCTTAATTTTAAACAGTTTTTTTTTTAATTGATCACTAGATGTTTTCAACAAACGAATCAAAATCCCTTTTTGTCGTCTCAAATAACTCAGTATCGTTTATTGACAGACCTTTACATCAAACACTACGCCCAAAAGAAAATGATTGTTGACAAAAATTGTTCCAGATATTTGACACCTATAGTTAGGAGAACAAAAGGTATTTGTTCCCTTTATACCTGCGTCCGATCGCAAACGTCCGCCCGTATGGAGGGTTTTATTTTTCCACGGTTGTGTGTCGTGACATTTGCTCGATAGAAACGACTAGTTTTACTGTACGCCCGCGGGTGTCTTCTGACATTAGTGCCTTGGCCCTTGGTTCGTTAATCTGGACATTTCGTTCAATGAAAACAACTTAATTTACCGAAAGGATCCGATGTCTACAATCATTTGTATCTACCCTTATAGTTCGAAATTAAGCACAATGCTCTTTCGTAAGTGGTGTTTTCTGATAATCGAGCCCCAATTTCACTTCATAAATCTTAAATAACAATTTCAGAAAAGTTGCTTCCAGCAATAAATTCACCGATTTCTTTTGAATGATACAACAATTGGAACGGAACCGCAATTTATTATTATTCTGTTTTTTTTTCTATTCTCTTAGAGAGACAGTATAGATCTTACGGAAACACATTGTTCCGTCACCTTTTTCTTTTAAAGATTTTGTATTTTATAAAATTAACGTTAATGCGAAAACATGGAATTGTAACATACCTTTTGTCAAATACACTGATTTTGAAGCGAGTAGTATTGTATGAAAATTGTTTATCAACCCAATGTTCGTTCGAGCCTAAAAAATATTTGAACGTAACATTTGACTAGTGAGATCGATCAATAATGTTTGAATGGCTGATAAAATACAAAGAGATAATACAAAAATATTGTCTGGAAACAGTTCCAACGCCAGTAGGTGGTAAAATGCCGATACATAGCTTGTGACAAGATTGATCAGGCTCACTCCGTATTTGGTGGAGATGGGAAAATAATATCGTTAACACGAAATAGGTCCATTACAAAAAGAAACGAGCGCCTCATGGTATGTATCGGAGGTATGATATATCTATAAGCATGTCATGATCTGGTGATGCATAAACAATCTTACTCCCAAGGTGAGTTAAAAAATATGATTTGTTTAAGAGTACCTACATAACGTGCATCTATTAATGGAGAGGTACATTTACTAACAGTTTTACCTACAATATTTTGTCAACCAGGTTTCTTAATAACGTAATACTATTTATTTTGCATAAATTGTGTTTATTATTCGAGTAAGTATGTCATTATGAAATGCATTTAGTACTCCATAAACGTCTCGAAAGGATTGAGATCAAAGTAAAATGGTTTAAATTACTCATACATTTTTTTATTTTTAAAATTTAAATTCCATAACTACTTAAAGCAGATTGGTTAGAAAGGTTGTAATTTAGTAGTTTTTAACTACTTAAATAACAAAAGAAGCTTTAATTCAGCAAAGTAGTGCTTCAGACATTCCAAAGACAAAACTCTTAGTGGACTGGGTGCTCGTATTTTAGGCCACTAGGCTGCATGATGCTTAGCTTGGCACTGGCAATTAAGATGCCCGGATTCTAGTTGCATAACCTTCTCTACTTAGAAGTATTGTTGTAAAGCTAAAGAGTTTGTTTGTTCGTACGGTTGTTTGAATGCACTAATCTCAGAAACTACTGGATTGATTTTGAAAGTTGTTTATGTGTTCGATAGCTTATTGATCGGTAAAGGATTAAAGTTATTAAACATCACACTATGACGGGAGAGGAGGAAGCAAACACAAAACGCTCGGACAAAGTCGTGGAGGACCGCTATAATAGTATAATCATGTAATTTTAATAAAAACTTAAAAAATATGGTAAGTACAACCATTACCATTGATTTTTATCGTTTTGGTTTAATATTTATTAAATCATTATTATTTTCCATCACTTTTCAATTTGGAACTCTTGTTATTACAAGTATAACTTTTTAACTACCATAGAATACCAAATACCAAAGAAAGAAAAAACGTTTATTGTTTTACATCACAAACACGCACATGCACAATATTACACATTATAATCAAACAAAATACAAAGACAGAGAAAAAATTAAATCACAGAAAAGGATAAATAAAAATTATTAAGTACTTAAACATTGAATGCTAACGAAAATGTGGTGATACAAACTTAATTCCAATAACGTTTGAAAGACACAGTTAATACAACAAAGCTTGCTTCCTTTTGTTCTAAAACATGTAACTCAATAATGTAATTCTAATTGAGTTTGTCGATCGCGCCTACAACTCGTGATAAACGAACGAGTTCGTATGAGAATCATAATCGAATAAGCTTTGTATCACGAACTACTACTGAATTCAACGCAAATTGAGAGTAATGCGAGGATTTTTATGAGTGCAGCGAGAACTTGAGGAAGATGAAGTCATTATACTGCATTCTGATTCGTACAAGAATTTACTGTGAAAGAACTAACATGTACCGACCTAAAAAAGTACCTCGAATATGATTTTGTAAGGATTATGTAATATTAGATATGGTGATTTATTTGGTTTTTCAAGCACGTAGGTAATAAAATTACTTTAAAATTCGGGATCTTGAAAAATAAGTCATGTCATGTTTATCATTTTTTAATTCAATCAGGTGCAGAGAATGAGTATTATCAGAATTCCGTTAAATTTCGGTTTCTGGAACCAAAAAAATATACTTACTGCCTCAAAATGCGGAGGCTATATTCTTGAATCGTATTACAGGTGCTTTTCCGATTGCATAGTTGGAAAGTCATATTAAAATCTTCCTTCCAGGTCTGAGCTCGAGCGCTGAGCTGTAATAATTTGCATCGTTTTCATTCCGACTATCATAATTTCAAAATACCGAAAGGCCGCTTTGCGCTTACAAACTCCATTACTAACCTGAATTCGCTTTGACATTTAAATGAAAGCTGTGTTCTACACGTTTTTGAAACTGACTATCTAAAATTCATATTTCAGATCATAAGACAAAGGCACCGCATGTTATTCGATATAGAAACAAAACAGAGTCTTTATCAGTCGTTTCCTTTCCAGATTTACACCAAAGGAAAATGTTAAAAGGATCATCATAATAATAAAATAACGGCAAGGTAGGTAGTGCCATGATATTGGAATTGACAATCACACGTGGTGTAAAATAACGAATTTTAATGTAAATACGAAAAAAGTTTAAATATGAGATACATTGCTCAAAATCAGATATAGATATAGATGGTTTAGATAAGAAGGTTCCGTGGTGATATTTTGGTAAAATTAAAACTTTATAAATGCAAACTGATTCAGTTACTCCAAGCACCGTAAATCTATTACATCCACAGGGATGAAATATCACTGATTCCCATTGGAGTTATACTATCAAAAGGACTGTTGTCGATACCTGACGAGAAGATCCTCTTCGGGTCAACTCAGCTGAACAAACTGATTGACTTCATTCACCATGTGTTCCTACAGTGAGCACGGATCATGGAAAGGGTACGAACTATTGAATTTAGGGACTTACGGGCAGATATAATTTTCTCTTACTGAATATCATAAAAAGAAACCAATTTCCAATTTAATTAGGCTATGATAATTTTGGACGTTCTGATTGAATACACGAATCTATAATAAGTATTTTTTACAGTAATAATCAAAGAGATCTTAGGATTCTTTTCAGCCCAGCTTTATCTTAAATTTTCCTGAAGATAAAATAAATTCGCAAGAAATAACTTAAAAAAACATAAATTAGGAGTCAGACTCGCGCACTGAGGGTTTCGTTCCAATTTTAAACTGAACTGTGGGTTGGTATAGTTGCTTCAATCACATAGCTAAAATATCACAACATTTGTTGAAGCAATATACCTTGGTTTTTATAGTATTTTAGTTTCAAATGGTAATTCAAATGGTATTTTTTTCTTAATTTTTGATAAGTCACTTACTTTCTTAGTTCCAGCATTGTAATCTTGGACAGTTTCAGTATAAAATGGCTCAAACAAACTCAAACGAACTGACGAATCCACAAAGGTTCAGTTTTTTTTTCAAATTTAATGTGGTTGGTTCGGGTCTTTTTTATAAGGATAATGAAAGTTGATATTGACACAACTCTTAATCTTTACTGCAAAAGTAGCGAAACTGGTGAAATGATATAAAATATGTATTTGTATTAATAAGTTGGTAAAATGAACGTGATAAAAAACTAATTATTCTATTTACAGGCCATACACATGAATTATAGTAGGAATAGCTGACGCAGTGATTGCCCGACCGCATACTTTCTCATTAAACCCTTTGAACGTGCCGACGAGAGACGGCCCTTGTATTGCCAAACACTCTCTTACACGCCCTGAATGACGTTAGGGATTTGTACCTACATCAACCGAAAGAGAGATGTGGGGATGGGAGTGCTTGATAAGACAAATCCAACTTTAACTTCTTGCGGTTACTTTTTAACCGACATTCAAAAAGGAAGGATTCAGACTTTGTTGTTTTTTATGTATGTTTCCGTATATCTCAGTCAATTATCGACCTTTATTTAACCTTCTTAGACGGTTTACCTTCTAGTTGGTCCCATTGTTGCCAAGTTGGGATCTGATGGTAGCATTTTAGTATAATCAAGGGAAACTTCGTTTTTATACTAGTACTAGATACCAGATTAGTACTAGATACCAGTTACCATATTATTATGCAAGGTACTTTGTAACCGATTAGTGACGTTCCTTTTTATCAGCTATCTTAATAACACTATTTTCCATCAATTGAGTATGAACATTATTTGAAATCAACCACGTATATTTCTCAAATCCAAAAGCCAAAACCTAGCTAGTGGTGAAATCAGAACAGACGTTAGTATATCAAGACATCAGACTCGAAGCACTAAAATAATATATTTTTAATATTGATCCAATCAGAAATCAAATCCTAGAGATGGCAACGCCTTAAAACCTACCGCTTAGCCATTACATCAAGGAGGACGTCCCTTTGACTCAATTTGTGTACAAAAGAGTTAAAATTCTAAGCTTTAATGTAAATTATTGATATAAATTTTGAATTCCTCTCTAAAGTAACCTAAATAGCTTCTAGTTAATTATACTTACCTCGTCTTCAACTAAAGCCGACATCAATAGCAAAGCTTACAAAATCTTGAGCGTGGGCCTAACATTAGCTATTTGTAAATAAATCTTAATATAGACTTTGGAATTGAAGACCTTTTGGGAACAACTAATAATAATCACTTATATTACCACCCTCAAAGCATTTTCACGATCCTTGAAACTATAATTGGGCGAAGTGAGAATAGCAAAACCGTTCTAGTAGGTTCTGTTTAGTCTGAGTTACTAACTAACTACACTAATCAATCTATCAATTAAAATGTCCGGTCTTTAACTAGTGCAAGCTTGCTGGTTCGGATAGACCCAATCGATTGATTTGCGCTCTGAGCGCTAACTTTAGATTGACTGTCGTTAATGTTATATTACTGGTCATTTTGACCGTAAGCTATCAAAAATCTCTGCAGCATTTTTGTAACCAGTTTTGATGGAACTCGAACGTAACTAGGTACTTTATAATCAAAATATTTCATTTGACACTATTACATTGAACGGATATTTTTTTCGCTTTTTATGATAGCTACAGGGTAAAAGTATTAAATTAAGTAGACTGAGCCTGTTCCCACTGTTGGGCATATTGATATCGTCAAGTAAGAGGTGGTATGAGCCATACTACACCACGCGGGCTGAGTGCGGATTGGTTGAGGAGTGTTGCGAGTTTACCTTTTGGCGTAACTAAACTTGTTAGGCATAGTAACGGTGCAATGAATAAATATGTGATACGTGCCTCTTTATTTATTGAAGTAAACAATCGCAGTTATGCCGTATAAGCGTAACTTATACCATTAATTTACTTAAAAATAAAAATATTTATATTATCAAAATATATTTTTGATACAATTTTTCATTAACCATCATCTTCAACAACGGTAGGTTTTTGTAGTTATACAAAGGTTCAATATTAAATTTGTTCTTTTAAATTTTATGCGAAAATATTTCGGAACAATTCGTAACGACTGGAATTTATTCATAACAAAAGTACTCTCAAACTTTGCATTAATATTGATGGATACTCGTGATACAAGATCACAATTTGTGACTTTAAATCTTTGGTTAAAATTTATACATAAATCCACCGATATAAAATAATAGACAAAGTTTCGTGCTAATGGGTGTTGCAAATTGTTTTTGGCATTATTTTACTTTTCTTTTACGTCTCAGTAGCAACTCAGTTATTGCAATTATGGGCTAGTAAAATGTTACTTCTTCGAAAAACAACTAGAGTTGTTTTTTACTACACTGCGGAAGATTCTATTTATTTAAGCATATTATATTACGATAGGCAACGTGAGGTATAATATTCAATATAACTACTTATGAGAACAAAAGGTAGAATAGTTTTCTATTCTATACCTTTTTTACCGAATGTGTATGTGATATCGTCAGACTTTGATAAAATTTTAGTATGTTCATTTATTAAGGCTTCATATTATGTGTTTAATATGTTGTATGTATGTTTGTCTCAAGATTTCTCGAAATGAGAAGTGTAGAGTTGAGCTGATGGTGGAACTTCTTAACTCTCAGGAGTTAAGTGGTTACAACGACCTAACTAATATTGGGTGCTATGAAGCTTATTAAACCACAGAGTCAAAAGTGCAAAATTCAAACCGTGGGGCTCCTATAAATCGATTAAAACTTTTTTTTTTAATTAAAATATAGTTCAATTTTGGGGTTCATAGATATCGGTTCAGTAGTTTCAAAAATAGAGTCGTAAACCCTATTCACCAGCCTTAATCCATAAATGTAAACAAACCTGTGACTAACCTATTTACCCTATTCTCTAAAGATTCTCGGCACATACACTGGTGAATTTGTTTACAGAACGCATAAACACCTGCACCAATTTCGGCGTAACAATTTAAATACGATAATTGCATTCTAACACACATAATTACACTTAAAAACGTAAATCATGCGAAAACAATCACCATTTTGACACAGACAAAAAATAACAGCCTACAAACAACATATTATTTTAATTTTGTTTAATTGATCGATTCAATTAGTCATTCGAATCTCGCACGTTAACTTTATGTTGCAATAAAAAAAAAATCTCTTCTCTTCCTGGCCCTTTCCCATTTTATTTGGGGTCGGCCCTCCGTGTCACGTGTCTCCAGGCAGCTCGGTCCTGGGTCGTCTCCTCGCTAACTTGGGCTTCTTTGAGGTTCTTATTGACTAGGGATATCCATGTGATTCGGGGTCTTCCTCGTCCTCGAGGCTTAGATTGAACATCTAGTACTTTCCTGGTCATGTGGTCGGATGGTCGCCTCATAACATTAAAAAAAATGTGAAACTAAAAAAAGATAAAATATAATTCCATTTTTATTTTTGTAATTCATTTACCGTCTTTAAAAAGCTTGTAAATACGAATTACATCTTTTTGATACTAACAAAACACTGTATAATTATAGGTTATCTCGCAATTGCAATATGTATGTAAAAAATTTGCTCACGGGCGGGACTTGAACCAGCAACCTTTTCGCAGACAATTTTTGGTTTCTTATTTCATCTTTATGAATATAAAATATGACACTGTGAGTGTTAAAAACATTCTAAAAGCATAAGATAGCGAAGCGACATCAATTTCCGAGTTGAATATTCTGTAAAGAATAACTGCTTAGGCCATCTGTTTCATAAACACACGGCTAGATGGCGCTAATCGTCACGCAATCTGGGGACACGGCAGTGCCCCTACCAAGTCGAGCAAAAAAGCGTCAAAGCCGTACCATCCTTTTCTCGAAGCAATTCAGACCATTTTCGACACCCTGTAACTTAGTTGTGGATAAAACTAGAAGACTGAAATTTTCAGTAACCATGCAACATTGTAAAGACACGGTATATTTCAAATTTCATTCAATTTGAACAAGTAGTTTAAGAAATATAACGGGTCAAATTTCTTAATTTTGTCACTCACTGACTCACCGATCATCAAAATTCTAAGGCATTTTTAGCAGACCCAGAAGCTTCAAATTTGGAATAAAAGTAGTTTTTGGTGTATAAATCAAGGAAAAACTAAAAAAATCTAGAAAAAACCGCAAAGAAAATTAAGCCCATACAGCCAAGTCTTCAGTTATTTTTTTTAATATTGGCTTCATTCGTAACGATGTGTTAATTTTACGGCAGTTATTATTATTGCATGCGAAGCCGCGGGTTTAAGCTAGTCCCATATAAATATAGGCGCATTGTAGTGCCCGTGCCAAATCGAGCAAAAAATGGGTATTCCCGTCATGAAAACACGTGTAAATTAAATTATTTTATGCAAAAAACGTACCTACATGCGTATTCGTACTTATTACGAATGCTTAAGGTTGTAAATTAATTATTATATCACGCGCTGCAATGCTAACGAGTGAGCGCGGGCCGTTACTACGCGCTGCGCGGTGCTAGCGCGAAGGCGCGGGGCGGGGACAGTGGCGAGGCGCGCGGAATGATGAATGTCGGCGAGCGAGCTGTTGCGGTGCTAGAGCGAGGTGAAAAGTTCATAAGTCAGAGAGAGGGCTTTAAGAAAATTCGTTGCTGGTAGATATACATATATACAATAAGTAGAAGGTACCGAAAAAAGTAGAACTGTCTAAAAAATACAAAAAGAAATGAGATCCCATCAAAAACAATACTTGTCAAAAAAAACAAGTCTCGCAACTCAGTTGTTCTGCGGTAAAAAGTTGTGAGATCCATGTAATACCAAGTCGGTTATTAATTTATTCAGTCTCTACTTAAGCGACTTTCTGTCTTAAAACGTCCAGTCTCTAGGACCACGATCGTGATCCATAACAATTGAAAATCAATTGTGTCTGGAATCTCTGTACTCGAAGCATTAAGTTGTTACGTAATAATTAACAGCATCTTATAGTGACGCATAATGTTTTATATAAATATATTGAGACTTAGCCATCGCACTAAATAATTGAATTTACATGTGTTTTCAGGCGATTGAATTGACATGTGTTTTCAGGCGATGGCCAAGTCTCAATATATTTATACAAAACATTAAATAATTTTAATATTGATATGCGTCACTATAAGATGCTGTTAATTATTACGTAACAACTTAATGCTTCGAGTACGGAGATTCCAGACACAATTGATTTTCAATTGTTATGGACCACGATCGTGGTCCTAGAGACTAGACGTTTTAAGACAGAAAGTCGCTTAAGTAGAGACTGAATAAATTAATAACCGACTTGGTATTACATGGATCTCACAACTTTTTAACGCAGAACAACTGAGTTGCGAGACTTGTTTTTTTTAACAAGTATTGACGTTTACATAAGAAACCACAAATTTCGCAGGGTCGGACTGACAGCACGGTAGCTCAATTGGTAAGAGCGTTTGGCCCGGTCTGCGAAAAGTTTGCTAGTTCAAGTCCCGCCCGTGAGCAAATTTTTGGTTTCTTATTTCATCTTTATGAATATAAAATATGACACTGTAAGTGTTAAAAAGATTCTAATAGCATTAATTTTATTATAGTATCTGTCTTTCATGAAAATAGAACTAAGGTAGGTTTGAAGTATATTAATAATAATTTAAATATTCTTTCGTTCTGAAGCCGATTTTAAGGTATAATGTCGGTATAATATGTGTTACGGTTAGAAACAAAATTACGGTCACATACGAATAATTAAGAAAGTAAATCTTGATGAAAACACACCGAAAAGGAAATGGGCGCGTCCCCATACATTGTGTGTCCAAAAAGTCAAATTCTATGCGTCAGACCAAAACTTGAGTCAAATTAAACATTTTTTTAAACTTTCTGTGATAAAAATATAATAAACTTATCCGTAGATAACAGAGTTTTACACGTTTAACACAATTAACTAAGTCACTTCCACACTATGTGGGCTCAATTCCACTGATTTATTGTAGCAAAATCACAATGGAATAGATTTTTGACGAAACCACAAATTTCGCAGGGTTGGACTGACAGCACGGTAGCTCAATTGGTAAGAGCGTTTGGCCTGGTCTGCGATAATGTTGCTGGTTCAAGTCCCGCCCGTGAGCAAATTTTTTGGTATTTATTTCATCTTTATAATAAAATTATTTAAGTCAGTAACCCCTTTTTTTCTAAATCTTTTTCAAGTCAAGATATGTGAAATCATATCATTTTCCATTCGGTTCCAGCGCATCCGATTCTATAAGTTCAATTGACTAAATTCCTCTCCTTTTTTCCATCAGTAGATATTGTCTATGGTATTGAAGTCGCCATGTTTGTTTACATTATAGACTTACGATTCTGAATAGAGTTTAAATGTTAACACGGAAGCCTTTAAAAAAATGACTTAGAGAAACACTGTATTGGAGAAAAAAGCACGTTAAAAAAATGAATGTAGCAAACAAAACGAATTTGAATATCACGGTTATTTCTGTTCTAGATTCTGCATCCGATAGAGGCCACTCGACACACACATAGAGGAGAAATAAATCACTGGCATGCAACGTTCCCGTACGAATGCTAATGAATAGGGATACATTGAAAGAAATTTGAATGTACGTTAATGTTTACGAAATAGTAGCAAAAACGTTTTCTCATCTCAGTATTAAGTTGGCTTAAGTTTCTATTCAAGTTAAAAATTATGCGAATATGATACACAAAGTCTATTTACGGTCGATTTTAGACGATAGCCGCTGACTGAAATAATAAAATAAGAACTAGCATGCCCGTCCACCTCACCACCAATCGTTATTACCATTGAGCCACCAGACAATGACTCATTCCTGGCCCCGTTAACACATTTATGACAGAAAACCGACAGCGAAGGTACGATTTTTTTTAAATGTTAAAACAATTAAAACTGATTTTCATAGTACAATCTTGAAATTCAAATATCTAGATGCCAATACCAAGATTGAGTTTTCTCACAAAAAAACATTGTCCCAGGTAAATGAATTAGTCCCAGTAGTAACATCTTGAAAATAATCTTCTAAATAGCTTTTTCGAATTCGTCTTTATTAATCTGAAATTCTTTTCAAACACCTTTCCAAAGGAGTAGACGTCTTAGAAAGTTATAAAAAAACGTTTAAAATATTTAGCCTAATACCTAAGGGTTATATTATATTAAATAATATGTTTGAATCGTAAAATTTTAATATAAGTTAATATTTGTACTTTGTTCAAAGTATTCGCAACCCTTTTAAAATGTATAGAAGTTCATTTGTGCAATATAAGCTTATAAATTTCATTTTATATTGAAAGGTCGTCGATCTGCTTCTGAATAATTAAAATAAAACGCCTATGGCATTGTTTGCTTGGTTATAAACTTGTAATGTATTAGTAAAGTTTCGAGACGGAAAGTTTACACCACGTTGATTTGTCAGCTAACGAACTATATGGCGTGTGTTTTAGAATGTACCCACCGAGACTTACATTGTGTGTGACGTATGTCTATAACAAAGTTTTCTGAAATTTACAGAGTTTATAGCTTCTAGGTTTTCGTAGAGATAATATTATTTTGATGGGGACAACGGCCTGATGAAAACGGGTCCTCGTCTCAAGTATCTGTTTAATTGTAAGTACTGCTAAGGATTTGTAAATGAGTTTTCTCGCTGTGTCAAGTTGAACCTATGTTCTCCCAAATTTTCTGAAAGTAAATTCTAGGAAAGCGCATTTTTTAACGTTTATTTTAATATATTAAAAAATATTTGCACTATTATTATATTTACAAAACATAGGCACTGAGATCTGAGTAGTTGGCACACAGCGTGAAGGTGACCAAGCCACCGGATCCAAGTGCTAAAGGTATATAAAATGACGTCAGCAAAATGCCATCAAAATGGTTCTGGCGCATTCGGGACCGTGTAGTTAGTACTAAATGTGTTAATGACTTAAAAGCTATAATTTTAATCAGAAGCTAAACGCTGAAGGAAAGCAAAAATATCCGAAACACAGGGAATTCCAATTTTCAAAAAATACATAACCGTAACGCTTGGTCGTTCTCTTTCTCTGTGTACTTGGGTGGATGTAAAATTTTGAATGACCTTAAGTTAGCACTCCACTCGATAGTCGGATCGTGTAAATAAATGTTGGAACCTTGGCGAGCCGACGGAAGATTTATATTTGAAATGCGGCCCGCAGTTTTATTGCCTTTTTAGGGAAGGTGGATGCATGACCAAGGCCGAGATTTATCCGACGTTATTTTTAATGCCTACGCCGAGAAACGTTGCGTTTAAGAACATTATTTACCTTGTGCTGTATATCTTATGTATGTGTTTAACCTTTGTGCCGTAAAGCTGAGATTTTAAAGGACTGCGGGTAAGGATAAGGGGCAATGTGATGTTTAAAATAACAAAGGTAGGAGGTTGAATTCGTGTGTTAAGATCATTCGCATCAAAACACTTATTATTACACATATTATGATGATCCAACTTTTATAACCAGCAAATTACGTGTAACTGGAAAATTCTTAAGACAGATAATTCACAGTCTATAGTAATACTACTTTGAAGATCGACCAGTAAGCGGCCGGTACTGCAGCGATGCTGTAAAATATAATGTCATTCTATACTCTACCATAAAATAAAATCTGCTTGAGGATACAGCAATATTACAAAGCAACAAAGACACAGCATTATTACTTCAAAGTAACGATCGCTTACAAACTAAAAAATAGAAGAGAAAAGCAGAAAATGTTTTTATCGTTCCATTTTGTCAAATAAAATATAAGAATGAATTTGCACATAAGCATACACAAAATGAAAAATATAATTTTGTGATCACAATGAGCGACATGTATTTTCTGAGTAAATCTTATTACAATAATGTCTCTATAATATTGCAATCTTGTGAACAGCTCGTGATGTTATAATACCCGAGAGTTGAAAGATAGAATGCTTGCATTAATTTTAGGTTTTTTTTTATTAAAACTATTGCATATAAGTATTGCATATATTCTTATAAGTCTGGTTCTGAGTATGATAAAAAGTTTTTTCGAGTTGGAAAAGCGGATTAATTTGTCGTTAGAGCTATGGGGTCTTCGATCCAGGGATAAGAAGTATTTTTTCTTGTTCTAATTTGCCTACTTCGAAAATATCTAGTTGACACATGATTATTTTTGTTAGCGTCTTCTCGAGATCTACTAAACTAAAACATGGTTTCCGCAATCGCAGAAAAGATGAATGGTAATTTGTCCGTTATACGTTTTAGTAATCTTAGTGGATCTTTAAAGATTTCACTTTAAAGGAGGCTGTAAGTGTAATAAATCATTATTGAAATAAAATTTAACGAGTTTTATACTTTTTTAGTTCAGAAAAAGAATAAAAGCACTAACATACTGAATACATAGTGCATACGAAATCAAGCTAAGAAAAACCGGCCAAGTGCGAGTCGGACTCGCGCACTGAGGGTTCCGTGCCAACGTTAACTGAATTAGGCAATCCACTTACTTCCACTTAGTAAAACACCACAATATTTTGTTGACAGAAAATATAACTTTGTTTTTCATAGTGTTTGTACGAAGAACAAAGTTATGTTTGCGGTTGTTGAAAATGTGCTATATCTCAAAAACTTCGCGTTCGATCCCGTCCAAACCAATTTTCGTTGAAAGTATTTGTTATAATCTACATTATATATTTTTTCAAAATTTAGTTTGGAAGTTAGATGGGGGGGGGGACGCCCATTTTTCCACTTTGGAAGCGTTTAGCTAAGAAACGTTAGACTTTAAAAGAAAACGGTTTAAGGAACCTCTATGTCATTTTAAAAGACCAATCCATATACACCTGACGCGCACAATTGCGCGTTTGACTAAAAATTTTTTTTCTGTTTTAGTTTCATGTATGGAAGCCCCCCTTAAATTTAATTATTTTTCATTTTTTGTATAAGAATCGTAAAGCGGTTAACAGGATACATCTTCCTACCAAATTTCAACAGTTTGATGCTTAAACTTACAGAATAAATTGGCTGTGACATACGGACGGACAAACAGACAGACTTGACGAAACCATAAGGATTCCGTTTTTTGCCATTCGGCTACGGAACCCTAAAAACTACATAATTCATTCTAAAATACATTGGCAAGAATCTTAAAATACACAAGTACCATTCACGCTTGACTCTCGCATAACGACTCGGCATTTTTCTTTCCTAAGTAATGTTGACTTCCGTAAGACCCGAACAGGGCGATTTGCTGCTTTGTTGTTCGTAATGCGTGTGATTTCGGAGTGAAACCCCATTATGTAGTATGCTTTATTTTTTCTTACGCGACTTTGCTCAAGGGTGTGCTCTTGGTCCCATTAGTTAAAATAATAATAATTTATTTATTTAATCAAGTAACAAGACTCATTATTCGTTAGTTATAAAGGATTAACCTATGTTAGTATCATTTTACTAATTTATTTACTACATTTTTGTATTTAATTCGCTAGGACACCTCCTGCGGCGGTTGTGCAACAGAAATTAATACGTAGTTCGAAATCATAACTTACGTTGTTAAAACCTTTTTAGTTGATGCGTAAATAACTATTTTTGTAATATTATTTATTGCAAAGACAAAACGAGGTACAAATTGCGGACTTATTGTTTTAAATCATTATCTATCAGCCAACCATTGGGCGAGGCAGAAACAGTTGAGACGGCGTAAAGGAACAAAAAAGTGTCATTTACTTTTTAACATTAAAAGTAAATTACTTCTAATGTAAGTACTCAATGATGATAACGCCATTGTTAATATTCCGTATTCTCCGTATTTCCATATTCATAGCAATATTCAATCATTTGTTGTATCAACCTTCCAAGAAATCCTTTAATGGATTCGTTAAAACGAACGAACATAATAAATAACACGACTGCCAAACAAAAAATAAAGCTGATATGTCTTTGGCTTTATATGTTGTTGTCTCTTATTAATTTTCATCTTTTGAATATTTTTCATTCAATTGAAATTTGACAATAAATAAAATATGTTTTTACATTTTACATGGAGGTATAATAAGAAAAAGCAGGGCTTTGTTGTCTTGTAAAAAAATATAGTATTTTACGAATCCATGTGTACTTGGTATCTTTACTTTTTGAGGCAGATTGAACGTGATACAATACGTTTATTTATATACCTACTTTTTGCGATTGGCGTAAAAGATGTAGATTGCAAGAGACGTAATAGCTCCACATTTATGCTACGACATTTCTAGTTGTAGGTATTCATAGCGTAAAATTGCTCTTTCAGTTCTCAGGAATCATTGTCTGAAGTCCGCCACGAAGCAGGAAATGCAAGCGGATACTTGCATTTTTATCTTACAAACTTAAGTAAAGTTAGCTATGTAAACGACTTCACACCGAGGAGCCGGCTGGCTTTATCAGAAGCAGATGTTCGTGCGCTCTGCTCGGCCTCTATTTGGTTTACAATTTAGTATGCAAATTGTGGACTTCGCATTTGTAAGTACTCGAAACCGAATTAAAGGCTTCCCGCTTCATGAAATCTTTGAGACTAGCGTATATTGCGTTAGACAGAAAATTTGAGTGTTGCTGCCGGGCTTATTTACGTCGCTGAGAATTAAATTGCTTTGAATATTTAAATGCGTTTTGTGATTAGCGCCACCGCGTGTTTAGTCCTGCGAGTTTGGAGACGCCTATAGTTTAATTGGGTGGATTACCTCAAGTAGTTCGTATGAATGTATTTTAATTAAAATCCGAATTTTGGCTTCACTAAATTACCTTACATTACTTGCATGTGGCATTTTTTCCCCTTTGCTACCGGCGATTTCTTTGTCTGCATTAAATTCATTAAATTTTCAGTACGTTTCGCTTTAAATTAGCTTTGTGTTTATATTCTTAGCTTTGCACAGTGTGCTTGAGTGTGCCATTACTTACTGGTTGTGGAAAACCATTAAAGCTAGAATTAGAATTCACTGTTAGTTCTGCTTTCACCCTTGATATTTCACCTCATTTATTTCATTCCTTTTACTTTGGTTAGGAAGAATAAAAATTACAGATGCTAGTTTAAATGCACCTTTCTCATTAGTGTTAAAAGACAGAGCAACCTAATTCGAATTCTTGGTTAATTTATAAAGCGTTTATTATTTTCATACACTCAATCATATTTTGTATCGAGACAAAAGCCCGCTGCATTGATTGTTTTGATTTTATTGTTAGGAAGTGCTGTATATAATCTTAAGGACTTTAAACTAGTTTTCGAGCAGGTTTGCTCGTATTACGGTACATGAGCTCAATGCATACGACAAGGCCTATAAACATTGGAGTTGCCCAGATAGGGTGTTACCTGTGGTTTGTTCGACAAACCATGTAAGCCTATAAGGATTACCTGTCGTAACTTTGAAATCGTAGCCTCAGAATCTTAATTCAGTTAAGAACTATAGGACGTTGAATAAAATTTATATACCCGAACAGGGATTTAAAAAATATGTATTATTGCACAGTTTGATGTTGAATTACATAGAAACATAATTTATGTTATAATCAGGATATACACAAATATTTGGCTGTACTTACTGGCTGATAGTAGACTAGAATTACAAATATTGAGCAATATTTACTGTTGCTGTGGCTTATTAATAACTTCTGGGTATTTGGTGAAAAAAATCGTGCAAGTGTGAGTCGGACTTGCGCACGAACGGTTCCGTATCTTGTAGGTATGTTATCACTTTTGTGCCCTAGTAATGTCCTGCAAAACATGATATTGAGATTGTCTTAAAAGATGTGAACAATTATGTGACAAAACCGGTTACATCTTTTGATGACGCTAACTCACAATTTTGATATATTTACAGCTAAAAGAGTCCATCCAAAAACAATATTTGACTACAGTTTCAGTATAATATCATTACGCGTTTTTAAGGTTAACATTTATGGGCTACAATACAATATCTGTAATGTATAATATACATATATCTGTAATAGGAGTTTTCGGTACAATCTTAATGTATAAAGTTTTGTTATTATTATGTTCATTTAAGTAGAAAGTTTACGACTAAAAAACGCTTTCAAATTTAAAATATCTGTAATAGAAACTGAAATAAAATTACAAATAGAATCTGATGTACTGGGAAAAAAACCCGCAAGTTCTAAGATAGGCGGTGTCGTCGCTTAACCTCCGAGCTATCGTGAAAAAAATTTCATTTTGTGTGCATGAACATGCCTGTTTGTATTGGTCTGGGTGTTTTCTATGTATATCATGTATGTGTTTACAAACAAAAAGTATTTAAGTATTATATCCGTTGTCTGGCACCCCTAACACAAGCTTTGAGTAGCTTACTTTGGGACTAGATGGCGATGTGTGGGAATGTCCAAAGGATATTTATTATTTATTTATTTTGAGAATAAGACTTATCCGACTGAATAAGTATAAAACGACCGATTTAAATTGCTAACAAATAGGTGACCTTTTCAAATTAGGTGTTTTGTATTAGATTTGACAAATATTTCTTATCTGAAGCTGATATAATTGGGACTCAATCTAATGAAGTTCTTGCTCCATTTTACAGTCTTAAAATACATAATAACATTGTTTCTAAAAATTAAATCTAGCCTTAGCTAGATCACTTTTTATCCTCCGAAACCCCCCTAAATACAAAATATAATGAAAATTATGGATCCGTTTCCGAGATACAGAATATTATATCATACATATAGACAAGAATCGCTCGTTTAAAGAATAAGACAAAAATGTATGTTCATGATTGCAGGATTTTAGCTGAAAGCAAAGTTAATTAATTCAGAGTCTTATTATTTCAGACCGTAATTTGCTTGACTTCAAGAGTTGGTAAATAGTGTTCACGGTTCATAACAGGTTTTATTTGATGAAATGATAATAGAAAGAGGTGGTTGTATAAACTCTACTTTATGTATGAACTAGCAGTCCCCCGCGACTTCGTCCGCGCGTTTTGAGTTTCCCTCCCCTCCCGTCGCAGCGTCATGTTTTATATCCTAAAGCCTTTCTCGATAAATAAGCTATCCACAAACAGAAATATTTTTTCAAATCGGTCCAGCAGTTCCTGAGATAAGCGCGTTCAAACAAACAAACTCTTCAGCTTTATAATATATTAGCGCAAGCGCACGTTGTACTTAAGCTGCGAACATTATTTTGGTGCGGAGTTATGTTAAAACTGTGATAGCTCCTAAGATATTTATTGAAATCAAATGATATAAAGCGCAACTTGGTTCTAAATGAAATGCTCGTGATGATGAATGTATTTATTTTGATAAGAATAAATACCTGTGTGTATAATACACCTCTAAAAATTATGCATTATTTTTTTACAAATTTATTAACATAAAAAAGGTTGTAGTAAGTCAACCATAAAAGATAGACATATGCTGTCGCGGACTTTATTATAGAACTCTTAATGCTGATCAATCCTGTCATACATAATTTTTGTGTAACTTAAGCGGTTTCCGCAGCGTATGCAGTGGAAGCTCTCAAAAGGAATACCTTTCTCCCGTTTTCGCAACATTTTTCATTTCTGGTGTGGTCTTATGAGTCGTATCTTAATGTTATATAGCCTAAAGCCTTCCTCGATAAATGGACTATCCAACGTAAAAAAAAAATTTCAAATCGGGTCAGTAGTTTTTGAGATTAGCGCGTTCAAACAAACAAACAAACAAACAAACTCTTCAGCTTTATAACATTAGTATAGATACGAACGATAACTAAAGAAGTTTTCGGTACAATCTAAATGTTTAAAGTTTTTTTATTGTATTAATAAAAGTAGAAAGAACATGATTAATAAATATCTATGTAATGGCACAAAAAAAAATGCCAGTCGCTATTAAAAATAACGTGACGTGAGTATATACGTAGAGTCTAATTGTTAGTATATACTCAATATATGGTTTAGAGATCATGTGTTCTCATATCTTCAGATGGTCTTCATACGCATTGAAATATATATTTCAAGAGCTGATTTGTCTGAGATCTATTTTGTTCTTCAATTAACTCCGCGCCAAGAAGTTCTTATGATTTTAAAGCTCCCGCGATTTTACGCTCATATTCCCTTGAGCACGTAAGTTTAGTTATTTAAACTGGAATTATCTATTTTCATTTTCAAACAATTTTTAATGATTATGAGGTACAAAGCAAGATAATGGAAATTGATCAGTTGAGGTATATAAGTTTGGAGTCAATGCCACCTAAACACTAAATGAAAATCACTGGCACACACGACACAAAAACGGGCGTCACTGTAAACAAAAGAAGACGCGATGCGCTAGTGATTTAGCTCTTAAGGTGGTGATGCTGCAGTGACTTAGGTTCGTGTTTTTTTTATTTTACGAAGGTGGAAGGCTACATCGTTACTTGCCGTCAGATCAGGCCTAACTAGGGAAGAATATTATTTATATTAGGTCGGGAAAATTACTTTCTTCACATTTTATATGAAAATTCTAATCATTTGTTCGTATGTTTATTATATTCAGATTTAGTAAATAACATTTAGTATGACATATATTTGCTATTTTGTGAGTAGTGACATAGGTACCCATTCTCATAAAATAGCAACATACTCACAAAATATAGTCCATTAAAATTTTCTTTGAATCTTTGGATTTTCCAATTGACAAAACACGTCCAGTAATTTTTTTAGTGATCTTTTGATGTTAACCTAAAACTGCCTAAAATTTTCGAAAAGACCAAAATAGGCGGGATTCTGAAGATAACCTCCCCCAGTCAAACTATCTTACTTGTTGCTAAGAGGTTGTAGAAATGTGATCTAGTTTTATTGCGATAAAATATGAAATCTTTTAATCTATTTCGGCTGCTTTCTTTTAATTTCTTGCTTAAATATCATTAACTGTTACCAGTTATGATCCTAACGATGGTTTTCCAGGCGGTAATAACAAAAACTCATAACAAAGCGAAACCTTCCTATGTTCTGAACACGCTTCAGTAGGTTTAAAATCATAATTCCCGGACTGAAAACTAACAATCCGATACAACCTACTCTCTCTCTCTTACGAGTATTTACACCGCTCAAAAAGTCCATTAATGTAAAAAAAAAGACTGCACATAGGTTTGAAAAAAAATATCAGTTTTAGTTTCATGTATGGAAGCCCCCCCCCCCCCCTCCTAAATATCATTGTTTTTATTTTGTATCATAAAGCGGTTCACCTTTCAAATTAAAAATTTCAACAGTGTGATGCTTATAGTTGTAGAATAAAGAAGCTGTGACATACGGACGGACATTTATATCCATTTGATGACGGAACCTTAAAAATCTAGAAATGTCATTATATACAAAGTGTTGTTTTGGTTAGCGTCAAGCAACTCAGGGGTGGTTGTACAAACGATACTGTTGCCAAAAATATATTAAAAGAATATTTTTAAATGAAAAAACCCACAAAATCATGTTTTCATGTCAATTGCGATGCAGCGAGCGAGTCAAAACTACAAAAACCAAGTCGCGTAGTCTTCGTAGCTTACTGGCTACGTCGTAGTATTTCATAGACACGCGCTAGCTACGCCCGAAGATGCAAAATTTCCCCACCCGTTTTGTTTTTTTTAGAATATAGCGTAGAGGTTTTCTTATATTAAACTTGCATATATTTTAAGTTTTTTGTAATAATATCTTATCTCCGAGTTCGATGTCACTGACCAAAACACCCTGTGTTTTAATTTATATTTTGGAAATATACCTTTTTTGGTGACATCAAAACCAAACATTAACAACAAGAGCAGCTAGAGATATCCGATTACATGTTTATACCTACCTTATGCGAAAAGACTTATTCCTCGATTTATAGTATTATTTAATCGATATTATTAGAACTGAATAAAAGATAACAAGAAAATATTAATAACCCCCACCAAATTTTAAACCAAATGAAACGCCACAATCGCCACGCCAATGGACTATAACACTACATGACAATTATATGGTAAACCACGTAAGTACTATAATATTTAAATAGGTGGCAATTTCGGGACATAAATTGTGGGATCGATCGGCGCCCCACCCATTACATTAGGTCATAAAAACACCATGAATTTGGTGAACGAAATTTCGAGGTATCTTATCCCTCATAAGATATGTAAGCCTATGAAGGTTTTAATGTAAATATTGAATATTCGTAGAATGGGGTTGTAAATTTTTGTTGGTTTCAATAAATTTTATCAAACAACTCTCATCTTTACCAACAAGAATGAGTTAACGATGTGAGATTTATCTTGATATAAAAATCAGAAAAGTACCAGTTGTACTGAGGAATTGTTACAAAGTTACTATGGAAACTGTTATGACCCTACAAAAAATTATATAGAGCCAACCATGTATTCAAGATAGAAGGTCCTGAAAAGAAAGTCTTGAGTAGAAAGTATTGATGATAAAATTTCAAATAAGATAATTTAATTATACAAACAGCGCAAAGCGTTAGTACACCTACGCATTCGCAAGCGGCAGCGATACGGCTAAAAGATATCGACAAGGATGGGACTATCACCTCAAACTTTGTTACCGCGACAAATAGCTTAATGCGAATTTCGCTTGCCGAATGCGATTGCGTTGGTGTTAAAACGGCGTAAAACAGAAAATCTAAATAATCTCAAGATTGTTTTACAGTTAACAGGTACTCGATCAAGTCGCTTAAGTTAAACTCCCTCCCATTCGTTCGTCAGAGTAAAACTGATCATATTAAAGATAAAATTTCAAGCGCAGGTCCTCAAGTTAGTTGGAAATTCACGTTTTATCCATTCATCCATCATGCTCAAGCGCCGGTCCTTCACGACAGCATGACGTATCTCATATGTGAGTCGAAATCGGCAAAATTCTAATGACTTAGGCATTAAAATTAAGTACGGTAACTAAATGACTTTTATATAACTGTAGAAGTTTAACCTGTTTATACTCTACTCATAAAATACGATGCGATACAGTTCTATCTCAGAGCTTCCAAGATAAAAGTAATACTTTTTTGTTTTGGTGAAAACAAGTGAAGTTTTTATTACTGCATAAGTAGGTACTAAATATTTTTTCTCTTATTTGTGCAATTTGCAATTGGAAACTCTGCAAATAGCTCAGTTAAAATTAAAACAATATTTTTTGTTGAACACGTGAAGATAAAATAATACGAGAATTATTAATTTCATGGAGCAGCTTTTACGTTTCACGGACATTTAAATGCACCCACGACGTGGTTTTGTTTGTATTGTAGAGGTGTTAGGTTACATTGTTATTAAGGTTCCGTTTAAACGAGACGACAAAATCTCTGTCCGTTATTTGAGACAAAATCTCGTTAAGCGTATCGCACGGTCTCCAGGGAAGTATTTCTAACATAAGTATATGCTTTGAGGTTGTAAAAGCAAACGGTGTAGAAGTACTCGTATGCTGACTTATGAATAATTTCGTCCCTCTGTCAGTTTTTTTCCCCTCAAGACGAAAAAGTTTGAAGATAAACGACCTTACCAAAATAAGAAGACCTGATTTGTACTACAGTTTAACGTGGTGGTAACCGGTGACGTACATTTTATTTTACCCGCAAATATTTAAGTAGTAGTCCAAATATTTATGATAAGGTATCGATTGTCTTTGTGCAAAGCAGACAGAAATGGAAGTGATATTTTCCAGATAACACACCTTTTAAGGGTTCCGTAGCCGAACGACAAAAACGGAACCCTTATAATTTCGTCAAGTCCGTCTGTCTGTCTGTCCGTACGTATGTCACAGCCACTTTATTTTGAACCTATTTACAATACATAGATGAAACTTGATAGGTACGTGTACCTTGATAACAGCTTTACGATTCTTATACAAATACATGGAACTACAACTAAAAAACTCATTGTAGTGATGTTGTGGGGTAGGTCTCTTAAAATGACATCGAGGTTTTTAATACCATTTTTTCTGAAAGTCTACCACATGGGAGATAGACGCTTCCAAGATAAGATAATTATTTATTATCTCAAAACTGTGCACAATTGTTGTTATAAAATAAAATAATATTTCAACAGTTTACCCATTTCGGGCATACAATAATAATTTAATTTTAATCAGGAATAATACTTTTATCGAATAGTCAATTCATGAACTA
Source organism: Pyrausta purpuralis (assembly GCA_963924145.1). NCBI lineage: Eukaryota > Metazoa > Arthropoda > Insecta > Lepidoptera > Crambidae > Pyrausta > Pyrausta purpuralis. Next base: position 15,694,861 of record OZ001653.1, on the reverse strand, counting down.
CTAAAATATTCGTCCAGTGTATTAAAAACAAATGGTTGCTACTAAAATAGTAGCAACCTTTATTTTAGTTTTCTCTTGAAATGAGGATTTTCCAGGGATTAAATGCAAAGTGGTAAATGATTTATAACCCGTATTCCTGTTATTACTGTCCTCTTTTTGCCGATATAGCTTGAGGACTTCACAATACACACATTATGAGCATACTGAGACCGGACATTCTCCATTATTGCACTTGTCATACAAAAGTGTTCCTTATTATTTTAGATAAAAACAGATTTCTTATATAAAAATAAATATCAAAGTCAGGAATTTAAATCGTCTTAGTACATTTCTCAAAGTCTCTAATTATTATCATATCGAATCCAAAGTGGTAAAAAGGCGTCCCCTCCCTCTCTAACTTTGAACGAAGCAAGTGTCACTTTTTGAAAAAAAAAAAAAAAACAAATACTATGAAAAACAAAATTATTTTTGCTGTCAACAAAATATTATGGTATTATGGCTAAGTGGAAGTAAGTGGAACCCTAATTTACGTGCGACTCGCACTTGGCTGGTTTTTTTAAGCAGTGAAATAATGGTGATTGCTGTATCTGACAATTTAAGACAAAATGATTAAAAACAGAGGTTATTTCCTGGTTTAAAAACATATGGCCTTGGTATGTCACCAATAGTTCAAGAGTGACAATATTCGTCCGTTAATATCTATGTTTATTCCATTTATCTCTACTGGGTAATCTAGACGTCTTACACAGTGTTAGAGACCGCAAAGCTTTTAGACAATAACATTCCCATTTGGGGTCCACTAAACAGCTGGGGAAGCATTAAAACGTATTGCCACATTTTAGTTCTAATGAATATGCGCTCTGTTTGCTGAAAAGTTTTTGATACAGTTATTTGCGGTTTCAAATGTAGCCGGCTGGCCGCTATGCGTAGTAAGCTCTCATCCCACGCACTTTATGAGTTATAAAATGTCACTTTAAAAAAAAAGTGTGTCCAGGCATGTAGTTTTAAAACTTTAAGGGCAATATCTACAAAAAAAACCCTTTATAATATAGAATTACATTACGGGGGTGCCTTGGGGAACTTAAGGCTGCCCGAAGGAGCATTGGACCGGTACTAAGGTCCCGTCTACCAGGATTTTTACTCTGTGTGTCACTAACTGGATACCACGTTCATTGGCATTGCTAGGATATTGTAGCGCTTTCTGCGGGCTCCTAGTCACTGGCCTGTCACTGTCACGTTAGGCCTGCAGTGTGGCCAGGGCCAGATAGCAGTAATACTGACTGTTACTGACCATACGTACTAGACTAAAAAGACACCCGATATACCATTTTTAATAGGAAGCTGAAATAAAATATGAACCTTTTTTAAAGTTTTCCAATTTCCGGCGCATATTCTTTTACTTTTCTTTACATAATACCCTTTATTAAATGTTATAAATCTTAAAAGAAAAGATGACTGAAATCGGAGGATTATTAAACTTTAATTATTTTTAATGTTTTGATAAATTCAAATATAATTCATTTGTTTGATAATATTATTAATAGTTTTTTGATATTTTACCTATTTTAAAAGTTTCCTGAATAAATGGTTCGTAAGGCTGAACTTGAACATAAACACCTCCTAGAGACGAGACTACCTACCCGTCGTACCTTTCTATTGTGTTCGATGTTCGCAAAACTAATTTCTCCCTCAAAACTTAATCCGTCACTAACGACTACTATTATAATGTCGGATAGACACACTGTCTATGATGAAAATTGTGTTCAAGGGAACGGCTTTAAATAATTGTATTTATTACATAACGGCTTACATACCAGGCTATATGCTCATTTTACATTTGCAAATTGAGTGATACATATATTTACATAGTAGGTACTCATTAATGTAACATTAAACATCATTTATTTGTTTTTCGACAAGTTATACGAGTGAATTATTAATCAGTCTGTTTTGTATTGGACTCCCGAGACTTCACTCACGTAGTCTACAGCAAATTTAATCGAATAAATGCCAAATATTGTCGCATTTCTTTCCCCTTTAAATAAAAAAATCACTTTGCACTTACGGTGCTTATTTAAACTCGTTTAATTTTCATTGTTTAATCTCTTAAATTAAGAGAATGGGTGGACCAATTTTCAGTTTTTGCTTTATTGTAATACTAAAGATATGAATAAGTTAGATATAAGAAGAAAGAATAAGATACGATCTGCGATTAAATATTGTTTTAGGGCAAATTTTAATAACCATTATCTTTTATCAAGGGTTCAATGTCAGCAATAGTGCTACTTAAATAAGCTGTGCCACTTAGTAGCACTTATCAGCTTTAACTAAATGTTAGCACGCCATTTGGCTACGGTAAATGATACTTGTATGTACAAAACGACGCAATTTTCTTGATTATACACGTTGTTATATCTAATGATCGTTTAAAGGTGTGCGTTAACTGGGGGAATATGAGGGAAATAAGTGTTTGGCTTTTACTTTTGTAAAATAAGCTAAACGATGGCAGCACCTACCATTTTGTAAACTAAAGAAAAAACAATCACAAGGTTTAATAGCAATATTTTTATGAACACAGATTAGTATATACTTGTAATTCACAAGCTTTATACGTGTGGTACGTCTACGAAATATCGATATTCCTGTACAGTCGTCTAGCTCTATGGTTCAATATATTTATTAAAAAAAAAACAGTACGTCATATGCTCGATTATAAGGTACTGAAACTAATAACAATATAAATTTTATACATAATGTGTCAGCTTTATTCTCCTCACTCTTTTGCGTTTATACGAGGGTCAAACTGAAAGTTCTTAGAACTGGCCACTTATAAACAATATAATAAAAAAAATATTCTAAAATTTGAAAATAGAACTCTTTGCCAATATTACTGAGTATATATTTCATTCATTTGTCATTTGTTTTACGATTTGGCGGCAAATTGAAAATTGTCTGTGTCACGTCAACATGAATTTAACACGAGAAAATTTTCGTGCAATGATTTTTTATGACTTTCGATGTCATTTAAGTCAACAAGAAAGTTATGATAGACTACGATTGGCCTTTCACGATGAAGCCCCATCTCGTGCGACTGTTTACAACTGGTTTAATGAGTTTAAACGTGGTCGCACTAATCTCACTGATGATGTACGTGAGGGACGGCCTTCTACGGCGACGACTGAAAATAACATCTGTGTTGTTCGGCGTATGATAGAGACTGACAAAAGAGTGACCTATCAGCAGAGTCGGACAAGCTTAGGCATCGGTATGAGTCAAGTGCACAAAATCCTCCACGAACATTTAGCGGTCAGGAAGCTTAATATTTCTGGCCGGGCAACCCGTAATATTTCTGAATATAAAAAACAGGTATATATTTTTGCCCGGCCCGGAAATCGAACCCGGGAGCTCTGGCACAGCCGTTGCTTTAAGGTGTGACTCTCTTACCGCAGCGCCACCGAGGCAGTTAAATCTCCATTTTTGTTAAATCCGTACGTACCTATTTGCTTATTTACCCTTCGGCCTGTTTGTACCGAATTCAGATAAAGAATAATTGAATAAAATACAACACGTCTAATTTGAAAACGTCACCTATTTGTCAGCAATTATTTATGTAAATGTCATTTAAAGACCAGTCGTTTAAATATAAGTCGCATAAGTGTTATCTGACTTTAATAAAACCAACCCTTAATATAATACTTCCAAGGGCATATTTTTCAAATGTCAGATAAAATATAACCAACCGATAAAGAACAAAGTATCTGATAAGTCAATAACATAATTGTATAATGATTCAAGAAACTTTTTCCTAAGAATTTGTATTTTGTGACCGCGTGTGGGGTGCTTGAATAATAAACACGTAGTACAAATCTCCAGGTTCTTCTCCAATAGTTTTATTCCAACAAAATAGCACAAATATAGGGCACAAAGTGAAAGTAAGTACAAACAGAGACTATATTCTAGCATAAAGCTCGCTTTTATACAAATCAAAACCCTGAACCACGGTAGGAAAACAGTGGGGACGACATCCGTTTCCATATATGAACATTTACTATAATATTTATTTGTAGGGATAAACAATGTGCTAATTAAATATATAAATTCATTAATTATTTAGTTATTCATCGTAATGAATTAAGTAAGCCTTTTAGATTATTATTTTAATAGTTACAATATTTAAAATAAATCTAACCTCCACCAACCAATCAGAGTCAACTTCCTTTTGGCGGCAAAATAAACATTTGTTATACGGCAAACATAAAAATCTAATAACTGTCCCAATAATCTTTAAATAATCAATTTACAATTAATAAAATAAAACAATAATAAGATAATCTAAAGATTAATCCAAAATATTCTTATATCATAGCCAAGTTACATTTCACATGGTGGACTCTTCCGGAATTTCCATAACAAACGTAAAATAGGTTTGACACCTAGATAGGTGTATAAATTATGATGTATTGAACATAATATGAGGAAGAGAATGTGTAATTAAGTGAATACAGTGGGGTTACATAAGTCACACACAGTGAGTATGTGGTTTAGTGCATAAGTCTACTATTACAGAACTAAGTAAATATGTGGGGCAGACTAGGATCGGGAACCATCGTGTAACAATTTATATGCATTATATCATAAAATTTCAAAGGCGCCAATAATTAGAGTCGTTCATCCTAGCTTCATTTTAGCAATCATCCAATCAAGATTCTAATTACTTGAGTATTTTTAAAGAATCTCATTAAGATGTTGTAAATATTACAAGTTACAGATTGATATATTAAGTAAATTTTTATTTAGTTGCTTTTGAAAGTTCAAAATTGTGATTTAGTTTAATAATTGATAAGTTCATTTGGTTGACATACTCGTTGAATAACGCCTCTCAAGCGTCCAACTTAATTTTACACTTAACCCTGAGGTTAAACTAAGAGCTACTCAAGTCAGCGTTATTACTTATTATGAGGTAGAAAATCCTGCGTGCGTCAGAAAAGGCTTATACTAAGAAACGTATGGCCTCCTATTGAAGCAAAATACATAATTATGTAAACATTGATTCAACAGATTATCCTAATATACAGGATTTTTGGGAGGTGAGTGCAAAGCCTTCAGGAGGTGTTACAATAGACCATCTAGAACATTCTGAGCCAAATTTTTTAGTCCAAGCCTGTTATAATTTTGGCATTTATCTTCCTAACAACATATAATATCATGTATACTCCAAAGAGCTTTAACTTAAAGATGTCCAAAAATACAATTCTAAATCTTATTGAAAATGTTTGACTTTGTCATTAATGTTAACATCAACTGACTTGATTTATTTCGTTAGGAACAACTCCTCTTTTAATTGGGTAAAACAGTACCTATATTATTTTAGAATTAATTATCAATGAAACACAGCTCTGTATAATTTTGTTTATTTCTATAACAGGCCTTGCACTTTATATAGAATGAAGATCAAGATATAAGTACTCAACTCTGTTAGGTTTTGCGATTTGACGCCTTTACTGAACCCTTAGGAATCGAAACAGATTGATTCTAAAAGTTTTTGCAGAGGGCATTGGACTTTCGCCGTTCATTTTCATGACCCCCGGGGTTACTTGGGTTCATTCTCACATAATATTTGTAAAAAAACCTCTTACTACCAAACAAATCTTTAAGCATTCACAAATGATAAATAATAATAATTATTTATTGCCATTGAACTTCTATAATATGTGCTCCGATGTGATGAAATTTAAGCTTTAGCGTTGCTTTGCAGTAAGTAGTCGGGTCTTAGTAATGTGTTGCATCTGGCCGTGATCATGAGTCAACTCTTAGCTTTGTTTTGTGAATATACACCATAGTATTGCATTTATATTTTGTTTCAGAGTTGAAGTACCCAAACTGTAAAATATTTTTGTTCAAATAATATATATAAATAAAAAATGTAGAGTATCGTGTGCTGGCGAAATAATGGTGGGGCTGCCTGCATTTGCGGTAGAAATATACTTGCGAGCAATAACGTTTTTCAATCTATAAACCATAATAAAATGACAAATGAAGTCTCATTCGCTGATAAATCCTAAACCAAGCTTGTACTTCTTCGTTAAATAAAAAGTCTTGATTGGTTAAAGATTGACTGAATTTTGAAGAGTTTTATGTCAGTATAGTGAATGTTTTGGTTCTTATTTGCTGCAATATATTTTTTTCATGTCGTACAAGCTTAGTTTAGGATCTATGTAAACAAATGAGATCAAATTTGTTTACTGGTATGAAAACTGACACACGGAAGTCTTAAGCACCTGAAACATCCATATTGTGCTTTTACGTTGAACTGTTAAATAGTAAGCATAAAATGTATGCATGCCTTTACATGCCCTTCAGTCATCCCAACATTATGAATATATTTGAATAATTCGAATAGGCCGTTCTGTATGGTTTCTACGCCTAACGATCTTACAGATTACATTTCCATTTCTTAGATCGCTTGCATTTCTAGCGTGACCGCTTAGAGCGGAGTCCTGCGGGGCGATTCAGAACGTTCGATAAGCCATTCGGCTTAGAGTTTTTTTATTTTTTTTTCTTCTTTCTTTCTGGTCGTTCCTTCAATGCTGAGGATCGTGACTGTATGTCAATCTTCTCCACTCGGTCCGATTCTGCGCCATATGTACCGCTCCCTGTATCTGGCCTCCAGTCACCTCCTTGAGTTGGTCCACCCATCTAGCTGGCGCTCTTCCTCTAGCGCGCTTCCCCTCCATTTGTCCGAGAATGATGAGTTTCTCCAGGCTGTGCAGAGGGGATCGCATTATGTGCCCAAAGAAACTTCGGATCCTTTCCTGGCACGTAGTCAGCAGGCGCTTGGTGACCTTAAGTTCTTCAAGGATAGATACATTGGTTCTAATAGCTGTCCAAGGAATGCGCAGCAGCTTTCTCCAGCACCACATTTCAAAAGCATGTATCTTGTTGCGTTCCTTTTTCCTGAGACACCAAGTCTCCACCCCGTACAGGAAGATAGAGAAGACCAACGTACGAACCAAACGCATCTTAGTTACCCGGCGAATATTACGATCTTTCCAGATTTTATCGAGGCTAGTCATGGCACTTTTAGCCATCCCGATGCGGCGTCCGATTTCTTTCTCGCAGTTACCACTGTTAGAGATCAGCGACCCCAAGTATGTAAATTCGTCCACTTTTTCGTAATCCTTGAGCGCATTTGATGGACTTAAAACTTGAGCTCTGTCCACCACCATCACTTTGGTCTTAGAACGGTTTATGTGTAGACCAAATTCCAGACTCACTCTCGCTATACGTTCCAAGATCAGAGCCATCTCGGACTCACTGGCTGCAAGGATTGTTGTGTCATCGACATATCTTAGGTTCGTGATCTTCGTACCGCCCACCGTAACGCCGCCGTCCCAGCCATCAAGCGCCTTCCTCATAATATACTCGCCGTAGAGGTTAAACAGCTTCGGAGAAAGTATACATCCCTGACGGACCCCTCGTTCTGTACGGAATGTTTCAGATTGTGATTCATCCAATTTCACGAAACTCGACCCGTCAAGGTATAGCCTCTGGACAAGGAAGATAAGGTGTGTTGGCACGCCCATTTCCGACATCATCCTGAACATGGAATTCCATCTTACGCAGTCAAATGCTTTGGCATAGTCTATAAAGCATAACACAAGAGGTTTATTGAATTCACGGCATTTTTGAATGAGTAGGCGTACGTTCAGTATTTGCTCTCGTGCTCCTTTTCCTTGCACAAACCCTGACTGTTCCGGAGGAATCTGTCTATCTATGTAGGCGGCCAGTCTCTTGTTCAGAATCTGGAGCATGATCTTACTAGCGTGAGGCATGAGGGAAATAGTACGGTAATGTTCGCATTTCTTTGTGGAACCTTTTTTGTGTAAGGGGATGAGGGAAGGGGATGATGAAGGGATGGGGGATGTGTCAGCAGATTGTGCCCAGTCCTGAGGCCAAATACCAGTGTACCAAATCTTGCTACAAATCTGGTAGAGGATTTCGGCACCTTCGGGGCCTAGATGTTTGATCATGGCAGCTGATATGCCATCAGGACCCACTGCCTTGTATTTGAGCTTCTTGATGGCGTCCTCCACTTCGCAGCGTAGTATGTTGGGTTCAGCTTCGTAATCATCCCACGACCTATCAACCTCTTCATGCGTGTTTTGACTATGAAGGTCGTAGCAATACTCTCGCCATCTGTTTAAAACCTCACTGAGGTCGGAGAGAGGGTTACCCTGCTTGTGGTCAACTACCCACGATTTTGCTTTTGGTGGCTTCGTTAACAGTTTAACCTTACCGAAAAGATCTTTGGTTTGTACCTTCACAGCATGTTGTTCTATTGCCTCACAGATATCAGAATTTGTTTGTCCTTGTCCCCTCTTAAAGCAGTTTGCACCTCTTTATGAAGCTTATTGTAATCCGTTACAGAACCTTCGTTTTTCGCAGTTCTCCTCCTCTCAATCAAGTCCCAAGTATTATCGCTGATCCACTTCTTTTAATGACGGACACTCTTAAACTGTACGTTAACTTCTTTAGCAATTGTGAGAATAACGTCTTTAGATCGTATCCAGACAACGTCACTTGAATCAAATGGGTCAAGCTCTAGAGACTGGAGTTTTGGTCTTATCTCCTTTTCAAATTGTTGTAACGCTGGCCCCTGCAAGGACGTAGGATTATTAACGCGTTTTTTAATGCTTCTTAGGCGAAGCTTGAAATCAGCAATGAGAAGTTCATGGTCGCTTCCGCAGTCGGCACCAGGCAGAGTTTTGGAGTTGGTGATGCATGACCTCCATCTAGATTTTATTAAAACGTAATCTATCTGATTCTTGTATTTTCCACCTGGCGCTGTCCATGTGTAAAGCCTTCTAGGGTGGTGCTGAAACCAGGTATTTATAATGGACATTTGGATCTCAATACAGAAGTGTATTAGCATCTCGCCACGGTCATTGCGATTACCTAGACCATAGTTACCAACGATGGTGCCATTCAAAGGGTCATTTCTCGTTTTGCCGACTTTCGCATTTAGGTCTCCCTTTACAACAGCTATCTCCTGGGATGGTATGGCTCGCAATAGTCCTCTCAAGTCCGCGTAAAAGTGCTCGATTTCGTCTTCAGAAGCTGCAAAAGTTGGAGCATACACCTGTATAATATTCAGGGTCATTGGTCTGGTGTCCAATTTCAAAAGCATCATTCTGTCAGAGGGTCCCTGGTATCCCTTTACTGCTCCCTGCCAACGCTTGGGTACTATAAAAGCTACTCCATTCTCGCTTTTCTCATTAGAGCCCGAGTAGTAGACGGTATTACCATTCTCAGTGACAAAATGACCACTTCCCTTCCAATGAACTTCACTGAGACCTAAGATATCAATATTTCGATTTTGCAACTCACTTTCTATTATATCGTTTGCCTGGCTGTGTAACTAGTCCCCTAACATTCCATGTTCCAATTCTTATAGTTCGCTTACTTTTGGGATTCTTCGAGTTAGGTAGTACAATGCTACCAGTAGTCCTAGTTTCACTGTCTGCCTGGTAGTCCACGGTACAGTGCCCAGTCACATATTTCCCACCATGCATCCTGGGTTTGCGATGGCGCCGAGGGTCAGTCGGATCGCATGACACACTAACACAACTTGCGGACATAATATTCATATAGTTTTCTTGGGAAAATAGTGCAGTGGTTTCCCCTTGCCTTCTGCACCAGATATTTTAGGGGTTATTTGGACCCCAAGGTCACTGTAGCCTCTTCCGACTGGTTGCCCAGACAGGTGTATGGTTAATTTTTTTAAATAAATGTCATAGTTTGAGAGGATATCAATTTGTCAGTTCGGTAACAAATATAATATATAAATAAAATAATATAGTTGCATTGGGTAACTCCACGTTATTATAATTTTATTAATGTAACGTAACCGAATGGTTCTGAATCGAGGGGCTGAAGCGATTAATTCAACAATATACTATCATAATATTTTATATTTATGTATCTTTACAAAATATTATACACCTGGAGAGCTTGTTTCTTTTTTAAAAACGCGCAAATTTCAGTAACTCCTGGACCGTTTTGAAAAAAAAAATATTGTGTTGAAAATCTTATTTATTGGGCAAGGTTTTAGGCTACACATCACAATGCGGCGGGAGAGGAATAAGCAAACTCAAATGCGCGGATAAATTTGCGAGGGACTAATAGTAAATCATAAACGTTATTCTTAATTTAATCGTTTTCTAATTATTTCTTAAATATACACGGTAACGTGTTCACCTTGATCCTTTAACACGTAGAAATTTACACTATTCCTGACTGATACTTTTTTAGACATCTTACAAAGAACAAAGATGTATCACAAATTCATTATTTTTTTATAATTCAATTTTGAGTATATAAATTATTTAAACAACTAATCTACTACACAAAAAAGTAAAAACAAAACAAAATTTAAGCACTTAACACAAAAAGTGGGCAATAGACAATAAATCGGGAATTTTATAAACAAACATTCAAAGACTTGACAAATACTTGAGAACGGTGAAGGTTGGGATATGGGGTATAATCACATCAGTCAGAAATACGTAAACTACTACGTTTTAAAGGATTTAGGTCTTAATCTGTAACCCTGTATACTCTTTGTACAGTTGGGAAGAAGTCCCGTCTGTACAGTATGTAAAAGGTTAAGATTAAGATGGAATATCTACGCTACTAAGGAGTTAGTTACCACTAACTCCCTAGTAGCGTAGATAAAGATTCTAGAGCCCTAGCCCAGCGTAACAATAGATACTTAGATATAATAAGGATGTTTAGATAGGATAACTGCTCCCAGGTTGCCCAGGGTAGCAGCGTTAGGACGGTAGATAGGTGGCGTGGACCCGCTGCCAGTCTGGCAGGCTCACCATAATGATCATAGTGACAGCTAAAGGTGTCTTGACCGCAGCGGAGGGAAATGAGAACCGACACGGACGGTTGATATCTAGTTTTTTGCCTGTTACGATAATGATTAAATTGTATGTAAACATATAAAGGTTTAAGCTTGTGTGCCGCTAGTGTGAGTACCGACGGTGCGGTGCTTGATGAGTCCATCGGTCAGCCGCTGCGATGTAGGTCGCTGATGCCGTGGTTGTCGCAATGTAGGATGTTAGCTCGTGCTCTCTTCATGTGATTGTGTAAGTCTTATATAAATTAATTTTGAAGTTTGCACTTTATAACCATAGACGGAATGTAATAGGCATTCAACAAAAATAACTGTAAACCTATACTCACATTACTCTAAAATTAACTTTTAAGTCAAACTTTATCAGTGGCATGACAAACGCAAACTCTAATTCAAAAACCATTTTAAGTATTTCTATACCACTTTACAAAGATGTGCTTTTGTTTTCCCTTGAGCTCCTTCAAAATTAAACCTGAATTGCAGACAAAACTTTGCAGTGCAAGATGTTTCAGTGAAATAGTATGTCATTTATCTGAGAGAGATTGCTTATTTTCAAATATTTCAATATACATTTAAGTTTTTAAGCCTTACAGGTATTATTAGTTATTTAAGGGGAACAAGGGTCATTCGAAGCTTTTTGCAATAAAAACATATGTCAATCAAATAGAGCCAAATTCAATGTGAGAGAAGATTGAGATGATAAAAATGAATTATACTTCGTGATTTGTACTTCAGAATTAGTAACCTGAAAGAGAAGGTATTCACTTGGTAGTATTGCTACGTGCCACCACTCTTAGTTGAGGGTAGTTTGAATTGAAAAAGTGGTCTAGATCTATCCCAATTTTTATTTTTAGTGTGGGGGTAGACAGACCCGCCCTCGGAGCCGTCCTCTTATCGGAGCTCATTCGCTTTTTAGTGCTCGACCACTCGACCTCTAAAAATAATTTCCCACGTTAGTGCTAAATCTGCATAGTGATCCAAGAAAAAATGCCGAAGAGAACTCACGGCAAGGAAGAATTCGAATATTTCCGGAATAAACTCAAGAAATTGGAAAGGAAGTTTGTGAAATCACGTCGACGAGCTCGAGTTATTGAAACATCTTCGTCATCGTCGTCGTCATCGTCCAGGGACACCTCACCTGCCCCGCAAAACCAACAAGGTACCTACCTATTCTTGAGAATAATTAATGTGTGACAAAGTGCTTGATATATTTATTACTTAGAACAATGTCAATTAAAACTTAAAACCTACCTATCCAATTACTTTGCGTTATTAGTTTGATTGCGAAAATGGTAACCATGTTATCATAATAGTCATGCCACGGTGCGTCTAAAAATAGACTGGTGACCTTGACCCATTTCTTTCTCGAACCGACACGCTCCGCTGCGCCCGCACACAATGGGGATCTTGTTAGCATGTGTGACTTTTTATTTCCTGTGAGTTTTATTTCCTTCACCGATAGCGAATGGAAATGAATATAACTTTTATTGTTTTTCCATCAAAGATCAGTCTGGTTGTATATCTCTTTTAAGAGCTAAGTACATCTTTCTGATCTACGCATGGAAGTCGTCAGCATAGACTGCTACGACATTTCTTTTTCTATCCATCAAAAATCAGTCTGTGTGTACATCTCGTTCGAGCTAAGTACATCTTACTGTTTTACGCATGGAAGTTGAGTGCATTATATGCTCCGACCACTTGTGTATGCCAATACACGTAAAAATCAGTATCTTTGTACATCTCTGAAAGAGCTAAGTACTACTTACTGTACACACTTGGAAATACGAGTATTCCATGATTAAATCACCATACTCACCGATACTGGTATTCTTTGCTAAATGAGTACCCTCGTCATATTTCAGGCGGACCACCACCACAAACTCAACCTGATGAGACGACGTCACCGCATCTGGAACATGAACTACTGTCTTCGGACTCTTCAGACGTAGACGAACCCATCGCTGCCACATCGATGAGCACCGAAATACCCAATACGAGTGCATTAGTAGTAGAAACTACCACAAATAACTCGGCAGATGACAACGATGTTCCGGGTATCTCGCTGCCCGACGACCTACTGTGTGATATCTTGGGCGAAGACCCCTCGACAAGTGAGGAACAGGGACCAGATATCAACAAAGACTTAGCAAATCGCCTTCGTCACTTGATTACTACCGGACTAGATTCAAAACAACGGAAAGAATTGATAACAAAATATCTTGTACCGGCTAATTGTCTTCTAATTGCTGCCCCTGCTCTTAACCAGGAAATAAAGGCTGCACTTATTGAATCGTTGCAAAAAAGAGACAAATACCTCGAAGCAAAACAAAAACAGCTAGCCAGCGCTATAACCTGTCTGGCATCAGCTATGACCGACCAACTGGAGTCGAAGAACATTGACCAACAGCTCGTGAAAAAACTCATGGATACAACACGTTTACTCTGTGACCTTCAACACACAGACTCTAAAACAAGAAGAACCCTAGCCTTGACTAACCTAAAAAAGGAAATGAAAGAACATTTGCTAAACACCAAAATAGATAAATACCTGTTCGGAGAGAATTTGTCGGAGACTCTGAAATCTGCGAAAGCAGTGAACAAGTCCAGCACAGAATTACGTGCTAAAGTACAACCTAAGACAATTAAGAAGCCAATGACACAGACAAAACATAAGCCTCAAGAAAACAATTTAAACTGGAAGCCTCCGGCCCCAGCGCGCAGGACGCCGGGCCCACAGTGGAGCCAGAAGCCTGCCTCTCATCGCAGTCAGCCCGCGAGCTCATCGAAGCAGTCATCGCCACCGCGAAGGACGAACCGCCGCCGATAGACTCGGTACGATATGCAGGCCAGTTGTATCTTTTTTACAAACAATGGTCCCTTATCACTTCGAATAAACTTATTCTAGATTGGATAAAGGGCTATAAAATTGAAACTTCTCGGCCCATTGCTCAAAGTTCAATCCCTACACTACCTAGCTACTCGGCCAATGACAGATTAAACTTTCAAGATTCCATAAGTAACCTTTTAAATATTGGCGCCATATCTGAATGCTTACCTTGCCCCAACCAATTCATATCAAGCATATTTTTAAGACCGAAACCTAACGGAAAAATGAGATTTATCCTAAACCTTAAATTGTTAAACAAACACATAGAAACATCTCACTTCAAATTGGAAGACTTGCGCACTGCAATAAAACTTATTTCGAAAAACTGTTTTGTTGCCACCGTTGACCTAACGACGCTTACTTTTTTGTTAAAATTCATGAAGAGTCAAGAAAACTCCTAAGATTTTCTTGGGAAGGTAAACTATATCAATTTAACGTCTTACCTTTCGGTCTTAATACGGCACCACACGTTTTCACGAAATTAATGAAACCAGTGATAAAATTACTTAGATCAGCAGGTTACTTATCAACTATTTATCTCGAAGATATCTGTTTAATAGATCAATCTTACAGTACCTGCATTGAGAATATAGAGATAACCAAAAACCCTCTTATGGCCTTAGGGTTCAGGATCAACGAAGAAAAAAGTAACCTTACTCCTTCACAATCCTGTAAATACCTAGGCTACGTAATAGATACCCGCCAAATGCAAATAAGCCTACCAAAAGAAAAACAAACTTCAATAAAACAAGATCTACTTTCAGTTTCCCAAATGTCACGCTGCACAATTCGTAGATTCGCGCATCTCATAGGGTTACTAATCTCGGCATGCCCAGCAGTAGAATACGGCTTACTTCATACCAAAGAATTCGAGCGTATAAAATTTTTAAACCTAAAACCAGATAATGACTTTGATAAATACATGACCCTATCACGTTCACTTTCTCTGGATTTCTCATGGTGGCTACAGGCTATCGACAAACCGGTACACAGAATAAAAAACGACTGTTTCGTCGCTGAAATCTTTTCCGATGCTTCGAACACTGGTTGGGGTGCAGCTTGTTGTAAGCAAACTGCTAACGGCCCGTGGTCAGACACGGAACGAAAACTGCACATAAACCAACTCGAATTGTTAGCTGCGTACTTTGCCATAAAAATATTTGCAAAACAGTTTTACAATTGTCAAATACTCCTGCGTATCGACAACTCTACTGCTGTCTCATACTAAACCGTATGGGTGGCATACAATATCCACATCTCACTGCCATATCAAGAAAGATCTGGAATTGGTGCGAACCTCGTAAGATATTTGTGTTGGCTTCATATATAAAATCTAAAGATAACGTGATTGCCGACGCGGAATCTCGAAAGTGCCATCCTGACATTGACTGGGAGCTGCAAAACTCCACTTTTGCCCATATAACGATTAAATTCGGCCACCCTACCATTGATTTATTTCCTAACCGAATAAATAAAAAGTGCCCGAAATACATATCTCGGCATAGAGACCCCGACGCACTGGCAGTCGACGCTTTTACAATAAGCTGGGCTGACTATTTTTTCTATGCCTTTCCTCCTTTCACAGTTATATTGAAAGCCCTCCGCAAAATCATTACCGACAAAGCAACCGGTATTATGATTGTCCCATTCTGGCCAACACAGCCCTGGTATCCAATGTTTCAAAAAATGCTCATTTCCAATGTAATAAAACTAGTGGCTAGTGAACATTTAATCATTTCTCATTCCAGCAATCACAACATTACCTCAAACCTGACACTGATTGCCGGGACATTATCCGGTCAGCGCTACTACACCGAGATGTCCCTGCCTCCTCTGTAGATATCCTGCTGGCCTCCATATCAGAAATTTCATTTAAACAATATAGCGTTTACATAAAGAAATGGTGCAATCATTGTGCACAAAACGGATTACAAATCTACGAATCTTCCATTAATACAGTAATTGAATTTCTTACCAAAATGTTTGATAGTGGCAGTCAATACGGTTCGTTAAACAGTTGCAAATCAGCGTTAGCTCTTATCCTCGGTCCAGAAATTTCCGAAGATAATAGAATACAAAGATTCTTCAAGGGAGCCTACCGACTTAGGCCCCCGGCCCCTAAATATAATATAACATGGGACCCTAATAACGTTCTTGATTTTATTGCCAATTGGTACCCCAACGAAGACATTTCTCTGGAACTTCTATCCAAAAAATGCGCTACATTGCTGGCACTAATTACAGCACACCGCATGCAAACACTTTCTAAAATCAATATTTCAAATATATACACCATGCCGTTAAAATCTCTTATAAAAATACCTGTGTCGGAAGTCTCGACATAGTTCCCTGTAAAACCACCAGGTGGCGCTCGAAAAATGCCGTAACAAAATTAGTGTTTTCGTGTGTTTATTGATCGAAAAGAATTTTCGAATGAAGCTTAAAAATTACAAATATTTTTTAAGATTTATTTAACATACAAGCAACATAAGTTAATATAATATTTGATGAATTAGAAAATCATAAAATTGAAATTGTCTACGTGAAATGTCAAAAATGTTGCATCAGACTTCGCCCGCAGACCTCATAAAAACATCAAAAGCAGGCACAAATCAGCCGCTTTTATAAATTCCATTTTTTACAGAAAAGCCTTCAATTTGTCCAGGCGTAACTTTACAGGCATACCTAAATAGAACGAAATCTCTACGGAAATCTAATCATCTATTTATCAGTTTTAAAAAACCGTATAAGACTGTCACTTCTCAGACGATAAGCCGATGGATCAAAAGTACCTTAAAATCTAGCGGTATCGACATAACTATCTTTTCTGCTCACAGCACGCGACACGCTGCCACATCTCGGGCTAGTGCGCTGGGCGTTAGCATTGATCATATTCGTAACGCCGCGGGATGGAGTTCTAACTCTAATACTTTCGCAAAATTCTATAATAGAACAGTGCTCAGCCCAGATGAAGCAGTGTTCGCTAGAGCTATACTTACTTCTAAATAACGTTGACTGTATAATGATTCATCTTTGTTAAATAAAAACCATGACTTTTATTCTTGTGTTAAATAAAACAATCTTTTCAAATATGAAAATACTTTGGTTTTATTAGATGACATTTCATAAAACCTTACTCTCAAAGTCTACCAAGTGAATACCTTCTCTTTCAGGTTACTAATTCTGAAGTACAAATCACGAAGTATAATTGATGATTAAACGAACTTACCTGTAAGTGAAGTTCTATCACAATTATACGAGTGATTTGTACGAAGAATTAGTAACACCCTCCCACCCAAACCCATTACAGGTTTTTAAGAAATGTCATACAAGTGTGTCAACTATAAACTAATGAGCTCCGATAAGAGGACGGCTCCGAGGGCGGGTCTGTCTACCCCCACACTAAAAATAAAAATTGGGATAGATCTAGACCACTTTTTCAATTCAAACTACCTTCAACTAAGAGTGGTGGCACGTAGCGATACTACCAAGTGAATACCTTCTCTTTCAGGTTACTAATTCTTCGTACAAATCACTCGTATAATTGTGATAGAACTTCACTTACAGGTAAGTTCGTTTAATCATCAATTATATTTGAAAGAGCTGGTGTTTCATTGTGATTGTGGGTGAACAAGCTTCTCTGGCAATAACGAAACCTAAAATTTTCATTGTGGTTAGCGGATTTTCGGACAATGATCTTTTTTTGGTCATTATTAAATGTCTAAAAATGCATTACTATTCAACGAGGTGACGGTTAGAACAAATATGATTTAGTCATGAACAAAAACAATGTATACCAAAATTATTCTTCCAACTCTGCTGGACTCTGTACTATTATTATGATTAAATCACCAAATATTGACGAATATTTGGAGCGCCAGCCTATGTTTTTTAATAAATTCAAACGATAAAAATAATAAGAGCAAAGAGTATGATATCTACAGCTTTTGATCTAAGCAAGAAACATAAATAATTTTTGTCTGCGTCTGTGGGTTTAAACATTAAGGCTACTAGCGTAATTATTCAGTCACTGAAGATTAAAGTGTCGCCTCCTTATAATATTTATAAGTCTCAATCGAGCGTCAAATATTTTACTCTATTGTTTTATCCAGATCAGTCATTTGTCTCTGAGGAAAATACTCACTCAGATTTTAGAAAAGCCGAATTTCTGTAAGAGCGAGAAATGTATTTCGTCACTGTCACGTCTCGAAAAACTGAAAGGGACGAAATTTATGAAGCTGTTACACTGTTTTAGTTTTATGAATAGGGTCTGTCTGCATCCTAGAGGTCGAACTGTTTTTGACCGATGGGCATACACAATAGGATAAGAAGACTGAAAAAAAATGCGAGATTATTAATTCCCACCCCGTCATTCCCTTCACAATAAGTATTCTTTAGAACGAGATCACAATGAATGCTGAAGTGAGGCGCAGTGAGAGTTGATAATGTAAGTTGCCCCTTAAGAAGGCTTATTAAAATTGAATCACCCCGCGAATGAGATCTTCACGTAACTTGAGAAACATTTTGTCGCGCCTATTTAAACGGAGATAATGAAATTTTAAAAATGAAATGCTATTTCTCTTATTTGCTGTTATACCGCGAACCCCATAGCAGCTCGTAAACCCTGAGCACGTTTGTGTTTTTCATAAAAACTTGAGTGGTAAAAATATGTTTATTGTGAGAACACCCAAGTCACAAGAACGTTAAATTAGGTACTTACGGACCCGTTAACCAAGTAACTTATTATTCTCTAAGTAGGTACTGCAAAAAAACTGCGGTGATTTAAAAGACGCAAAAGTTATAGACCATGTGTATTTGGAGTAGGTAGGTATGAGCATACAATAAGCTAAGGCACGAATATGTACGCTTTGTTCTCCAATATGTAAGTACTGCTGTACGCTCCACTTTCGCGATACCAATTCAAATTTTTATTTCAGTCACGAAGTTCGATACAATTTTTTATTAAACTGCGAAAAAACATTGAGCCGAAGTCATGGTTCGATTGAGTCAAGAGTCAAGACATCCGAGAGGTTCCATTAGAAGTTTTTTTTTAACAAAGTGCTTTTTTGTTTTCTCAAAGATATCAAATAACGCTGCCGATTATGTAAGACTTTTTTATCTAACTTGTGAGACGACGTTTAATTCAAATGACTCACAGTGAAATTTTTGTTCCAAAAAAACCTTTTATACATAGCAGTGACTTTAATCAAAAAATTTTTTTTGAATCCTTAGAAGTACTTTCATTATCAAGTTAAAGAATTTGTATCACTGAATTTTAATTCTACGAAGTAAAGGCAAATTGAGATATATTTTTAAAGATCTGGAGTACATGATTAAATACGTTATGAAAAGAAGAAACCTCACTTAAACGAGATAATTTGTTACGTTTTTAATTTACAAAATGGAGATAGCTTCTTCTTCAATTAATCATTTTATAAAAATAAATAATCATTAAATTTAATTTGGATGAAACTAACAAAACAATGATTAAGGGTTAATTTTTCAATAGTCAGATAAGAAATATTCGTCGAAAAAAATACAATATGGCTACTTTGAAAACGTCATTGTCAGCAATCATACGTACATGTCATGTTTACATACATGTCATTTTTTAAATCTGTCGCTTTTTAATTTATTAGCCTGATGAGTTTTATCTGTCCATTGAAAAATCGGCCCTAAGGCTAATAACATCAGTCAATACAATTTTTGTCTTGTGTGTGTGAGTTCGTAAGCTTGATGTATAATAAGCGAAATAAAAAATATGCATGTTTAACATAAACAAACATAAACAAAACAGTTGACAAATATTTTTGAAATAAATTGAAGTACTCGGTTTAAGCGATCCTTACGGTCTTAACGTCAGAAAACTAATTCTTCCAATGTTCTTTTGTCAAGTTTAAGAGTGGATAGTAAGCCAGGAGGACAGATCTGTACCCGGGGTATCACGAATAATTTGGGTCAAAGTATTCGTATAGTAACGTAATCATTTGTATGAGAATCTGAAAGCGCCTCTATCGGACATAAAACAAACTAAATTTGACAGCTTAAACACCTGACATGTATTGTGCGTACAAAATTTTCTATAGTGTTAAACTGGATTTGCGATCACGAACCTTTCTCTGACGTATAGTATCGTGAGTTGCAACAAGATTACTTGAGATTCTGAATGTCAAAAATGAGCGAAGAGAAACTAGGTATCTTTTACGGATAAGACCGCCTAAATAGTTTTTTTTTTCTAAAATTATCACACAGCTGCATTTGAAGACTGATTCAAGCTCCTGGAATGAGAAAGATTTGGCATCAACGTCAATAGCAAATACATCTCTCACCTCCGGTTTATTGATAATATACTATTCGTGCAGGCAAAGATGAGATTTTGGAACTACAGTCGAAAGCCTTAACCGAGCCTCACAACAAGTGGTTCTAAGAAAGAGGTCTATCAACGAATCCAACGCTGCCGGCTAGGTAGAGGTCGGGAAACTGCGCAAGAGCGTCGCCATGTCTCATTAACCTGTGTCACTAGTGAGAACGTACGGATCCGACACATAGTTTCTTACTTTATGTGCTCAAAATATCACATATAACAACAGACAGACCTTTGGCTTTTAGCGAGAAATAAAGAAACGTTAGTGGTCATATTTATAATTCTAAAATTAAGACATAACATTAGAAATATGAAATTTATTAAAATATTTGTTATCTTATACACCTTATTTTTAACTCAAAAAGAAATCGGGAACAGGGCACTTGTAACAGGTGTATCGATTTTGATCTTGTTGGGTTCATCTTTGCTCTAAATATATCATATGGGAGTAACGGAGACCGCCGGAACTGCTAGACTCACTTTATTTCTTCTAGCTGGCGTATATAGGTGTATTTCTACACATTGTACTTTGGTCTGTCTTCATTCTGAAAAATAATATATATATATATATTGACTTATATTGACGTTAATGCTTTTCATTCAATTTGTTAGAAACATCGTCCTCTTGGAGAGCTGAGGGCTTGGATAAATCACAATTTCTTGAGAAATAAGATCTAGTTAGAGTTTGTCTCGCTATAATAGCGAATGAATAAAATCACTTCAATCACTTATCCTTGTATTACTTTTACATACTTACTTTTTCAAAAATTCAAATATTGTTACGTTGTACTGCAAACAACTTGTCCTCGTTATTTTAATATTTTTTCATAATTTTTAACAAAATCTTTTGTAAATCTTTTGAATTTGTCACAATTTGATGGCATAACGTCAATCTGTGCATTGACAGTCTACTAAACAGTTCAAAAATCTTAAGATTACAGAAAAACATATATCTTCATATTTTAATACACATATTTTCACATTTGCTGGCCCTGCCAAACATATTGATCGTAATTTGTTCCGTTGTTGATTTCTCTTAGATTTTACTGGAATATCATGATATATTTCGATAATATTCATAACAAAGATCGCTTAACTCGTTTCTGGACGTGTCATTCAACGGCCATATTTACGTTAGTATGACGTCATCTTCGTCAATGCTATCGAGCTTACTACATGACACGAGAGTGATTCGTGATGCCGACTAACGTTGTACTGCGTAAACTCGCTACGATAACGTGACGAATACGTCTAAAGTTCGTGATTGGGGTACTGAGCTGTGCGGTGACTGCTTTTTGATATCCAAACCGAAGTCGAATGATAATGGGGTAATATGGTCATCGACAGGTAAACACATCCTTAATCTCGCTAACTGCATGGTATTTACGGACTTCTACGATGATTAGAGGCTCTATTTTTTAATCACTCGCTTGAATATGGCGTGTGATTTTCGTTCCAAAACGCAAGATAAATGTCGTTCCAATATTTCCCAAGATTTTCATTGATGAACAACTAATTGAGTATGTCTCTTATTTTAAATAACTTCAAAGTTAATTAATACTAATTTTCATTGGTCAATCGGACATTAATTAATTAATATCACACGCCATCTTGACTCAAGTGTTTCAAAAATAGGGGCCCAGATCCATTTATGGTTCAAATAAAAATACAGAGCATATTACCCGTTTCATGACGAGCCGGGTCTAATATATCTTGAAACAATTAAAACCTGTTTACCCACCCCGTTAATTCTACGTAAACTATTATTAACGTAATCATTATTATTTTGGATTAAAATACATTTATTACTTAATATAGGTTTTAACATAATCGTATTTTTTTCGTTTTTTAACGAGTGCCTTCGGGGTTAAATGTTATATCACAATTACAATAAGGGTTTCATAAAACTCTTTCTCAAAAACTTACGCAAATATCTTTGAGAACGGGTACGTATTATAATACCGAAAGGTCATAATACCTACAAATGAAATACCTACGTTTGAAACGTCGAAAATCAAAATACCTTCTTCTTCTTCTTCTTTGCCTGGCCCTTTCCCATTTTATTTGGGGTCGGCCCTCCATGTCACGCGTCTCCAGGCAGCTCGGTCCTGGGTCGTCTCCTCGCTAACTTGGGCTTCTTTGAGGTTCTTATTGACTAGGGTTATCCATGTGATTCGGGGTCTTCCTCGTCCTCGGGGCTTAGATTGAACATCTAGTACTTTCCTGGTCATGTGGTCGGATGGTCGCCTCACAACATGACCGTACCATCGCAGACGGCTCTCCTTTACTTTATCCGGGATAGGTCTCACTTTAAAAGTCCCTCTTATGTGCGTATTTCTGACATGGTCCAGCATTGTCACACCACCTGCCCATCTGAGCATCTTCATCTCTGCATCTCTCATCATTACACTGCGTAATTGATTTTCATGCTGTTTTTTGAGTGGCCAGCATTCGGCTCCGTATATCATGGCCGGTCGGACTGCTGCTCTGTATACTCGTCCCTTTATGCGCACGGGCATTCTGCTGTCGCATAGCACACCAGATAGCTCTCTCCATTTCAACCAACCGGTATTTATGCGATGGGTGACATCAGAGTCTATTGACCCATCTTTACTGATGACTGACCCTAGGTACTTGAAATGGTCGACCTCTTTCAGGTAGGTGTTCTGCAGACAAATGGTGTGCTTGTTGTTGCCACCACTAAAGTTGCAATGCATGTACTCGGTCTTCTCTCTGCTTATACGCAGACCCGATGTTTCCAGAGCTTCCCTCCACTGTTCCATAATCTGCTGTAGTTTGTTAGCATCTTCACTGATAATGACGACGTCGTCCGCATATAGAATGTCCCAAGGCGGCTCTCGTTGCAGTTTTGAGGTGAGATGGTTCATCACAATATTAAATAGAAGAGGGCTGAGTGCAGAGCCCTGGTGCACACCAACTTTTACATCAAATGCATCGCTTATTCCGGCGGGGCTTCGCACTTTGGTTGATACTTGGTGGTACATATCTTTAACAATACTTATGTAATGCTCGGGGACACGCTGGGCCCTAAGAGCTTGCCAAATTAATTCTCTTGGGACCCGGTCGAAAGCTTTTTCTAGGTCGATAAATATCATGTGCAGGTCTGTTTTGTTGTCTCTGTACTTTTAAATCAGTGTTCTAACCGAGTGAATGGCATCCGTTGTTGATCTGCCGGCAACGAATCCGCATTGGTTTTCAGTGACGCTTGTTATTTCAAGTAACCTTTTGTTGATAACTCTTTCCCAGATTTTAAAGGAGTGCGAGATCAGCTTTATGGCTCTGTAGTTGCCGCAGAGTCGTATATCACCTTTATTTTTATAGAAAGGGATGAGAAAGCTCTTTCGCCACTCGTCGGGGATTCCTTCGGTCAGGAACTTGTTGAAAAGTTTCGTCAGGAACAGGACGCCGGTGTCACCCATTCGCTTCCAAAATTCAGCGGGGATGTCGTCTGGGCCACAGGCTTTGTTATTTGCCATTCGTTTGATTGCCAGAGTTATCTCTTCAGGCGTTATACATGGGATAGGGCCTTCTGTGGCAGGGATATCTCGTTGCATCTCACTAGGAAATACCTCATTTAGCAATTCTGTATAGTAGTCTTTCCAGCGGTCTCTAATGTCTTTGTTTGATGTTATTAGTTCTCCTTGTTCATTTTTAATAAATTTGTTCGTGGCAGTATCCCTACTACTTTGGTGTTTGCGTTTTGCCAACTTAAAGATTTCTTTATCGTTGGAAGCGGCTTCCAGCTTAGCGTAGAAATCATCCCTAGCAGCTGCCTTAGCCTGTGCGACGGTTTGCTTTGCGATTTTCTTTGCAACTTTATAGGCCTGGTGGTCAGCATCGTCCTTCGTCTGTTGCCAAAGTTTGAAGAGTGTTTTCTTAGTTTTCAGTGTTTCTCTCACTTCCTCATTCCACCAGCTAGTATCAAAGGCACTTATAGATACTCCTAAGTATTGTTTAGCTTTTTCATTGCAGTACAGTTGAAAATCTCTCCACATTGCATCGGCTGTATCATCCTGCTGCTCCTGTAAGAATTGCGCCTGAAGCCTTCCTCATCCTCCAATTTATGCCACCGTGTTCTTATGGTTTTCTCCTTCCTGACTTTGTATGTTTTTGGTATTTTGAACTCTGCTACTAGTATTCTGTGCTGCGAGGTAAGAGGTTCCCCCGGTATGACTTTGCAATCTTTGCATGTCTTGAGTTGATTTCTATCAGTTAGAATGTAGTCTATCTGAGTGCTTGCCCCGCCGCTCTTGTAAGTTATAAGGTGTTCGACAGGTTTTGTAAAGAAGGTATTAATAATTGCCAGGTCATGTGCTAGTGCCATTTGAAGGATGCTCTCTCCTTCCGGGTTGATTTTACCATACCCGAAGTTACCATGTATTCTCTAGTAAGTGGTAGTTCTCTCACCAACGTGACCGTCTAAGTCACCGCCGATGAACTTCGGCTCAAAGATTGGTATAGTCTGCAGCAGATCGCTAAATCCTTCCCAGAAAGATTATTTTTCCGAACTTGGGCTTCCGGTCTGGGGAGCGTATGCGCTTATGATGTTCATGCACGGTTGATCATCCATAGCAAGTTTGATTAATATTAGTCTTTCGCTTACTCTGCTAACTTCAACTACGCGGTCTTGAAAGTGTTTGTCTACTACAATTCCGACTCCATTCTGCGCCCTTGTTCCATGATAAATCAGCTTGTAGTTATGCCCGATATTACGCGATTTGGACCCCTTCCACTTCGTCTCCTGGATGCAACAAATGTTGATGCGTCTTCTATGTAATACTTCGCCGAGTTCTGAGCTGCGTCCCGTCATCGAGCCCACGTTCCAGCTCGCTATGCGCATCGTGGGTGATATGCTGGGTGCTTTGATGACATTTGCGTCGCTTTGGGGGTACGCCCTAGCATTTGTTGCATTTTCATTACAGTTATCGTCGCTTGAGGGGGACGCCCTAGTATTGTTTGCCCTTTTTTTATTTGTACTTTTCATGATTTGGAGGTGTGATTATTGGCTTTGTTTTTACGGCCGGTTGCCACCTGACGCCAAGACTGTCACCTTCTACAGAGTGTGAGCGCCGCCGTTGTCCCCGAAGGGTTCTTCCGCCGCCATCTCTTCTGCATGCCCCAGCCCAGACAGGCAGCACTGCCCACGGCCTCTGCTCCGAATATGTCGGAGAAGCCCGAGGGAGGGGTTTGATTACGGAGTATCCTTCTCCGGCCTTGTGGTCCGCGGGAGGTATTTTATTTCCCTCCTACCCTATGGAGGTCTTGCCCTCCATCGAGCTTTCCCCTATCCGCCACCTGGGGACGCTACCCCAATGGAAAAAATCAAAATACCGAACGAATGAAATACCTAAACCCGATATAGCGCAGCCTCAGTCGCTGCAGCTCGCACGGGAGCGTAAGATTGGCTACAGCGGGCGAGGGCTGCTCTCCCTCCGCGCCTCCGGCTTTTGAATTACTCTCTAGTATCGGGCAGACTAGTACCACGGCGAATGACCACGGCGATTCGGGGTCAATAAAAATTGGGTTTTTCTTAATGAACCTCAATCTCAATGGTATACAATTTGTTTGGCGTTTCGTTCATAGGTCTTGTAAAATTCGGTATTTTTAATCTTCGGGTTTTAAATTTTTCGGTATATTAAACTTTCGGTCATATAAACAGTCGGTATATTGAACATTCGGTCATATAAACAGTCGGTATTTTAGTATTCGGCATTCCAATCATAGGTCTTTTAAGAATCGGTATTTTGAATTTCGGGATTTCAGACTTTCGGTATTTAGAACTTTCGATCATATAAACATTCGGCATTCCGTTCGTAGGGCTTATGAAATTTGGTATTTTAAAAATCAGTATATTGTAATACGTACCCATTAACTTTAAGAGCTTTTTAGGTAGTTTACTGCTCATTATAACTTTACAAGATACTAAGGACTATTTATTAAGACATCTATAGAACTAATTTTACTCCAAGTCTCTCAAACTGTAAATTGATATAGCTCAATCGATTTAAGTCTCCGTCAACATGATCAAAGTGTGTTTTTTTTTAAAATTAAATTTGTTTTTCGTCGCTTCGCTTTTGCAGTTTTGTACCTTGAGGAAACTTCGCTTAGCTAACTTTAATTAGAGTTGGTAGGAACGGCGTCTAACGAAATTTGATAGACCGGTATAGAGCTACCAACTCTTTTACAAGTTATTTTATAGACTTTAATCTCCTACACAATAAATAGACAAACTCATCATTAGTTAACGTTCCGAAGAAGTTTTATAGAAAACAACATTAAAAAGGTTAGTGATAAATAATATTATGTATAAGTTATGAATAGATATAAGATAAGATACTTCTGCATAAAGTAGTTATTTTGAATGACTATATTTATGTAAGTTGCAAGCATACAGACTTTCATTAGCTTTTGTCAAATATCATTTTTATTTTTATAAAAAAAGTGTTACAAATATGAAACGACAGTTATGACGGGGGCGTTTCCCATAAAACGTTAATACTTCTATCATCCATGACGTACGTGCATATGTTTGTGTTAATATGACAAACATCAGTACCCCTATCACGAATAGTTTGCGTCAAAGTATTCGAATTGTAACATAATCATTTGTATGAGAATCTGAAAGCACCTTTATCGGACTTAAAACAAACTAAATTTGGCAGCTCAAATACCTGACATTTATTGTGCGTAAACATTTTCTATAGTGTTAAACTGGATTTGCGATCACGAACCTTTCTCTGACGTATAGTATCGTGAGTTGCAACAAGATTACTTGAGATTCTGAGTGCTAACAATGAGCGAAGAGAAACTAGGTAACTTTTACGGATGAGACCGCCTAAATTGATTTTTTTCTAAAATTATCATACAGCTGCATTTGAAGACGGATTCAAGCTTCTGGAATGGGAAAGATTCGGCATCAACGTCAATAGCAAATACATCTCTCACCTCCGGTTTACTGATAATATACTATTCGTGCAGGCAAAGATGAGATTTTGGAACTACAGTCGAAAGCCTTGACCGAGCCTTACACCAAGTGGTTCTAAGAAAAGGTCTATCAACGCATCCAACGCGGCCGGTTAGGCAGAAGTCGGGAAACTGCGCAATAACGTCTTCTCGTCTCATTAACCTCAGTGTTTGAAGTCTTCAACGGGTGTGTGTGTACTAGTGAGAACGTACGGTTCCGACACATAGTTTTTTACTATGTGTGCTCAAAATCTTACATATAACAAAAGACCGAGCTTTGGCTTTTGGCGAGAAATAAAGAAACGTGTGGAATGAAGGTTACGCTTGTGGTCATATTTGTTGAAGACTATTTTATGATATAAACCTCTGATTGTTTTGATAACCTTTTGACACATGTTTCTGTATCCATAGCAACGTTTTTGTTGATTAATAAATTATGTTTTGTTATGCTGTCACCACTCTACGTATGTCTTTATTCTTAGATAAAATATTTGATTTATCATGGTAGCAGAAGCGTGAGGAATCGAGTGATAGCTTAAATAAATCGAGTACTTGCAAATAAACCAAGTTTTCGAAACAATCCGGGAAGACAAAGATTCAATATGCAATCACCAAGTTGTAAAGTTGACATCGGTCACCTGGAAGGTGCGAAGAACTAGTCAAGGTGGAAGTTCACAATCAGAATCACCAGATATCTTGTTAATTTGCAAAATTCTCGATATATTAACTGAAGTCTATTTTTCTATCAAATCGAGCTGGATGTTGATGTCGAAGACTCACAAAACTATAGACGACTACGCAACTTTGTGCCTACGAGCGTTCAGTCTCATCGACGAATGAATGTCCTGCCGAAGCTCTAGCGTTGTAGTAATAAAGCAAAGAAGAAATGTGGATACTATGGAAAAGTCGGTCATAAAGTCAGACAATGTCATAAATGGAAGGCTGATGGGAAACCAGCCAAGCCAAAAGATAATGAGAGATCAAGCAATTTGAACCTCATGCTGTTGCCAGTCACTACGGATGTATACTCAATGCACGCGAACTATGATACAGAGTCGTGTGCAGATAATGGCGCAACAACCCATGTCACATGCCGAGAAGATTTCTTCTCTAGTTTCGAGGATTTTAAAGATAACCGTAGTGACAACTGCAAATAGAGCTACTGTCAAAGCTGTTGGCAAAGGTACTGTTGACTTGACTTCTATTATTAATGGCAAGGAATCCAGATTAAAACTCTGTGATGTATGGTACGTACCTGGTATTATGCGAAACCTATTTTCTGTACTGGCTACTCAAGACAGACTAAACAATAGTGTTTTTATGTCAGAAAGGGAACACTGTTTGCTGAAAGTTTATAGACGCGTGGTACTGACTGGCACAAGAGCCAAGAATGGAGGCTTGTACAAGCTTAATGTACAGACTATTACAGTGCCAACTCCAGATTTAAACGTCTTGTCAGCAGATAATCTACTACAACTTTACCACGAACGATTAGCCCATCAAAATAAGAAGCATGTCAAAGAAGTTATTGATCGGGAACTCGGAATCAAAGTTCGTCTAGATTCTGAACTATGTACCGGTTGTATTTACAGAAAATCTCACCGGAGATCGTTTGGAACGAGAGAACGAGCTAAGGAAGCTGCAGAAATCATACACGCTGATATTTGCGAACCATTCCCTCCTTCTTTCTATAATATCGCTACTTTGTTCTGTTTAAAGATGACTTCAGCAAATACCGTCACGTTTATTTCATGTGACAGAAATCGGAAGTTCACCTAAAACTCCGACAGATGTTACAAGAATATAAATTGGCTGGTCACTCTGTCAAAGAATTTTTGAGTGACAACGGAGGCGAATTTGATAATGAGAACGTAAGGTGCATTCTACGAGAAGCAGGTATAAGACAAAGGCTCACGATGCCGTATACGCCATAACAAAATGGTCTTAGTGAACGTGAAAATAGAACTTTAGTCGAAGCCGCTCGCACAATGATGCATGCTCATGAAGAATTACCTCGCGCTACTTGGGCAGAGTTGAAAAATACTGCGGCTTATGTTTTAAACCGAACCGGTCCAACGCCAAAATATGGTAAATCACCGTTTGAGTTGTGGTTTAAGAGAAAGTCAGCAATCAGTCATCTTAACATAATTGGTAGTGAATGTTACGCTCACATTCATCAACCAAAAAGAGTGAAGCTATCTAAAAAGGCTGAGAAATGCATTCTAATTGGTTATGACGGCGATGAAGGCTGCCGTTTACTTAGTAAAAATGGAAAACTCATAAGGTCAAGAGACATAAAGATGAAATAAGAAACCAAAAATTTGCGCACGGGCGGGACTTGAACCAGCAACCTTTTGGCAAACCGGGCCAAAAGGTTGCTGGTTCAAGTCCCGCCCGTGCGCAAATTTTTGGTTTCTTATTTCATCTTTATGAATATAAAATATGACACTGTGAGTGTTAAAAAAACATTCTAAAGCATTAGGTCAAGAGACGTTACTTTTAATGAGTCAGTACTTACACCGTCTTGTCCAGTTTATTCGGAAGAAGAGCACTCAGCTGAAACCTATTTTCCACTGTCAGAACCACCGATGTGTGATGCAAGGGGGGATGATCGCACAGAAAACATCTCTGATCGCACTACTAGATGCACTCATGATGAGCCTAGTTCGAGTGTGCATCCCACATCGCCAGATCGTGTTGATAGTCAGGAAGCAGGAAGCCAAGCACAATCTTTAGAACCGTCTTCAGAAGCATCGCCGCCAGGATCACCTCTCTATGATGATGCTTTAGATGAAGATGAGGTTGATAATGATGATCTTGAGAGACCAAGGAATTTGGATGATATAGCTGAGACAGCTACAGGAATGACTCTACGCGACAAATGTCAGATTCGACCACCAAATCGATTTGAAGACTATGTCATGATGTCAGCTGATGTTGTTAATGGAATTAATGAACCAAAAACCTACGAAGAAGCAATTTCTAGTCCGCATAAAGATCAGTGGGTCAAAGCAATGGAAAATGAGGTGAAGTCCTTAAAGGAGAACAAAACTTGGATACTGGTTGATCTTCCAAAAGACAGAAAGCCTATATCTTGTAAATGGGTATACAAGGTAAAAACCAATGCAGATGGCTCTCTAGATAAATTCAAAGCAAGACTAGTTAGTTGCTCGAGGATATACACAGAAAAAGGGCATCGACTATGATGAGACTTTCAGTCCAGTTGCCAAGATGACAACAATCAGATCCATCTTAAACATTGCTGCAAATGAAGGTTTGAAACTTACACAGTTCGATGTATCAACTGCTTTCTTGTATGGTTTACTAAACGAGGAAATCTATATGAGTAAACCTGATGGTTACTCTGATGGATCGAAGAAGGTGTACAAACTCAAGAGAAGTCTGTATGGCCTCAAACAAGCACCCCGGTGTTGGAATAAATGCATGGTGGATTATTTAAAGATTATTGGATTTGAGCAAAGTGATACTGATCCCTGCCTATTTATCCGAAATCGTGGAAGCAACATAATCATTCTTGCTCTCTATGAAGACGATGGTCTGGTAGCTGCAACAAATCAGGAAGATTCTGAAAAATTCCTGAGAGAGTTGAAAAGAAGATTTAAAATAACTATAAAAGATGCATCCTATTTTCTAGGTTTAGAAATAAAGGAGCAGAATGGTGATGTGAAAGTGTCCCAGACGCACTATGCCCAGAAAGTTCTAGCCCGCTTTGGCATGAGTGATTGCAAACCTGTCACAACTCCTATATTAAAAGATGGATCGTCAGATTTTGATAAAGATGTGACAGAGCCTACCTCATTTCCATATAGAGGATCTGTGGGAGCACTGGCATACTTAACCGTAGGAACAAGACCTGATCTAGCATTCGCTGTAAGTGTTGTTTCCCGAACTCTAGAAAATCCTTCTAAAGATGACATTCAAAAGCTGAAACGTATCCTAAGATACATCAAGGGAACTTCAGACTATGGAATAACCTATAAGAAGAGATGCAATACCGGAATTTTGGAATGTTATAGTGATTCCGATCATGGTAGAGACCGAAGTACCAGACGATCGAAGTCAGGTATACTATGCTTATACTCTGGGGGAGCAATATCTTGGACGAGTCGACGACAAACATGTGTTGCCATATCCAGTATTGAAGCTGAACTGGTTGCCGCCAGTGAAGCAGCAAGAGAAATTGTCTGGATTAAAAGACTTTTTGATGAGATATCAAAGTTAACGGAGATACCTAAACTGAAGGTCGATAATGACGCAGCAATAAAGATCTCCCATAACCCAGAACTCCAAAAATGAACGAAGCATATTTCTATTAGACATTTTACGTCACAGAACTCGTTGCTGCTGATGAAATACGTGTAGAATACGTTCCCAGTGAGTTTAGAATTGGCAGATTTTCTGACCAAGGCATTGCATAAGCCACGGTTAGAAGCAATAACAATGAAAGTTGGTATGGTCCGTTAAGGGTTACCAAAAAGGGAGGATGTTGAAGACTATTTTATGATATAAACCTCTGATTGTTTTGATAACCTTTTGACAAATGTTTCTGTATCCATAGCAACGTTTTTGTTGATTAATAAATTATGTTTTGTTATGCTGTCACCACTCTACGTGTCTCTTTATTCTTAGATAAAATATTTGTTTTATCAATATTTATAATTCTAAAATAAAGACATTGCAGTATAAATATTAAATTGATTACAATATTTTTTTATGTTATACTTTTTATTTTTAACTTGAAAAGAAATCAGGAACAGGGACACTTGTAACCGATGTATCTATTTTGATCTTGTTGGGTTCATATTTGCTCTGATTATGACATATGGGAGTAACGAAGACCGCCGGAACTGCTAGACTTACTTTATTTCTTCTAGCTGGGTAGGCGTATTTCTATACATTGTAGTTTGGTCTGTCTTCATTTTGAAAAATAATATATTTAATTTTTATATCGACGTTAAAGCTTTTTATACCATTTTTAAGAAACAGCGTCCTCTTGGAGAGCTGAGGGCTTGGATAAATCGCAATTTCGTGAGAAATAAGATTTAGCTAGAGTTTATCTCGTTATTATAGCCAATAATTAAAAGCAATTTAATTACAAATCCTTGTATAACGTACTTACTTTTTCAAAAATTCAAATATTGTTATGTTCTACTGCAAACGACTTCTCCTTGTTATTTTAAATATTTTTCATCATCTTCAACAAAATCTTTTGTAAACCTTTTGAATTTGTCGCAATTTGATGGCATAACGTCAATTTGTCAATTGACAGTCTATTAAGTAGTTAAAAAATCCAAAGATTACAGAAAAACATATATCTTTATATTTTAATAGACCAAAATTTTACATTTACTAACCCTGCCAAACATATTGATCGTAATTTTGTTCCGTTATTGATTTCTCTTAGATTTTTCTGGAAAATCATAATATATTTCGATAATATTCATAAAAAAGATCACTTAACTTGTTTCTGGACTTGTCATTCAACGGCCATATTTACGTTAGTATGACGTCATCTTCGTCAATGCTATCGAGCTTACTACAGGACACGAGAGTGCTTCGTGATACCGATTAACGTTGTACTGCGTAAACTCGCTACGCTTACGTGACGAATACGTCAGAAATTCGTGATTGGGGTACAGGGGTCATATTTTAAATCACTTACGTCAAGATGGCGTATGATATGAATTAATTAAAGTCCTATTACGAATGAAAATCAGTCTTAATTCACACGCAAGGTATTTGAAAAAAGGTTTTGTAAGTCTTATAAACCAAAATCACACGCCATATCTAAGCAAGTGATTTAAAATTGGGCTCCTGCTCTTTACAGTATTTTTACCAGCGACCGCTGGCATAGTAGTCAGGAGAGCTAAGCACTGCACCAGTCGTGAAATGTAAATAATTTCGCCTTTAAATTAATATTGGGTTTCATGAGAAAAAAAAACTTCATATTAAGCTTAGCTAATCGGAATATTCGATTGTCTTTAATTAAAAATTGGTTAACCACATCGAAAACGCTTTCAAGCAAATAGTAACGATGTTTTACTTGGTTCCCAAGAGACGGAGTTCTGTTAAATTCTAAGTTTAGAGTTTTGACTTGAGTGTTATCTTCGTTAGAACTAATTTCGTATAGCCACTAAAGTTGCGGCCATCTGAATGTCCTTAAGATAATGCGGGTAGAGTTATTAGATTACCTAACTGAAGGATTAGTTAGGGTTTTGACTTGCCAAGGCGAGACATTTGGAAATGGCGCAACACCAAGCACCGAGACACTAGTTCGAATATCTGTAATAGTAGATTATTAGATATGGGGAGAAAGCGACCAATTTTACACAAGATGTTTCTGACGCTTAAATAGTGAAAGCGCCAATAGTTCGAGAGTGAAATGGGTGCTTTCATTCGAGTAAAACATTCAATTTTTCATTTCGACTGTGGGGAAAAATATAAATTAAGCTATGTGATGGTAGATGTGATAATTAAGTAATACGTGTGTACGCGATGTGGGGGATTTTAGAGGATAAATATAAACTTTCGGTAATATTTATGAGAAATTGATGTAATTCGTATGAAGTAAAAGAAACAACTGCGTAAATAGTAAAAACGTCAAAAAAGAGAAGGAAAATGATACATAAAAAAAGAGTATAAAAAAAGAAAAGAGTTCGGTTTGCCACAACGTGCTTCGGCAAAAGATACAACATCAAGATTTTTCACAACAAAACAGTGTATTTACGTCTTTATACAACACACGATTACAAGGACTAGTAACGGCACGAAAGAAAACAGATTACAAACGCGGAAGATATCAAATAATCAAATCCTTGTTAAAAACATCGATTGAATAATTCATGCAGACAACGATAATATTCACTGTAACTACCACAGGTTATGTCAAATTGCAGATTCGGTTTTGTTTTTTCTCTAACGAGATGACTGACTATAAGTGACAGCTGAAGGTTGGAGTGAGTAAAAAATAATAATAATGAACACCGCCATTCCTGCAGGTCGTCTCCGTATGCTAACAAAAAAAATATGTACTGTTTAAGACAGTGATAAAAAAGTGACAATGTAAAATGAAAAAAAGTGTAAGGTCATATGTCATGATTGGCGGGCACCCATATTAATATACCCAGAAGTTGATATTCTGACTGTCAAAAATTAGACCAATTGTACATCTTCAATCGTAATAAACACGTTTTTTAATGTTTTGCAAAGCAAACAATTTTGTAAACGCTTTTATTTTAATAATTTGATGTGACTGAACTATCTTTGACTCTGTGTATGATCGTAGCAATTAAAACTAAATTACTTTCCACCCTAGAAAATTCAAGGAATGGAAAAGCTACTTTCCACCCGGCTATCTTCACATGAAATTAAATTTTCCGAACAGGAGAGATGAAAACAAAAATTATGTACCGATTTTCATAGACTTAAGCCGTTAGCTTTAGTTAAACTCCATTGGTCGTTTTGAAAGTCTAAGATATTTGTTAATGTTTATAAAATATTAATTCATAAAAATAGCTCTCATCTAATAATTATGTGTAATGTGAAGTAAGTAAAAACTTTTTACTGACTTCAAACACATGTATGTGATGTCGTCACAATTGGATATCATTTTAGTATGTTGATCTTCTAAGCATCGGAGCTGATGGAGTATGGTGTCAAGCTTAACTACTACAACAGACTTCAAAAGCATTTGTTTCTCTTAATTATAAGACGAATGCGTTATTTTAACTTATTAGAGTCAGTTTTTCTAAGGAGGCTTATTTATTTGAATTATTAAGTAAATGAAAAGTATTTAAAATAAAAGCGTTCAAATAAACTATCATGCACTTTGTAATATTTCAAAACCACCGCAAAATTTGTTTAATCCTAAAAATATGTATTATACGATCCGCATCTTGAGTTATAACGTAAAGTTACTAGCCCTATACGATTTGATAAAAGTAACACCTTAATTTGAAACCTTTTTTTTAAAATTGATCACTAGATGTTTTCAACAAACGAATCAAAATCCCTTTTTGTCGTCTCAAATAACTCAGTATCGTTTATTGACAGACCTTTACATCAAACACTACGCCCAAAAGAAAATGATTGTTGACAAAAATCGTTCCAGTTATTTGACACCTATAGTTAGGAGAACAAAAGGTATTTGTTCCCTTTATACCTGCGTCCGATCGCAAACGTCCGCCCGTATGGAGGGTTTTATTTTTCCACGGTTGTGTGTCGTGACATTTGCTCGATAGAAACGACTAGTTTTACTGTACGCCCGCGGGTGTCTTCTGACATTAGTGCCTTGGCCCTTGGTTTGTAAATCTGGACATTTCGTTCAATGAAAACAACTTAATTTTACCGAAAGTTGCCGATGTCTACAATCATTTGTATCTACCCTTATAGTTCGAAATTAAGCACAATGCTCTTTCGTAAGTGGTGTTTTCTGATAATCAAGCACAAATTTCACTTCATAAATCTTTAATAACAATTTCAGAAAAGTTGCTACCAACAATAAATTCACCGATTTCTTTTGAATGAAACAACAATTGGAACGGAACCGCAATTTATTATTATTCTGTTTTTTTTATTTTCTATTCTCTTAGAGAGACAGTATAGATCTTACGGAAACACATTGTTCCATCACCTTTTTCTTTTAAAGATTTTATATTTTATAAAATTAACGTTTATGCGAAAACACAGAATTGTAACATACCTTTTGTCAAATACACTGATTTTGAAGCGAGTAGTATTGTATGAAAATTGTTTATCAACCCAATGTTCGTTCGAGCCTAAAAAATATTTGAGCGTAACATTTGACAAGTGAGATCGATCAATAATGTTTGAATGGCTGATAAAATACAAAGAGATAATACAAAAATATTGTCTGGAAACAGTTCCAATGCCAGTAGGTAGTAAAATGCCGATACATAGCTTGTGACAAGATTGATCAGGCTCGCTCCGTATTTGGTGAAGATGGGAAAATAATATCGTTAACACGAAATAGGTCCATTACAAAAAGAAACGAGCGCCTCATTGTATGTATCGAAGGTATAATATATCTATAAGCATGTCATGATCTGGTGATGCATAAACAATCTTACTCCCAAGGTGAGTTAAAAAATATGTTTTGTTTAAGAGTACCTACATAACGTGCATCTATCAATGGAGAGGTACATTTACTAACAGTTTTACCTACAATATTTCGTCAACCAGATTCCTTAATAACGTAATACTATTTATTTTGCATAAATTGTGTTTATTATTCGAGTAATTATGTCATTATGAAATGCATTTAGTACTCCATAAACGTCTCGAAAGGATTGAGATCAGTTACATGGTTTAAATTTCTCATACATTATTTTATTTTTAAATTTTAAATTCCATAACTACTTAAAGCAGATTTGTTACAAAGGTTGTAATTTTGTAGTTTTTAACTACTTAAATAACAAAAGAAGTTTTATTTTAGCAAAGTAGTGCTTCAGACATTCTAAAGACGAAACTCTTAGTGGATTGGGTGCTCGTATTTTAAAGTTATAAAACATCACATTATGACGGGAGAGGAGGAAGCAAACACAAAACGCGCGGACAAAGTCGTGGAGGACCGCTATAATACTATAATCATGTAATTTTTTAAAAAAAACTTTCAAATTATGGTAAGTACAACCATTACCATTGATTTTTATCGTTTTGGTTTAATATTTATTAAAGCATTATTATTTTCCATCACTTTTCCATTTGGAACTCTTGTTATTACGAGTATAAGTTTTTAACTACCATAGAATACCAAATACCAAAGAAAGAAAAAACGTTTATTGTTTTACATCACAAACACGCACATGCACAATATTACACATTATAATCAAACAAAATACAAAGATGGAGAAAAAAATAAATCACAGAAAAGGATAAATAAAAAATATTAAGTACGTAATTGAATGCTAACGAAAATGTGGTGATACAAATTTAATTCCAATAACGTTTGAAAGACACAGTTAATACAACAAAGCTTGCTTCCTTTTGTTCTAAAACATGTAACTCAATAATGTAATTCTAATTGAGTTTGTCGATCGCGCCTACAAC
This sequence comes from Pyrausta purpuralis, assembly GCA_963924145.1. Classification (NCBI taxonomy): domain Eukaryota; kingdom Metazoa; phylum Arthropoda; class Insecta; order Lepidoptera; family Crambidae; genus Pyrausta; species Pyrausta purpuralis. The sequence continues at coordinate 15,657,616 of OZ001653.1, read as the reverse complement.
TCGTGATAAACGAACGAGTTCGTATGAGAATCATAATCGAATAAGCTTTGTATCACGAACTGCTACTGAATTCAACGCAAATTGAGAGTAATGCGAGGATTTTTATGAGTGCAGCGAGAACTTGAGCAAGATGAAGTCATTATACTACATTCTGATTAGTACAAGAATTTACTGTGAAAGAACTAACATGTATACCGACTTAAAAAAGTACTTCGAATATGATTTTGTAAGGATTATATAATATTAGATATGGTGATTTATTTAGTCTTGCAAGCACGTAGGTAATAAAATTACTTTAAAATTTGGGATCTTGAAAAATAAGTCATGTCATGTTTATCATTTTTAATTCAATCAGGTGCAGAGAATGAGTTTTATTAGAATATCGTTAAATTTCGGTTTCTGGAACCAAAAAAATATACTTACTGCCTCAAAATGCGGAGGCTATATTCTTGAATCGTATTACAGGTGCTTTTCCGATTGCATAGTTGGAAAGTCATATTAAAATCTTCCTTCCAAGTCTGAGCTCGAGCGCTGAGCTGTAATAATTTGAATTCCGTTTTCATTCCGACTATCATAATTTCAAAATACCGATAGGCCGCTTTGCGCTTACAAACTCCATTACTAACCTGAATTCGCTTTGACATTTTAATGAAAGCTGTGTTCTACACGTTTTTGAAACTGCCTATCTAAAATTCATATTTCAGATCATAAGACAAAGGCACCGCATGTTATTCGATATAAAAACAAAACAGTCTTTATCAGTCGTTTCCTTTCCAGATTTACACCAAAGGAAAATGTTAAAAGGATCATCATAATAATAAAATAACGGCAAGGTAGGTAGTGCCATGATATTGGAATTGACAATCACGAGTTACATGTGGTGTAAAATAACGAATTTTAATGTAAATACAAAAAAAGTTTAAACATGAGATACATTGCTCAAAATCTGATATAGATATAGATAGTTTAGATAAGAAGGTTCCGTGGTGATATTTTGGTAAAATTAAAACTTTATAAATGCAAACTGATTCAGTGACTTCAAGCACTGTAAATCTATTACATCCACAGGGATGAAATATCACTGATTCCCATTGGAGTAATACTATCAAAAGGACTGTTGTCGATACCTGACGAGAAGATCCTCTTCGGGTCAACTCAGCTGAACAAACTGATTGACTTCATTCCCCATGTGTTCCTACGGTGAGCACGGATCATGGAAAGGGTACTAACGAACCATTGAATTTAGGGACTTACGGGCAGATATAATTTTCTCTTACTGAATATCATAAAAAGAAACCAATTTCCAATTTAATTAGGCTATGATAATTTTGGACGTTCTGATTGAATACACGAACCTATAATAAGTATTTTTTACAGTAATAATCAAAGAGATCTAAGGATTCTTTTCAGCCCAGCTTTATCTGAAATTTTCCTGAAGATAAAATAAATTCGCAAGAAATAACTTAAAAAAACATAAATTAGGAGTCAGACTCGCGCACTGAGGGTTTCATTCCAATTTTAAACTGAACTGTGGGTTGGTATAGTTGCTTCAATCACATAGCTAAAATATCACAACATTTGTTGACGCAATATACCTTGGTTTTTATAGTAATTTAGTGTCAAATGGTAATTCAAATGGTAATTTTTTTCTTCATTTTTGATAAGTCACTTACTTTCTTAGTTCCAGCATTGTAATCTTGGACAGTTTCAGTATAAAATGGCTCAAACGAACTCAAACGAACTGATGAATCCACAAAGGTTCAGTTTTTTTCTCAAATTTAATGTGGTTGGTTCGGGTCTTTTTTATAAGGATTATGAAAGTTGATATTGAAACAACTCGTAATCTTTACTTCAAAAGTAGCGAAATTGGCGAAATGATATAAAATACGTATTTTTATTAATAAGTTGGTAAAATAAACGTGATAAAAAACTAATTGTTCTTTTTTCAGGCCATACACATGAATTATAGTAGGAATAGCTGACGCAATAATTGCCCGACCGCATACTTTCTCATTAAACCCTTTCAACGTGCCGGCGAGAGACGGCCCTTGTATCGCCAAACACTCTCTTACACGCCCTGAATGACGTTAGGGATTTGTACCTACATCAACCGAAAGAGAGATGTGGGGATGTAGTTAGGGAGGCGAATAGGGGAATTTTCGGTAATACTCGAGCGTGGCAGTTTAAGATATGAGAGATACCTTGGACCTAATAGAACAACCTTGTAAAGTATTTAGCTCTATATGTAGTGACGCGCGCCTAGGATAGACGATCAGATTAGTAAAAAAAAATCGATAGTCTGTAATACTCGAGCGCGTCAGATAAAGATATTGCGGGTTGATTTTAGTGTTTTAAGACTAAATTTAACTAATCTGACGATAAGTCTTTGACGCCGCCAAGTTATAGGGTCGCGAACTTGTAAAAAAAAAACGTTAATCCGGCATTCTCGAGCGCGATTTGTTTTATTTTTATTTTGAAGAATATAATCTAAAACGTACTAAAAATACAAAATCTGCCGGTTTCCGCATGACCAGAAGTGTGGAGGAGCCATTTCGTCTTCCGAAAAACGCGTTGCGGCATATAAGTCGCGAACGATACATTTTACAAAAAAAAAGTTTAAATAAACAAAAAAGGTAATTTTATTTTACACAAAAAAGGTCTCTTTACATTTTTGTCCAAAGTTAAAACTTTTTGACTTGAAGCTTCATAAAAACTCAAACTCCCGGTTTTTTGAGTAGGTATATCTTGAAAACTGAGGGTGTTAAAAAAAATGATATGAAATAACGATGATTAAATTATGTTACTTTTATCTCAAAAATTTTTTTTTTCCTAAAGCTTCTCGAAAATTTTCGTGGACTTGGAAAAGGTTACGCGTATCTGTATACAAAAGTATTATTAACATGAACAGTTTCATGTATGTATATTATTCAATAGCCTGTGGATCCTCAAATTGTTCTTTGGACGTACTGTCAGAAAAAAGAAATGAAGAATTATTAAAAAGAAAGAAGAAAGGAAAAAAAAAGAAACCAAAAAACCTTTTCGGTCAGATTAAGAGAACCCACCAACATTTTTTTCAGATTAAGAAAATATGCTTTCAGGATACCGAGATAAACCTCCCCTATGAAAATCTGACGCGCTCGAGTATTTCAAAAAAACTTTTATTTTTTGCATTTTCAAAAATTCATCGTAACTTATGGTCACGCCAAAATCGTCAGTTTTTTTAAAGGGAGCTTCCTTGGGGCCTACTTAACACCCCTTCCGAAAATCTGACGCGCTCGAGTATTTTTTTTTTTTTTGCATTTTTGACTACTTTATATGCCTACCCCCACCACGCAAACCGGCAGATTAGTATACCGTTGTTATCAGGGGCACTTGGAGCATACGTAGTATGAATATCTGACGCGCTCGAGAATGCCCAAGTAACTGTTTTTTTTTACATTTTTGAAAAACCGTACACGCCAAACCCACCGCTAAAATGGTTTTTACCATACGAGCTTTTCTTTTCGAAATTATTTTATCTTTCGATTTTGATAGGTCTCGACGGCGCCGTTGAATTACGCCATTTAGCTACCTCACCTCCCTAACTAATGGGAGTGTTTGATAAGACAAATACAACTTTAACTCCTTGCGGTTACTTTTTAACCGACATTCAAAAAGGAAGGTTTCAGACTTTGTTGTTTTTTATGTATGTTTCCGTATATCTCAATCAATTATCGACCTTTATTTAACCTTCTTAGAGGGTTTACCTTCTCGTTGGTCCCATTGTTGGCAAGTTGGGATCTGATGTTAGCATTTTAGTATAATCAAGGGAAACTTCGTTTTTATACTAGTACTAGATAATTTCCATATTATTATGCAAGGTACTTTGTAGCCGATTAGTGACATTCCTTTTTATCAGCTATCGTAATAACACTATTTTCCATCAATTGAGTATGAATATTATTTGAAATCAACCACTTATATTTTTCTCAAATCCAAAAGCCAAAACCTAGCTAGTGGTGAAATCAGTACAGACGCTAGTATATCAAGACATCAGACTCGAAGCACTATAATAATATATTTTTTATATTGATCCAATCAGAAATCAAATCCTAGAGATGGCGACGCCTTAAAACCTACCGCTTAGCCATTACATCAAGGAGGACGTCCCTTTGACTCATTTTGTGTACAAAACAGCTAAAATTCTAAGCTTTAATGTAAATTATTGGTTTAAATTTTGAATTTCTCTCTAAAGTAACCTAAATAGCATCTAGTTAATTATACTTACCTCGTCTTTAACTAAAGCCGACATCAATAGCAAAGCTTACAAAATCGTGTTGCGAGTTTACCTTTTGGCGTAACTAAACTTGTTAGGCATAGTAACGGTACACTGAATAAATATGTGATACGTGCCTCTTTATTTATTGAAGTAAACAATCGCAGTTATGCCGTATAAGCGTAACTTATACCATTAATTTACTTAAAAATAAAAATATTTATATTATCAAAATATATTTTTGATACAATTTTTCATTAACCATCATCTTCAACAACGGTATGTTTTTGTAGTTATACAAAAGTGCAATATGTAATTTGTTCTTTTGAATTTTATGCGAAAATATTTCATGAACAATTCGTAACGACTGGAATTTATTCATAACAGAAGTACTCTCAAACTTTGCATTAATATTGATGGATACTCGTGATACAAGATCACAATTTGTGATAATAATATTTGGTTAAAATTTATACATAAATCCACCGATATAAAATAATAGACAATGTTTCGTGCTAATGGGTGTTGCAAATTGTTTTTGGCATTGTTTTACTTTTCTTTTACGTCTCAGTAGCAACTCAGTTATTGCAATTATGGGCTAGTAAAATGTTACTTCTTCGGAAAACAACTAGAGTTGTTTTTCACTACACTGCGGAAGATTCTATTTATTTAAGCATATTATATTACGATAGGCAACGTGAGGTATAATATTCAATATAACTACTTATGAGAACAAAAGGTAGAATAGTTTTCTATTCTATACCTTTTTTACCGAATGTGTATGTGATATCGTCAGACTTTGATAAAATTTTAGTATGTTCATTTATTAAGGCTTCATATTATGTGTTTAATATGTTGTATGTATGTTTGTCTCAAGATTTCTCTAAACGAGAAGTGTAGAGTTGAGCTGATGGTGGAACTCCTTAACGCTCAGGTGTTACGTGGTTACAACGACCGAACTAATGTTGGGTGCTATGAAGCTTATTAAGCAACAGAGTCAAAAAGTGTAAAATCCAAACCGTGGGGCTCCTATAAATCGATTTCAACTTTTTTTTTTCAATTAAGGGGTTCAAAGATATCGGTTCAGTAGTTTTAAAAATAGAGTCGTGTACCCTATTCACCAGCCTTAGTCCATAAATTTAGTGATGGGGCACCAATTTTGTTCAAATGATCGATTCAATTAGTCATTCGAACCTCGCACGTTTACTGTTTGTTTGCGTGTGATTGAAAGGAATGATATCAAAATTATGTTGATTAGTGTAGAATATCTTTAAAATATTATTGTCCATTAAAACTTATGTTGCAATAAAGTGAAATTGTGGTACTAAAAAAAGATGAAATATAATTCAATTTTTATTTCTTTAATTCATTAACCGTCTGTAAAAAGCTTGTAAATACGAATTACATCTTTTTTGATACTAACAAAACACTGTATAATTATAGTTTATCTCGCAATTGCAATATGTATGAAATTATGAGCAGCGCGACTGTTGCACTAACCGTCGCGCTAAATGTGAAAGCGCTGGTGAAGATTGATGTATAAATAAATAAAGCGCTCTAAGGCCGCGCACATGGCGTTAGGTGCTTAGTGGTCGATCTTACCAACAATTTTGTACAGTTCTAGTATGAGCCAAACGTCAAAAATCTATTCCATTGTGATTTTGTTACAATAAATCTGTGGAATTAAGCCCACATAGTGTGGAAGTGAATTAGTTAATTGTGTTAAACGTGTAAAACTGTGTTATCTACGAATCAGTTTATTATATTTTAATCACAAAAAGTTTAAAAATATATTTAATTTGACTCAAGTTTTGGTCTGACGCATAGAATTTGACTTTTTGGACAAACAATGTATGGGGACGCGGCCATGTCCTTTTCGGTGTGTTTTCATCAAGCTTTACTTTCTTAATTATTCGTATGTGACCTTAATTTTGTTTCAAACCGTAAGACATATTATACCGACATTATACCTTAAAAACGGCTTCATAACGAAAGAATATTTAAATTATTATTATTATACTTCAAAACTACCTTAGTTCTATTTTCAGGAAAGACAGATACTATAATAAAATTATTTAAGTCAGCAACCCCTTTTTTTCTAAATCTTTTTCAAGTCAAGATATGTGAAATCATATCATTTTCCATTCGATTCCAGCGCATCCGATTCTATAAGTTCAATAGACTAAATTCCTCTCCTTTTTCCCATCACTAGATATTGTCTATGGTATTGAAGTCACCATGTTTGTTTACATTATAGACTTACGATTCTGAATAGAGTTTAATAACTAACACGGAAGCCTAAAAAAAATGACTTAGAGAAACACTGTATTGGAGAAAAAAACACGTTAAAAATGAATGTAGCATACAAAACGACTTTGAATATCACGGTTATTTCTGTTCTAGATTCTGCATCCGATAGAGGCACGCTGAAAAGTGTGCTTGTGTCTTTACCGAGAAATAAATCACTGGCATGCAACGTTCCCGTACGAATGCTAATGAATAGGGATAAGTTGAAAGAAATTCGAATGTACGTTAATGTTTACGAAATAGTAGCAAAAACGTTTTCTCATCTCAGTACGGGCTTAAGTTTCTATTCAAGTTAAAAATTAAACGCGAATATGATACACAAAGTCTCCTTACGGTCGATCTTAGACGATAGCCGCTGACTGAAATAATAAAATAAGAACCAGCATGCCCGTCCACCTCACCACCAATCGTTATTACCATTTAGCCACCAAACAATGGCTCATTCCTGGCCCCGTTAACACATTTATGACAGAAAACCGACAACGAAGGTACGATTTTTTTTAAATGTTAAAACAAGTAAAACTGATTTTCATAGTACAACCTTGAAAACCGAATATCTAGAGGCCAATACCAAGATTGAGTTTTCTCACAAAAAAACATTGTCCCAGGTAAATGAATTAGTCCCAATAGTAACATCTTGAAAATAATCTTCCAAATAGCTTTTTCGAATTCGTCTACATTAATCTGATATTCTTTTCAAACACCTTTCCAAAAGAGTAGACGTCTTAGAAAGTTATAAAATACGTTAAAATTATTTAGCCTTTACCTGAGGGTTATATTATATTAAATAATATGTTTGAATCGTGAAATTTTAATATCTGTTAATATTTGTACTTTGCTCAAAGTACTTCGCAACCCTTTTAAAAGGTATGGAAGTTTTATTTGTGCAATATAAGCTTATAAATTTCATTTTATATTGAAAGGTCGTCGATCCGCTTATAAATAATTAAAATAAAACGCCTATGGCATTGTTTGCTTGGTTATAAACTTGTAATGTATTATTAGTAAAGTTTCGAGACGGAAAGTTTAGACCACGTTGATTTGTCAGCTAACGAACTTTTAAGCGTGTGTTTTAGAATGTACCCGCCGAGACTTACATTGTGTGTGACGTATGTCTATAACAAAGTTTTCTGAAATTTACAGAGTTTATAGCTTCTAGGTTTTCGCAGAGGTAATATTATTTCGATGAGGACAATGGCCCGATGAAAACGGGTCCTCGTCTCAAGTATCTGTTTACTATAAGTATTTCTTAGAATTTGTTAATGAGTTTTCTCGCTGTGTCAAGTTGAACCTATCTTCTACCAATTTTTTTTTTTAAAAAAAATCTAGGATACAGCATTTTGTTAACGTTTTTTTAATAGTAATTTATTTTCACTATTATTATATTTAAAAAAAACATTGACTCTGAGATCTGAGTAGTTGGCACACAGCGTGATGGTGACCAAGCCACCGGATTCAAGTGCTAAAGGTATATAAAATGACGTCAGCAAAATGCCATCAGAATGGTTCTGGCGCACTTGAGCCCGTGTGGTCAGCACTAAATGTGGCAATGACTTAAAATCTATAATTTGAGTCTGAAGCTAAACGCTAAGGAAAGCAAATAATATCCGAAACACAGGGAATTCCAATTCTCAAAAAATACATAACCGTAATGCTTGGTCGTTCTCTTTCTCTGTGTACTTGGGTGGGTGTAAAATTTAGAATAAACTTAAGTTAGCACTCCACTCGATAGCCGGATCGTGTAAATAAATGTTGGAACCTCGGCGAGCCGACGGAAGATTTACATTTGAAATGCGGCCCGCAGTTTTATTGCCTTTTTAGGGAAGGTGGATGCATGACCAAGGCCGAGATTTATCCGACGTTATTTTTAATGCCTACGCCGAGAAACGTTGCGTTTAAGAACATTATTTACCTTGTGCTGTATATCTTACGTATGTGTTTAACATTTGTGCCGTAAAGCTGAGATTTTAAAGGACTGCGGGTAAGGATAAGGGGCAATGTGATGTTTAAAATAACAAAGGTAGGAGGTTGAATTCGTGTGTTAAGATCATTCGCATCAAAACGCTTATTATTACACATATTATGATGATCCAACTTATGTAACCAGCAAATTACGTGTAACTGGAAAATTCTTAAGACAGATAATTTACAGTCTATAGTAATATTACTTTGAAGATCGACCACTAAGCGGCCGGTACTGCAGCGATGCTGTAAAATATAATGTCATTCTATACTCTACCATAAAATAAAATCTGCTTGAGGATACAGCAATATTAGAAAGCAACAAAGACACAGCATTATTACTTCAAAGTAACGATCGCTTAGAAACTAAAATATAGAAGAGAAAAGCAAAAAATGTTTTTATCGTTCCATTTTGTCAAAGAAAATATAAGAATGAATTTGCACATAAGCATACACAAAATGAAAAATATAATTTTGTGAGCACAATGAGCGACATGTATTTTCTGAGTAAATCTTATTACAATAATGTCTCTAAAATATTGCAATCTTTTGATTAGCTCGTGATGTTATAATACCCGAGAGTTGAAAGATAAAATGCTTGCGTTAATCTTAGAGATTTTCTATTAAAACTATTCCTTTTTCTTATAAATCTCCTGGTTCTGCTGAGGGTGATAAAAAGTTTTTTCTAGTTGGAAAATCGAATTAATTTGTCGTTAGTGCTATAACTAAGTCATGGTTCCGGCAATCGCCGAAAAAATGATAGGTTTGGGTTAATTTGTCTGGGCTACGTTTTAGTTATCATAGTGGATCTTTCAAGTTTTCACTTTGAAAGAGGCTTTAAGTGTAATGAACCAATATTGAAATAAAAATTTAACAAGTTTTATATTTTTTTACTGAATACATACCTAGTGCATACAAAATCAAGATAAAATACACTACATGCTTCATTCTAAAATACATTGGAAAGAAACTTAACAAACACAAGTACCATTCGCACTTGATTCTCGCATAACGACTCGGCATTTTTCTTTCCTAAGCAATGTTGACTTCCGTAAGACCCGAACAGAGCGATTTGCTGCTTTGTTGTTGCTAATGCGTGTGATTTCGGAGTGAAACCCCATTATGAAGTATGCTTTATTTTTTCTTACGCGACTTTGCTCAAGGGTGTGTTCTTGGTCCCATTAGTTATGTAGTTCGAAATCATAACTTATGTTGATAGAACCTTTTTAGTTGATACGGAAATTACTAATTTTTAATATTCTTTATTGCAAAGACACAACGAAGTACAAATTGCGGACTTAATGTTTTAAATCGTTCTCTATCAGCCAACCATTGGGCGAGGTAAAAACATTTGAGACGGCGTAAAGGAACAAAAAAGTGTCATTTACTTTTTAACATTATAAATAAATACCTTTTAATGTAAGTACTCAATGATGATAACGCCATTGTTAATATTCCGTATTCTCCGTATTTCCATATTCATAGCAATTTTCAATCATTTGTTGTATCAACCTTCCAAGGAATCCTTTAATGGATTCATTAAAACGAACGAATATAATAAATAACACGACTTCCAAACAAAAAATAAAGCTGATATGTCTTCGGCTTTATATGTTGCTGTCTCTTTTTCATTTTCATCTTTTGAATATTTTTCATTCAATTGAAATTTCCCAAAAAATAAAATATGTTTTTACATTTTACTTATATGGAGGTATAATTAGAAAAAGCAGGGCTTTGTTGTCCTGTCAAAAAAAATATAGTACTTTACAAATCCATGTGTACTTGGTATCTTTACTTTTTGAGGCAGATTGAACGTGATACAATACGTTTATTTATTTACTTTTTGCGATTGGCGTAAAAGATGTAGATTGCAAGAGACGTAATAGCTCCACAGTTATGCTACGACATTTCTAGTTGCAGGTATTCATAGCGTAAAATTGCTCTTTCAGTTCTCAGGAATCATTGTCTGAAGTCCGCCACGAAGCAGGAAATGCAAGCGGATACTTGCATTTTTATCTTACAAACTTAAGTAAAGTTAGCTATGTAAACGACTTCACACCGAGGAGCCGGCTGGCTTTATCAGAAGCAGATGTTCGTGCGCTCTGCTCGGCCTCTATTTGGTTTACAATTTAGAATGCAAATTGTGGACTTCGCATTTGTAAGTACTCAAAACCGAATTAAAGGCTTCCCGCTTCATGAAATCTTTGAAGCTAGCGTATATTGCGTTAGACAGAAAATTTGAGTGTTGCTGCCGGGCTTATTTACGTCGCTGAGAATTAAATTGCTTTGAATATTCAAATGTGTTTTGTGATTAGCGCCACCGCGTGTTTAGTCCTGCGAGTTTGGAGACGCCTATCCTATAGCTTAATTGGGTAGATTACCTCAAGTTGTTCGTATGAATGCATTTTAATTTAAATCCGAATTTTGGCTTCACTTAATTACCTTACATTACTTGCATGTGGCATTTTTTCCCTTTGCTTCCGGCGCTTTCTTTATCTGCATTAAATTCATTAAATTTTCAGTACGTTTTGCTTTAAATTAGCTTTGTGTTTATATTCTTAGCTTTGCGCAGTGTGCTTGAGTGTGCCATTACTTACTGGTTGTGGGAAAACCATTAAAGCTAGAATTAGAATTCACTGTTAGTTCTGCTTTCACCATCAAGGATGAAAGCAGAACTAACTTCACCTCATTTATTTCATTCCTTTTACTTTGGTTAGGAAGAATAAAAAATACAGATGCTATTTTAAATGCACCTTTCTCATTAGTGTTAAAAAACAGAGCAACCTAATTCAAATTCTTAGTTAATTTATAAAGCGTTTATTATTTTCATACAGTCAATCATATTTTGTATCGAGACAAAAGCCGGCTGCATTGATTGTTTTGATTTTATTGTTAGGAAGTGCTGTATATAATCTTAAGGACTTTAAACTAGTTTTCGAGTAGGTTTGCTCGTATTACGGTACATGAGCTCAATGCATACGACAAGGCCTATAAACATTGGAGTTGCCCAGATAGGGCGTTACCTGTGGTTTGTTCGACAAACCATGTAAGCCTATAAGGATTACCTGTCGTAACTTTGAAATCGTAGCCTCAGAATCTTAATTCAGTTAAGAACTATAGGACGTTGAATAAAATTTATATACCCAAACAAGGATTTAATAAATATATATTAAGGCACAGTTTGATATTCAATTATATAGAAACATCATTTATGTTATAATCAGGATATAAAAAATATTTGACTGTACTTACTGGCTGATAGTAGACTTGAATTACAAATATTGAGCAAGATTTCCTGTTGCTTCGGCTTATATTAATAATTTCTAGGTATTTGGTGGAAAAAATCGTCCAAGTGTGAGTCGAACTCGCGCACGAACGGCTCCGTATCTTGTAGGTATGTTATCGCCCTAGTAATGTCCTGCAACACATGATATTGAGCTTGCCTTAAAAGTTTGTGATTTGACTAAAATGACAAATCATTCAAAATTATGTGACAAAACCGGTTACATCTTTTGATGACGCTAACTAACAATTTTGATATTATTACAGCTAAAAGAGTCCATCCAAAAACAATATTTGACTACAGCTTCAGTATAATATCGTTACGCGTTTTTTATGGGCTACAATCTCTGTAATGAATAATATACATACATCTGTAATAGGAGTTTTCGGTACAATCTTAATGTAGAAAGTGTTGTTATTATTATTTAAGTAGATAGTTTTGTATTCATAAAGATGAAATAAGAAACCAAAATTTTGCGCACGGGCGGGACTTGAACCAGCAACCTTTTGGCAAACCGGGCCAAACGCTCTTACCAATTGAGCCACCGTGCTGTCAGTCCGACCCTGCGAAATTTGTGGTTTCTTATGAAAACGTCAATTGCGTGACGCTTAGCGCCATCTAGCCGTCTGTTTATGAAACAGATGGCCCAAGCAGTTATTCTTTACAGAATAAATTCAACTTGGAAATTGATGTCGCTTCGCTATCTAATGCTTTAGAATGTTTTTAACACTCACAGTGTCATATTTTATATTCATAAAGATGAAATAAGAAACCAAAATTTTGCGCACGGGCGGGACTTGAACCAGCAACCTTTTGGCAAACCGGGCCAAACGCTCTTACCAATTGAGCCACCGTGCTGTCAGTCCGACCCTGCGAAATTTGTGGTTTCTTATGAAAACGTCAATTGCGTGACGCTTAGCGCCATCTAGCCGTCTGTTTATGAAACAGATGGCCCAAGCAGTTATTCTTTACAGAATAAATTCAACTTGGAAATTGATGTCGCTTCGCTATCTAATGCTTTAGAATGTTTTTAACACTCACAGTGTCATATTTTATATTCATAAAGATGAAATAAGAAACCAAAATTTTGCGCACGGGCGGGACTTGAACCAGCAACCTTTTGGCAAACCGGGCCAAACGCTCTTACCAATTGAGCCACCGTGCTGTCAGTCCGACCCTGCGAAATTTGTGGTTTCTTATGAAAACGTCAATTGCGTGACGCTTAGCGCCATCTAGCCGTCTGTTTATGAAACAGATGGCCCAAGCAGTTATTCTTTACAGAATAAATTCAACTTGGAAATTGATGTCGCTTCGCTATCTAATGCTTTAGAATGTTTTTAACACTCACAGTGTCATATTTTATATTCATAAAGATGAAATAAGAAACCAAAATTTTGCGCACGGGCGGGACTTGAACCAGCAACCTTTTGGCAAACCGGGCCAAACGCTCTTACCAATTGAGCCACCGTGCTGTCAGTCCGACCCTGCGAAATTTGTGGTTTCTTATGAAAACGTCAATTGCGTGACGCTTAGCGCCATCTAGCCGTCTGTTTATGAAACAGATGGCCCAAGCAGTTATTCTTTACAGAATAAATTCAACTTGGAAATTGATGTCGCTTCGCTATCTAATGCTTTAGAATGTTTTTAACACTCACAGTGTCATATTTTATATTCATAAAGATGAAATAAGAAACCAAAATTTTGCGCACGGGCGGGACTTGAACCAGCAACCTTTTGGCAAACCGGGCCAAACGCTCTTACCAATTGAGCCACCGTGCTGTCAGTCCGACCCTGCGAAATTTGTGGTTTCTTATGAAAACGTCAATTGCGTGACGCTTAGCGCCATCTAGCCGTCTGTTTATGAAACAGATGGCCCAAGCAGTTATTCTTTACAGAATAAATTCAACTTGGAAATTGATGTCGCTTCGCTATCTAATGCTTTAGAATGTTTTTAACACTCACAGTGTCATATTTTATATTCATAAAGATGAAATAAGAAACCAAAATTTTGCGCACGGGCGGGACTTGAACCAGCAACCTTTTGGCAAACCGGGCCAAACGCTCTTACCAATTGAGCCACCGTGCTGTCAGTCCGACCCTGCGAAATTTGTGGTTTCTTATGAAAACGTCAATTGCGTGACGCTTAGCGCCATCTAGCCGTCTGTTTATGAAACAGATGGCCCAAGCAGTTATTCTTTACAGAATAAATTCAACTTGGAAATTGATGTCGCTTCGCTATCTAATGCTTTAGAATGTTTTTAACACTCACAGTGTCATATTTTATATTCATAAAGATGAAATAAGAAACCAAAATTTTGCGCACGGGCGGGACTTGAACCAGCAACCTTTTGGCAAACCGGGCCAAACGCTCTTACCAATTGAGCCACCGTGCTGTCAGTCCGACCCTGCGAAATTTGTGGTTTCTTATGAAAACGTCAATTGCGTGACGCTTAGCGCCATCTAGCCGTCTGTTTATGAAACAGATGGCCCAAGCAGTTATTCTTTACAGAATAAATTCAACTTGGAAATTGATGTCGCTTCGCTATCTAATGCTTTAGAATGTTTTTAACACTCACAGTGTCATATTTTATATTCATAAAGATGAAATAAGAAACCAAAATTTTGCGCACGGGCGGGACTTGAACCAGCAACCTTTTGGCAAACCGGGCCAAACGCTCTTACCAATTGAGCCACCGTGCTGTCAGTCCGACCCTGCGAAATTTGTGGTTTCTTATGAAAACGTCAATTGCGTGACGCTTAGCGCCATCTAGCCGTTTGTTTATGAAACAGATGGCCCAAGCAGTTATTCTTTACAGAATAAATTCAACTTGGAAATTGATGTCGCTTCGCTATCTAATGCTTTAGAATGTTTTTAACACTCACAGTGTCATATTTTATATTCATAAAGATGAAATAAGAAACCAAAATTTTGCGCACGGGCGGGACTTGAACCAGCAACCTTTTGGCAAACCGGGCCAAACGCTCTTACCAATTGAGCCACCGTGCTGTCAGTCCGACCCTGCGAAATTTGTGGTTTCTTATGAAAACGTCAATTGCGTGACGCTTAGCGCCATCTAGCCGTCTGTTTATGAAACAGATGGCCCAAGCAGTTATTCTTTACAGAATAAATTCAACTTGGAAATTGATGTCGCTTCGCTATCTAATGCTTTAGAATGTTTTTAACACTCACAGTGTCATATTTTATATTCATAAAGATGAAATAAGAAACCAAAATTTTGCGCACGGGCGGGACTTGAACCAGCAACCTTTTGGCAAACCGGGCCAAACGCTCTTACCAATTGAGCCACCGTGCTGTCAGTCCGACCCTGCGAAATTTGTGGTTTCTTATGAAAACGTCAATTGCGTGACGCTTAGCGCCATCTAGCCGTCTGTTTATGAAACAGATGGCCCAAGCAGTTATTCTTTACAGAATAAATTCAACTTGGAAATTGATGTCGCTTCGCTATCTAATGCTTTAGAATGTTTTTAACACTCACAGTGTCATATTTTATATTCATAAAGATGAAATAAGAAACCAAAATTTTGCGCACGGGCGGGACTTGAACCAGCAACCTTTTGGCAAACCGGGCCAAACGCTCTTACCAATTGAGCCACCGTGCTGTCAGTCCGACCCTGCGAAATTTGTGGTTTCTTATGAAAACGTCAATTGCGTGACGCTTAGCGCCATCTAGCCGTCTGTTTATGAAACAGATGGCCCAAGCAGTTATTCTTTACAGAATAAATTCAACTTGGAAATTGATGTCGCTTCGCTATCTAATGCTTTAGAATGTTTTTAACACTCACAGTGTCATATTTTATATTCATAAAGATGAAATAAGAAACCAAAATTTTGCGCACGGGCGGGACTTGAACCAGCAACCTTTTGGCAAACCGGGCCAAACGCTCTTACCAATTGAGCCACCGTGCTGTCAGTCCGACCCTGCGAAATTTGTGGTTTCTTATGAAAACGTCAATTGCGTGACGCTTAGCGCCATCTAGCCGTCTGTTTATGAAACAGATGGCCCAAGCAGTTATTCTTTACAGAATAAATTCAACTTGGAAATTGATGTCGCTTCGCTATCTAATGCTTTAGAATGTTTTTAACACTCACAGTGTCATATTTTATATTCATAAAGATGAAATAAGAAACCAAAATTTTGCGCACGGGCGGGACTTGAACCAGCAACCTTTTGGCAAACCGGGCCAAACGCTCTTACCAATTGAGCCACCGTGCTGTCAGTCCGACCCTGCGAAATTTGTGGTTTCTTATGAAAACGTCAATTGCGTGACGCTTAGCGCCATCTAGCCGTCTGTTTATGAAACAGATGGCCCAAGCAGTTATTCTTTACAGAATAAATTCAACTTGGAAATTGATGTCGCTTCGCTATCTAATGCTTTAGAATGTTTTTAACACTCACAGTGTCATATTTTATATTCATAAAGATGAAATAAGAAACCAAAATTTTGCGCACGGGCGGGACTTGAACCAGCAACCTTTTGGCAAACCGGGCCAAACGCTCTTACCAATTGAGCCACCGTGCTGTCAGTCCGACCCTGCGAAATTTGTGGTTTCTTATGAAAACGTCAATTGCGTGACGCTTAGCGCCATCTAGCCGTCTGTTTATGAAACAGATGGCCCAAGCAGTTATTCTTTACAGAATAAATTCAACTTGGAAATTGATGTCGCTTCGCTATCTAATGCTTTAGAATGTTTTTAACACTCACAGTGTCATATTTTATATTCATAAAGATGAAATAAGAAACCAAAATTTTGCGCACGGGCGGGACTTGAACCAGCAACCTTTTGGCAAACCGGGCCAAACGCTCTTACCAATTGAGCCACCGTGCTGTCAGTCCGACCCTGCGAAATTTGTGGTTTCTTATGAAAACGTCAATTGCGTGACGCTTAGCGCCATCTAGCCGTCTGTTTATGAAACAGATGGCCCAAGCAGTTATTCTTTACAGAATAAATTCAACTTGGAAATTGATGTCGCTTCGCTATCTAATGCTTTAGAATGTTTTTAACACTCACAGTGTCATATTTTATATTCATAAAGATGAAATAAGAAACCAAAATTTTGCGCACGGGCGGGACTTGAACCAGCAACCTTTTGGCAAACCGGGCCAAACGCTCTTACCAATTGAGCCACCGTGCTGTCAGTCCGACCCTGCGAAATTTGTGGTTTCTTATGAAAACGTCAATTGCGTGACGCTTAGCGCCATCTAGCCGTCTGTTTATGAAACAGATGGCCCAAGCAGTTATTCTTTACAGAATAAATTCAACTTGGAAATTGATGTCGCTTCGCTATCTAATGCTTTAGAATGTTTTTAACACTCACAGTGTCATATTTTATATTCATAAAGATGAAATAAGAAACCAAAATTTTGCGCACGGGCGGGACTTGAACCAGCAACCTTTTGGCAAACCGGGCCAAACGCTCTTACCAATTGAGCCACCGTGCTGTCAGTCCGACCCTGCGAAATTTGTGGTTTCTTATGAAAACGTCAATTGCGTGACGCTTAGCGCCATCTAGCCGTCTGTTTATGAAACAGATGGCCCAAGCAGTTATTCTTTACAGAATAAATTCAACTTGGAAATTGATGTCGCTTCGCTATCTAATGCTTTAGAATGTTTTTAACACTCACAGTGTCATATTTTATATTCATAAAGATGAAATAAGAAACCAAAATTTTGCGCACGGGCGGGACTTGAACCAGCAACCTTTTGGCAAACCGGGCCAAACGCTCTTACCAATTGAGCCACCGTGCTGTCAGTCCGACCCTGCGAAATTTGTGGTTTCTTATGAAAACGTCAATTGCGTGACGCTTAGCGCCATCTAGCCGTCTGTTTATGAAACAGATGGCTTTAGAATGTTTTTAACACTGTGAGTGTTAAAAACATTCTAAAGCATTAGATAGCGAAGCGACATCAATTTCCAAGTTGAATTTATTCTGTAAAGAATAACTGCTTGGGCCATCTGTTTCATAAACAGACGGCTAGATGGCGCTAAGCGTCACGCAATTGACGTTTTCATAAGAAACCACAAATTTCGCAGGGTCGGACTGACAGCACGGTGGCTCAATTGGTAAGAGCGTTTGGCCCGGTTTGCCAAAAGGTTGCTGGTTCAAGTCCCGCCCGTGCGCAAAATTTTGGTTTCTTATTTCATCTTTATGAATATAAAATATGACACTGTGAGTGTTAAAAACATTCTAAAGCATTAGATAGCGAAGCGACATCAATTTCCAAGTTGAATTTATTCTGTAAAGAATAACTGCTTGGGCCATCTGTTTCATAAACAGACGGCTAGATGGCGCTAAGCGTCACGCAATTGACGTTTTCATAAGAAACCACAAATTTCGCAGGGTCGGACTGACAGCACGGTGGCTCAATTGGTAAGAGCGTTTGGCCCGGTTTGCCAAAAGGTTGCTGGTTCAAGTCCCGCCCGTGCGCAAAATTTTGGTTTCTTATTTCATCTTTATGAATATAAAATATGACACTGTGAGTGTTAAAAACATTCTAAAGCATTAGATAGCGAAGCGACATCAATTTCCAAGTTGAATTTATTCTGTAAAGAATAACTGCTTGGGCCATCTGTTTCATAAACAGACGGCTAGATGGCGCTAAGCGTCACGCAATTGACGTTTTCATAAGAAACCACAAATTTCGCAGGGTCGGACTGACAGCACGGTGGCTCAATTGGTAAGAGCGTTTGGCCCGGTTTGCCAAAAGGTTGCTGGTTCAAGTCCCGCCCGTGCGCAAAATTTTGGTTTCTTATTTCATCTTTATGAATATAAAATATGACACTGTGAGTGTTAAAAACATTCTAAAGCATTAGATAGCGAAGCGACATCAATTTCCAAGTTGAATTTATTCTGTAAAGAATAACTGCTTGGGCCATCTGTTTCATAAACAGACGGCTAGATGGCGCTAAGCGTCACGCAATTGACGTTTTCATAAGAAACCACAAATTTCGCAGGGTCGGACTGACAGCACGGTGGCTCAATTGGTAAGAGCGTTTGGCCCGGTTTGCCAAAAGGTTGCTGGTTCAAGTCCCGCCCGTGCGCAAAATTTTGGTTTCTTATTTCATCTTTATGAATATAAAATATGACACTGTGAGTGTTAAAAACATTCTAAAGCATTAGATAGCGAAGCGACATCAATTTCCAAGTTGAATTTATTCTGTAAAGAATAACTGCTTGGGCCATCTGTTTCATAAACAGACGGCTAGATGGCGCTAAGCGTCACGCAATTGACGTTTTCATAAGAAACCACAAATTTCGCAGGGTCGGACTGACAGCACGGTGGCTCAATTGGTAAGAGCGTTTGGCCCGGTTTGCCAAAAGGTTGCTGGTTCAAGTCCCGCCCGTGCGCAAAATTTTGGTTTCTTATTTCATCTTTATGAATATCAAATATGACACTGTGAGTGTTAAAAACATTCTAAAGCATTAGATAGCGAAGCGACATCAATTTCCAAGTTGAATTTATTCTGTAAAGAATAACTGCTTGGGCCATCTGTTTCATAAACAGACGGCTAGATGGCGCTAAGCGTCACGCAATTGACGTTTTCATAAGAAACCACAAATTTCGCAGGGTCGGACTGACAGCACGGTGGCTCAATTGGTAAGAGCGTTTGGCCCGGTTTGCCAAAAGGTTGCTGGTTCAAGTCCCGCCCGTGCGCAAAATTTTGGTTTCTTATTTCATCTTTATGAATATAAAATATGACACTGTGAGTGTTTAAAAACATTCTAAAGCATTAGATAGTTTTGACTAAAAAAACGGATTCATTTGCTATTTAATATAATAATATATAGTAATAGAAATAAAAACAAAATTACAAATAAAATCTGATGTACTTGGAAAAATCCCGAGTAGTTATGTTCTGAGATAGGTGGTGTCCTCGCTTAACCTCCGAGCTATCTTGACAAAATTTTCATTTTTAGGATAAGCCTTATCCGACTCAGGGCTGATTGTTCAATGGTCGGATAAAACTTAGCAGACCGATAAATTATAAAGCGACAGATTTTAAAAAAAATGACAGTTACGTATTGTTACATAGTAAAAATTGAACCTTTCTTTTAACTTACCTCCTGCGATAGTTTAGGGTTTTTATTGCATTCTTTCGTCTCATTCCTGCACTGCAATTCGTTTTATCATTAAATAGATTAATTTATTTACTACATTAATTAGATTATTTCATTAATCTTGAGATTGATTTGTAGCTAGCCTCCAAAACAAATATTTCATCAAGTTTGACACTGGCGTTGACAGCTTAGAAGTATTATTTTCCCATTGCCACAGATTATGTAGCGATTCGGTTTGTTGAGCTCGTTAGCTCAGCAATTTCATCTTTCCAATTATTTTTGTTTTGATTCTTAATTTGTTTAATTTGCTTCCAATTAATTCAGAGTACAAATATTATCCCTTTTAAATATTTATCTAAAATTCAATTAGATTGTAATAGTTTTTATTCTACGTGTCTATGGTCGTTTGGTCAAATGCAGTGACAGTGACAGTTGTTGATATAAAAGTACTGGTCAGCAGATTCTGGGTCTTTTTTCTTGGATTTTGCGTCGTGAAGTTCAGATCAACCTTTCCACCGCCCAACAGTGCCACCAGCTTCATAGATTAGTCCCCGAGACCGTTACTCAATTTCAAATCTTTTAATTGTAAGTATTCTCGCATTTTGTGCGATTTTCCAATTTACTTTGAGTTCGTTGAGGTTGTGTTGTTTCGAAAACTAACTTTTTGTGGTATTTCCCTCGTCCTCGCAGAATTCTTGGAGGTCACAGGAGACGGCGTGGCAGGCGTGATACAGCAGTCGACTCGGCGCTGAAATCCGTCATTCCAACCCCTTTTGAGGTGAATTTTTCATTTTTATTCTTGCTGGAGGGTAGATGAAAAGGTCGCGCCCTATTGTTACAAATTTAGGTTTTCCATTCCAAATTCACTTAATTAAGATTTGAAAAGCATTTATTTAAGATAATTTCCCCTCTTTATGAATATTTTTAGTACTGGTTGTGACAAACCATAAAATAGGTCTTTTGTCACTTTCCAGGGGTTTTTTTTTTGGTTTTGCGTTGATTGTATTACCTCATCTTCGGGTGCCTTCGGGATCTACCTTTGCGGAGAACCCCGGCCTGCCAAATCCGCTCCAGGGTCTCCGATTTCTCTCCGTCCCGAGGCATCTACCCCGGTAACCCGGTTAGGGATCTTTGCTATTCCTTATAATACGGTGCTGCACCCAGCAGTGCCTGGCGCCCACACCTTCTTATTTATTTAATTTTGACATTACTTTAAATTAACATTGTGATTGCTCCCTAAATCCTTTTATACGTATCGGCTCCGGTCTCACCCCAAAGTCTACCCACAACTCCCTTTGTGTTCTGCCATAGGCTAGACCGGCTCTTTTTTTAATATTGTTAAGTTTATCTATTTAATTAATTGTTTAACAAAGTTTGTAATTTAAATCAACTATTTAATAAATCAGATAAACAAAGATATTTTTTTATTATTTAACAGTATGATTGCTGACATTAGGTGACGTTTTTAAATTAGCCATATTATAATTTGTTCGACGAATATTTCTATCTGCCTATTGAAAAATCAGCCCTTAATAAGTATAAAATGTCGGATTTCAATAATGACATTTATGATAATGATTGCTAACAAATAGGTGACCTTTTCAAATTAGGCGTTTTGTATTAGATTAGGCAAATATTTCTTATCTGAAGTTGATAAAATCGGGACTCAATCTGATGAAGTTTTCGCCCCATTTCAGAGTCTTAAAATACAGAAATAACATTGTTTATAAAAATTAAACCCAGTCTTAGCTAGATCACTTTTTGTCCTCCGAAACCCCCTATATACAAAATATTATAAAAAGTGCTGGATCCGTTTCTGATATACAAAATATTATATCATACATATTAAAAAGAATCGCTCGTTTAAAGTGTAAGACAAAAATGTAAGTTCATGATTGTAGGATTTCAGCTGAAAGCAAAATTAATTAATTCAGGGTCTTATTATTTTAGACGGTAATTTGTTTGACTTCAAGACTTGGTAAATAGTGTTCACGTTTCATACTAGGTTTTATTTGATGAAATGATAATAGAAAGAGGTGGTTGTATAAACTCTACTTTTTGTAAAGAAGTTTTCGGAACAATCTTAATTTATAAAGATTATTATTGTTTTGATTAAATAGAACATTACCAAAAAATATTCATGTCATCGCACAAAATAAATTGCCAGTCGCTATTAAAAACGACGTGACATGAGTTTACACGTAGAGACTAATAGTAAATAGTATAATAGTAATTGTTAGTATTTAATAAATATATAGTTTCAAGATGATCTTGACGACGACGTGACTTGAGTTTACACGTAGAGAATAATAGTAAATAACATATTGTTATTATTTAACAAATATATGGTTTCAAGATCATGTGTTCTCAGATCTTTAGATGTTATTCATAAGCATTGAAGTAAATAATTTCGAGAGCTGATTGTCTAAGATCTATTTTGTTCTTCAATTATCTCCGCAAAAATCTCCGCGCCAAGAAGTTCTTATGATTTGTAAGGCTCCTGCGATTTGACGCTCATATTCTCTTGAGCATGTATGTTTAATAATTTGTACTGATAATTCGAGTATGTATTTTTACTTTCCATTTTTTTTAAATGATTATGAAAGTAGTACGTAAGTAGAGGACTAGATCATGGAAATTGATCTGTTGAGGTGCATAAGTTAGGGGTCAATGCCACCTCTCAAATGAAAATCACTGGCACAAACGACACAAAAACAGGCGTCACTGTAAACAAAAGAGGACGCGATGCACAAGTGTTAGCTCTTAAAGTGGTGATGCGGCGGTGACTTAGGTTCGTGTTTGACATTTTACGAAGGTTGAAGGCTACATCGTTACTTGCCGTCAGATAAGGCCAACTAAGGAGGAATATTACTTATATTAGGTCAGGAAAAAACTTTCTTTACAGTTACACTAACATACCCCTGTCAACTTTCCTACTTGTTACTAAGAGGTTGAAGATGTGTGTGTGATCTAACAAGCGATTTCTGCGATAAAAGACCACATGTTTAAATCGATTTTGGCTGCTTTCTATTAATATATTTATCTTCTTGCTTAGCTGTTATCAGCGAAGATCCGAAACGATGGTTTGCCAGGCGGTAATAAAAAAAACCGGCTAAGTGCGACTTGGACTCGCGCACTGAGGGTTCCGTGCCAATTTTAACTGAGTTAGGAAATCACTTTTTTTTCATAGTGTTTGCAAGAAAAACAAATTTGTGTTTGCGGTTGTTGAAAATTGTCTATATCTCAAAAACTTCTAGTTCGATCCCGTCACAAACAATTTTCGTTGAAAGTATTTGTAAAGATCTACATCATTTTTCTTTCAAAACGTACATTTGCTTAGTTTAGAAGTTACATAGGGGGGACGCCCTTTTTACCAATTTGGAAGCGTCTATCTATCAAACGTTACACATTAAAATAAAAAAACCGGCCAAATGCGAGTTGGACTCGCCCACTAAGGGTTCCGTGCCAACTTTAACTGAATTTGGGAATCCACTTACTTCCACTTAGTAAAATCCACAATATTTTGTGGACAGCAAATATAACTTTGTTTTTCATACTGTTTGTATGAAGTACAAAGTTATGTTTGCGGTTGTTGAAAATGTGCTGTATCTCAAAAACTTCTCGTTCGATTCCGTCCGAACCAATTTTCGTTGAAAGTATTTGTTAAGATCTACATTTAATCTTTTTTTCAAAATTTACACTCACTTAGTTTAGGAGTTAGATGGGGGGGGGACGCCCATTTTATCACTATGGAAGCGTCTAGCTATGAAACGTAAGACTTTAAAAGAAAATGGTTTTAGGAACCTCAATATCATTTTAAAAGACCTATCCATAGACCCCACACGTATAGGTTTGTCAAATTATTATTTTTTTGGTCATATTTTTTATTTTTTTGGATGATAATCGTAAAGCGGTTAACAGGATACATACTCATACCAAATTTCAACAGTGTGATGCTTATAGTTACAGAATAAAATGGCTGTGACATACGGATGGACAGACAGACAGACAGACAGACGGACAGACTTGACGAAACTATAAGGGTTCCGTTTTTTGCCATTCGGCTACGGAACCCTAAAAATGGCTTTAGGATCCTCCATATCATTTTAGAAATCCTATCCATAGGCAACAAGCATGGGTTTGACTAAATAAAGTTTTTTCCGTTTTAGTTTCAAGTATGGGAGCCTGGGAGCCCTTAAATATCATTATTTTTTATTTTTTGTATAAGAATAGTTAAGTGAATTATATGATACATCTTCCTACCAAATTTAAATAGTGTGTGGCTTATAGTTACAGAATAAAGTGGTTGTGACATACGGGACGGACAAAGAGACAGACAGACTTGACGAAACTATAAGGGTTCCGTTTTTTGCCATTCGGCTACGGAACCCTAACAACTCTTAAAATAGTGTGAAAAGTTTAGGGAAACCTACCAATGTTCTCAACACGCTTCAGTAGGTTTCTATCAGTGAACTGGATGGCACCCAAATGTATAGTATATTCAGCTTATTTTCAAATGGGTTGAAACTGTGTCCTGGTCAGTTTACAGTTCTTCAACTACGTCGTTACTATGCACATGCCGATCTTACCGAACCTATAAAAAAGAATGGCGTTCATTTTATCAAAAGTTATAGGGTGTCCAAAACAGGGTGCATCTCCAGGGTGACGACCTCCGTGGTGTAGTCACTAAGTACGCTTGTTTCCGCTGGCTCTGAGATCCCGGGTTCGATTCCCGGTCGGGTCAATATTCAAATCAAAATTTTCTATATTGTCTCGGGTTCTCGGAGCGCGACGCTTAGCCAATACACCATGGAGGTCGTCAAAGATTTTAGATTGGTATGGCTTATTAGTAATTCAAGTGTGCAGTGGAGAGCAGTGATTGGATTGGAGCGTAACAGAGAATCACTTACTCTTTCTTTTTCCTTACATAAAAAAATATGCTATCTCTTTCAGACATCGTCTAGGAATGTGGTTAATAAGAATTACGCATGTGTGCTGTTGTTCTCGACCAGGCACAAATTTTTCGTTTGTTTTGTGAGCGTATAACGTATCTACTCCTTTAAAATTATTGCTTATTCCTCGATTTATCGTAGAATTTAATCGATATTAAGGATTGCATAAAATATAACAAGAAAATACTGTTTACCGAGTTCACATTGTAGTGTTTTTCCTTTCTTGAAACCCAACCAAATTTAAAACCAAATGAAATGCCACAATCAACTGCCAATGGACTATAACACTACATGACAATTACACGGTAAACCATCTAAGAGCCATAATATTTAAATAGGTGGCAATTTTGGGACATAGATTGTGGGAACGATCGGCGCCCCTCCCCTTGCGTTAGGTCATAAAAACACCATGAATTGGGTGAACGAAATTCCGAGGTATCTTATCCCTCATAAGATATGTAAGCCTATGAAGGTTTTTATGTAAATATTGAATATCTGTAGGATGAGGGTTGTAAGTTTTTGTTGGTTTCAATACATTTTATCAAACAACTCTCATCTTCACCAGCAAGAATACTCATTCTTGCTGGTGCGAGATTTATCTTGATATAATAAGCAGACAAGTAGCAGCTGTAGTGAGGAATTGTTAAAAAGACTTATGAAAATACCCTTAAAAAAATATAGAGCCAACACATCAACTTGTATTCAAGACAGTAGGTCCTGAAAAGAAAGTAGAAACTATTGATGATAAAATTTTAAATAAGATATTTTAAAATTTTACGCAATCGCAAGCGGCAGCGATACGGCTGCTGAACGATATCGACAAGGATAAGAATATCACATCAAACTTAGTTACAGCGACAAATAGCTTAATGCGAATTTCACTTGCCGCATGCGATTGCGTTGGTTTAACCTGTCAATCCGCTTGAAGAACGCGCCTGCGCGTGCGCGCAACGGTCATAAGACAAACGCGCGCGTGGCCTCGACTCTGTCTGGTACCAAGCGCCCGCCATCGGCGGAATTGAGAAAAATATAAATATCTCGCGGTAGGAATGAGCTATCATCATTTTGTAGATGGGGATTTGTTGTTTATTGTATTAGCTATCACGCTGTTTTACTAAATATTACGTTACTGAAATATTTTAATTATACTGAGGCGATACAGAAGGTAGCGCGGGAAAAAACATGACACATCGTATTTATAATAAGTGTTTTCGTTATAAATTTTCAATTATACCTTCAAATACCTCGAAACAAAGCTGAAAAATAATATTTTTTATTGAAATAACAGTACTTATCACCATGGAGCAAATTTTATAAATACAGGATAAAATAAATCGTAATAACTCCATTTTAGTAAATGGGGTCTATTCACAAGACCCACCTTCTAAAAACTAGTCGGAACACCCATCTTTTCGGTATCTATAGATTGCTTATTTTACCGTCTAAACGTTAAAGACTTCCCAGTATTCAATTGTCCACACCCCATAGCTAAATCATCGATTTAAAATCGACTACTCAACCGATTCCCATATGGGGAGAGTAATTCGTGACGCTAACAGTACAGAGAACCCGATATGGGGACAGTAAACGCTACGAGATGTGATAAATGAACTCAATAAGGGGAGAGTAAGGTCGACAGGAAAACGGCGTAAAACAGATCGAAACAATCTGATCGCTGAAAATCAATGGCGTGGCATGCTTACCATCTGCTGTCACGATATATACTGAGCACCCTTTTGACACACCTGGGCGCTTTGTTTTTGTTTTTTATTAATTTAATTTTAGTTGTTTTTTTTATTTTTATTTCATGTTCTATGGTAATGTCATTTATTTTTGTGTATGTCAAATAAATAATGATTCATTTCAAACAATCTCAAGATTGCTTTACAATTAACAGGTACTCGATCAAGTCGCTTAAGTTTAACTTCCTCCCATTCGTTCGTCGGAGTAAAACTGATCATATTACAGATAAAATTTCAAGCACAGGTCCTCAAGTTAGTTGGAAATTAACGTTTTATCCATTCATCCATCATGCTCAAGCGCCGGTCCTTCACGACAGCATGACGTATCTCATATGTGAGTCGAAATCGGCAAAATTCTAATGACTTAGGCATTAAAATTAAGTACGGAAACTAAATGACTTTTATATAACTGTAGAAGTTTAACCTGTTTATACTCTACTCATAAAATACGATGCGATACAGTTCGAGATAAAAGTAATCCCTTTTTTTGGTGAAAACAAGTGAAGTTTTTATTACTGCATAAGTAGGTACTAAATATTTTTTTCTGTTATTTGTGTAATTTGCAATTGGAAACTGTGCAAATAGCTCAGTTAAAATTAAAAAAAAATTTTTTTTTGAACACGTGATTATAAAATAATACGAGAATTATTAATTCCATCGAGCAGCTTTCACGTTTCACGGACATTTAAATGCACCCACGACGTGGTTTTGTTTGTATTGTAGAGGTGTTAGGTTACATTGTTATTAAGGTTCCGTTTAAACGAGACGACAAAATCTCTGTCCGTTATTTGAGACAAAATCTCGTTAAGCGTATCGCACGGACTCCAGGGAAGTATTTCTAACATGAGTATATGCTTTGAGGTGGTAAACGCAAACAGTTTAGAAATTTGCTTATTTCGTCGCTCTGTCAGTATTTTTCCCCTTACGACGAAAACCATTGAAGATAAACTACCTTATCAAAATAATTCGACTTGATTTTTTACTGAAGTTTAAATATAATATGTTGAATTTAAAATGTATGCCAAGCAAGTTACATTATTATGATACGAGGGTGACGTATATTTTACCTTAGCCGCAAAATATCTCCCCCCCCCTCCCCCCTCTAACTTTTTAACGAAACAAGTGTCAATTTTGAAAAATATGCACGATCTTGTGCATTACAAATACTTTCAACGAAAATTGTGGAATTTTGGATAAGTGGCTGTAAGTGGAACCCTAATTTAGTTAAAGTTGGCACGAAACTCTCAGTGCGCGAGTCCGACTCGCACTTGGCCGGTTTTTGGTAAGCAGTGAAATAATGGTGATTGTTGTATCTGTCAATTTAAGGTAAAATGTTGAAAAACAGAGATTAGTTCATGGTTTAAAATATTAGTCCGTTAATATCTATGTTTTTTCCATTTATCTGGAACAGGGTAATCTAGACGTCTTACACAGTGTTAGAGACCGCAAAGCTTTTAGACAATAACATTCCCATTTGGGGTACACTAAACAGCAGAGGAAGCATTAAAATATCTCTTTGCCACATTTTAGTTCTAATGAATATGCGCTCTGTTCGCTGAAAAGTTTTTGATACAGTAATTTGCGGTTTGAAATGTAGACGGCTGGCCGCTTTGCGTAGTATGCTCTCATCTCACGCACTTTATGAGTTATATAATGTCACTTAAAAAAAAACAGTGTGTCCAGGCAATCAGTTATAAAACTTTTAGGACAATATCTACGATTAATTTTATTTCACACCACAAATGGGTGGTCAAATCCAACAACCCCACCATACTGCAATGAGTTTTCTGTTTATTTTCACAAAAAATACCTAACCCCTGCAATTTACGGCGGTTTAAGTCTTACGTCGCGTAGAAGCTCGTTTTTGGTGTTATTATACAAAAAAGTTGCGGTGTAAATAATCATTAAAAAGACGCTTTCAAATGACTCTAGTTTTTAAGTGCCGAAAGTATTTTCTTTTACAGTGTTTTTTAACATTCAGGAAATTCATTCATAAATAGTACCAAAATGAGACCTTAGGCATACTTTTTATTATTTCATAAACTATTTGAGCTTTTTCACGAATTGATCAATCATTGATTTCGGTATATTACTTCAAGAGTTATTTATTGAGTTAAAAAGAGTCTTAAAAGCCCCTGTAGCCTGTGGACCCACATTAAAGGGGTGCCTCGGCGAACTTAAGGCTGCCCGAAGGAGCATCGGACCGGTACGATGGTCCAGTTTACGGGATTCTCACTATGTGTGTCACTAGCTAGATACCACGTTCATTGGCGTTGCTAGGATATTGTAGCGCTTTCTGCGGGCTCCTAGTCACTGCCCTGTCACTGTCACGTTAGGCCTGCAGTGTGGCCGGGGCCAGATAGCAGTAATAGTGACTGTTACTGACTATACGTACTAGACTAAAAAGGCAGCCGATCTACCATTTTTATAGGAAGCTGAAATAAAATATGAACCTTTTTTAAAGTTTTTCAATTTCCGGCGCATAATACTTAACTTTTATTTGCATAAAACCCTTTATTAAAGTTTTAAATCTTGAAAGAAAAGATGACTGAAATCTGATGATTGTTTAAATTTAATTATTTTTTAATGCTTTGATATATTCAAATATAAAATGGCTTCGTCTATTTTATAACATTATATATAATTTTTTACAAGTTTCTCGCGTATATGGTTCTCAAGGATTAACTTGAGCTTAAACACCTCGTCACTACCTACCTGTCTATATGTTCGATGTTCGCAAAACTAATTTCTCCCTCAAAACTTAATCCGTCACTAACGACTACTATTATGACGTGTAGACACTCTGTCTATGATGAAAATTGTGTTCAAGGGAACGGCTTTACATAATTGTATTTATTACATAATGTTTCACATACCAAGCTAGATGCCCATTTTACATTTGCAAATTGAGTGACACATATATGTACGAGTACATAGTAGGTACTCATTAATATAACGTTCAATATCGGTTGTTTGTTTTTGGACAGGTTATACGAGTGAAATTTTATACGGTTTGTTTTGGATTGGACTCCTGATACTTCACTTACGTAGTCTACAGCAAATTAAATCGAATAAATGGTAAATATTGTCACATTTCTCTCCCCTTTAAATAAAAAAAAACACTGCATTTACGGTGCTTATTTAAGCTCGTTCAATTTTCATTGTCTGTTCTCTTATAATAAGAGAATGGGTGGATTTTCATAGTTTTTGCTTTATTGTAATACTAAAGATATGAATAAGATAGATAAAAGAAGAAAAAATAAGATACGGTCTGCGATTAAATTTTGTGTTAGGGCAAATTTTAATAACCTTTAACTTTTATAAAGGGTCAAATATCAGCAATAGCGCTACATATATAAGCTGTGTCACTTAGTAGCACTTATCAGCTTTAACTAAATGTTAGCACGCCATTTGGCTACGTATGAAAATGATACTTGTATGTACAAAACGACGCAATTTTCTTGATTATACACGTTGTTATATCGAATGATCGTTTAAAGGTGTGCGTTTACTGGGGGAATATTTAATATGGTCAAGGAGAAAACAGTGTTTTGCTTTTACTTTTGTACGTACTAATAAAAAAAGCAACACCTGACATTTTGTAAACTAAAGAAAAACCAATCACAAGGTTTTACAGCAATGTTCTAATGAACACAGATCAGTTTATACTTGAATTCTACGTTTCTACGTCTACGCAATATCAAAATTCCTGTACAGTCATCTAGCTCTATGTTTCAAAATATATTTAAAAAAAACATGTACGTTATATGCTAAATAATAAGGTACTGACACCAATTAGCAACATAACGTTTATACATAATGTGTCAGCTTCATTCTCCTTACTCTTTTTCGTTTGTATGTACATGCCTTTATGAGTGGCTCAAGACCTACAATGGCTTTTGTGTTTACTTAAATAAGCAGTAAACGGGTCATAAGTCATGTCTTGGGTCATTTTAGGGGCCTAATACAATTTGGACGGTTATGTTTATCGTTCAATGTAATATCTAAACTAACATTATAAATGTTGTTGTATGTATGTAAAGTTTGTTTGTTTGTTTGAACGCGCTAATTTTAGGAAATACTGAACCGATTTGAAAAAATATTTTTGTGTTGGATAGCTTATTTATCGAGGCAGGCTTAAAGCTATAAAACATCACGCTGCGACGAGAGGGGAGGGATTAAACTCAAAACGCTTGTTTGAAGTCCCGGGGGGCGATAGTTTACAAATATTTCACATGGATAGGTTAAGCGCTTTTTCCTATTCTGCCTTCTTGCTGATTTTCGATAAAAAATAACAAACCATATTATTAATACAAACTATAATATACCAGGCAATTGTCAATACAATTGCTATACGTCCAATAGTGTATTATTTAAGCAACGCACGAAGTATGAACTTCACTATGTTTAGTGGTTAATAGTGTATCGAATGTCATGCACGGACGTAGCGAGCTAACTCATCAGTGCATTGCATGTAATGCAAAGACAGTCAAAGCATTAAGTGTAGCATACTGTCCACTAATATTAAATAATTAAAGTTCAGTTCTAATTCAGATTATGAATAGCCTACCAGCAGTTCCCGGCGGCTTTACCCTAAAAATAAAGCGTATGTGCTTTATATCACTGAAAAGTTTCATCCAAATCCGTCCAGTACTACTTGCGTGAAAGTGTAACATAACATGATACATCCAAACCTAACAATCTAACACACTCAACTTTCGCATTTATACTAAAAGTAGGAAGAATTAATGTCAATGAATTATTATTGTTTAACGATAGGCCTTAAGTATCGAAATATAAAAGTTAGGACACTTTTATATTTCGATACTTAGAGCCTGTTTCCCAAACGAAAAATAAGCACTAACCAACAATTAGTTCTATTATGAAACGTTGTCACGTATAAAAAATAATGGATAGATAACGCTTTTATAACTTTGGAATTTCGATTTACATAAGAATTATTATAAATATCTGAAATCCGTAAATAATAGCTATTGTTATTTACCAATTAATCCACACAATTAGACTATCAAATATTTTGTCCGTCCTGTGAGAAACGCCCACGAACTTATTCCGAGGATGGATTGAAAGGAAGTGGGCTTACACATTTGTGAGTCTCAATATTAACAAGCTAGGAATAAATACTTTTTGAATATACTCGTAATGAGCATACGATTTGTTACTTGAGAATACTTAACTTTGGAAGACTAAACAATATGAGGTTAAGTGATATTTAAAGTTGTAAAGTGATATTATTTAAGTTGCTATTTATAGAGCCGATTCAACACAATAAATTATTCATTTTTTACAGAAAACATTTTCGGTCCTCATACGCTAGTTTTTGGGAAAAGTAGAGATTTAGGTAATTATTTTTAGGAGATACATTTTCATAATAATTAAGGTTGAGATTAAAGAAAAAGAAGGATTGGGCATAGAAATGACAAAGGCGGGGCAATGACGTAGATAACTTTTATGATTGTCAGGGTGCAGTTTAGAAAAATGATATTTTCTTTGTTAAAGAAAATAAAATAAGTGAAAATCTCGATTTTCCAAAAAATATATAGTGCCTTGTTTGTATGATGTATACAAAGACACAGTTTAAATATAATCACTTAAACGATTTGACCTTATATAGTTTCATTTCGTTGTTTATTCGACTGATTTAAAGGTTTGAAACAAATGATTTTTATTTATAGCATCTTTCAATTTCCCTTAAAAAACAATAGTGCTAAACACAGGTGCACTTTCTATTCCTTTCACTCTCATAGTCCGATGGGAAAGCAATCTGACTCGACCGGAGAGAGATCAGGCGCAGGACCAACAGCTTCACGCGCTTTTCCGAGACACGGGAGCGAAACACCGCCAACTTCCAAACTCCGGGCAACCCTAAATATTTCTGAACAGAAGAAAACAGGTTTATATTTTTGCCCAACTCCCGGCCGATTTCCGGGAATCGAACACGGAACCTCTGGCGCAGCCGTCGCTTCAAAGTGCGACCCTCTTACCGCTGCACCACCGATGCAGTTAAATATCAATTTGTTTTTTGTCATGTTAAATACGGATTTAATGTCGATAAAATCAGACCTTGTACGGACAAGGTCTGATTTTATCGACATCTGACAAGAAATATTCTTCGAATAAAATACAATACGCCTAACTTCAAAACGTCACCTGTTTGTCAGCAATTATTCATGGACATGTAATTTTAAGATCAGTCGTTTAAATATTTATAAGTTGGATAAGTGTTATCTGATGTTAATATATCTGATGCTTCAGTCTCTGCAGCGGTGCCACATAGACTATAGGCATATAGAGGTGTTAAAGTGCCTTTACAATAACGCCACAATGTCGGTCCGAGTACAGGAGCAGTATACGAGGGCGATTCCACTGCGGAGAGGTGTGAGACAGGGAGATGTTATATCTCCGAAACTGTTCACAGCGGCATTGGTAGACGCCTTCAAACTTCCGGAATGAGAAGGAATCGGCATCAATGTCAATGGCGAATACATCACACACCTCAGATTTGCCGATGATATAGTCGTTGTGGCAAAGACGCTGGACGATCTTGGCACTATGCTCGAAGACCTTGACCGAGTCTCCCAACAAGTGGGTCTTAAAATGAACATGGAGAAAACGAAAATTATGTCGAGTTCCCTTGTTGTACCCACTCCAGTATCCATTGGGAACTCAACTCTCGAAGTTGTCGACGAGTACGTCTACCTGGGACAAGTGATCCAATCGGATAGGTTCAACTTCAAGAAAGAGGTCAATCGACGAATCAAGAGCAAGATAAAATTACGCAAGAGCAAATTACGCAAGAGTGTCTTCTCGTCTCATCTACCTCAGTGTCTAAAGACGAAAGTCTTCAACCAGTGTGTGTTACCAGTGATGACATACGGATCCGAAACATGGTCTCTAACTATGTGTCTTATAAATAAGCTCAAAGTCCCACAACGAGCAATGGAGAAGGCTATGCTGGGTGTTTCTCTACGTGATCGAATCAGAAATGAGGAGATACGTAGAAGAACTAAGGTAACGGACATAGCCTTGAGAATCAGTAAGCTCAAGTGGCAATGGGCAGGGCACATAGCGCGAAGAACTGATTGATGGCCGTTGGGTCAGGAAAGTTCAAGATTGGAGACCCTTCGTCCAAAGACGCAGCGTAGGACGTCCACCAACAAGATGGACAGACGACCTTATAAAGATTGCAGGATCAAACTGGATGCAGACCGCTAGTGATCGGTCGCTGTGATAAGCCGTGGGGGAGGCCTATGTTCAGCAGTGGACGTCCTTTGGCAGTTAATGATGATGTTAATAAAACCGACCCTTAATATAATCAGATTAATATAACCAACCGATAAAGTATAAAGTGGCTGCTAATTCAATTACACTATTGTTTAATGAAACAAAAAACTTTTTCCTAAACATTTGTATTTATATGAATTAATCATAGAATTTCAAGAAGTCTTTCATCCTAGCTTCATTATAGCATTAATTCATTCAAGTTCATAATTACATGAGTATTTTTAAATAATCTCATTAACAAGTTGTAAATATTGCAAGTTAAAGATTGTTTGATTATGTTAATTTTAATTAACTTGCTTTTGACAAGGTCAAAATTGTGATTTAGTTTAATAATTGTTAAGTTAATTTGGTTGACGTACTCGTTGAATAACGCCTCTCGAGCGTCCCACTTAATTTTACACTTAACCCTGAGGTTAAACTAAAAGCTACTCAAGTAAACGTTATTACTTATTATGAGGTCGAAAATCCTGCGTGCGTCAGGAAAGGCTTATACTGAGAAACGTATGGCCTGCGGAGCAAAATACAATTAGTATATATTGATTCTACACATTAAAGACGACCTCCATGGTGTAGTGGCTAAGCACGCTGGTTTCAAGGCGTCACCGCTCCAAGCTCCCGGGTTCGATTCCCGGTCGGGTCAATATGGAATTCATAATTTTCTATTTTGTCTTGGGTCTGGGTGTTGTGGTACCACCGTTGTGTCTGATTTCCATAACACAAGTGCAATTAGCTACTTACTTTGGGATCAGAGCAATGTATGTAATTGGTGTTCGATATTATTTGAACAAAACTATTATTATTATCTTAACATACAGGGTGGAAGGTGAGTGCAAAGCCTTGAGGAGGTGTTACGATAGACCATCTAGAACATTCTGAGACATTTTTTTAGGCCAAGCCTGTTATATTTTATTATGCCTCAGCATGTTCTAGATGTTCTATTATTTACAAGGCTTGGCATTTATCTTAATAACGACCTGTACATACGCCAAAAAGCTATAACTTAAAGGTGAGAAATCTAAAGTTGCAATCCTAAATGTTATTTTAAATGTTTAACTTTGTCATCACTTGTAACTCGTATCCACTGGCTTTATTTATTTCGTTACAAATACCTACTTTTTTAAAGTGGGTGTAAACGATGGGTACATAAATTTTAGAACTTTGTCGATTACACACAGGTTCTGGATAGTTTTGTTTATTTCTATTACAGGCCTTGGATTTAACATAGTATGAAGATCAAGGAAAGAAATACTCAACTCTGTTAGGTTTTGCGATTTGATGTCTTTACTGATCCCTTAGGAATCGAAACAGATGGTTTCAAAAAGTTTTTTCACAGGGCATTGGACTTTCGCCGTTCATTTTCATGACCCCCGGGGTTACTTGTGTTCATTCTCACATAATATTTGTAAAAAAACCTCTTACTACCAAACAAATCTTTAAGCATTCACAAAAAGGGGTTATTTATTTATTGCCATTGAACTTCAATATGTGCTCTGATGTGATGAAATTTAAGCTTTAGCGATGCTTTCCGAAAAGTAGTCGGGTCTTAGTAATGTGTTGCATCTGGCCGTGATCATGAGTCAACTCTTAGCTTTGTTTTGTGAAAATACACCATAGTATTGCACTTATATTTTGTTTAAAAGTTGGAGTACCCAAAGTGTAAAATATTTTTGTTCAAATAATATATTTAAAACAATGTAGAGTAGCATGTGCAGTCGGAACAATGGAAGCTGCCTGCATTTGTGGTAATAATATACTTGCGGGAAATAACGTTTTCCAATCTATAAACCATAATAAAATGACAAATGAAGTCTCATTCGCTGATAAATCCTAAACCAACCTTGTAAGTCTTTGTTAAATAAATAGACTTCATTAGTTAAAAATTGAATGAATTTAGATGAGTTTTATGTCAGTATAGCGAATGTTTAGGTTCTTATATTTGCTGCAACATATTTTTTTTATGTTGTAGGTGCAAGCTTAGATTAGGATGTATGTAAGCGAGACCAAATTTAAATATTTTAATAAGGGTTTACGGCTGAAAAACAGGCACACGTAAGTCTTAAGCACCCGAAACATCCATATTGTACTTTTACGTTGAACTGTTAAATAGTTAGCCGTAAATGTATGCATGCCTTTACATGCCCTTCAGTAGCCTCATCCCAACATATGAATATATTTGAATAATTCGAATAGGCCTTTCTGTGCGGTTTCTCCGCCTAACGATCTTACAGATTACATTTCCATTTCTTAGATCGCTTGCATTTCTAGTGTGACCGCTTAGAGCGGAGTCCTGCAGGACGATTCAGAACGTTTAATATGAATCCCAAGCCGAGTGGGAACTCAGCTTGGGATTCGGCTAGATTTTCTATTTTTTATGTCAAAAAAATAAGGGCCACGTGGTTATTTATATATCTGGACCGACTTAATAATTTTGAAGAGGTCGTGGCAAACTTTTTTGTAGTGTGTTCTCTTGATTTTTTACGAGAAATTGGTGATTGTACCACTTGCATAATATTGAAAGTGGGTAGAATTTTCGTTTTGTTTATAACCACTTAAATTTACCTTACTTCATGACGAATGTTTGATACATTTAAACTGTTTATTTCTTTGTAAACAGTTAAAGCTTTGCTGGTTTATAGTGTAGGTAAACATTTAAAGAGAGCAATGCCTAGGATTCGAAGACATATGGACCTACAAACCGCAACTAGAGCCATTACATTAATACAGGAGGGCCATTCGCAGCGTTCTGTAGCTTTGCAGCTGGGTTTTTCACGACCAGCAATCCAGAATACTTAGAACCGCTTTCAAGAGGCTGGGAAGGTAACCAAAAGAGCAGGGTCCGACAGAGTTTGAGCAACTACGTCACAGGAAGATCGCTACATACGCCTGACTGCACGCAGAGAGCTATTTGTCACCGCCCGCTCTTTACAAAACCGTTTGCGCCAAGCAACCGGTACCCGTATCAGTGACCAAACGATTAACGATTAGAAATCGGTTGCATAAAGACCAGCAATTCTCTAGAAGACGTGTAGTGCGAATTCCATTGACAGGAACGCATCGTGTGAATCAATTATCATTTGCAAGGGAGCTCCAGGATTGGGACACGAGTGATTAGAGCACAGTATTGTTCACAGATGAAAGCAAAGTTTTTTTTTAGTGAAGATCGTCGCATAAGGGTTTGGAGACGAGATGGTGAGCGATTTTCGGATGCTTGTATGCATGTAAGTGATAGATTCGAGGGTCCCAATGTTATCATGTGGGGAGGATACTCTCTATCGGGCCGAACTGAGCTCGTTATCCTAAATGAAGGCACGGTAATGGCTCAACGATACATTGAGGAGGTGATCAGACCCCATGTGGTGCCATTTGCACAAAGATTTGGGACAGGATTTAAATTGATGCACGACAACGCCCGTGCCGTTACAGCTCGAGCCACCAGGGATGCTCTGGAAGAAGCCGGAATACAGGTCTTGCCGTGGTCCGCGAACAGTCCAGATCTTAATCCCATTGAGCATATGTGGGATTTGTTAAAAAGAAGTGTCTGAGACACAAATCAACCTGTGCATAATGAGAGACAGCTCGTCAACGGGCTCAAAACAAGCTGGGAACAAATTTTACAAGAGGCTGTGCGACATCTGGTAGAAAGTATACCGTCCAAGATTCAAAAATGTTTTCAGAAAAGGGGAGGGGAACACATGCGATACTGAAAAAAAGTCCATAATCATTTTTAAAAATTCGTTTTTTTTATTATTTTTTTGAAATGGTATGCATCCTTAGGTAAAATTACATAATATTTTCGAAAACATATTGAAAATTCATAATTTTTCAATTCTTAGTTATTGTTATATGATTTTAATATTAAAAAGTTATCAATCAATTTAATTTTATCATTTCATGACCCCAGAACCCAAAACATTTTTCACAAAACTTAAAATTTACTGTGACCCTTATTTCGTTTTGACTAGTATATAATAAATGAACAAAATATTATAGTCGCATTGGGAAACTCCACGTTATTATAATTTTATTAATAGGTGAAAGTTTTTGAATCGTATCTGAATCCGTAAACGGATGGTTCTGAATCGTGGGGCTGAAGCGATTAAATAGCCTAAAATGCCAATTGGTGCTTTAATACGAGTATACTATCATAATATTTAAATATCTTTACTAAATTTTATAAAGCTGGAGAGCTTGTTGTTTTTTTAAGCACGCGCTAATTTCAAGAACTACTAGACCGTTTTGAAAAATATTGTTTATTTATTTAAAACACTTTATACACGAACAAAAGGTACATATGGCGGACTTAATGCTAAAAGTAATCTATACCAATCAACCATAGGTCTATACAGAGAAAATGCTGTTGATGTTCCTGAGTAAATACATAGAAATCTTGTTGTGTTAAAAATCACATTTATTGGGCAAGGTTTTAGGCTACATATCATACTGCGACGGGAGGGGAGGGAGCAAACTCAAATGAGCAGATGAAGTTGCAAGAGACTAATAGTAAATCATAAAGTTTATTCTTAATTTAATCGTTTTCAAATTATTTCTTAAATATCCAGGGTAACATGTTCAGTCGGCCTTGATCCTTTAATACGTAGTAGTTTACA
Source organism: Pyrausta purpuralis (assembly GCA_963924145.1). Classification (NCBI taxonomy): domain Eukaryota; kingdom Metazoa; phylum Arthropoda; class Insecta; order Lepidoptera; family Crambidae; genus Pyrausta; species Pyrausta purpuralis. Next base: position 15,619,121 of record OZ001653.1, on the reverse strand, counting down.
CCATTCCTAAATGATGTCTTTTTTAAAATATCTTATAAAAAAAAACGTATCACAAATTCAATTATTTTTTTATTATTTAATTTTGAGTGTTTACAATATTAAAACAACTAATCTACTACATAAAAAAGTAAAAACAAATCATCATATCATATCAAATTTAGACACTTAAAATAAAATAGTGGATAAACAGAATAGACAATAAATCGAGATTTTTATTTAAAAAAAACATTTAAAGACAGTTTACCTGAGAACGGTGAAGTTTGGGATATGGGGTATAGTCACATTAGTCAGAAATGATGTAACCTACTACGTTTTAAAGGACTGTTTAAGACAGTATTAAAAAAAGTGACAATGTAAAATGAAAAAACTGTAAGGTCATATGTCATGATTGGCGGGCACCCATATTAATATACCCAGAAGTTGATATTCTGACTGTCAAAACTTAGACCAATTGTACATCTTCAATCGTAATAAACACGTTTTTCAATGTTTTGCAAAGCAAACAATTTCGTAAACGCTTTTATTTTAATAATTTTATGTGACTCAACTATCTTTGACTCTATGTATGATCGTAGCAATTAAAACTAAATTTCTTTTCACCCTAGAAAATTCAAGGAATGGAAAAGCTATTTTCCACCCGGCTATCTTCACATGAAATTAATTTTCCGAACAGGAGAGATGAAAACAAAAATTGTGTATCGATTTTCATAGACTTAAGCCGTTAGCTTTAGTTAGACTCCATTGGTCGTCTTGAAAGTCTATGATATTTGTTAAAGTTTATAAAATATTAATTGATAAAAATAGCTCTCATCTAATAATTATGTGTAATGTGTAGTAAGTAAAAACTTTTTACTGACTTCAAACACATGTATGTGATGTCGTCACAATTGGATATAATTTAAGTATGTTGATCTTCTAAGCATCGGAGCTGTTGGAGTATGGTGTCAAGCTTAACTACTACAACAGACTTCAAAAGAATTTGTTTCTCTTAATGCTTCAACACCCGAGCGGTCGCATGAGACCGCATAACAATAGAATATCTATTGTGTCTCGTTCACATACGCTTGAGGGATTTATAAGACGAATGCGTTATTTTAACTTATTATAGTCAGTTTTTCTAAGGAGGCTTATTTTTTTGAATTATTAAGTAAATGAAAAAGTATTAAAAATAAAAGCGTTCAAATAAACTATCATGCACTTTGTAATATTTCAAAACCACCGCAAAATTTGTTTAATCCTAAGAATATGTATTACACGATACGCATCTTCAGTTATAACGTTATAATTATTAGCCCTATACGATTTGATAAAAGTATCACTTTAATTTTTAACCTTTTTTTTTAAATTGATCACTAGATGTTTTCAACAAACGAATCAAAATCCCTTTTTGTCGTCTCAAATAACTCAGTATCGTTTATTGACAGACCTTTACATCAAACACTACGCCCAAAAGAAAATGATTGTTGACAAAAATCGTTCCAGTTATTTGACACCTATAGTTAGGAGAACAAAAGGTATTTGTTCCCTTTATACCTGCGTCCGATCGCAAACGTCCGCCCGTATGGAGGGTTTTATTTTTTCACGGTTGTGTGTCGTGACATTTGCTCTTGGACGAATAAACCACTGGACGCGCAATGACGGGCAATTTCGCTTGTGCCCCCTTAGCCACGAAGCGGGCTTTTTGGCCTCACTTACAGGTGACGTCTTGTCAGTACGGTGATAGAGCTCAGTGAGAAACATTGTCGGAAATAATGGGTAAATGTGGCTTATTTTTGTGTAAAAATTATAGCGGCAGGACAAAAAATATTTATTTTCATCCGTAAGTAAAGTTTTATCCCAAAAAAGCTGTTATGTCTCATAAAAATATTGATATGAGTTTTCCAAGAGAAAAGTAACATTGCCATTTAAAAAAGTGGTGGTCAGTTACTACAAAATCAACAAGATAACGTATATTTTATACGGTAGGATTGTCGTATGTTTATCATTCGTTCTCTTGTCAGTTTAGTTTTAATTGTGCTTGACAAATGTCGATAAATCATATCGATAAACGTACTTTTATTAAATTTTTGAATATAATAAATACTTAAATCTGTAAAATGTTTCACTCGAGAGTAGATTAAGGTAATCTTAAATATACAACAGTTTGCTTTAAAATTTATAACTTCATATTATATGACAATTTATCCTTCTAATATAATTTCAGTTTTTTTGTAAAATAATAAAGAATAAAGTGGGTAGAAGCCGTCCAAAGAGAGGCAAAATGGATCCCTACAAAACATCACCGAATGTGTGGTATCCATTTTACACCAAACGTGACATAATGCCAACGCAAAAAATCTTCTGATTATTAATAATAATAATAATAAAAATACTTTATTGCACACCATTAACATAATTACATAGGATAGTGTCTTATATATTTGCTATAAGTACAATTTAGGCGGTCTTATTGCTTGTAGCAATTTCTTCCAGACAACCTTCAGGTAAGGAAAAGCATGAGGAATGAAAGAAGAGGCATGGCGATGAAATTATTTTAAACAAATTTGAAATGGACAGGTTTTTATAAAGAAACATAAAAAAGATGATAAGTGCACATTATATAAAAATTAAATATCAATAAATGATCATATAATACACACCATAATACAAAATATATAAACTAATACATATTTAAACATTTATATAAATATAAATATATATATATATATATATATATATATATTAATAAATAGGTTAAAATAAATGCATAATCAGTTGCAACCAGCAGATCCGAGAAGAATAAAAGGAGTAGTAAGTAAGTAAGTAGATATTGTCAAAAGACTAAAGAAATTATAAACGAGAAAGGAAAAAGGCTTTTACTTTACGTTTAAAAGTAGGCAGCGTGGACTCCCTGATTGAAAGGGGCAGAGAGTTCCATAAACGAATTGCCTGTATTGTAAAAGATTGTGAGTACGTACGAGAAGCATCATAACATTAATTATCCGTTATGAGGATTTTAATGGTGCAAGGCTATGTGTATTCGCGGGCTGTTTCAATATGTCTTAAGAAGTTCTAGTTAGTGTTACTTGCCAAACCGTTCATATAAAACGACGTTCTATGTTTCAATTGTTCATTTGATGGTTTGTGCATTACATGCCCATAATGTAATTTATTGTTTTGGTGATAAAATATAAACATCATTTTACAAATGATTCGTTCATTCATTCGTTCCACACGTATCGATAAAAAAATATCGACACTTTTATGCACTAAATGTCAATAATTGACACGACAAGCTCCCCCCGCCCCGCAGAAATTGGCTAATGATATTTTCATACATTCGCTGTTGCGTTTCATATCCAGTGGTTAATTCATCCAAGCATTTGCTCGATAGAAACGACTAGTTTTACTGTACGCCCGCGGGTGTCTTCTGACATTAGTGCCTTGGCCCTTGGTTTGTAAATCTGGACATTTTGTTCAATGAAAACAACTTAATTTTACCGAAAGGTGCCGATGTCTACAATCATTTGTATCTACCCTTATAGTTCGAAATTAAGCACAATGCTCTTTCGTAAGTGGTGTTTTCTGATAATCAAGCACAAATTTCACTTCATAAATCTTTAATAACAATTTCAGAAAAGTTGCTACCAACAATAAATTCACCGATTTCTTTTGAATGAAACAACAATTGGAACGGAACCGCAATTTATTATTATTCTGTTTTTTTTATTTTCTATTCTCTTAGAGAGACAGTATAGATCTTACGGAAACACATTGTTCCATCACCTTTTTCTTTTAAAGATTTTATATTTTATAAAATTAACGTTTATGCGAAAACACAGAATTGTAACATACCTTTTGTCAAATACACTGATTTTGAAGCGAGTAGTATTGTATGAAAATTGTTTATCAACCCAATGTTCGTTCGAGCCTAAAAAATATTTGAGCGTAACATTTGACAAGTGAGATCGATCAATAATGTTTGAATGGCTGATTAAATACAAAGAGATAATACAAAAATATTGTCTGGAAACAGTTCCAATGCCAGTAGGTAGTAAAATGCCGATACATAGCTTGTGACAAGATTGATCAGGCTCGCTCCGTATTTGGTGAAGATGGGAAAATAATATCGTTAACACGAAATAGGTCCATTACAAAAAGAAACGAGCGCCTCATTGTATGTATCGGAGGTATAATATATCTATAAGCATGTCATGATCTGGTGATGCATAAACAAATTTACTCCCAAGGTGAGTTAAAAAATATGTTTTGTTTAAGAGTACCAACATAACGTGCATCTATCAATGGAGAGGTACATTTACTAACAGTTTTACCTACAATATTTTGTCAACCAGATTCCTTAATAACGTAATACTATTTATTTTGCATAAATTGTGTTTATTATTCGAGTAAATATGTCATTATGAAATGCATTGAGTACTCCATAAACGTCTCGAAAGGATTGAAATCAAAGTTACATGGTTTAAATTTCTCATACATTTATTAATTTTTAATTTTTAAATTCCATAACTACTTAAAGCAGATTTGTTACAAAGGTTGTAATTTTGTAGTGTTAAACTACTTAAATAACAAAAGAAGCTTTATTTTAGCAAAGTAGTGCTTCAGACATTCTAAAGACGAAACTGTTACAAGATGATTCCCGATCCTAGTCTGCCCCACATATTTACTTAGTTCTGTAATAGTAGATTTATGCACTAAACCATATACTCACTGTGTGTGACTAATGTAACCCCACTTTATTCACTAAATTACACATTATCTTCCTCATATTATGTTCAGTACATCATAATTCATACACCTATCTAGGTGTCAAACCTATTTAATATTTGTTATGGAAATGCCGGAAGTATCCACCATGTTGAATGTAACTTGGCTATGATATAAGAATATTTTGGATTAATCTTTAGATTATCTTATTATTGTAATAATATTTTATTAATTGTAAATTAATTATTTAAAGATTATTGGGACACTTATTAGATTTTTATGTTTGCCGTATAACAAATGTTCATTTTGCCGCCAAAAGGAAGTTGACTCTGATTGGTTGGTGGAGGTTAGATTTATTTTAAATATTGTAACTATTAAAATAATAATCTAAAAGGCTTACTAAATTCATTACGATGAATAACTAAATAATTAGTGAATTTATATATTTAATTAGCAGATTGTTTATCCCTACAAATAAATATTATAGTAAATGTTCATATATGGAAACGGATGTCGTCCCCACTGTTTTCCTACCGTTGTTCAGGGTTTTGATTTGTATAAAAGCGAGCTGTATGCCAGAATATAGTCTCTGTTTGTACTTACTTTCACTTTGTGCCCTATCTTTGTGATATTTTGTTATAATAAAACTATTGGAGAAGAACCTGGAGATTTATACTACGTGTTTATTATTCAAGCACCTCACACGCGGTCACACCTCAGAAGTGGGATGTGCGAAAATCACGGGCCTTACGCTGCCGGCTCTGACCAAGGAAGATTCAAGGACCAAGAAGACTGCTAAGATTTGGAAGACATGAGAGAAAGGCATCGTCGAGTGACACGTGCTTACGCGGAAGACATCCCCAAATTTCATCGAGAAGAAAGTACGTGTAACATCACAAATTGACTGCTCAAAATCAACCAGCTGCGTGAACTCTGTGGATACTAATCTATTGATCATTGTTTGAAAATCTACAAGTAGAAGCCACGACGGCATTGCGAAAATCAACTTGGAGAAGAGGCAAAATTACAAAGTGACTGCTCAAAATCAACCAGCTGCGTGAACTCTTCGGATACTTTCCTATTTATCATTGCTCGAAAACTACAAGTACAAGCCACAACGGCATTGTGAAAATCAACTTGCAGAAGAGGAAACTCTGAAAGAAAGAACCAGTGCAACATGACCAACGGCAACGATACTGCAGCAACCAGGAGTGAGGCGGTGCTACATCTGTCGACGGGTCAGCCAGAGATGCAAGTCTGCCGTACTCAACGACGCGACACCAACCAGCGCAGCGCTCCAGCGGCCACGTATGCATCGATTGATGGTTCGCAGCATCCAGTTCAACGCATCAGCCGCTCCAGCCACCTCAAGGTAAGTCGCATTATGTTTACTCCTAAGTGACGTATTTAGACTAAATAGGTCGAACCATTAAATACTAAAATTTGCCATCGACCAGTGCAATACGGAGCTTTCGAGATGCTCACACGCAATCGCTAGGTGGATCACACATAGTTTTACACATAGACAACGTTTGCTCGAAAATAACGCATACATTACGATTACGCTGATAAAGATCTTATTGTAAGGTAACCTATAACCAAATTATTCTGGTGAAAGCTTAGCGACGGGGAGGTAGACAGAAATAATCCAATCAATCTAGACGAAAGTTAATTGAGTAAGTTAGTAAGGTTATTATTTTGAACGGTGATTATACTTTTGTTAGTGCGTGTAAAAGGGGGTAGTTAGTGATGAATTGTTAAACCTAATAACTTCGTTCTAGGTGAAACAATAACTATGTGTACGTATATTTTACGAGTACCGTTTACAACAGATTTGATTTAACTGTAAGTAAAACCACGCATACAATATATTTTTTATTGCAGTATGAAAAAATTACAACATAATGCAATAAATATAGTTGTTTAATGAGGAATCAACGGTTCGGGTTTCTTTTTTTTCCTCCGTTGAGAATATTTTCTTTCTTCAACCTTAAACAAAAGAACATTGATATTAGTGTTTAAACATTTATATCGGAGCAGTAGTAATAGAAGTTTAATTTTTTGGAGTATATTAGTATTAGCTACAGTATTTCAAATATTCCAAAATAAATCGTTGGCTATGTTACCTACGTAAACTCTGTGTGATCTAAATAAACTGATTTCTGTGTCACATACGGATAATGATTGTCTGTGTAAGCAGCAGTGTCTATGTGACCTATGCAGCTACGTAAAGTAATGTATGTATGAATGACGTAAGGCAATGCTGGTGTGAAATGTGACCTACATAAATTATGTCTGTGTGAGTAGCAGTATCTGTGTGGCCTACGTGAAGTACTGTGTGAACTACGTAGAGCAATGCTGTGTGAGATACGTAAATTGTCTGTGTGAGAAGCAGTATCTGTGTGGCCTACGTAAAGTACTGTGTGAACTACGTAGAGAAATGCTGCGTGAGCTACGTTAATTGTCTGTGTGAGTAGCAGTATCATGTTTTAATGCAAATAAAGATTTTGATTGATTTTATTAATTGATTGATTGATTGATTGATTGTGGCCTACGTGAAGTACTGTGTGAACTACGTAGAGCAATGCTGTGTGAGCTACGTAAATTGTCTGTGTGAGTAGCAGTATCTGTGTGGCCTACTTGATGTACTGTGTGAACTACGTAGAGCAATGCTGTGTGAGCCACGTAAATTGTCTGTGTGAGAAGCAGTGTCTGTGTGGCCTACGTGAAGTAATATCTGTGTGAACTACGTAGATCAATGCTATGAGAGCAACATAAAGTATTGCCTGTGTGACCTACGTAAAGCATTGCTGTGTGAGCTACATAAAGCAAACATGTGTGATGAATATAAATTATGGTCTGTCGGATCTAGGTCAAGTAGTGTGTGTGACTTACGTAAAGTTATGTCTGTGTAACTGGTGTCGGCTAATACCCCTTCAGAATTCATTACACATGCTGAAATTTCCTTACTAGAAATTTTTCTTTGTAATGCAAAGTAACAGAATTACAGTGTCCACCAAAGCAAATTATTACCGTGTCCATCAAACAAATTTCTTGCAAGTTTCCAGTATACTTGTTGATTCTGCTCTTTCTCATTTTCAGCACACCGACAACGCAGACTTCCAAAACACCACCAGAGCACCGTGTGACACGGTGGTTGCAGGATGGCCGAGTGTTACAAGATGATTCCCGATCCTAGTCTGCCCCACATATTTACTTAGTTCTGTAATAGTAGATTTATGCACTAAACCATATACTCACTGTGTGTGACTTATGTAACCCCACTTTATTCACTAAATTACACATTATCTTCCTCATATTATGTTCAGTACATCATAATTCATACACCTATCTAGGTGTCAAACCTATTTAATATTTGTTATGGAAATGCCGGAAGTATCCACCATGTTGAATGTAACTTGGCTATGATATAAGAATATTTTGGATTAATCTTTAGATTATCTTATTATTGTAATAATATTTTATTAATTGTAAATTAATTATTTAAAGATTATTGGGACACTTATTAGATTTTTATGTTTGCCGTATAACAAATGTTCATTTTGCCGCCAAAAGGAAGTTGACTCTGATTGGTTGGTGGAGGTTAGATTTATTTTAAATATTGTAACTATTAAAATAATAATCTAAAAGGCTTACTAAATTCATTACGATGAATAACTAAATAATTAGTGAATTTATATATTTAATTAGCAGATTGTTTATCCCTACAAATAAATATTATAGTAAATGTTCATATATGGAAACGGATGTCGTCCCCACTGTTTTCCTACCGTTGTTCAGGGTTTTGATTTGTATAAAAGCGAGCTGTATGCCAGAATATAGTCTCTGTTTGTACTTACTTTCACTTTGTGCCCTATCTTTGTGATATTTTGTTGGAATAAAACTATTGGAGAAGAACCTGGAGATTTATACTACGTGTTTATTATTCAAGCACCTCACACGCGGTCACAAAACTCTTAGTGGATTGGGTGCTCGTATTTTAGGCCACTCGGCTGCATGATGCTTAGCTTGGCACTGGCAATTAAGATGCCCGGATTCTAGTTGCATAACCTTCTCTACTTAGAAGTATTGTTGTAAAGCTAAAGAGTTTGTTTGTTCGTACGGTTGTTTGAACGCACTAATCTCAGAAACTACTGGATTGATTTTGAAAGTTGTTTTTGTGTTAGATAGCTTATTGATCGGTAAAGGATTAAAGTTATAAAACATCACACTATGACGGGAGAGGAGGAAGCAAACACAAAACGCTCGGACAAAGTCGTGGAGGACCGCTATAATACTATAATCATGTAATTTTAATAAAAACTTACAAATTATGGTAAGTACAACCATTACCATTGATTTTTATCGTTTTGGTTTAATATTTATTAAAGCATTATTATTTTCCATCACTTTTCCATTTGGAACTCTTGTTATTACGAGTATAAGTTTTTAACTACCATAGAATACCAAATACCAAAGAAAGAAAAAACGTTTATTGTTTTACATCACAAACACGCACATGCACAATATTACACATTATAATCAAACAAAATACAAAGATGGAGAAAAAAATAAATCACAGAAAAGGATAAATAAAAAATATTAAGTACGTAATTGAAAGCTAACGAAAATGTGGTGATACAAACTTAATTCCAATAACGTTTGAAAGACACAGTTAATACAACAAAGCTTGCTTCCTTTTGTTCTAAAACATGTAACTCAATAATGTAATTCTAATTGAGTTTGTCGATCGCGCCTACAACTCGTGATAAGCGAACGAGTTCGTATGAGAATCATAATCGAATAAGCTTTGTATCACAAACTGCTACTGAATTCAACGCAAATTGAGAGTAATGCGAGGATTTTTATGAGTGCAGCGAGAACTTGAGCAAGATGAAGTCATTATACTACATTCTGATTCGTACAAGAATTTACTGTGAAATAACTAACATGTATACCGACTTAAAAAAGTACTTCAAATATGATTTTGTAAGGATTATATAATATAAGATATGGTGATTTATTTAGTATTACAAGCACGTAGGTAATAAAATTACTTTAAAATTTGGGATCTGGAAAAATAAGTCATGTCATGTTTATCATTTTTTAATTCAATCAGGTGCAGAGAATGAGTTTTATGAGAATTCCGTTAAATTTCGGTTTCTGGAACCAAAAAAATATACTTACTGCCTCAAAATGCGGAGGCTATATTCTTGAATCGTATTACAGGTGCTTTTCCGATTGCATAGTTGGGAAGTCATATTAAAATCTTCCTTCCAGGTCTGAGCTCGAGCGCTGAGCTGTAATAATTTGAATTCCGTTTTCATTCCGACTATCATAATTTCAAAATACCGAGAGGCCGCTTTGCGCTTACAAACTCCATTACTTACCTGAATTCGCTTTGACATTTAAATGAAAGCTGTGTTGTACACGTTTTTGAAACTGCCTATCTAAAATTCATATTTCAGATCTTAAGACAAAGGCACCGCATGTTATTCGATAAAGAAACAAAACAGAGTTTTTATCAATCGTTTTCTTTCCAGATTTACACCATAAGAAAATGTTAAAAGGGTCATCATAATAATAAAATGACGGTAATGTAGGTAGTGCCATGATATTGGAATTGACAATCACGAGTGAAATGTGGTGTAAAATTACGACTTTTAATGTAAATACGAAACAATTTCAAATATGAGATATGTTGCTCAAAATCTGATATAGATAATTTAGATAAGAAGGTTCCGTGGTAATATTTTAATAAAATTAAAACTTTATAAATGCAAACTAATTCAGTGATTCCAAACACCATAAATCTAATACATCCACAGGGATGAAATATCACTGATTCCCATTGGAGTAATACTATCAAAAGGACTGTTGTCGATACCTGACGTGAAGATCCTCTTCGGATCAACTCAGCTGAACAAACTGATTGACTTCATTCCCCATGTGTTCCTACAGTGAGAACAGATCACGGAAAGGCTACTAACGAACCATTTAATTTTGGGACTTACGGGCAGATATAATTTTCTCTTACTGAATATCATAAAAATATACCAATATACAAAGGATATTTATTTATTATTTAATTAGGCTATGATCATTTTGGACGTTCTGATTGAATACACGAACCTATAATAAGTATTTTTTACAGTAATAATCAAAGAGAACTAAGAGTTCTTTTCAGCCCAGCTATACCTGAAACCTTCCTGAAAAAAATGCAAGAAATAACTTAAAAGAACCATAAAGTAGGAGTCGGACTCGCGCACTGAGGGTTCCGTGCCAACTTTAAGCTGCACTACTATGTATTGGTATGGTTGCTTCCATCACATAGCTAAAATACCACAACATTTGTTGAAGCAACATACCTTGGTTTTTATAGTGTTTTAGTTTTAAATGGTTATTCAAATGGTCATTTTATTCCTATTTTTTGATGAGTTTCTTACTTTTATAGTTCCAGCATTGTAATGCTAACAGTTTTAGAATTAAATGCCTCACATACGGGCTGAAATAAAGAGAGTTTTGAAGAATCTACAAAGGTTCAGTTTTTTTCAAATTTAATGTGGTTGATACGGGTCTTTTTATAAGGATAACGAAAGTTGATACTGAAACAAGTCTTTAACTTTACTGCAAAAGTAGCGAAACCTGTGAAATGATATAAAATACGTATTTGTATTTATAAGTTGGTAAAAATAACGTGATAAAAATCTAATTGTTCTATTTTCAGGCCGTAAACATGAATTATAGTAGGAATAGCTGATGGAATAATTTGCCGACCGCATACTTTTTCATTAAACCCTTTGAACGTGACGGCGAGAGACGGCCCTTGTATCGCCAAACACTCTCTTACACGCCCTGAATGACGTTAGGGATTTGTACCTACATCAACCGAAAGAGAAATGTGGGATGGGAGTGCTTGATAAGACAAATACACCTTTAACTCCTCCGCTTACTTTTTAACCGACTTTCAAAGAGGAAGGTTTCAGTTAGACAGTGGGTACATAATAAAAATATTTTCCGTATATCTCTGTCATTTACCGACCTTTTTTTCCTAACATTCTTAGAGAGTTTACTTTCTAGTTGATCCCACTGTTGGCAAGTTGGGATCTGATGGTAGCATCTTAGTATTAACGAGGGAAACCTTCAAAATTTAAAAGCACTTAGTGTTTTATACTAGTACTAGATAGTTACCATATTATTATGCAAGTACTTTGTAGCCGATTACTAACGTTCCTTTTTTTCAGCCATCCATCAATATAAATATTATTGGAAATCGATCACGAACATTTCTCTAATTCAAAAGGAAGTACCTAGCTGGTACAGAAATCAGAAAAGACGTCAGTATCACAACATCAGACGCGAGGCACTATAACAATATATCTTTTATATTGATCCGATCAGAAATTGAATCCTAGAGATGGCGACGCCTTAAAACCTAGCGTGTTTAGCCATTACATCACGGAGGACGTCACCTATGACTCATTTTGAGTACAAAAGAATTAAAAATCTAAGCTTTAATGTAAATCATTGGTTTAAATTTCGAATTTCTCTCTAAAGTTACCAAAATAGAATCAAGATAATAATACTTAACTCGTCTTCAAGTAAAGCCGACATCCATAGTCAAGCCTACAAAATCTTGAGCGTGGGCCTAACATTCGCTATTCGTAAATAAATCTTAATATAGACTTTGGAATAGAAGATCTTTTGGGAACAACTAATAATATTCACTTCCATTACCACACTCAAAGCATTTTCATGATCCTTGAAACTACGAGTATAATTGGGCGAAGTGAGAATAGCAAAACCGTTCTGGTAGGTTCTGTTTAGTCTGAGTTACTAAGTAACCACACTAATCAATCTATCAATTCAAATGTCCGGTCTTTAACTAGTGCAAGCTTGCTGGTTTGGATAGACCTAATGGAATCGATGGATTTGCGCTCTGAGCTGAGCGCTAACTTTAGATTGACTGTCGTTAATGTTATATTACCGGCCATTTTGACTGTTAGCTATCAAAAATCCCTGCAGCATTTAGTATCCAGTTTTGATGGAGCTACTTTATAATGAAAATATTGCATTTGACATTATTAAGTTGAACGGATATTTTTAACGCTTTTTATGATAGCAACATGGTATGAGTATTAAATTAAGAAGAGTGAGCCTGTTCCTACTGTTAGGCATATTAATTTCATCAAGTAAGAGGTGGTATGGGCCATACTCCACCACGCGGGCTCAGCGCGGTGTTGCTAGTTTCCCTCTTTGGGCGTAACTAATCTTGATAGGCATGTTAACGGTGCAATGAAAAAATATGTGATAAGTGCCTCTTTATTAAAGTAAATATTCGCAAATATACCGTATAAGCTTAACTCTTACTCATGTTTTTACTTTAAAATAAAAATATTTATATTAGCAAAATATGTTCTTGTTACAATTTTTCATTAACCAATTTCTTCAAAAAGTTCCCAGATAGGTTTATGTCGCAACACAAAGGTTCAATATTAAATATTATTGTCTTAAATTTTTTGTGCGAAAATATTTCATAAACAATTTGTAATGACTGGAATTTATTCATAACAAAAGTACTCTCAAACTTTGTTTGCGTTAATATTGATGGATAATACAAGATCACAATTTGTGACTATAAATCTTCGGTTAAAATTTGTACATAAATCCACCGATATGAAATTATAGACAAAATTTCGCTCTAATGGGAGTTGCAAATTGTTTTTGGCATTATTTTACTTTTCTTTTTCGTCTCAGTAGCAACTCAGGTAATGCAATTATGGGCTAATAAATGTTACTTTTTCGGTAAACTAGAGCTGTTTTTTTACTACACTGCAGGGAGATTCTATTTATTTCAATATAAACAGCGATTGACAACGTAAGGTATAATATTTAGTATAACTAACTATGAGAAAAAAATAATAGTTTTCTATTCTATACCTTTTTAACGACTACAAAAAGGAGGTACCCAATTTAATGTGAATGTGTATTGTCAGAATTTGATAAAATTTTAGTAGATATGTTGATTTATTATGGCTTCATATTACGTGTGTTATACTTCGAAAGTGTATGTATGTTTGTCTCAAGATTTTTCGAAAACAAGAAGTGTAGAGTTGAGCTGATGGTGGAACTCCATTACGCTTAGGAGTTTTAGTGGTTACATCGAATGAACTGATGTTAGGTGCTATGAAGCTTATTAAAGAACAGAGTCAAAAGGTGCAAAACTCAAACCAGGGGGCTCCTGCGTCGGTTTTAACTTTTTTTAAGTCATTTTTAGTTCATTTTAGGGTTCATCGAAATCAGTTATGTAGTTTTAGAAATAGAGTCGGTAATACTAACACGGAAGCCTTTTAAAGAAATGACTTAGAGAAACACTGTTTTGAGGTAAAAAAACACGCAAAAAAAATTAATTGCTTCATTCATTTTTGATAAAAAACGACTTTGAAAATCACTACTATTCCTGTTCTAGATTTTGTATCCGATAGAGGCACGCTGAAAAGTGTGCTTGTGTTTTTACCGAGAAATAAATCACTGGCATGCAACGTTCCCGTACGAATGCTAATGAATAGGGGATACGTTGAAAGAAATTCGAATGTACGTTAATGTTTACGAAATAGTAGCAAAAACGTTTTCTCATCTCAGTACGGGCTTAAGTTTCTATTCAAGTTAAAAATTAAACGCGAATATGATACACAAAGTCTATTTACGGTCGATCTTAGACGATAGCCGCTGACTGAAATAATAAAATAAGAACAAGCATGGCCGTCCACCTCACCACCAATCGTTATTACCATTGAGCCACCAGACAATGACTCATTCCTGGCCCCGTTAACACATTTATGACAGAAAACCGACAGCGAAGGTACGATTTTTTTGAAATGTTAAAACAAGTAAAACTGATTTTCATAGTACAACCTTGAAAACCAAATATCTAGAGGCCAATACCAAGATTGAGTTTTCTCACAAAAAACATTGTCCCAGGTAAATGAATTAGTCCCAGTAGTAACATCTTGAAAATAATCTTCCAAATAGCTTTTTCGAATTCGTCTACATTAATCTGATATTCTTTTCAAACACCTTTCCAAAAGAGTAGACGTCTTAGAAAGTTATAAAATACGTTTAAAATATTTAGCCTTTACCTGAGGGTTATATTATATTAAATAATATGTTTGAATCGTAAAATTTTAATATAAATTAATATTTGTACTTTGCTCAAAGTACTTCGCAACCCTTTTAAAAGGTATAGAAGTTCATTTGTGCAATATAAGCTTATAAATTTCGTTTTATATTGAAAGGTCGTCGATCCGCTTCTAAATAATTAAAATAAAACGCCTATGGCATTGTTTGCTTGGTTATAAGTAAAGTTTCGAGACGGAAAGTTTACACCACGTTGATTTGTCAGCTAACGAACTTTATGGCGTGTGTTTTAGAATGTACCCACCGAGACTTACATTGTGTGTGACGTACTCGTATGTCTATAACAAAGTTTTCTGAAATTTACAGAGTTTATAGCTTCTAGGTTTTCGTAGAGGTAATATTATTTTGATGGGGACAACGGCCTGATGAAAACGGGTCCTCGTCTCAAGTATCTGTTTAATTGTAAGTACAGATAAGGATTTGTTAATGAGTTTTCTCGCTGTGTCAAGTTGAACCTATGTTCTCCCAAATTTTCTGAAAGTAAATTCTAGGAAAGCGCATTTTTTAACGTTTATTTTAATAGATTAAAAATATTTGCACTATTTTTATATTTAAAAAACATAGACACTGAGATCTGAGTAGTTGGCACATAGCGTGAAGGTGACCAAGCCATAGGATCCAAGTGCTAAAGGTATATAAAATGACGTCAGCAAAATGCCATCAAAATGGTTCTGGCGCATTCGGGCCCGTGTAATTAGTACTGTGTGTGTGTGTTGTGACTGTGTTAATGACTTAAAAACTATAATTTGAGTCAGAAGCAAACCGCTGAAGGAAAGCAAAAAATATCCGAAACACAGGGAATTCCGATTCTCAATAAAAACATAACCGTAACGCTTGGTCGTTCTCTTTCTCTGTGTATTTGGGTGGATGTAAAATTTAGAATGACCTTAAGTTAGCACTCCACTCAATAGCCGGATCGTGTAAATAAATGTTGGAACCTCGGCAAGCCGACGGAAGATTTACATTTGAAATGCGGCCCGCAGTTTTATTGCCTTTTTAGGGAAGGTGGATGCATGACCAAGGCCGAGATTTATCCGACGTTATTTTTAATGCCTACGCCGAGAAACGTTGCGTTTAAGAACATTATTTACCTTGTGCTGTATATCTTACGTATGTGTTTAACCTTTGTTACACATATTATGATGATCCAACTTATGTAACCAGCAAATTACGTGTAACTGGAAAATTCTTAAGAGAATTTACAGATACAGCAATATTACAAAGCAACAAAGAAACAGCATTATTACTTCAAAGTAACGATCGCTTACAAACTAAAATATAGAAGAGAAGAGCAGAAAATGTTTTTATCGTTCCATTTTGTCAAAGAAAATATAAGAATGAATTTGCACATAAGCATACACAAAATGAAAAATATAATTTTGTGAGCACAATGAGCGACATGTATTTTCTGAGTAAATATTGCTTGCGTTAATCTTAGAGATTTTCTATTAAAACTATTCCTTTTTCTTATAAATCTCCTGGTTCTGCTGAGGGTGATAAAAAGTTTTTTCTAGTTGGAAAATCGGATTTATTTGTCGTTAGTGCTATAACTAAGTCATGGTTCCGGCAATCGCAGAAAAAATGATAGGTTTGGGTTAATTTGTCTGGGCTACGTTTTAGTTATCATAGTGGATCTTTCAAGTTTTCACTTTGAAAGAGGCTTTAAGTGTAATGAACCAATATTGAAATAAAAATTTAGCAAGTTTTATATTTTTTTACTGAAAACATACCTAGTGCATACGAAATCAAGATAAATTACACTACATACTTCATTCTAAAATACATTGGAAAGAAACTTAACAAACACAAGTACCATTCGCACTTGATTCTCGCATAACGACTCGGCATTTTTCTTTCCTAAGCAATGTTGACTTCCGTAAGACCCGAACAGAGCGATTTGCTGCTTTGTTGTTCGTAATGCGTGTGATTTCGGAGTGAAACCCCATTATGAAGTATGCTTTATTTTTTCTTACGCGACTTTGCTCAAGGGTGTGTTCTTGGTCCCATTAGTTATGTAGTTCGAAATCATAACTTATGTTGATAAAACCTTTTTAGTTGATACGGAAATTACTAATTTTTCATATTCTTTATTGCAAAGACAAAACGAAGTACAAATTGCGGACTTAATGTTTTAAATCATTCTCTATCAGCCAACCATTGGGCGAGGCAAAAACATTTGAGACGGCGTAAAGGAACAAAAAAGGGTCATTAACTTTTTGACATTATAAATAAATACCTTTTAATGTAAGTACTCAATGATGATAACGCCATTGTTAATATTCCGTATTCTCCGTATTTCCATATTCATAGCAATTTTCAATCATTTGTTGTATCAACCTTCCAAGGAATCCTTTAATGGATTCATTAAAACGAACGAATATAATAAATAACACGACTTCCAAACAAAAAATAAAGCTGATATGTCTTCGGCTTTATATGTTGCTGTCTCTTTTTCATTTTCATCTTTTGAATATTTTTCATTCAATTGAAATTTCCCAAAAAATAAAATATGTTTTTACATTTTACTTATATGGAGGTATAATTAGAAAAAGCAGGGCTTTGTTGTCCTGTCAAAAAAAATATAGTACTTTACGAATCCATGTGTACTTGGTATCTTTACTTTTTGAGGCAGATTGAACGTGATACAATACGTTTATTTACTTTTTGCGATTGGCGTAAAAGATGTAGATTGCAAGAGACGTAATAGCTCCACAGTTATGCTACGACATTTCTAATTGCAGGTATTCATAGCGTAAAATTGCTCTTTCAGTTCTCAGGAATCATTGTCTGAAGTCCGCCACGAAGCAGGAAATGCAAGCGGATACTTGCATTTTTATCTTACAAACTTAAGTAAAGTTAGCTATGTAAACGACTTCACACCGAGGAGCCGGCTGGCTTTATCAGAAGCAGATGTTCGTGCGCTCTGCCCGGCCTCTATTTGGTTTACAATTTAGTATGCAAATTGTGGACTTCGCATTTGTAAGTACTCGAAACCGAATTAAAGGCTTCCCGCTTCATGAAATCTTTGAAGCTAGCGTATATTGCGTTAGACAGAAAATTTGAGTGTTGCTGCCGGGCTTATTTACGTCGCTGAGAATTAAATTGCTTTGAATATTCAAATGTGTTTTGTGATTAGCGCCACCGCGTGTTTAGTCCTGCGAGTTTGGAGACGCCTATCCTATAGCTTAATTGGGTAGATTACCTCAAGTTGTTCGTATGAATGCATTTTAATTTAAATTCGAATTTTGGCTTCACTTAATTACCTTACATTACTTGCATGTGGCATTTTTTCCCCTTTGCTTCCGGCGCTTTCTTTATCTGCATTAAATTCATTAAATTTTCAGTACGTTTTGCTTTAAATTAGCTTTGTGTTTATATTCTTAGCTTTGCGCAGTGAGCTTGAGGGTGCCATTACTTACTGGTTGTGGAAAACCATTAAAGCTAGAATTAGAATTCACTGTTAGTTCTGCTTTCACCCTTGATATTTCACCTCATTTATTTCATTCCTTTTACTTTGGTTAGGAAGAATAAAAAATACAGATGCTATTTTAAATGCACCTTTCTCATTAGTGTTAAAAGACAGAGCAACCTAATTCAAATTCTTAGTTAATTTATAAAGCGTTTTTTATTATTTTCATACAGTCAATCATATTTTGTATCGAGACAAAAGCCGGCTGCATTGATTGTTTTGATTTTATTGTTAGGAAGTGCTGTATATAATCTTAAGGACTTTAAACTAGTTTTCGAGTAGGTTTGCTCGTATTACGGTACATGAGCTCAATGCATACGACAAGGCCTATAAACATTGGAGTTGCCCAGATAGGGCGTTACCTGTGGTTTGTTCGACAAACCATGTAAGCCTATAAGGATTACCTGTCGTAACTTTGAAATCGTAGCCTCAGTTAAGAACTATAGGACGTTGAATAAAATTTATATACCCAAAAAGGATTTAATAAATATATATTAAGGCACAGTTTGATATTCAATTATATAGAAACATCATTTATGTTATAATCAGGATATAAAAAATATTTGACTGTACTTACTGGCTGATAGTAGACTTGAATTACAAATATTGAGCAAGATTTCCTGTTGCTTCGGCTTATATTAATAATTTCTAGGTATTTGGTGGAAAAAAATCGTCCAAGTGTGAGTCGAACTCGCGCACGAACGGCTCCGTATCTTGTAGGTATGTTATCGCCCTAGTAATGTCCTACAACACATGATATTGAGATTGCCTTAAAAGTTTGTGATTTGACTAAAATGACAAATCATTCAAAATTATGTGACAAAACCGGTTACATCTTTTGATGACCCCGGTTTTGTCACATAATTTTTTTAATTTAATTTAATTTTCCCCTTTTTACTTTGGCCCCCTCCCATCTCAGAGAATCAGCCCTTAAAGCTGGAGCAGCAGCAGAGTTGGCTGAAAACGCCAAGCGTCGCAAGTACGTCTCACTTGCAAGTGACTATGTGTTTGCGCCGTTTGGTGTTGAAACATTTGGGCCGTGGGGACCCTCAGCTAAATTGTTGTTTCGAAACATTGCGCCTAAATTAAATTCCGTTACAGCCAATAATAAAGCTGGCTGGTTCCTAGCTCAAAGGATTAGCATAGCTATCCAACGCGGGAACGCAGCCAGCATCATAGCCTCCTTGCCGCAAGGAAACAGTTTCGTTTTTGAATAGGTAGATTTTAAGTTTTTTTTTTTTTTTTTTTTTTTATGTTGCATGTCTTAGTTTGTAATTACATATTATCTACAAAATAAATAAATATAAAATCTTTGATGACGCTAACTAACAATTTTGATATTATTACAGCTAAAAGAGTCCATCCAAAAACAATATTTGACTACAGCTTCAGTATAATATCGTTACGCGTTTTTTATGGGCTACAATCTCTGTAATGAATAATATACATACATCTGTAATAGGAGTTTTCGGTACAATCTTAATGTAGAAAGTGTTGTTATTATTATTTAAGTAGATAGTTTTGACTAAAAAAACGGATTCATTTGCTATTTAATATATCTGTAATAGAAATAAAAACAAAATTACAAATAAAATCTGATGTACTTGGAAAAATCCCGAGTAGTTATGTTCTGAGATAGGTGGTGTCCTCGCTTAACCTCCGAGCTATCTTGACAAAATTTTCATTTTTAGGATAAGCCTTATCCGACTCAGGGCTGATTGTTCAATGGTCGGATAAAACTTAGCAGACCGATAAATTATAAAGCGACACATTTTAAAAAAAAATGACAGTTACGTATGATTGCTGACATTAGGTGACGTTTTTAAATTAGCCATATTATAATTTGTTCGACGAATATTTCTTATCTGCCTATTGAAAAATCAGCCCTTAATAAGTATAAAATGAGGGATTTCAAAAATGACATTTATGATAATGATTGCTAACAAATAGGTGACCTTTTCAAACAAGGCGTTTTGTATTAGATTAGGCAAATATTTCTTATCTGAAGTTGATAAAATCGGGACTCAATCTGATGAAGTTTTCGCCCCATTTCAGAGTCTTAAAATACAGAAATAACATTGTTTATAAAAATTAAACCCAGTCTTAGCTAGATCACTTTTTGTCCTCCGAAACCCCCTATATACAAAATATTATAAAAAGTGCTGGATCCGTTTCTGATATACAAAATATTATATCATACATATTAAAAAGAATCGCTCGTTTAAAGTGTAAGACAAAAATGTAAGTTCATGATTGTAGGATTTCAGCTGAAAGCAAAATTAATTAATTCAGGGTCTTATTATTTTAGACGGTAATTTGTTTGACTTTAAGACTTGGTAAATAGTGTTCACGGTTCATACTAGGTTTTATTTGATGAAATGATAATAGAAAGAGGTGGTTGTATAAACTCTACTTTTTGTAAAGAAGTTTTCGGAACAATCTTAATTTATAAAGATTATTATTGTTTTGATTAAATAGAACATTACCAAAAAATATTCATGTCATCGCACAAAATAAATTGCCAGTCGCTATTAAAAACGACGTGACATGAGTTTACACGTAGAGACTAATAGTAAATAGTATAATAGTAATTGTTAGTATTTAATAAATATATAGTTTCAAGATGATCTTGACGACGACGTGACTTGAGTTTACACGTAGAGAATAATAGTAAATAACATATTGTTATTATTTAACAAATATATGGTTTCAAGATCATGTGTTCTCAGATCTTTAGATGTTATTCATACGCATTGAAGTAAATAATTTCGAGAGCTGATTGTCTAAGATCTATTTTGTTCTTCAATTATCTCCGCAACAATCTCCGCGCCAAGAAGTTCTTATGATTTGTAAAGCTCCCGCGATTTGACGCTAATATTCCCTTGAGCACGTAAGTTTAGTAATTTGTACTGAAAATACGAGTATGCATTTTTACTTTCCATTTTTTTTTAAATGATTATGAAAATAGTACGTAAGTACATGAATAGATCATGGAAATTGATCTGTTAAGGTGCATAAGTTTGGGGTCAATGCCACCTCTCAAATGAAAATCACTGGCACAAACGACACAAAAACAGGCGTCACTGTAAACAAAAGAGGACGCGATGCACAAGTGTTAGCTCTTAAAGTGGTGATGCGGCGGTGACTTAGGTTCGTGTTTGACATTTTACGAAGGTTGAAGGCTACATCGTTACTTGCCGTCAGATAAGGCCAACTAAGGAAGAATATTACTTATATTAGGTCAGGAAAAAACTTTCTTTACAGTTACACTAACATACCCCAGTCAACTTTCCTACTTGTTACTAAGAGGTTGAAGATGTGTGTGATCTAACAAGCGATTTCTGCGATAAAAGACCACATGTTTAAATCGATTTTGGCTGCTTTCTATTAAAATATTTATCTTCTTGCTTAGCTGTTATCAGCGAAGATCCGAAACGATGGATTGCCAGGCGGTAATAAAAAAACCCGGCTAAGTGCGACTTGGACTCGCGCACTGAGGGTTCCGTGCCAATTTTAACTGAGTTAGGAAATCACTTACTTCCTTTGACTTACAATATTTTGTTGACAGCAAATATAACTTTGTTTTTCATAGTGTTTGCAAGAAAAACAAATTTGTGTTTGCGGTTGTTGAAAATTGTCTATATCTCAAAAACTTCTAGTTCGATCCCGTCACAACCAATTTTCGTTGAAAGTATTTGTAAAGATCTACATCATTTTTTTTTCAAAACGTACATTTTCTTAGTTTAGAAGTTACATAGGGGGGACGCCCTTTTTACCAATTTGGAAGCGTCTATCTATCAAACGTTACACATTAAAATAAAAAAAACCGGCCAAATGCGAGTTGGACTCGCCCACTAAGGGTTCCGTGCCAACTTTAACTGAATTTGGGAATCCACTTACTTCCACTTAGTAAAATCCACAATATTTTGTGGACAGCAAATACAACTTTATTTTTCATACTGTTTGTATGAAGTACAAAGTTATGTTTGCGGTTGTTGAAAATGTGCTGTATCTCAAAAACTTCTCGTTCGATTCCGTCCGAACCAATTTTCGTTGAAAGTATTTGTTAAGATCAACATTTAATCTTTTTTTCAAAATTTACACTCGCTTAGTTTAGAAGTTAGATGGGGGGGGGGGGGGGGGCATTTTACCACTTTGGAAGCGTCTAGCTATGAAACGTAAGACTTTAAAAGAAAATGGTTTTAGGAACCTCAATATCATTTTAAAAAGACCTATCCATAGACCCCACACGTATAGGTTTGTCAAATTATTATTATTTTGGTCATATTTTTTATTTTTTTGGATGATAATCGTAAAGCGGTTAACAGGATACATACTCATACCAAATTTCAACAGTGTGATGCTTATAGTTACAGAATAAAATGGCTGTGACATACGGATGGACAGACAGACAGACAGACAGACAGACGGACAGACTTGACGAAACTATAAGGGTTCCGTTTTTTGCCATTCGGCTACGGAACCCTAAAAATGGCTTTAGGATCCTCCATATCATTTTAGAAATCCTATCCATAGGCAACAAGCATGGGTTTGACTAAGTAAAGTTTTTTCGGTTGTGGTTTCAAGTATGGGAGCCTGGGAGCCCTTAAATATCATTATTATTTATTTTTTGTATAAGAATAGTTAAGTGATTAATATGATACATCTTCCTACCAAATTTAAATAGTGTGATGCTTATAGTTACAGAATAAAGTGGTTGTGACATACGGGACGGACAAACAGACAGACAGACTTGACGAAACTATAAGGGTTCCGTTTTTTGCCATTCGGCTACGGAACCCTAACAACTCTTAAAATAGTGTGAAAAGTTTAGGGAAACCTACCAATGTTCTCAACACGCTTCAGTAGGTTTCTATCAGTGAACTGGATGGCACCCAAATGTATAGTATATTCAGCTTATTTTCAAATGGGTTGAAACTGTGTCCTGGTCAGTTTACAGTTCTTCAACTACGTCGTTACTATGCACATGCCGATCTTACCGAACCTATAAAAAAGAATGGCGTTCATTTTATCAAAAGTTATAGGGTGTCCAAAACAGGGTGCATCTCCAGGGTGACGACCTCCGTGGTGTAGTCACTAAGTACGCTTGTTTCCGCTGGCTCCGAGATCCCGGGTTCGATTCCCGGTCGGGTCAATATTCAAATCAAAATTTTCTATATTGTCTCGGGTTCTCGGAGCGCGACGCTTAGCCAATACACCATGGAGGGCGTCAAAGATTTTAGATTGGTATGGCTTATTAGTAATTCAAGTGTGCAGTGGAGAGCAGTGATTGGATTGGAGCGTGACAGAGAATCACTTACTTTCTTTTTCCTTACATAAAAAAAATATGCTATCTCTTTCACACATCGTCTAGGAATGTGGTTAATAAGAATTACGCATGTGTGCTGTTGTTCTCGACCAGGCACAAATTTTTCGTTTGTTTTGTGAGCGTATAACGTATCTACTCCTTTAAAATTATTGCTTATTCCTCGATTTATCGTAGAATTTAATCGATATTAAGGATTGCATAAAATATAACAAGAAAATACTGTTTACCGAGTTCACATTGTAGTGTTTTTCCTTTCTTGAAACCCAACCAAATTTAAAACCAAATGAAATGCCACAATCAACTGCCAATGGACTATAACACTACATGACAATTACACGGTAAACCATGCAAGAACCATAATATTTAAATAGGTGGCAATTTTGGGATATAGATTGTGGGAACGATCGGCGCCCCTCCCCTTGCGTTAGGTCATAAAAACACCATGAATTGGGTGAACGAAATTCCGAGGTATCTTATCCCTCATAAGATATGTAAGCCTATGAAGGTTTTTATGTAAATATTGAATATCTGTAGGATGAGGGTTGTAAGTTTTTGTTGGTTTCAATACATTTTATCAAACAACTCTCATCTTCACCAGCAAGAATACTCATTCTTGCTGGTGCGAGATTTATCTTGATATAATAAGCAGACAAGTAGCAGCTGTAGTGAGGCATTGTTAAAAAGACTTATGAAAATACCCTAAAAAAATATAGAGCCAACACATCAACTTGTATTCAATACAGTAGGTCCTGAAAAGAAAGTAGAAACTATTGATGATAAAATTTTAAATAAGATATTTTATAATTTTACGCAATCGCAAGCGGCAGCGATACGGCTGCTGAACGATATCGACAAGGATAAGAATATCACATCAAACTTAGTTACAGCGACAAATAGCTTAATGCGAATTTCACTTGCTGCATGCGATTGCGTTGGTTTAACCTGTCAATCCGCTTCAAGAACGCGCCTGCGCGTGCGCGCAACTGTCATAAGACAAACGCGCGCGTGGCCTCGACTCTGTCTGGTACCAAGCGCCCGCCATCGGCGGAATTGAGAAAAATATAAATATCTCGCGGTAGGAATGAGTTATCATCATTTTGTAGATGGGGATTTGTTGTTTATTGTATTAGCTATCACGCTGTTTTACTAAATATTACGTTACTGAAATATTTTAATTATACTGAGGCGATAAAGAAGGTAGCGCGGGAAAAAACATGACACATCCTATTTATAATAAGTGTTTTCGTTATAAATTTTCAATTATACCTTCAAATACCTCGAAACAAAGCTGAAAAATAATATTTTTTATTTAAATAACAGTACTTATCACCATGGAGCAAATTTTATAAATACAGGATAAAATAAATCGTAATAACTCCATTTTAGTAACTGGGGTCTATTCACAAGACCCACCTTCTAAAAACTAGTCGGAACACCCATCTTTTCGGTATCTATAGATTGGTTATTTTACCGTCTAAACGTTAGAGACTTCTTAGTATTCAATTGTCCACACCCCATAGCTAAATCATCGATTTAAAATCGACTACTCAACCGATTCCCATATGGGGAGAGTAATTCGTGACGCTAACAGTACAGAGAACCCGATATGGGGACAGTAAACGCTACGAGATGTGATAAATGAACTCAATAAGGGGAGAGTAAGGTCGACAGGATAACGGCGTAAAACAGATCGAAACAATCTGATCGCTGAAAATCAATGGCGTGGCATGCTTACCATCTGCTGTCACGATATATACTGAGCACCCTTTTGACACACCTGGGCGCTTTGTTTTTGTTTCTTATTAATTTAATTTTAGTTGTTTTTTTATTTTTATTTCATGTTCTATGGTAATGTCATTTATTTTTGTGTATGTCAAATAAATAATAATTCATTTCAAACAATCTCAAGATTGCTTTACAATTAACAGGTACTCGATCAAGTCGCTTAAGTTTAACTACCTCCCATTCGTTCGTCGGAGTAAAACTGATCATATTACAGATATAATTTCAAGCACAGGTCCTCAAGTTAGTTGGAAATTAACGTTTTATCCATTCATCCATCATGCTCAAGCGCCGGTCCTTCACGACAGCATGACGTATCTCATATGTGAGTCGAAATCGGCAAAATTCTATTGAATTAGGCATTAAAATTAAATACGGTAACTAAATGACTTTTATATAACTGTAGAAGTTTAACCTGTTTATACTCTACTCATAAAATACGATGCGATACAGTTCTATCTCAGAGCTACCAAGATAAAAGTAATACTTTATTGTTTTGGTGAAAACAAGTGAAGTTTTTATTACTGCATAAGTAGGTACTAAATATTTTTTCTCTTATTTGTGCAATTTGCAATTGGAAACTCTGCAAATAGCTCAGTTAAAATTAAAACGTTTTTTTTTGTTGAACACGTGAAGATAAAATAATACGAGAATTAATTCTGTGGAGCAGCTTTCACGTTTCACGGACATTTAAATGCACCCACGACGTGGTTTTGTTTGTATTGTAGAGGTGTTAGGTTACATTGTTATTGAGGTTCCGTTTAAACGAGACGACAAAATCTCTGTCCGTTATTTGAGACAAAATCTCGTTAAGCGTATCGCACGGTCTCCAGGGAAGTATTTCTAACATAAGTATATGCTTTGAGGTGGTAAACGCAAACAGTGTAGAAGTACTCGTATACTGAATGATTACCAATGAATAATTTCGTCCCTCTGTTAGTGTTTTTCCCCTCACGACGAAAAAGTTTGAAGATAAGCAACCTTACCAAAATAATAAGACCTGATTTGGACTACAGTTTAAATAAAGTACGTAAAGTTTTTAGAATAAAGATACGAGCGTGACGTACATTTTATATTAGCCGCAAAATATTTACTAAGTAGTCCAAATATTTGTTATAAGGCCGTGATTGTCTATGTGCAAAGCAGACAGATAAAGGAGTGATATTTTCCAGATAACAAACCTTTTTAGGGTTCCGTAGACGAATGGCCAAAACGGAACCCTTGTAGTTTCGTAAAGTCTGTCTGTCTCAGTGCGTATGTCTCAGTGCGTATGTCACAGCCACTTTATTCGGAACATATTTACAATACGAGTACATAGATTAAACTTGATAGGTACGTGTACCTTGATAACAGCTTTACGATTCTTATACAAATACATGGAACTACAACAAAAAAAAAAAACTCATTGTAGTGATGTGGGGTAGGTCTTTTAAAATGACATCGAGGTTCTTAATACATTTTTTTCTGAAAGTCTACCATATGGGAGATAGACGCTTCCAAAATAAGATAAGATAAGTTGAGACAATCACTTACTATCTAAAAAATGTGTACATTTTTTGTTATAAAATAAAATAATGTTTCAACAGTTTACCCATTTCGGGCATACAATAATAACATAATTTTAATCAGGAATAATACTTTTATCGAATAGCCAATTCATGAACTACTAAAATATTCGTCCAGTGTATTAAAAACATTTTAGTAGCAACCATTATTTTGGTTTTCTCTTGAAAAGAGGATTTTCCAGGGATTTAATGCCAAGTGGTAAATGATTAAAAACTCGTATTCCTGTTATTACTGTCCTCTTTTTGCCGATATAGCTTGAGGATTTCACAATACACATTATGAACATACTGAGACCGGACATTCTGCATTATTTCACTTTTCATACAAAAGTGTTCCTTATTATTTTAAATAAACACTATTACGACTTATATAAAACGAACACGATTACTTATATAAAATTTATATTCAAATTCAGGAATTTAAATTGTCTAAATACATTTCTCAAAGTCTCTAATTATTATTATATCTAATCCAAAGTGGTAAAAAGGTGTGGGGTCTTTTTCTAACTTTGAAGAAAGCAAGTTTCACTTTATGAAAAAAAAACAGTAAAACAAATATATGAAAACAAAATTATTTTTGCAGTCAACAAAATTTTAAGGTATTCTGGCTAAGTGGAAGTAAGTGGAACCCTAATTTAGTTAAAGATGCAAAGAGCCTTCAGTGCGCAAATGCGACTCGCACTTGGCTGGTTTTTGGTAAGCAATGAAATAATGGTGATTGCTGTATCTGTCAATTTAAGACAAAATGATTAAAAACAGAGGTTATTTCATGGTTTAAAAACATATGGTCTTGGCATGTCACCAATAGTTCAAGAGTTACTATATTAGTCCGTTAATATCTATGTTTATTCCATTTATCTTTACTGGGTAATCTAGACGTCTTACACAGTGTTAGAGACCGCAAAGCTTTTAGACAATAACATTCCCATTTGGGGTCCACTAAACAGCTGGGGAAGCATTAAAACGTCTCTTTGCCACATTTTAGTTCTAATGAATATGCGCTCTGTTTGCTGAAAAGTTTTTGATACAGTTATTTGCGGTTTGAAATGTAGCTGGCTGGCCGCTATGCGTAGTAAGCGCTCATCCCACGCACTTTAAGAGTTTTATAATGTCACTTTAAAAAAATATTGTGTGTCCAGGCATGTAGTTTGAACACTTTAAGGGAAATATCTACAATTAAAATTATCGAGGAAAACGCCCTATCTGGGTCGTCAAATCCAAAAACCCACCATGGGGCAGTGATTTTTGTGTTTATTATTACAAAAATTACCTAAACCCTGAAATTTACGGCGGCTTAAGTCTCACGTCGTGTAGAGACTCGTTATTCGTGTTATTATAAGGGAAAAGGTGCGGTGTAACTAATTAATAAAAAAGACGCTTTCAAGCGACTCCAGTTTTTAAGTGCCGAAAGTATTTTCTTTTACAGTTTTTTTTTGCACATTTAGGAAATTCATTCTAAAATAGTACCAAAATGAGACCTTAGGCATACTTTTTATTATTTCATAAACTATTTCAGCTTTTTCACGAATTGATCAATCACTGATGTCGGTATATTACTTCAAGAGTTATTTATTGAGTTAAAAAGAGTCTTATAAGCAGGGGCTTTAAACCCTGTAGCCTGTGGATCCACATAATAGCGGTGCCTCGGCGAACTTAAGGCTGTCCGAAAGCGCATCGGACCGGTACGATGGTCCAGTTTACGGGATTCTCACTCTGTGTGTCACTACCTAGATACCACGTTCATTGGCGTTGCTAGGATACTGTACCGCTTTCTGCGGGCTCCTAGTCACTGCCCTGTCAATGTCACGTTAGGCCTGCAGTGTGGCCGGGGCCAGATAGCAGTAATACTGACTGTTACTGACTATACGTACTAGATTAAAAAGGTAGCTGATCTACCATTTTTAATAGGAAGCTGAAATAAAATATGAACCTTTTTTAAAGTTTTTCAATTTCCGGCGCATAATACTTAACTTTTATTTTCATAAAACCCTTTATTAAAATTTTAAATATTAAAATGAAAAGATGTCTGAAATCTGATGATTGTTTAAATTTAATTATTTTTTAATGCTTTGATATATTCAAATATAAAATGGCTTCGTCTATTTGATAACATTATTTATATATTTTTACAAGTTTCTCGTGTATATGGTTCTCAAGGATTAACTTGAACATAAACACCTCATCACTACCTACCTGCCTATTATGTACGATGTTCGCAAAACTAATTTCTCCCTCAAAACTTAATCCGTCACTAACGACTACTATTATGACGTTGGGTAGACACTCTGTCTATGATGAAAATTGTGTTCAAGGGAACGGCTTTACATAATTGTATTTATTACATAATGTTTAACATACCAAGCTAGATGCCCATTTTACATTTGCAAATTGAGTGACACATATATGTACGAGTACATAGTAGGTACTCATTAATGTAATATTAAACATCATTTGTTTGTTTTTTTGGACAAGTTATACGAGTGAATTATTATTACACAGTTTGTTTTGTATTGGACTTTCCATACTTCACTCACGTAGTCTAGAATAAATTTAATCGAATAAATGCCAAATATTGTCGCATTTCTTTCCCCTTTAAATAAAAAAAAAAAAAACACTTTGTACTTACGGTGATTATTTAAACTCCAGTTTTCAGTTTTTGCTTTATTGTAATACAAAAGATATGAATAAGGTAGATATAAGAAGAAAGAATAAGATACGATCTGCGATTAAATATTGTTTTAGGGCAAATTTTAATAACCATTATCTTTTATAAAGGGTCAAATATCAGCAATAGTGCTACTTAAATAAGCTGTGCAACTTAGTAGCACTTATCAGCTTTAACTAAATGTTAGCACGCCATTTGGCTACGTATGTAAATGATACTTGTATGTACAAAACGACGCAATTTTCTTGATTATACACGTTGTTATATCTAATGATCGTTTAAAGGTGTGCGTTAACTGGGAATATGTAAGGGAAAAAAGTGTTTAGCTTTTACTTTTGTGAAATAAGCTGAACGATGGCAGCACCTACCATTTTGTAAACTAAAGAAAAAACAATCACAAGGTTTAATAGCAATATTTTTCTGAACACAGATTAGTATATACTTGTAATTTACAAGCTTTATACGTGTGGTACGTCTACGAAATATCGATATTCCTGTACAGTCGTCTAGCTCTATGGTTCAATATATTTATTAAAAAACGTCATATGCTCGATTATAAGGTACTGAAACTAATAACAATATAAGTTTTGTACATAATGTGTCAGCTTCATTCTCCTTACTCTTTTTCGTTTGTATGTACATGCCTTTATGAGTGGCTTAAGTACACCCTAAAGACCTACAATGGCTTTTGTGTTTACTTAAATAAGCAGTAAATGGGTCATAAGTCATGTCTTGGGTCATTTTAGGGGCCTAATACAATTTGGACCGTTAAGTTTGTCGTTCAATGTATTATCTAAACTAATATAATAAAGCCTAAGAGTTTGTTTGTTTAAATAAACAAAAAGTAAAGTAAATTAGCGCGTTCAAATGAACGCGCTAATTTTAGGAACTACTGAACCGATTTAAAAATATTTTTGTGTTGGATAGCTTATTTATCGAGGCAGGCTTAAAGCTATAAAACATCACGCTGCGACGAGAGGGGAGGGATTAAACTCAAAACGCGTGTTAGAAGTCCCGGGGACCGATAATTTACAAATAATTCACATGGATAGGTTAAGCGTTTTTCCTATTCTACCTTCTTACTGATTTTCGATAAAAATTAACAAACCATATTATTAACACAAACTGTAATATACCAGGCAATTGTCAATACAATTGCCATACGTCCAATAGTGCATTATAATATGCAACGCACGAAATATGAACTTCACTATGCTTAGTGGTTAATAGTCTATCGCATGTCATGCACGGACGTACCGAGCTAACTCATCAGTGCATTGCATGTAATGCAAGGACAGTCAAAGCGTTAAGTGTGGCATACTGTCCACTAATATTAAATTATTAAAGTTCAGTTCTGATTCAGATTATGAAAAGCCTACCATATAAATATCTGAAATCCGTATAAATAGCTATTGTTATTTATCAATTAATCAAGACTACCAAATATTTTTTCCGTCCTGTGAGAAACGCCCACGAACTCATTCCGTGGATGGATTGAAAGGAAGTGGGCTTACACATTTGTGAGCCTCAACAATATTGTTATTTACGACCTAGGAATAAATATTTTTTGAATTTACTCATAATAAGCATACGATTTGTTACTTTAGAATTCTGAACCTTTAGAAGACAAAACAATATGAGGTCACCTCGTTTAAGTGATCATATTTAAAGGGCCGATTCAACACTATAAATTATTCATTTTTTGTAGAAAACATTTTCGGTCTTCATACGCTAGTTTTTGGGATAAGTTGAGATTTAGGTGATTATTTATAGCAGATATTATTTAAAAAAAAATTAGGTTTAGATTTAAAAAAAAGAAGAATTGGGCATAAAATCTCGATTTTCCAAAAAAATATGATAGTACCCTGTTTCTATGATGTATACAAAGACACAGGTAAATATAATCACTCAAAATGATTTGATCTTATATAGTTTCATTTCGTTGTTTTTACGATTGATTTTGAAAGTAATCATTCAATCAAGATTCTAATTACTTGAGTATTTTTAAAAAATCTCATTAAGAAGTTGTAAATATAACAAGTTAAAGATTAATATATTAAGTAATTTTTAATTTAGTTGCTTTTGAAAGTTCAAAATTGTGATTTAGTTTAATAATTGATAAGTTCATTTGGTTTATGTACTCGTTGAATAACGCCTCTCGAGCGTCCCACTTAATTTTACACTTAACCCTGAGGTTAAACTAAGAGCTACTCAAGTCAACGTTATTACTTATTATGAGGTAGAAAATCCTGCGTGCGTCAGGAAAGTCTTATACTGAGAAACGTATGGCTCCGTATTTACTCCAATCGCAGAATTGGAGCAAAATATATAAACATTGATTCTACAGATTATCTTAATATGCAGCAGGTGTTTGGAAGGTGAGTGCAAAGCCTTGAGGAGGTGTTACAATAGACCATCTAGAATATTTTGAGGCATTTTTTTAAGCCTAGTCTGTAATATTTTATTACGCCTCAGCATGTTCTAGATGTTTTATTGTTGACAAGGCTTTGTACTTAGCTTTATAACAACCTGTATACATGCTCCAAAGAGCGATAACTTAAAGATGAGTAATCTAAAGTTACAATCTTAAATGTTTATTAAAATCTATAACTTTGGCATTACTTTTAACATCCACTAACTTGATTTATTTCGTTAGAAATACTTCCTTTTTTGAAGTGGGTCAAAACGATAGGTATATAAATTTTCCAACTTTTTCGATTACACACAGGGTCTGGATATTTTTGTTTATTTCTATTTCAGGTCTTGCACTTTATATAGAATGAAGATCAAGAAAAGAAGTACTCAACTCTGTTAGGTTTTGCGATTTGATGTCTTTACTGATCCCTTAGGAATCGAAACAGATGGATTCAAAAAGTTTTTCTCGAGGGCATTGGACTTTTGCCGTTCATTTTCATGACCCTCCGGGTTACTTGGGTTCATTCTCACATAATATTATTTCTACAAAACCCTCTTACTACCAAACAGATCTTTAATCTATACTAATATTATAAAGCTAAAGAGTTTGTTTGTTTGTTTGTTTGTTTGAACGCGCTTATCTCAGAAACTACTGGCCCGATTTGAAAAAATATTTTTACGTTAAATAGTCCATTTATCAAGGAAGGCTTAAGGCTATATAACATAAAGATACGACTCATAAGACCACAGCAGCAATGAAAAATGTTGCGAAAACGGGAGAAAGATATTCCTTTTGAGAGCTTCCGCTGCGTACGCTGCGAAAACCGCTTAAGTTACACAAAAATCATGTATGACAGGATTGTTCAACATTAAGAGTTCTATAATAAAGTCCGCGACAGCATATGTCTATCTTTTATGGTTGGCTTACTACAACCTATTTTATGTTAATAAATTTGTAAAAAAATAATGCATTATTTTTGGATGATCAAACGAACTTACCTTAAGTGAAGTTCGATCCAAATTGTCCTGACTTCGACGAAGAGATTTAATTGACCATGTAGTATGCCCTGCTACGCGTCTATTCACTCGCACACAGGTTTAGCGCAAGAAAGAGAAAGTAGAAAACCTCACTCCCTCCCACGCCTCACAGCACTGTCAGCCGCCTGTCGCTCATTCATTTCAGAGCAAGGAGACTGATGTATGAGATGTACAACATTGATTATACCTATGGTATGGGTGACGATTATTTTTGCATAAAAAACGTACACGGGAATTGGGAAGGGTGGGACCTTAAATCTCTTCGTCGAAGTCAGGACAATTTGGATCGAACTTCACTTAAGGTAAGTTCGTTTGATCATCCAATTGTCCTGCCTTCGACTCTGAGATTTAATTGACCATGTAGATGTTTGGAGTAAAATCAATGTTGTTACAACAGAATAAGTTGACATCTCTGTTAGTGTTTGATCATTAGAACGATCATATTAAATAACAATTTATTGTTCACGTCACCATCTTTGACATTTAGATGTATTACTATTACTAAAAAAGAATGGATGTATGATAACTATGATAAGTTATAACTTTCTACTATAAACAAATTTTTTTACTAGGAAGAAAGATATTTGTGAGTTTTTTTTTAATGATTAACTAAAAATATATAACTTATTTATTTTAGTAATCTGAAACTGAAATAGTTTTATTTCTTATTTTTATTGTGGCGTGTTATATAAATAACAAACAATACGGAATACGTATTGTTGAGCTGAGACGGTTTGCGAATTTTATAGTTTTACACACTGAATTTGGCACGTAAAACAAATGATAATTTTATTACGAGGAAAGCTACATACAGAAAACACTTTTTAGTAAGCGCATTATCTTTGGTAAGTTAACGGGCTGGAAGGTAAGTCTGACAAATCGTTATCTTGTCTTGCAATTTTTTAACATATTTTATAATTATAGATTTGAAATACATACATGATATTCTATTGCTTTTTAGTATGGGATATTTAGGTATTAATGTGACTGTTTTAAAGATATACGTCCGAATACCAAACATATAAATAATATTTTATACATTTAAATTTCGAATACCTGAGAAAACATTAGGTTATAAAAAGTGTTAGATGATTGATATAAAAGCAATTGATTATTTATTTATTTTAAGGAATGAAATTCTCTTAAGATCATGAAATATTCACAGGTGTCTATCAATGCTATATGATTATTTGCTGAGTTACCAAAATAATACGAAAATTCAATGGCTTTGAAGTATTATCGTTATCAGAAATTTTAAGGCATGGGTAAGTAGGTAAGTTATGATTTTTTATTTATTTATGTATAATTAAAAATTCAATAAGTATTTTGGTAACTGAAAAGTAACTATATCAATCAATATACAATATACAATCTTCTTCAGAAATGAAGAAGATTAAAAATCGGCTTCTGAGAGCTTTGTGACTTTATAAGGGCGAACGACCGCAAACAATTTCTCCGACAGAAGTTTTGGTACTACCCGGCCCCGGCCAAATACGTTTATCTAATATTCGACTAATCAACCAGGAATGTTCGCCGAGTATTCGATAGTCGGCACATGGTGAGATTTCTCGTTGTAAATTTACTCTTAATTTTATTGCCTGGATAACTTTTAAGGATTATAGTAAATATCAATACTATCTTTCGAGTTAGTTACTATGAGTTTTTTATTTATTTAATTATTTATATATATATTTAAGTTTGACAAATATTTACTTGTTTCAATATTATGAGCAGTGTCAAAAAAAAAAAAACTGATTATAATTCAGAATTAGGGTACCTATTTGGACAAAAAATCTAAAAATAAACTGATATCGTATACCTGTGTCATATCGAGATCCCAAGGTAGACTGGTTTCATACATATTTAAAAACATTCTTATATATGGTTCATAAAAAACAAGAATTATTTGGTTTACAATAATTAATTGACTCAAATTTTAATGAATTGTCGTATCACATGACGTCCTCTGGCGTAAGAGTGAAGGGAAAGTCCTTTAAAAAAACATTTTGAAAATGATTTTTTTTTCAACTAGGAGGCGGGCCGGACTATTGCCACTAGACCTGTTTTGTTATTAATTTTAATTCTACAATTGTTCCACCATACCTTAGTAACTGGTGAATATTAAGATGAAATGTCCTTTGAAAATTTATTAAACACAGTTTATCGAATTCTTTAAACATCAAACGATAAAGTTCATATTATAAGAATCTATTTTATTACTAATTGGAGCAACGTTTCCAAAGAATCGTTCCTTAGTAACTTAGTGGCTTTCTGGGGAAGATTGTTGTGGAGTGGATGAATGTAATTGGGTGGAAAAAACTGATGATTAGAGAATATATTTACTTGATGTAGTTTATTCTTAAATCACAGAATAAATAGTAGGAAAATTAACATGGTTCATATTTCCAATAACTCGAATTAGATAATTGTACTGCAATTTGGGTCTAATGCAGCATTGCATTTAGGATACGCCAGTTTTTTATTTTATTTTAATATATAATAATTGCCTTTTGTTAAAAAAAAAATCGATAGTAATATTTGTGTAATAATGAACATGTCTTGTATTTATCACACCTTAAACGTCCCTACGTTTTACGTGTGACATGTGGCACATGGCAAATAAAAATAACCGAAGAATATTAAATAAAATAATATTATACTTGAGAAAATTAAATTGTACCAATTCATATGCTTTGTTATTGCATAGCCATAAAAACAAAAAAGGCATTATTTTCGTAAAATGGACTTGTTTCAATTTTGTAGCTACCTATTCTTACGGTATATTTAACAATGTGTTGATTAGTTCTGGTTAGTGCTATCTGCGGATACTTCATACAATATGACATTTTATTTGAATTATTCTTCGGTGGTGATCGTGGTAGCATATGTTAAAAAACAAGCTCATAGAAACAAAAGTTAATTAATTTAAGGTGACCAAAGGTTTCCACAATCTTTGCTGGTCGGTGGCTGACTTTTCCAAAGATAAAGGACACAGTTTTCTCGACTCGAGATTAAGTACCGAACTTTGCGACGATTATATGAATGCATTCATAAAAAAGCGTATCACTGTCACAGCATATTTTTCTAAAAATTAAACTCCAAAACAATGGAATACCGCGGACACCTTAATAAATCTAATATGACGGTAGTACTATATTGATTACGGAATTTGATAAGATACATTTCAAAACAATCACGGTTTCGAGCTAGTTGTTATTGCGTCGGTAAATAAAATCTTAGCTTTACCGATTTATTTACTGAGAAATTGATTAAATCTTAGTTGGATTTCAAAACTTAATATGTCAAATTTTCTACCATTCAGAATTATACATATGCCAGATATTGAGCAAAGCTCATTCTCATTTTTATCATAGCCGTTAAAATTGAAAGCAAAAAATGGGGTTTTTAAACGGACCGGTTTTTATATGGACCCAACCATATTTTAGTACGTACTGGGCAAGCTTACAGCTTGCTTGCTTGCTATTTATAATCAAAGAGCCAACCACAAGCTAAATAGGTAAAAGCAGAAAGCAGAAATGTATGTAGAAACTTGATTTCTAAAAAAGTAAATTGTTATCTTTTTTAAAAATCTATAAAAAATCGACATTTTAAGTAGTATTATTAAGCAATGTTGTGTTTACCATAGCATTGTCTAATTAGACAATTTTATAGCCATTGGCAAGAAATAAGTACAAAAGAGTTGTAATCAATGGCGGATATAGCTATAACATACATAACTACATGAGCTATGGAGGGATGCCATGCTACCGATTTTAGAGCTTTGGGAAAAAAATTGAAGCGTGTACTGCAGGTTGCAGAATACGTGTATTTATGATTAAGGTCTAGGCAGTAAAAGTGTTTTGAAATCTCTATTTGACTTTTCCGAGCAAAAATGTACAAAATAAATAAAAATTTATTCGATTTGAAATAAATCTGCCACCACTATTTTTCGGTACTTACGAAAAGGTGCTTTGTATTATTTTATTGCTATTTTTGTTTGTTAGTGTGATGGCTTACATTATGCTCCATTTTAATAATTATCAAAAGATTGGCTGAGACAAGTGTTCGGTCGTGGTTTCGCCACGAGTGGAATACGGTAGCCTGAAATAAGTACATATGTACGTACGGCTTTAAGGTGATATAATAAAGCTTTCATAAAAACACATACCTTTTTTGGTCGGATTCTGATTCCAAGTGCGAAACGTTGAAAAAACGCTGGAATTGTGACGGTAGGTCACCGTTACGAAGTAATTCGCGGCGCATCAGGGGCCGTCGCGTTCGCACAGGTAGAACATACAGGCGCAGGCGCCTGTTGGGCCGGATGAGTGCGGGCGAGAGCCGCTGCTTCATACTTAGAGGCCATGATGGCGCATCGTCAGCGCTGCTTAGTATGTGGAATTATGTATGAATGTCTTTGGCTGTAATTTATTATTAGCATTAAAGCCCAATTGACTGTAAATTCACCCAACTTGTTCCTCTTTTTTCGCAATGAAAATGAGGGTAGGATATTGGAAGCAACGCATACCAAAAGTCTCAGCTGAGATCAAAAATGATCTAGATAATTAGGACTGGCTGACATCGCGTGTCAGCTCGGCCGGTATTTGCTACAGATCAATATCGCGTATTGATTCGGAGCGGAAAATGCGGACTGGCTAGCATCGCGTGCTAGCTCGGCCGCGAAGCGTAAAGCATGCATGGTGCAGCCACGCTGGGTAGTGCGTTTTACTTCACATTCACTTTATGAATAAATACGTATCACTATAAGGTAAGTTTCGTTTAGCACGAAATAAAAACTTAACGGTTATATACTGTGGTTACTGCGTGCGTTGTAACGGCGCGCGCGCACGGACACGAATGAGCGACAGGCGGCTGGCAGTGCTGTGAGGCGTGGGAGGGAGTGAGGTTTTCTACTTTCTCTTTCTTGCGCTAAACCTGTGTGCGAGTGAATAGACGCGTAGCAGGGCATACTACATGGTCAATTAAATCTCAGAGTCGAAGGCAGGACAATTAGAGGTGTATTATACACACAGATATTTATTCTTATCAAAATAAATACATTCATCATCACGAGCATTTCATTTAGAACAAAGTTGCCCTTTTTATCATTTAAATTCAATAAATATCTTAGGAGCTATCACAGTTTTAACATAACTCCGCACCAAAATAATGTTCGCAAAAAGTAAAGTACGACGTGCGCTTGCGCTAATAATATTATAAAGCTGAAGAGTTTGTTTGTTTAAACGCGCTTCTCTCAGGAACTGCTGGACCGATTTGAAAAAATATTTCTGTTTTGGATAGCTTATTTATCGACAAAGGCTTTAGAGTATAAAACATCACGCTGCGACGGGAGGGGAGGGGGCAAACTCAAAACGCGCGGACGAAGTCGCGGGGGACCGCTAGTATATTATAAAGCTGAACAGTTTGTTTGTTTGAACGCGCTTATCTCAGGAACTGCTGGACCCATTTAAAAAATATTTCTGTGTTGGATAGCTTATTTATCGAGAAACGCTTTAGGATATAAAACATCACGCTGCGACGGGAGGGGAGGAAGCAAACTCAAAACGCGCGGACGAAGTCGCGGGGGACCGCTAGTATGTCATAATTGGCGGGCACCCATATTAATATACCCAGAAGTTGATATTCTGACTGTCAAAAATTAGACCAATTGTACATCTTCAATCGTAATAAACACGTTTTTTAATGTTTTGCAAAGCAAACAATTTCGTAAACGCTTTTATTTTAATAATTTTATGTGACTCAACTATCTTTTACTCTGTGTATGATCGTAGCAATTAAAACTAAATTTCTTTTCACCCTAGAAAATTCAAGGAATGGAAAAGCTATTTTCCACCCGGCTATCTTCACATGAAATTAAATTTTCCGAACAGGAGAGATGAAAACAAAAATTGTGTATCGATTTTCATAGACTTAACCGTTAGCTTTAGTTAGACTCCATTGGTCGTCTTGAAAGTCTATGATATTTGTTAATGTTTATAAAATATTAATTCATAAAAATAGCTCTCATCTAATAATTATGTGTAATGTGTAGTAAGTAAAAACTTTTTACTGACTTCAAACACATGTATGTGATGTCGTCACAATTAGATATAATTTTAGTATGTTGATCTTCTAAGCATCGGAGTTGTTGGATTATGGTGTCAAGCTTAACTACTACAACAGACTTCAAAAGAATTTGTTTCTCTTAATGCTTCAACACCCGAGCGGTCGCATGAGACCGCATAACAATAGAATATCTATTGTGTCTCGTTCACATACGCTTGAGGGATTTATAAGACGAATGCGTTATTTTAACTTATTATAGTCAGTTTTTCTAAGGAGGCTTATTTTATTGAATTATTAAGTAAATGAAAAAGTATTAAAAATAAAAGCGTTCAAATAAACTATCATGTACTTTGTAATATTTCAAAACAACCGCAAAATTTGTTTAATCCTAAAAATATGTATTATACGATACGCATCTTGAGTTATAATGTAAAGTTACTAGCCCTATACGATTTGATAAAAGTAACACCTTAATTTGTAACCTTTTTTTTTAAATTGATCACTAGATGTTTTCAACAAACGAATCAAAATCCCTTTTTGTCGTCTCAAATAACTCAGTATCGTTTATTGACAGACCTTTACATCAAACACTACGCCCAAAAGAAAATGATTGTTGACAAAAATCGTTCCAGTTATTTGACACCTATAGTTAGGAGAACAAAAGGTATTTGTTCCCTTTATACCTGCGTCCGATCGCAAACGTCCGCCCGTATGGAGGGTTTTATTTTTCCACGGTTGTGTGTCGTGACATTTGCTCTATAGTAACGACTAGTTTTACTGTACGCACTCGGGTGTCTTCTGTCATTAGTGCCTTAGTTCGTAAATCTGGACATTTCGTTTCATGAAAACAACTTAATTTTACCGAAAGGTGCCGATGTCTACAATCATTTGTATCTACCCTTATAGTTCGAAATTAAGCACAATGCTCTTTCGTAAGTGCTGTTTTCTGATAATCAAGCACAAATTTCACTTCATAAATCTTTAATAACAATTTCAGAAAAGTTGCTACCAACAATAAATTCACCGATTTCTTTTGAATGAAACAACAATTGGAACGGAACCGCAATTTATTATTATTCTGTTTTTTTTATTTTCTATTCTCTTAGAGAGACAGTATAGATCTTACGGAAACACATTGTTCCATCACCTTTTTCTTTTAAAGATTTTATAGTTTATAAAATTAACGTTTATGTGAAAACACAGAATTGTAACATACCTTTTGTCAAATACACTGATTTTGAAGCGAGTAGTATTGTATGAAAATTGTTTATCAACCCAATGTTCGTTCGAGCCTAAAAAATATTTGAGCGTAACATTTGACAAGTGAGATCGATCAATAATGTTTGAATGGCTGATAAAATACAAAGAGATAATACAAAAATATTGTCTGGAAACAGTTCCAATGCCAGTAGGTAGTAAAATGCCGATACATAGCTTGTGACAAGATTGATCAGGCTCGCTCCGTATTTGGTGAAGATGGGAAAATAATATCGTTAACACGAAATAGGTCCATTACAAAAAGAAACGAGCGCCTCATTGTATGTATCAGAGGTATGATATATCTATAAGCATGTCATGATCTGGTGATGCATAAACAAATTTACTCCCAAGGTGAGGTAAAAAATATGTTTTGTTTACGAGTACCAACATAACGTGCATCTATCAATGGAGAGGTACATTTACTAACAGTTTTACCTACAATATTTCGTCAACCAGATTCCTTAATAACGTAATACTATTTATTTTGCATAAATTGTGTTTATTATTCGAGTAATTATGTCATTATGAAATGCATTTAGTACTCCATAAACGTCTCGAAAGGATTGAGATCAAAATAACATGGTTTAAATTTCTCATACATTTTTTAATTTTTTAATTTTAAATTCCATAACTACTTAAAGCAGATTTGTTACAAAGGTTGTAATTTTGTAGTTTTTAACTACTTAAATTATAAAATAAGCTTTATTTCAGCAAAGTAGTGCTTCAGACATTCTAAAGACGAAACTCTTAGTGGACTGGGTGCTCGTATTTTAGGCCACTAGGCTGCATGATGCTTAGCTTGGCACTGGCAATTAAGATGCCCGGATTCTAGTTGCATAACCTTCTCTACTTAGAAATATTGTTGTAAAGCTAAAGAGTTTGTTTGTTCGTACGGTTGTTTGAACGCACTAATCTCAGGAACTACTGGATTGATTTTGAAAGTTGTTTTTGTGTTAGATAGCTTATTGATCGGTAAAGGATTAAGGTTATAAAACATTACACTATAAAGGGAGAGGAAGGAGCAAACAAAAAACGCGCGGACATAGTCGCGGAGGACCGCTATAATAGTATAATCAAGTAATTTTAATAAAAACTTACAAATTATTGTAAGCACAACCATTACCATTGATTTTATCGTTTTGATTTAATATTTATTAAAGCATTATTATTTTCCATCACTTTTCCATTTGGGACTCTTGTCATTACGAGTATAAGTTTTTAACTACCATAGCATTTAATACCAATATTATCCCTGCTTATAAGAAAGAAAGAAAGAAAAAACGTTTATGGTTTTACATCACAAACACGCACATGCACAATATTACACATTATAATCAAACAAAATACAAAGATTGAGAAAAAAAAGAAATCACAGAAAAGGATAAATAAAAAATATTAAGTATGTAAACATTATGCTAACGAAAATGTGGTGATACAAACTTAATTCCAATAACGTTTGAAAGACACAGTTAATACAACAAAGCTTGCTTCCTTTTGTTCTAAAACATGTAACTCAATAATATAATTCTAATTGAGTTTGTCGATCGCGCCTACAACTCGTGATAAACGAACGAGTTCGTATGAGAATCATAATCGAATAAGCTTTGTATCACGAACTGCTACTGAATTCAACGTAAATTGAGAGTAATGCGAGGATTTTTATGAGTGCAGTGAGAACTTGAGCAAGATGAAGTCATTATATTACATTCTGATTCGTACAAGAATTTACTGTGAAATAACTAACATGTATACCGACTTAAAAAAGTACTTCAAATATGATTTTGTAAGGATTATATAATATTAGATATGGTGATTTATTTAGTATTACAAGCACGTAGGTAATAAAATTACTTTAAAATTTGGGATCTGGAAAAATAAGTCATGTCATGTTTATCATTTTTAAATTTAATCAGGTGCAGAGAATGAGTTTTATGAGAATTCCGTTAAATTTCGGTTTCTGGAACCAAAAAATTATACTTACTGCCTCAAAATGCGGAGGCTATATTCTTGAATCGTATTACAGGTGCTTTTCCGATTGCATAGTTGGAAAGTCATATTAAAATCTTCCTTCCAGGTCTGAGCTCGAGCGCTGAGCTGTAATAATTTGAATTCCGTTTTCTTTCCGACTATCATAATTTCAAAATACCGAAAGGCCGCTTTGCGCTTACAAACTCCATTACTAACCTGAATTCGCTTTGACATTTAAATGAAAGCTGTGTTGTACACGTTTTTGAAACTGCCTATCTAAAATTCATATTTCAGATCATAAGACAAAGGCACCGCATGTTATTCGATATAAAAACAAAACAGTCTTTATCAGTCGTTTCCTTTCCAGATTTACACCAAAGGAAAATGTTAAAAGGATCATCATAATAATAAAATAACGGCAAGGTAGGTAGTGCCATGATATTGGAATTGACAATCACGAGTTACATGTGGTGTAAAATAACGAAATTTAATGTAAATACGAAAAAAGTTTAAACATGAGATACATTGCTCAAAATCTGATATAGATATAGATAGTTTAGATAAGAAGGTTCCGTGGTGATATTTTGGTAAAATTAAAACTTTATATATGCAAACTGATTCAGTGACTTCAAGCACTGTAAATCTATTACATCCACAGGGATGAAATATCACTGATTCCCATTGGAGTAATACTATCAAAAGGACTGTTGTCGATACCTGACGAGAAGATCCTCTTCGGGTCAACTCAGCTGAACAAACTGATTGACTTCATTCCCCATGTGTTCCTACAGTGAGCACGGATCATGGAAAGGGTACTAACGAACCATTGAATTTAGGGACTTACGGGCAGATATAATTTTCTCTTACTGAATATCATAAAAAGAAACCAATTTCCAATTTAATTAGGCTATGATAATTTTGGACGTTCTGATTGAATACACGAACCTATAATAAGTATTTTTTACAGTAATAATCAAAGAGATCTAAGGATTCTTTTCAGCCCAGCTTTATCTGAAATTTTTCTGAAGATAAAATAAATTCGCAAGAAATAACTTAAAAAAACATAAATTAGGAGTCAGACTCGCGCACTGAGGGTTTCGTTCCAATTTTCAACTGAACTGTGGGTTGGTATAGTTGCTTCAATCACATAGCTAAAATATCACAACATTTGTTGACGCAATATACCTTGGTTTTTATAGTAATTTAGTGTCAAATGGTAATTCAAATGGTAATTTTTTTCTTCATTTTTGATAAGTCACTTACTTTCTTAGTTCCAGCATTGTAATCTTGGACAGTTTCAGTATAAAATGGCTCAAACGAACTCAAACGAACTGACGAATCCACAAAGGTTCAGTTTTTTTCTCAAATTTAATGTAGTTGGTTCGGGTCTTTTTTATAAGGATTATGAAAGTTGATATTGAAACAACTCGTAATCTTTACTGCAAAAGTAGCGAAATTGGCGAAATAATATAAAATACGTATTTGTATTAATAAGTTGGTAAAATAAACGTGATAAAAAACTAATTGTTCTTTTTTCAGGCCATACACATGAATTATAGTAGGAATAGCTGACGCAATAATTGCCCGACCGCATACTTTCTCATTAAACCCTTTAAACGTGCCGGCGAGAGACGGCCCTTGTATCGCCAAACACTCTCTTACACGCCCTGAATGACGTTAGGGATTTGTACCTACATCAACCGAAAGAGAGATGTGGGGATGGGAGTGTTTGATAAGACAAATACAACTTTTACTCCTTGCGGTTACTTTTTAACCGACATTCAAAAAGGAAGGTTTCAGACTTTGTTGTTTTTTATGTATGTTTCCGTATATCTCAATCAATTATCGACCTTTATTTAACCTTCTTAGAGGGTTTACCTTCTCGTTGGTCCCATTGTTGGCAAGTTGGGATCTGATGGTAGCATTTTAGTATAATCAAGGGAAACTTCCTTTTTATACTAGTACTAGATAGTTTCCA
Organism: Pyrausta purpuralis; assembly: GCA_963924145.1. Classification (NCBI taxonomy): domain Eukaryota; kingdom Metazoa; phylum Arthropoda; class Insecta; order Lepidoptera; family Crambidae; genus Pyrausta; species Pyrausta purpuralis. The sequence continues at coordinate 15,574,685 of OZ001653.1, read as the reverse complement.
TATTATTATGCAAGGTACTTTGTAGCCGATTAGTGACATTCCTTTTTATCAGCTATCGTAATAACACTATTTTCCATCAATTGAGTATGAATATTATTTGAAATCAACCACTTATATTTTTCTCAAATCCAAAAGCGAAAACCTAGCTAGTGGTGAAATCAGAACAGACGTTAGTATATCAAGACATCAGACTCGAAGCACTAAAATAATATATTTTTTATATTGATCCAATCAGAAATCAAATCCTAGAGATGGCACGCCTTAAAACCTACCGCTTAGCCATTACATCAAGGAGGACGTCCCTTTGACTCAATTTGTGTACAAAAGAGTTAAAATTCTAAGCTTTAATGTAAATTATTGATTAAAATTTTGAATTCCTCTCTAAAGTAACCTAAATAGCTTCTAGTTAATTATACTTACCTCGTCTTCAACTAAAGCCGACATCAATAGCAAAGCTTACAAAATCTTGAGCGTGGGCCTAACATTTGCTATTTGTAAATAAATCTTAATATAGACTTTAGAATTGAAGACCTTTTGGGAACAACTAATAATAATCACTTATATTACCACCCTCAAACCATTTTCACGATCCTTGAAACTATAATTGGGCGAAGTGAGAATAGCAAAACCGTTCTAGTAGGTTCTGTTTAGTCTGAGTTACTAACTAACCACACTAATCAATCTATCAATTAAAATGTCCGGTCTTTAACTATTGCAAGCTTGCTGGTTCGGATAGACCCAATCGATTGATTTACGCTCTGAGCGCTAACTTTAGATTGACTGTCGTTAATGTTATATTACTGGTCATTTTGACCGTAAGCTATCAAAAATCTCTGCAGCATTTTAGTAACCAGTTTTGATGGAACTCGAACGTAACTACTTTATAATCAAAATATTTCATTTGACACTATTACATTGAACGGATATTTTTTTCGCTTTTTGTGATAGCTACATGGTAAAAGTATTACATTAAGTAGACTGAGCCTGTTCCCACTGTAGGGCATATTGATAACGTCAAGTAAGAGGTGGTATGAGCCATACACCACGCGGGCTCAGTTCGGATTGGTTGAGGAGTGTTGCGAGTTTACCTTTTGGCGTAACTAAACTTGCTAGGCATAGTAACGGTACAATGAATAAATATGTGATACGTGCCTCTTTATTTATTGAAGTAAACAATCGCAGTTATGCCGTATAAGCGTAACCTATACCATTAATGTACTTAAAAATAAAAAAATGTATATTATCAAAATATATTTTTGATACAATTTTTCATTAACCATCATCTTCAACAACGGTAGGTTATTGTAGATATACAAAGGTTCAATATTAAATTTGTTCTTTTAAATTTTATGCGAAAATATCTCATAAACAATTCGTAACGACTGGAATTTATTCATAACAAAAGTACTCTCAAACTTTGCATTAATATTGATGGATACTCGTAATACAAGATCACAATTTGTGACTATAAATCTTTGGTTAAAATTTATACATAAATCCACCGATATGAAATAATAGACAAAGTTTCATGCTAATGGGTGTTGCAAATTGTTTTTGGCATTATTTTACTTTTCTTTTACGTCTCAGTAGCAACTCAGTTATTGCAAATATGGGTTAGTAAAATGTTACTTCTTCGGAAAACAACTAGAGTTGTTTTTTACTACACTGCGGAAGATTCTATTTATTTAAGCATATTATATTACGATAGGCAACGTGAGGTATAATATTCAATATAACTACTTATGAGAACAAAAAGTAGAATAGTTTTCTATTCTATACCTTTTTTACCGAATGTGTATGTGATATCGTCAGACTTTGATAAAATTTTAGTATGTTCATTTATTAAGGCTTCATATTATGTGTTTAATATGGTGTATGTATGTTTTAAGATTTCTCGAAACGAGAAGTGTAGAGTTAAGCTGATGGTGGAACTTCTTAACTCTCAGGAGTTAAGTGGTTACAACGACCTAACTAATATTGGGTGCTATGAAGCTTATTAAACCACAGAGTCAAAAGTGCAAAATTCAAACCGTGGGGCTCCTATAAATTGATTAAAACTTTTTTTTTTAAATTAAAATATAGTTCAATTTTTGGGTTCATAGATATCGGTTGAGGAGTTTCAAAAATAGAGTCGTAAACCCTATTCACCAGCCTTAATCCATAAATGTAAACAAACCTGTGACTAACATATTTACCCTATTCTCTAAAGATTGTCGGCTCATACACTGGTGAATTTGTTTACAGAACGCATAAACACCTGCACCAATTTCGGCGTAACAATTTAAATACGATAATTGCATTCTAACACACATAATTACACTTAAAAACGTAAATCATGCGAAAACAATCACCATTTTGACACAGACAAAAAATAACAGCCTACAAACAACATATTATTTTAATTTTGTTTAATTGATCGATTCAATTAGTCATTCGAATCTCGCACGTTTACTTTATGTTGCAATAAAAAAAAAATCTCTTCTTCTTTGCCTGGCCCTTTCCCATTTTATTTGGGGTCGGCCCTCCGTGTCACGTGTCTCCAGGCAGCTCGGTCCTGGGTCGTCTCCTCGCTAACTTGGGCTTCATTGAGGTTATTATTGACTAGGGATATCCATGTGATTCGGGGTCTTCCTCGTCCTCGAGGCTTAGATTGAACATCTAGTACTTTCCTGGTCATGTGGTCGGATGGTCGCCTCATAACATTAAAAAAAATGTGAAACTAAAAAAAGATAAAATATAATTCCATTTTTATTTTTGTAATTCATTTACCGTCTTTAAAAAGCTTGTAAATACGAATTACATCTTTTTGATACTAACAAAACACTGTATAATTATAGGTTATCTCGCAATTGCAATATGTATGTAAAAAATTTGCTCACGGGCGGGACTTGAACCAGCAACCTTTTCGCAGACAATTTTTGGTTTCTTATTTCATCTTTATGAATATAAAATATGACACTGTGAGTGTTAAAAACATTCTAAAAGCATAAGATAGCGAAGCGACATCAATTTCCGAGTTGAATATTCTGTAAAGAATAACTGCTTGGGCCATCTGTTTCATAAACAGACGGCTAGATGGCGCTAATCGTCACGCAATCTGGGTCACGGCAGTGCCCCTACCAAGTCGAGCAAAAAAGCGTCAAAGCCGTACCATCCTTTTCTCGAAGCAATTCAGACAATTTTCGACACCCTGTAACTTAGTTGTGGATAAAACTAGAAGACTGAAATTTTCAGTAACCATGCAACATTGTAAAGACACGGTATATTTCAAATTTCATTCAATTTGAACCAGTATTTTAAGAAATATAACGGGTCAAATTTCTTAATTTTGTCACTCACTGACTCACCGATCATCAAAATTCTAAGGCATTTTTAGCAGACCTAGAAGCTTCAAATTTGGAATATAAGTAGTGTTTGGTGTATAAATCAAGGAAAAACTAAAAAAATCTAGAAAAAACCGCAAAGAAAATTAAGCCCATACAGCCAAGTCTTCAGTTATTTTTTTTAATATTGGCTTCATTCGTAACGATGTGTTAATTTTACGGCAGTTATTATTATTGCATGCGAAGCCGCGGGTTTAAGCCCATATAAATATAGGCGCATTGTAGTGCCCGTGCCAAATCGAGCAAAAAATGGGTATTCCCGTCATGAAAACACGTGTAAATTAAATTATTTTATGCAAAAAACGTACCTACATGCGTATTCGTACTTATTACGAGTGCTTAAGGTTGTTATAAGATGCTGATAATTATTACGTAACAACTTAATGCTTCGAGTACGGAGATTCCAGACACAATTGATTTTCAATTGTTATGGACCACGATCGTGGTCCTAGAGACTGGACGTTTTAAGACAGAAAGTCGCTTAAGTAGAGACTGAATAAATTAATAACCGACTTGGTATTACATGGATCTCACAACTTTTTAACGCAGAACAACTGAGTTGCGAGACTTGGTTTTTTTGACAAGTATTGACGTTTTCATAAGAAACCACAAATTTCGCAGGGTCGGACTGACAGCACGGTAGCTCAATTGGTAAGAGCGTTTGGCCCGGTCTGCGAAAAGTTTGCTGGTTTAAGTCCCGCCCGTGAGCAAATTTTTGGTTTCTTATTTCATCTTTATGAATATAAAATATGACACTGTGAGTGTTAAAAACATTCTAATAGCATTAATTTTATTATAGTATCTGTCTTTCATGAAAATAGAACTAAGGTAGGTTTGAAGTATATTAATAATAATTTAAATATTCTTTCGTTCTGAAGCCGATTTTAAGGTATAATGTCGGTATAATATGTCTTACGGTTAGAAACAAAATTAAGGTCACATACGAATAATTAAGAAAGTAAATCTTGATGAAAACACACCGAAAATGAAATGGGCGCGTCCCCATACATTGTGTGTCCAAAAAGTCAAATTCTATGCGTCAGACCAAAACTTGAGTCAAATTAAACATTTTTTTTAACTTTCTGTGATAAAAATATAATAAACTTATCCGTAGATAACAGAGTTTTACACGTTTAACACAATTAACTAAGTCACTTCCACACTATGTGGGCTCAATTCCACTGATTTATTGTAGCAAAATCACAATGGAATAGATTTTTGACGAAACCACAAATTTCGCAGGGTTGGACTGACAGCACGGTAGTTCAATTGGTAAGAGCGTTTGGCCTGGTCTGCGATAATGTTGCTGGTTCAAGTCCCGCCCGTGAGCCGTTTTTGTTTTTTTATTTCATCTTTACAATAAAATTATTTAAGTCAGTAACCCCTTTTTTTCTAAATCTTTTTCAAGTCAAGATATGTGAAATCATATCATTTTCCATTCGGTTCCAGCGCATCCGATTCTATAAGTTCAATTGACTAAATTCCTCTCCTTTTTTCCATCAGTAGATATTGTCTATGGTATTGAAGTCGCCATGTTTGTTTACATTATAGACTTACGATTCTGAATAGAGTTTAAATACTAACACGGAAGCCTTTAAAAAAATGACTTAGAGAAACACTGTATTGGAGAAAAAATCACGTTAAAAAAATGAATGTAGCAAACAAAACGAAATTGAATATCATGGTTATTTCTGTTCTAGATTCTGCATCCGATAGAGGCCACTCGACACACACATAGAGGAGAAATAAATCACTGGCATGCAACGTTCCCGTACGAATGCTAATGAATAGGGATACATTGAAAGAAATTCGAATGTACGTTAATGTTTACGAAATAGTAGCAAAAACATTTTCTCATCTCAGTATTAAGTTGGCTTAAGTTTCTATTCAAGTTAAAAATTAAACGCGAATATGATACACAAAGTCTATTTACGGTCGATTTTAGACGATAGCCGCTGACTGAAATAATAAAATAAGAACTAGCATGCCCGTCCACCTCACCACCAATCGTTATTACCATTGAGCCACCAGACAATGACTCATTCCTGGCCCCGTTAACACATTTATGACAGAAAACCGACAGCGAAGGTACGATTTTTTTTAAATGTTAAATAATTAAAACTGACTTTCATAGTACAATCTTGAAATTCAAATATCTAGATGCCAATACCAAGATTGAGTTTTCTCACAAAAAAACATTGTCCCAGGTAAATGAATTAGTCCCAGTAGTAACATCTTGAAAATAATCTTCTAAATAGCTTTTTCGAATTCGTCTTTATTAATCTGAAATTCTTTTCAAACACCTTTCCAAAGGAGTAGACGTCTTAGAAAGTTATAAAAAAACGTTTAAAATATTTAGCCTAATACCTTAGGGTTATATTATATTAAATAATATGTTTGAATCGTAAAATTTTAATATAAGTTAATATTTGTACTTTGTTCAAAGTATTCGCAACCCTTTTAAAATGTATAGAAGTTCATTTGTGCAATATAAGCTTATAAATTTCATTTTATATTGAAAGGTCGTCGATCTGCTTCTGAATAATTAAAATAAAACGCCTATGGCATTGTTTGCTTGGTTATAAACTTGTAATGTATTAGTAAAGTTTCGAGACGGAAAGTTTACACCACGTTGATTTGTCAGCTAACGAACTATATGGCGTGTGTTTTAGAATGTACCCACCGAGACTTACATTGTGTGTGACGTATGTATATAACAAAGTTTTCTGAAATTTACAGAGTTTATAGCTTCTAGGTTTTCGTAGAGATAATATTATTTTGATGGGGACAACGGCCTGATGAAAACGGGTCCTCGTCTCAAGTATCTGTTTAATTGTAAGTACTGCTAAGGATTTGTAAATGAGTTTTCTCGCTGTGTCAAGTTGAACCTATGTTCTCCCAAATTTTCTGAAAGTAAATTCTAGGAAAGCGCATTTTTTAACGTTTATTTTAATATATTAAAAAATATTTGCACTATTATTATATTTACAAAACATAGGCACTGAGCTCTGAGTAGTTGGCACACAGCGTGAAGGTGACCAAGCCACCGGATCCAAGTGCTAAAGGTATATAAAATGACGTCAGCAAAATGCCATCAAAATGGTTCTGGCGCATTCGGGACCGTGTAGTTAGTACTAAATGTGTTAATGACTTAAAAGCTATAATTTTAATCAGAAGCTAAACGCTGAAGGAAAGCAAAAAATATCCGAAACACAGGGAATTCCAATTTTCAAAAAATACATAACCGTAACGCTTGGTCGTTCTCTTTCTCTGTGTACTTGGGTGGATGTAAAATTTTGAATGACCTTAAGTTAGCACTCCACTCGATAGTCGGATCGTGTAAATAAATGTTGGAACCTCGGCGAGCCGACGGAAGATTTACATTTGAAATGCGGCCCGCAGTTTTATTGCCTTTTTAGGGAAGGTGGATGCATGACCAAGGCCGAGATTTATCCGACGTTATTTTTAATGCCTACGCCGAGAAACGTTGCGTTTAAGAACATTATTTACCTTGTGCTGTATATCTTACGTATGTGTTTAACCTTTGTGCCGTAAAGTTGAGATTTTAAAGGACTGCGGGTTAAGGGGCAATGTGATGTTTAAAATAACAAAGGTAGGAGGTTGAATTCGTGTGTTAAGATCATTCGCATCAAAACACTTATTATTACATATATTATGATGATCCAACTTATGTAACCAGCAAATTACGTGTAACTGGAAAATTCTTGAGACAGATAATTTACAGTCTATAGTAATATTACTTTGAAGATCGACCAGTAAGTGGCCGGTACTGCAGCGATGCTGTAAAATATAATGTCATTCTATACTCTACCATAGAATAAAATCTGCTTGAGGATACAGCAATATTACAAAGCAACAAAGACACAGCATTATTACTTCAAAGTAACGATCGCTTACAAACTAAAATATAGAAGAGAAGAGCAGAAAATGTTTTTATCGTTCCATTTTGTCAAAGAAAATATAAGAATGAATTTGCACATAAGCATACACAAAATGAAAAATATAATTTTGTGAGCACAATGAGCGACATGTATTTTCTGAGTAAATCTTATTACAATAATGTCTCTAAAATATTGCAATCTTTTGAACAGCTCGTGATGTTATAATAACCGAGGGTTGAAAGATAGAATGCTTGCATTAATCTTAGGTTTTTTTTTTATTAAAACTATTCCTTATTTTTATAAATCTGGTTCTGCTGAGGATGATAAAAAGTTTTTTCGAGTTGGAAAAGCGGATTAATTTGTCGTTAGAGCTATGGGGTCTTCGATCCAGGAATAAGAAGTATTTTTTCTTGTTCTAATTTGCCTACTTCGAAAATATCTAGTTAACACATGATTATATTTGTTAGCTTCTTCTCGAGATCTACTAAACTAAAATATGGTTTCCGCAATCGTAGAAAAGATGAATGGTAATTTGTCCGTTATAGTTTTAGCAATCTTAGTGGATCTTTAAAGATTTCACTTTAAAGGAGGCTGTAAGTGTAATGAACCATTATTGAAATAAAATTTAACGAGTTTTATAGTTTTTTAGTTCAGAAAAAGAATAAAAGCACTAACATACTGAATACATGGTGCATACGAAATCAAGCTAAAAAAAACCGGCCAAGTGCGAGTCGGACTCGCGCACTGAGGGTTCCGTGCCAACGTTAACTGAATTAGGCAATCCACTTACTTCCACTTAGTAAAATCCACAATATTTTGTGGACAGCAAATATAACTTTGTTTTTCATACTGTTTGTTTGAAGTACAAAGTTATGTTTGCGGTTGTTGAAAATGTGCTATATCTCAAAAACTTCGCGTTCGATCCCGTCCAAACCAATTTTCGTTGAAAGTATTTGTTATAATCTACATTATATATTTTTTCAAAATTTACACTAGCTTAGTTTTCCACTTTGGAAGCGGGTAGCTAAGAAACGTTCGACTTTAAAAGAAAACGGTTTAACGAACCTCCATGTCATTTTAAAAGACCAATCCATATACACCTGACGCGCAAAATTGCGCGTTTGACTAAAAAAAAATTTTTGGTTATAGTTTCATGTATGGAAGCCCCCCTTAAATTTAATTATTTTTCATTTTTTGTATAAGAAACGTAAAGCGGTTAACAGGATACATCTTCCTACCAAATTTTAACAGTTTGATGCTTAAAGTTACAGAATAAATTGGCTGTGACATACGGACGGACAAACAGACAGAATTGACGAAACCATAAGGGTTCCGTTTTCTGCCATTTGGCTACGGAACCCTAAAAACTACATAATTCATTCTAAAATACATTGGCAAGAATCTTAAAATACACAAATACCATTCACGCTTGACTCTCGCATAACGACTCGGCATTTTTCTTTCCTAAGTAATGTTGACTTCCGTAAGACTCGAACAGAGCGATTTGCTGCTTTGTTGTTCGTAATGCGTGTGATTTCGGAGTGAAACCCCATTATGTAGTATGCTTTATTTTTCTAACGCGACTTTGCTCAATGGTGTGTTCTTGGTTCCATTAGTTAAAATAATAATAATTTATTTAATTAAGTAACATGACTCATTATTCGTTAGTTATAAAGGACTTAACCCATGTTAGTATCATTTTATTAATTTATTAACTACATTTTTGTATTTAATTTGCTAGGACAACTCCTGCGGCGGTTGTGCAACAGAAATCAATGCGTAGTTCGAAATCATGACTTATGTTGGTAAAACTTTTTTAGTTGATACGGTAATAACTATTTTTTTAATATTATTTATTGCAACGACAAAACGAGGCACAAATTGCGGACTTATTGTTTTAAATCATTATCTATCAGCCAACCATTGGGCGAGGCAGAAACAGTTGAGACGGCGTAAAGGAACAAAAAAGTGTCATTTACTTTTTAACATTAAAAGTAAATACCTTCTAATGTGAGTACTCAATGATGATAACGCCATTGTTAATATTCCGTATTCTCCGTATTTCCATATTCATAGCAATATTCAATCATTTGTTGTATCAACCTTCCAAGAAATTCTTTAATGGATTCGTTAAAACGAATGAACATAATAAATAACACGACTGCCAAACCAAAAAAAAGCTGATATGTCTTCGGCCTTATATGTTGCTGTCTTTTAATGATTTTCATCTTTTGAATATTTTTCATTCAATTGAAATTTGACAAAAAATGAAATATGTTTTTACATTTACTTATGTCGAGATATAATTAGAAAAGGCAGGGCTTTGTTGTCTTGTAAAAAAATATAATATTTTACGTATTGGGATTCTATGTGTACTTGGTATCTTTACTTTTTGATTCAGATTGAACGTTATACAATACGTTTATTTATATACTTTTTGCGACTGTTGTAAAAGATGTAGATTGCAAAAGACGTAATAGCTCCACAGTTATGCTACGACATTTCTAGTTGCAGGTATTTATAGCGTAAAATTGCTCTTTCAGTTCTCAGGAATCATTGTCTGAAGTCCGCCACGAAGCAGGAAATGCAAGCGGATACTTGCATTTTTATCTTACAAACTTAAGTAAAGTTAGCTATGTAAACGACTTCACACCGAGGAGCCGGCTGGCTTTATCAGAAGCAGATGTTCGTGCGCTCTGCTCGGCCTCTATTTGGTTTACAATTTAGTATGCAAATTGTGGACTTCGCATTTGTAAGTACTCGAAACCGAATTAAAGGCTTCCCGCTTCATGAAATCTTTGAAGCTATCGTATATTGCGTTAGAAAGAAAATTTGAGTGTTGCTGCCGGGCTTATTTACATCGCTGAGAATTAAATTGCTTTGAATATTCAAATGTGTTTTGGGATTAGCGCCACCGCGTGTTTAGTCCTGCGAGTTTGGAGACGCCTATCCTATAGCTTAATTGGGTAGATTATCTTAAGTTGTTCGTATGAATGCATTTTAATTTAAATCCGAATTTTGGCTTCACTTAATTACCTTACATTACTTGCATGTGGCATTTTTCCCCCTTTGCTTCCGGCGCTTTCTTTATCTGCATTAAATTCATTAAATTTTCAGTACGTTTTGCTTTAAATTAGCTTTGTGTTTATATTCTTAGCTTTGCGCAATGTGCTTGAGTGTGCCATTACTTACTGGTTGTGGAAAACCATTAAAACTAGAATTAGAATTCACTGTTAGTTCTGCTTTCACCCTTGATATTTCACCTCATTTATTTCATTCCTTTTACTTTGGTTAGGAAGAATAAAAATTACAGATGCTATTTTAAATGCACCTTTCTCATTAGTGTTAAAAGACAGAGCAACCTAATTCGAATTCTTGGTTAATTTATAAAGCGTTTTTTATTATTTTCATACAGTCAATCATATTTTGTATCCGAATTGTAGACAAAAGCCGGCTGCATTGATTGTTTTGATTTTATTGTTAGAAAGTGCTGTATATAATCTTAAGGACTTTAAACTAGTTTTCGAGCAGGTTAGCTCGTATTACGGTACATGAGCTCAATGCATACAACAAGGCCTATAAACATTGGAGTTGCCCAGATAGGGCGTTACCTGTGGTTTGTTCGACAAACCATGTAAGCCTATAAGGATTACCTGTCGTAACTTTGAAATCGTAGCCTCAGAATCTTAATTCAGTTAAGAACTATAAGACGTTGAATAAAATTTATATACCCAAACAGGGATTTAAAAAATATATATTAAAGCACAGTTTGATATTGAATAATATATAAACATCATTTATGTTATAATCAGGATATAAAAAATATTTGACTGTACTTACTGGCTGAAAGTAGACTTGAATTACAAATATTGAGCAAGATTTCCTGTTGCTTCGGCTTATATTAATAATTTCTAGGTATTTGGTGGAAAAAAATCGTCCAAGTGTGAGTCGAACTCGCGCACGAACGGCTCCGTATCTTGTAGGTATGTTATCGCCCTAGTAATGTCCTGCAAAACATGATATTGAGATTGCCTTAAAAGTTTGTGATTTGACTAAAATGACAAATCATTCAAAATTATGTGACAAAACCGGTTACATCTTTTGATGACGCTAACTCACAATTTTGATATTTTACAGCTAAAAGAGTCCATCCAGAAACAATATTTGACTACAGCTTCAGTATAATATCGTAACGCGTTTTTGAGGTAAACATTTTGTAGGCGAAAATTATCATGATAATAAATTGTGGCTTTTTTAAAGGTTATGGGCTATAATCTCTGTAATGTATAATATACATATATCTGTTAGGAGTTTTCGGTACAATCTTAATGTATAAAGTTTTGTTATTATTATGTTCATTTAAGTAGAAAGTTTACGACTAAAAACGCTTTCATTTGCTATTTTAAATATCTGTAATAGAAACTGAAATAAAATTACAAATAAAATGTGATGTACTGGGAAAAAAACCCGCAAGTTCTGAGATAGGCGTTGTCATCGCTTAACCTCCGAGCTATCGTGAAAAAATTTTCTTTTAGTGTGCATAAACATGTCTGTTTGTATTGGTTCGGGTGTTTTCTATGTATATCATGTATGTATTTACAAACAAAAAGTATTTAAGTATTATATCCGATGTCTGGCACCCATAACACAAGCTTTGAGTAGCTTAATTTGGGACTAGATGGCGATGTGTGGGAATGTCCAAAGGGTATTTATTATTTATTTATTTTTAGGATAAGACTTATCCGACTGAATAAGTATAAAACGACCAATTTTAAAAAAAACATTTATGATGATTGCTAACAAATAGGTGACCTTTTCAAATTAGGCGTTTTGTATTAGATTCGACAAATATTTCTTATCTGAAGCTGATAAAATCGGGACTCAATCTAATGAAGTTTTCGCCCCATTTTACAGTCTTAAAATACATAATAACATTGTTTCTAAAAATTAGACCTAGCCGTAGCTAGATTACTTTTTATCCTTCGAAACCCCCCTACATACAAAATATAATGAAAATTCTGTATCCGTTTCCGAGATACAGAATATTTTATCATACATATAAAGAACGTGATTAATAAGTATTTATGTCATCGCACAAAATAAATTGCCAGTCGCTATTGAAAACAACGTGACGTGAGTATACACGTAGAGTCTAATTGTTAGTAATAATATATTGTTAGTATTTACTCAATATATGGTTTAGAGATCATGTGTTCTCATATCTTCAGATGGTTTTCATACGCATTGAAATATATATTTCAAGAGCTGATTTGTCTGAGATCTATTTTGTTCTTCAATTAACTCCGCGCCAAGAAGTTCTTATGATTTGTAAAGCTCCCGCGATTTTACGCTTATATTCCGGATACGGAAATATCTATTTTAATTTTCAAACATTTTGTAATGATTATGAGGTATAGAGCTATATAATGGAAATTGATCAGTTGAGGTATATAAGTTTGGAGTCAATGCCACCTAACCACTCTTAAATGAAAATCACTGGCACACACGACACAAAAACGGGCGTCACTGTAAACAAAAGAAGACGCGATGCGCAAGTGATTTAGCTCTTAAGGTGGTGATGCGGCAGTGACTTAGGTTTGTGTTTGTCATTTTACGAAGGTGGAAGGCTACATCGTTACTTGCCGTCAGATGAGGCCTAACTAGGGAAGAATATTATTTATATTGGGTCGGGAAAATTACTTTCTTCACATTTTATATGAAAATTCTAATCATTTGTTCGTATGTTTATTATATTCAGATTTAGTAAATAACATTTAGTATGACATATATTTGCTATTTTGTGAGTAGTGACATAAGTACCCATTCTCATAAAATAGCAACATACTCACAAAATATAGTCCATTAAAATTTTCTTTGAATCTTTGGATTTTCCGATTGACAAAACACGTCCAGTAATTTTTTTAGTGATCTTTTGATGTTAACCTAAAACTGCCTTCCAATTTTCGAAAAGACCAAAATAGGCGGGATTCTGAAGATGCAAAGTCAGGAACATAATTATTATGGTGGTACACTAACTTCCCCCAGTCAAACTATCTTACTTGTTGCTAAGAGGTTGTAGATGTGTGATCTAGCTTTATTGCGATAAAATATGAAATCTTTTAATCTATTTCGGCTGCTTTCTTTTAATTTCTTGCTTAAATATCATTAACTGTTACCAGTTGAGATCCTAACTATGGTTTTCCAGGCGGTAATAAAAAAAACTCATAACAAAGCGAAACCTTCCTATGTTCTGAACACGCTTCAGTAGGTTCCTATCAGTAAACCACTACCACTACTGCATACAATGAAAAAAAATATACAGCACCTAAATGTATAGTGTATCCAGGTTATATCCAGCTTATCCAGTAATTGTCAAATGGGCTTAAACTGTGTCGTGGTGGTGCTTCTTTAACATCATAATTCCCGGACTGAAAACAAACAATCCGATACAACCTACTCTCTCTCTAACGAGTATTTACACCGCTTAAAAAGTCCATTAATGTAAAAAAAAAGATTTATAATATATATTTGGTAACATTAAAAATGTATTAAGATTATTCAGTGCATTTGATTATTTTATCCGAAAGAGAAACAAATTTAAAAACCAGCCAAGTGCGAGCACTGAGGGTTCCGTGCCAATTTTAACTGAATTAGGGAATCCACTTACTTCCACTTAGCTAAAATATAACTTTGTTTTTCTTAGTATTTGTTTGTATGATATGTATGTTATGTTTGCGGTTGTTGAAATTGTGCTATATCTCAACAACTAATAGTTCGATGCCGTCCAACCCGATTTTTGTTGGAAGTGTTTGATAAGATCTACATCATGTATTTTTTCACGGGGACGTCAATTTTACCACTGTGTAAGCGTCTGTCTATCAAACGTTAGACTTTAAAAGAAAATGGTTATAAAAATCTCCATGTCATTTTAAATGACCTATCCATAAACCCATGACCCTGCATAGGTTTGAAAAAAAATATCGGCTTTAGTTTCATGTATGGAAGCCCCCCCCCCCCCTCCTAAATATCATTGTTTTTATTTTTATCGTAAAGCGGTTCACCTTTCAAATTAAAAAAAACCAACAGTGTGATGCTTATAGTTGTAGAATAAAGAGGCTGTGACATACGGACGGACAAATAGACAGACAGACTTGGAGAAACTATAAGGGTTCCGTTTTTTTCCATTTGATGACGGAACCTTAAAAATCTAGAAATGTCATTCTATACAAAGTGTTGTTTTGGTTAGCGTCGAGCAACTCAGGGGTGGTTGTACAAACGATACTGTTGCCAAAAATATATTAAAAGAATATTTTTAAATGAAAAAACCCACAAAATCAATTTATTATTGCGATGCAGCGAGCGAGTCAAAACTACAAACACCAAGTCGCATCTTCATAGCTTACTGGCTACGTCGTAGTATTTCATAGACACGCGCTAGCTATGCCCGAAGATGCAAATTTTCCCCATCCGTTTTGATTTTTTTTAGAATGTAGCGTAGAGGTTTTCTTATATTAAACTTGCATATATTTTAAGTTTTTTTTTTAATAATATCTAATCTCCGAGTTCGATGTCACTGACCAAAACACCCTGTGTTTCAATTTATATTTTGGAAATATACCTTTTTTGGTGACATCAAAACCAGACATTAACAACAAAAGCAGCTAGAGATATCCGATTACATGTTTATACCTACCTTATGCGAAAAGACTTATTCCTCGATTTATAGTATTATTTAATCGATATTATAAGAACTGCATAAAAGATAACAAGAAAATATTAATAACCCCAACCAAATTTTAAACCAAATGAAACGCCACAATCGCCACGCCAATGGACTATAACACTACATGACAATTATATGGTAAACCACGTAAGTACTATAATATTTAAATAGGTGGCAATTTCGGGACATAAATTGTGGGAACGATCGGCGCCCCTCCCCTTACGTTAGGTCATAAAAACACCATGAATTGGGTGAACGAAATTCCGAGATATCTTGGGATCATGAGATATGTAAGCCTATGAAGGTTTTTATGTAAATATTGAATACCCGTAGAATGGGGTTGTAAGTTTTTGTTGGTTTCTCTCATCTTCACCAACAAAAATGAGTTAAGGATGCAATATTTATCTTGATATAAAAAGCAGACAAGTACCAGCTGTACTGAGGAATTGTTACAAACTTACTATGGAAACTGTTATGACCCTACAAAAAATATATAAAGCCAACACATCGCCTTGTATTCAAGATAGTAGGTCCTGAAAAGAAAGTCTTGAGTAGGAAGTATTGATGATAAAATTTCAAATAAGATAATTTAATTATACAAACAGCGCAAAGCGTTAGTACACCTACGCATTCGCAAGCGGCAGCGATACGGCTGAAAGATATCGACAAGGATGGGACCTATGCCAAGGATGTCATATCAAACTTTGTTACCGCGACAAATAGCTTAATGTGGATTTCGCTTGCCGAATGCGATTGCGTTGGTGTTAAAACGGCGTAAAACAGAAAATCTAAACAATCTCAAGATAGTTTTACAGTTAACAGGTACTCGATCAAGTCGCTTAAGTTTACCTCCCTCCCATTCGGTCGTCGGAGTAAAACTGATCATATTAAAGATAAAATTTTAAGCGCAGGTCCTCAAGTTAGTTGGAAATTCACGTTTTATCCATTCATCCATCATGCTCAAGCGCCGGTCCTTCACGACAGCATGACGTATCTCATATGTGAGTCGAAATCGGCAAAATTCTAATGACTTAGGCATTAAAATTAAGTACGGTAACTAAATGACTTTTATATAACTGTAGAAGTTTAACCTGTTTATACTCTACTCATAAAATACGATGCGATACAGTTCTATTGTGGAGCTTCCGAAATATATACAAGTAATACTTTTTTGAGAAAACAATTGATGTTTTTAATACTTCATAGGTAGGTACTAAAGTTTTTTTTCTCTTATTTGTGCAATTTGCAATTGGGATCTGTGCAAATATGTCAGTTTAAATAAAAACGATATTTTTTGTTAAACAGGTGAAGATAAAATAACATGAGAATTATTAATTCCGTGAAGCAGCTTTCACGTTTCACGGACATTTAAATGCACCCACGACGTGGTTTTGTTTCTATTGTAGAGGTGTTATGTAACATTGTTATTGAGGTTCCGTTTAAACGAGACGACAAAATCTCCGTCCGTTATTTGAGACAAAATCTCGTTAAGCGTATCGCACGGTCTCCAGGGAAGTATTTCTAACATAAGTATATGCTTTGAGGTGGTAAACGGACAAACAGTTTAGAAATTTGCTTATTTCGTCGCTCTGTCAGTATTTTTCCCCTCACGACGAAAACTATTGAAGATAAATGACCTTATCAAAATAATTCGACTTGATTTTTACTGCAGTTTAAATATAATATGTTGAATTAAAAATGTATGCCAAGCAAGTTACATTATTATGATACGAGGGTTACGTATATTTTACCTTAGCCGCAAAATATCTCCCCCCCCCTCCCCCTCTAACTTTTTAACGAAACAAGTGTCAATTTTACAAAATATGCACGATCTTGTGCATTACAAATACTTTCAATGAAAATTGAGGAATTTTGGCTAAGTGGCTGTAAGTGGAACCCTAATTTAGTTAAAGTTGGCACGAAACCCTCAGTGCGCGAGTCCGACTCGCACTTGGCCGGTTTTTGATAAGCAGTAAAATAGTAGTGATTGTTGTATCTGTCAATTTAAGACGAAATGTTAAAAAACAGAGATTAGTTCATGGTTTAAAATATTAGTCCGTTAATATCTTTGTTTATTCCATTTATCTGGAACAGGGTAATCTAGACGTCTTACACAGTGTAAGAGACCGCAAAGCTTTTAGACAATAACATTCCCATTTGGGGTACACTAAACAGCTGGGGAAGCATTAAAATGTCTCTTTGCCACATTTCAGTTCTAATGAATATGCGCTCTGTTTGCTGAAAAGTTTTTGATACAGTTATTTGCGGTTTGAAATGTAGACGGCTGGCCGCTAGGCGTAGTATGCTCTCATCTCACGCACTTTATGAGTTATATAATGTCACTTAAAAAAAAAAAACAGTGTGTCCAGGCAATCAGTGATAAAACTTTTAGGACAATATCTACGATTAATTTTATTTCACACCACAAATGGGTGGTCAAATCCAACAACCCCACCATACTGCAATGAGTTTTCTGTTTATTTTCACAAAAAATACCTAACCCCTGCAATTTACGGCGGTTTAAGTCTTACGTCGCGTAGAAGCTCGTTTTTGGTGTTATTATACAAAAAAGTTGCGGTGTAAATAATCTTTAAAAAGACGCTTTCAAATGACTCTAGTTTTTAAGTGCCGAAAGTATTTTCTTTTATAGTGTTTTTTAACATTCAGGAAATTCATTCATAAATAGTACCAAAATGAGACCTTAGGCATACTTTTTATTATTTCATAAACTATTTGAGCTTTTTCACGAATTGATCAATCACTGATTTCGGTATATTACTTCAAGAGTTATTTATTGAGTTAAAAAGAGTCTTAAAAGCCCCTGTAGCCTGTGGACCCACATTAAAGGGGTGCCTCGGCGAACTTAAGGCTGCCCGAAGGAGCATCGGACCGGTACGATGGTCCAGTTTACGGGATCCTCACTATGTGTGTCACTAGCTAGATACCACGTTCATTGGCGTTGCTAGGATATTGTAGCGCTTTCTGCGGGCTCCTAGTCACTGCCCTGTCACTGTCACGTTAGGCCTGCAGTGTGGCCGGGGCCAGATAGCAGTAATACTGACTGTTACTGACTATACGTACTAGACTTAAAAGGCAGCCAATCTACCATTTTTAATAGGAAGCTGAAATAAAATATGAACCTTTTTTAAAGTTTTTCAATTTCCGGCGCATAATACTTAACTTTTATTTTCATAAAACCCTTTATTAAAGTTTTAAATCTTAAAAGAAAAGATGACTGAAATCTGATGATTGTTTAAATTTAATTTTTTTTAATGCTTTTATATATTCAAATATAAAATGGCTTCGTCTATTTGATAACATTATATATATTTTTTTTACAAGTTTCTCGCGTATATGGTTCTCAAGGATTAACTTGAGCATAAACACCTCGTCACTACCTACCTGTCTATTATGTTCGATGTTCGCAAAACTAATTTCTCCCTCAAAACTTAATCCGTCACTAACGACTACTATTATGACGTGTAGACACTCTGTCTATGATGAAAATTGTGTTTAAGGGAACGGCTTTACATAATTGTATTTATTACATAACGTTTCACATACCAGGCTTCATATATGCCCATTTTACATTTGCAAATTGAGTAATAAATATATGTACGAGTACATAGTAGGTAGGTACTCATTAATATAACGTTCAATATCGTTTGTTTGTTTTTGGACAAGTTATACGAGTGAAATTTTATACGGTTTGTTTTGGATTGGACTCCTGATACTTCACTTACGTAGTCTACAGCAAATTTAATCGAATAAATGCCAAATATTGTCGCATTTCTCTCCTCTTTAAATAAAAAAACCACTGCATTTACGGTGCTTATTTAAGCTCGTTTAATTTTCATTGTCTGTTCTCTTATAATAAGAGAATGGGTGGACCAATTTTCATAGTTTTTGCTTTATTGTAATACTAAAGATATGAATAAGATAGATAAAAGAAGATAAAATATGATACGGTCTGCGATTAAATTTCGTGTTAGGGCAAATTTTAATAACCATTAACTTTTATAAAGGGTCAAATATCAGCAATAGTGCTACATATATAAGCTGTGTCACTTAGTAGCACTTATCAGCTTTAACTAAATGTTAGCACGCCATTTGGCTACGTATGAAAATGATACTTGTATGTACAAAACGACGCAATTTTCTTGATTATACACGTTGTTATATCTAATGATCGTATAAAGGTGTGCGTTCACTGGGGGAATATTTAATATGGTCAAAGAGAAAACAGTGTTTTGATTTTACTTTTTTACGTACCTACTAATAAAATAAGCAACATCTATCATTTTGTAAAGTAAAGAAGAACCAATCACAAGGTTTAACAGCAATATTCTAATGAACACAGATCAGTTTATACTTGTATTCTACGTTTCAACATCTACGCAATATCGAAATTCCTGAACAGTCATCTAGCTCTATGTTTCAAAATATATACAGAAAAACATGTACGTTATATGCTAGATAATAAGGTACTGACACCAATTAGCAACATAACGTTTATACATAATGTGTCAGCTTCATTCTCCTTACTCTTTTTCGTTTGTATGTACATGCCTTTATGAGTGGCTCAAGACCTACAATGGCTTTTGTGTTTACTTAAATAAGCAGTAAACGGGTCATAAGTCATGTCTTGGGTCATTTTAGGGGCCTAATACAATTTGGACGGTTATGTTTATCGTTCAATGTACTATCTAAACTAACATTATAAATGTTGTTGTATGAATGTAAAGTTTGTTTGTTTGTTTGAACGCGCTAATTTTAGGAAATACTGAACCGATTTGAAAAAATATTTTTGTGTTGGATAGCTTATTTATCGAGGCAGGCTTAAAGCTATAAAACATCACGCTGCGACGAGACGGGAGGGATTAAACTCAAAACGCTTGTTTGAAGTCCCGGGGACCGATAGTTTACAAATATTTCACATGGATAGGTTAAGCGCTTTTCCTATTCTGCCTTCTTGCTGATTTTCGATAAAAATTAACAAACCATATTATTAATACAAACTATAATATACCAGGCAATTGTCAATACAATTGCTATACGTCCAATAGTGTATTATTTAAGCAACGCACGAAGTATGAACTTCACTATGTTTAGTGGTTAATAGTCTATCGCATGTCATGCACGGATGTACCGAGCTAACTCATCAGTGCATTGCATGTAATGCAAGGACAGTCAAAGCGTTAAGTGTAGCATACTGTCCACTAATATTAAATAATTAAAGTTCAGTTCTGATTCAGATTATGAATAGCCTACCAGCAGTTCCCGGCGGATTTACCCGCTTAAATGTCTGATCTCAAAAGATAATGCGTATGTGCTTTATATCATTAGAAAGTTTCATCCAAATCCGTCCAGTACTACTTGCGTGAAAGTGTAACATAACATGATGCATCCAAACCTTACAATCTAACACACTCAACTTTCACATTTATACTATAAGTAGGAAAAATTAATGTCAATGAATTATTATTGTTTAACGATAGGCCCTAAGTATAGAAATATAAAAGTTATGACACTTTTATATTTCGATACTTAGAGCCTGTTTCACCAACGAAAAATAAGCACTAACCAACAATTAGTTCTATTATGAAACGTTGTCACGTATAAAAAATAATGGATAGATAACGCTTTTATAACTTTTGAATTTTGTTTTGTATAAGAATTATTATAAATATCTGAAATCCGTAAATAATAGCTATTGTTATTTATCAATTAATCAAGACTTCCAAATATTTTGTCCATCCTGTGAGAAACGCCCACGAACTCATTCCGTGGATGGATTGAAAGGAAGTGGGCTTACACATTTGTGAGTCTCAATAATATTATTATTTATGAGCTAGGAATAAATACTTTTTGAATTTACTCGTAATAAAAATACGATTTGTTACTTGAGAATTCTTATTTTTTGGAAGACAAAACAATATGAGGTTAAGTGATAATATTTAAAGAGCCGATTCAACACAATAAATTATTCATTTTTTATAGAAAACATTTTCGGTCCTCATCCGCTAGTTTTTGGGAAAAGT
Source organism: Pyrausta purpuralis (assembly GCA_963924145.1). Lineage (NCBI taxonomy): Eukaryota > Metazoa > Arthropoda > Insecta > Lepidoptera > Crambidae > Pyrausta > Pyrausta purpuralis. The sequence continues at coordinate 15,553,636 of OZ001653.1, read as the reverse complement.
AGAGATTTAGGTAATCATTTTTAGCAGATATATATTTTCATAATAATTAAGGTTGAGATTAGAGAAAATGAAGGATTGGGCATAGAAATAACAGAGGCGGGGCAATGACGTAGATATCTTTTATAATTGACAGGGTGCAGTTTAGAAAAATGATATTTTCTTTGTAAGAGAAAATAAAATATATGAAAATCTCGATTTTCCAAAAAAAAATAGTGCCTTGTTTCTATAATGTATACAAAGACACAGTTTAACCCCTCAAGCGTATGTGAACGAGACACAATATATATTTTATTGTTATGTGATTGCCAGCAATAGTCCTCATAGTCCGATGGGAAAGCAATCTGACTCGACCGGAGAGAGATCAGGCGCAGGACCAACAGCTTCACGTGCTTTTCCGAGACGCGGGAGTGAAACACCGCCAACTTCCAAACTCTGGGCAACCCTAAATATTTCTGAACAGAAGAAAACAGGTTTGTATTTTTGCCCGACACCCGGCCGATTTCCGGGAATCGAACCCGGGACCTCTGGAGCAGCCGTCGCTTCAAAGTGCCATCCTCTTACCGCTGCACCACCGATGCAGTTAAATATCAATTTGTTGTTTGTCATGTTAAATCCGTACAAGGTCTGATTTTATCGACATCTGGTAAGGAATATTCTTCGAATAAAATACAATACGCCTAACTTCAAAACGTCACCTGTTTGTCAGCAATTATTTATGTACATGTAATTTAAAGATCAGTCGTTTAAATATTTATAAGTTGGATAAGTGTTATCTGATGTTAATATATCTGGTGCTTCAGTCTCTGCAGCGGTGCCACATAGACTATAGGTATTAAGAGGTGTTAAAGTGCCTTTACAATAACGCCACCATATCGGTCCGAGTACAGGAGCAGAATACGAGGGCGATTCCACTGCGGAGAGGTGTGAGACAGGGAGATGTTATATCTCCGAGACTGTTCACAGCGGCATTGGAAGACGCCTTCAAACTTCTGTAATGGGAAGGAATCGGCATCAATGTCAATGGCGAATACATCACACACCTCCGATTTGCCGATGATATAGTCGTTGTGGCAAAGACGCTGGACGATCTTGGCACTATGCTCGAAGACCTTGACCGAGTCTCCCAACAGGTGGGTATTAAAATGCACATGGAGAAGACGAAAATTATGTCGAGTTCCCTTGTTGTACCCACTCCAGTATCCATTGGGAACTCAACTCTCGAAGTTGTCAACGAGTACGTCTACCTGGGACAAGTGATCCAATTGGGTAGGTCCAACTTCGAGAAAGAGGTCAATCGACGAATCCAACTCGGCTGGGCAGCGTTCGGGAAATTACGCAAGAGTGTCTTCTCGTGTCATCTACCTCAGTGTCTAAAGACGAAAGTCTTCAACCAGTGTGTTTTACCAGTGATGACATACGGATCCGAAACATGGTCTCTAACTATGGGCCTTATAAAGAAGCTCAAAGTCACACAACGAGCGATGGAGAGGGCTATGCTGGGTGTTTCTCTACGTGATCGAATCAGGAATGAGGAGATACGTAGAAGAACTAAGGTAACGGACATAGCCTTGAGAATCTGTAAGCTCAAGTGGCAATGGGCAGGGCACATGGCGCGCAGAACTGATGGCTGTTGGGGCAGGAAAGTTCTAGATTGGAGACCCTTCGACCAAAGACGCAGCGTAGGACGTCCACCAACAAGATGGATAGACGACCTTATAAAGATTGCAGGATCAAACTGGATGCAGACCGCTAGTAATCGGTGGCTGTGGAAAGCCGTGGAGGAGGCCTATGTTCAGCAGTGGACGTCCTTTGGCTGATAATGATGATGTTAATAAAACCGACACTTAATATAATCAGATAAATATAACCAACCCATAAAGTATAAGGTGGCTGCTAATTCAAAAACACTATTGTATTATGAAACAAAAAACTTTTTCCTAAGAATTTGTATTTATATGAATTAATCATAGAATTTCAAAGAGTCTTTCATCCTAGCTTCATTATAGCAATAATTCATTCAAGGTCATAATTACATGCGAATTTTAATAATTTCATTAACAAGTTGTAAATATTGCAAGTTAAAGATTGTTTGATTATGTTAATTTTAATTAACTTGCTTTTGACAAGGTCAAAATTGTGTTTTAGTTTAATAATTGATAAGTTAATTTGGTTGACGTACTCGTTGAATAACGCCTCTCGAGCGTCCCACTTAATTTAACACTTAACCCTGAGGTTAAACTAAGAGCTACTCAAGTCAACGTTATTACTTATTATGAGGTCGAAAATCCTGCGTGCGTCAGAAAAGGCTTATACTGAGAAACGTATGGCCTGCGGAGCAAAATACGATTATGTATATATTGATTCTACACATCAAAGACGACCTCCATGGTGTAGTGGCTAAGCACGCTGGTTTCAAGGCGTCGCCGCTCCAAGCTCCCGGGTTCGATTCCCGGTCGGGTCAATATAGAATTCATAATTTTCTATTTTGTCTTGGGTCTGGGTGTTGTGGTACCACCGTTGTGTCTGATTTCCATAACACAAGTGCATTTAGCTACTTACTTTGGGATCAGAGCAATGTATGCGATTGGTGTTCGATATTATTTGAACAAAACTATTATTATTATTTATTTATTATTATCTTAACATACAGGGTGGAAGGTGAGTGCAAAGCCTTGAGGAGGTGTTACGATAGACCATCTAGAACATTCTGAGACATTTTTTTTAGGCCAAGCCTGTTATATTTTACTATGCCTCAGCATGTTCTAGATGTTCTATTATTTACAAGGCTTGGCACTTATCTTAATAACGACCTGTACATACTCCAAAAAGCTTTAACTTAAAGGTAAGAAATGTAAAGTTACAATCCTAAATGTTAATTTAAATGTTTAACTTTGTCATTACTTGTAACTCGTATCCACTGGCTTTATTTATTTCGTTAGAAATACCTACTTTTCTGAAGTAGGTGTAAAAACGATGGGTACATTAATTTTAGAACTTTGTCGATTACACACAGGTTCTGGATAATTTTGTTTATTTCTATTACAGGCCTTGGACTTAACATAATATGAAGATCAAGAAAAGAAATTCTCAACTCTGTTAGGTTTTTGCGATTTGATGTCTTTACTGATCCCTTAGGAATCGAAACAGATGGATTCAAAAAGTTTTTCCACAGGGCATTGGACTTTCGCCGTTCATTTTCATGACCCCCGGGGTTACTTGGGTTCATTCTCACATAATATTTGTAAAAAAACCTCTTACTACCAAACAAATCTTTAGGCATTCACAAATAAGGGTTATTTATTTATTGCCATTGAACTTCAATATGTGCTCTGATGTGATGAAATTTAAGTTTTAGCGTTGCTTTCCAAAAAGTAGTCGGGTCTTAGTAATGTGTTGCATCTGGCCGTGATCATGAGTCAACTCTTAGCTTTGTTTTGTGAAAATACACCATAGTATTGCATTTATATTTTGTTTAAAAGTTGGAGTATCCAAAGTGTAAAATATTTTTGTTCAAATAATATATTTAAAAAAATGTAGAGTAGCGTGTGCAGTCGGAACAATGGAAGCTGCCTGCATTTGCGGTAATAATATACTTGCGGGAAATAACGTTTTCCAATCTATAAACCATAATAAAATGACAAATGAAGTCTCATTCGCTGATAAATCCTAAACCAAGCTTGTAAGTCTTTGTTAAATAAATAGACTTCATTAGTTAAAAATTGAATGAATTTAGATGAGTTTTATGTCAGTATAGCGAATGTTTAGTTTCTTATATTTGCTGCAACATATTTTTTTTATGTTGTAGGTGCAAGCTTAGATTAGGATGTATGTAAGCGAGACCAAATTTAAATATTTTAATAAGGGTTTACGGCTGGAAAACAGGCACACGTAAGTCTTAAGCACCCGAAACATCCATATTGTACTTTTACGTTGAACTGTTAAATAGTTAGCCTAAAATGTATGCATGCCTTTACATCCCCTTAGTAGCCTCATCCCAACATATGAATATATTTGAATAATTCGAATAGGCCTTTCTGTGCGGTTTCTCCGCCTAACGATCTTACAGATTACATTTCCATTTCTTAGATCGCTTGCATTTCTAGTGTGACCGCTTAGAGCGGAGTCCTGCAGGGCGATTCAGAACGTTCAATAAGAATATCAAGCCGAGTGGCTACTCAGCTTGGGATTCGGCTAGATTTTCTATTTTTTATGTCAAAAAAAATAAGGGCCACGTGGTTATTTATATATCTGGACCGACTTAATAATTTTGAAGAGATCGTAAGTGGCAAACTTTTTGGTAGTGTGTTCTCTTGTTTTTTTACGAGAAATTGGTGATTGTACGTACCACTTGCATAAAATTGAAAGTGGGTAGAATTTTATTTATTTGTAAACAGTTAAAGCTTTGCTGGTTTATAGTGTAGGTAAACATTTAAAAAGAGCAATGCCTAGGATTCGAAGACATATGGATCTACAAACCGCAACTAGAGCCATTACTTTAATACAGGAGGGCCATTCGCAGCGTTCTGTAGCTTTGCAGCTGGGTTTTTCACGACCAGCAATCCAGAATGCTTAGAACCGCTTTCAAGAGGCTGGGAAGGTAACCAAAAGAGCAGGGTCCGACAGAGTTTGAGCAACTACGTCACAGGAAGATCGCTACATACGCCTGACTGCACGCAGAGAGCTATTTGGTACCGCCCGCTCTTTACAAAACCGCTTGCGCCAAGCAACCGGTACCCGTGTTAGTGACCAAACGATTAGAAATCGGTTGCATGAAGATCAGCGATTCTCTAGAAGACGTGTAGTGCGAATTCCATTGACAGGAACGCATCGTGTGAACCGATTATCATTTGCAAGGGAGCTCCAGTATTGGGACACGAGTGATTAGAGCACAGTATTGTCCACAGATGAAAGCAAAGTTTTTTTTAGTGACGATCGTCGCATAAGGGTTTGGAGACGAGAAGGTGAGCAATTTTCGGATGCTTGTATCCATGTAAGTGATAGATTCGAGGGTCCCAATGTTATCGTGTGGGGAGGAAACTCTCTATCGGGCCGAACTGTACTCGTAATCCTAAATGAAGGCACAGTAATGGCTCAACGATACATTAAGGAGGTGATCAGACCCCATGTGGTGCCATTTGCACAAAAATTTGGGACAGGATTTAAATTGTTGCACGACAACGCCCGTGCCCATACAGCTCGAGCCACTAGGGATGCTCTGAAAGAAGCCAGAATACAGGTCTTGCCGTGGTCCGCGAACAGTCCAGATCTTAATCCTATTGAGCATATGTGGGATTTGTTAAAAAGAAGTGTCTGAGACACAAATCAACCTGTGCATAATGTGAGACAGCTCGTCAACGTGCTCAAAACAAGCTGGGAACAAATTTTACAAGAGGCTGTCCGACATCTGGTAGAAAGTATGCCGTCCAGGATTCGAAAATGTGTTCAGAAAGGGGGAGGGAACACACGCGATACTGAAAAAATCCATAATCATTTTAAAAAATTCGATTATTTTTTCTTTTAATTTTTTTGAAATGGTATGCATCCTTAGGTAAAATTACATAATATTTTCGAAAACATATTGAATATTCATATTTTTTCAATTCTTAGTTATTGTTTTATGATTTTATTATTAAAAAGTTATCAATCAATTTAATTTTATCATTTCATGACCCCAGAACCCAAAACATTTTTCACAAAACTTAAAATTTACTGTAGTCCTTATTTTATTTTGACTAGTATATAATAAATGAACAAAATATTATAGTTGCATTGGGTAACTCCACGTTATTATAATTTTATAGGTGAAAGTTTTTGTATCGTATCTGAATCCGTAAACGGATGGTTCTGAATCGTGGGGCTGAAGCGATTAAATAGCCCAAAATGCCAATTGGTGCTTTAATACGAGTATACCAGTATGACCTTCGCTGAAGGTCATACAGGTATATGCACCGACCTCGAAACACCCGGATGAAGAGGTGGAGGAAATGTATGAGGACGTAAGTAGAGCCATACATACTTCCAAAACCTATTTTACTGTTGTAATGGGGGACTTCAACGCAAAACTGGGCAAGCGAGGCGAGAATGAGTTGATGAGGGACCCTTTGGATACGGGCAAAGGAACGCCAGGGGACAGAGGCTGGCCGACTTTCTGGAGAAGGAGGGACTCTTTGCGATGAACTCTTTCTTCCAGAAGCCGCCTCAAAGGAAGTGGACCTGGTTGAGTCCCAATGGCTTCACGAGAAACGAGATTGACTTCATCATGACTTCCAAGAGACGGTTATTCAATGATGTCTCCGTGATCAACAGGGTGAAAACCGGTAGCGATCACCGAATGGTTCGAGGCATATTGAATATAAATGTCAAATTGGAAAGAAAGATCCCGCCTGATGAAGTCCACGCTCCGACCTACTCGTGCCCATATCCAAAATCCCGAGAGCTTTCAACTCGAGTTGTCAAACCACTTTGATTGCCTAGAAAATTGCGTTACAGTGGACGAAATTAACAACGGGTTTGTGGAAACTGTTCAAACGGTGGGGTCTAAGTATTTTAGGCCTGACCGTAAAAATAGACCTCAAAAACTGTCGGTCCACACTCTCGACCTTATGGCAAAACGTCGATCTATGGCACTGCAGACCTCCGTTAATGCTGAAAACTACAGGCAGCTCAATAGACAAATATGGAAGTCCCTGCGACACGACATCCGTTGCTTTAACACTAATAGTGTTAAAGAAACGATAGAGCGGAACCAAGGCTCCAAAGTGTTTGCAAGGAACATGTCTATTGGGCAAAGCCTGTTGACGAAGCTTAAGACGGAGGACGGCAGAGTAGCGTCGACGAAAGCAGCTGCTAGAGCTGCTGTTAAAGGGCATCACGCCCGAGGCGTGAAACAGGAGTGTGGTGGTGTTGTTCTACAAAAAAGGAGACAAAACCTTATTAAAGAACTACAGACCCATCTCACTCCTGAGCCATGTCTACAAGCTGTTTTCAAGGGTCATCACGAATCGTCTCGCACGTAGGTTTGATGACTTCCAGCCTCCCGAACAAGCCGGATTCCGAAAAGGCTATAGTACCAAAGACCACATCCATACGCTTAGGCAAATTATACAGAAGTCCGAGGAGTATAATATGCCTCTATGCTTAGCGTTTGTGGACTATGAGAAGGCCTTTGATTCGATCAAATCATGGGCAGTGCTTCAGTTTCTGCAGCGGTGCCACATTGACTATAGGTATATAGAGGTGTTGAAGTGCCTTTACAATAACGCCACCATATCGGTCCGAGTACAGGAGCAGAATACGAGGGCGATTCCACTGCGGAGAGGTGTGAGACAGGGAGATGTTATATCTCCGAAACTGTTCACAGCGGCATTGGAAGACGCCTTCAAACTTCTGGAATGGGAAGGAATCGGCATCAATGTCAATGGCGAATACATCACACACCTCCGACTTGCCGATGATATAGTCGTTGTGGCAAAGACGCTGGACGATCTTGGCACTATGCTCGAAGACCTTGACCGAGTCTCCCAACAAGTGGGTCTTAAAATGAACATGGAGAAGACGAAAATTATGTCAAGTTCCCTTGTTGTACCCACTCCAGTATCCATTGGGAACTCAACTCTCGAAGTTGTCGACGAGTACGTCTACCTGGGACAAGTGATCCAATTGGGTAGGTCCAACTTCGAGAAAGAGGTCAATCGACGAATCCAACTCGGCTGGGCAGCGTTCGGGAAACTACGCAAGAGTGTCTTCTCGTTTCATTTACCTCAGTGTCTAAAGACGAAAGTCTTCAACCAGTGTGTGTTACCAGTGATGACATACGGATCCGAAACATGGTCTCTAACTATGGGCCTTATAAAGAAGCTCAAAGTAACGCAACGAGCGATGAGGGCTATGCTGGGTGTCTCTCTACGTGATCGAATCAGAAATGAGGAGATACGTAGAAGAACTAAGGTAACGGACATAGCCTTGAGAATCAGTAAGCTCAAGTGGCAATGGGCAGGGCACATAGCGCGAAGAACTGATGGCCGTTGGGGCAGGAAAGTTCTAGATTGGAGACCCTTTGACCAAAGACGCAGCGTAGGACGTCCACCAACAAGATGGACAGACGACCTTATAAAGATTGCAGGATCAAACTGGATGCAGACCGCTAGTAATCGGTCGCTGTGGAAAGCCGTGGGGGAGGCCTATGTTCAGCAGTGGACGTCCTTTGGCTGATAATGATGATGATGATGATGATGACGAGTTTACTATCATAATATTTAACTATCATAATATAAAATAAAACCAAAACAAAATTGAGACCCTTAAGACAAAAAAGTGGGCAATAGACAATAAATCGGGAATTTTATAAAAAAAAACATTCAAAGACCGTTTACTTGAGAACGGTGAAGTAAGGGTTATGCGGTATAGTCACATCAGTCAGAAATGATGTAACCTACTACGTTTTAAGGGATTTTGGTTTACAGGTTATGTAACCCTGTTTACTCTTCATGTTATTGTGTAAGTCTCATATAAATTTATTTTGAAGTTTGCACTTAATAACTATAGGCTGAAAAAATAAACTTTAAAAAAAGTAAAAACCGACTTCAAAACCAAAATGCACTTAAAAGTATTAAATAAACTCTTCACCATTAAAAGGAAAGGAATCCGTTTTAGGCAAACAATTTCTTTTTGGAGTCGGTGCTGTGATAGTTGATGCTTGATGGTCAAAGTGATGGCACCGACTCCAAAAAGAAATTGTTTGCCTTAAACGGATTCCTTTCCTTTTAATGGTGAAGAGTTTATTTAATACTTTTAAGTGCATTTTGGTTTTGAAGTCGGTTTTTACTTTTTTTAAAGTTTATTTTATTTCTTCATTTTTAGTGATTACATAAGAGGGGGGGGGGGGGGGCGGAGTTGCACCTTATGGTTCTATTTTTTAAGAAGCTACAAATTACCTATCATAAGTTCCGTCATTACAATTACTGAACTCCTAAGCGTTAAGGAGTTCCACCATCAGCTCAGCCCCACAAGATGTTGACTATCAGACGTAACAACACGTCAACATTAGGATTCTAGTAAAGAAACACTATACGTGCCTTTAAAATTTGAGGGTTTCCCTCAATTACACCAAGAACCCATCATCAGATCCCAAAATGGAAAAAATGGGACCAACTAGAAGGTACACCCTCTAAGTAGGCGAAAAAATTTTTCGATTCGGTCGACAAACGACTGAGATATGAGGTAACATACATACAAAAAAAAAATAATGATAAAAAAAAACATACAGTCGAATTGATAACCTCCTCCTTTTTTGAAGTCGGTTAATGAAATAGGAATTCAACAAAAATAACTCTAAACCTATACTTATATTATTTTAAAATTAATTTTTAAAGTCAAACTTTATCAATGGCATGACAAACGCAAACTCCATTTCAAAAACCATTTTAACTATTTCTATACCACTTTTAAAAGATGTGCTTTTGTTTTCCCTTGAGCTCCTTCAAAATTAAACCTGAATTGCAGACAAAACTTTTAAGTGCAAGATGTTTCAGTGAAATAGTCTGTCATTTACCTGAGAGAGATTGCATAGTTTCAAATATTTCAATATAAGTTTAAGTTATTAAACTTCACAGGTATTATTAGATGTTTTAGGGTAACAAGGGTTATTCGAAGCTTTTTGAAATAAAAAAAAACATATGTCAATCAAATACAGCCAAATTCAATGTGAGAGTAGATTGAGATGATAAAAATAAATTATATTTGAAAGAGCCGCTGTTTCATTGTTATTGTGGGTGAACAAGCTTCTCTGGCAAAAGCGAAACCCCCAATTTTCATTGTGGTTAGCGGATTTTCGTACAATGATATTTTTTTACTTATTATTCAATGACTAAAAATGCATTACTATTCAACGAGCTGACGGTTAGAACGAATATGATTTAGTCATGAACAAAAACAATGTACAACAAAATTATTCTTCCAATTCTGCTGGATACTGTACTATTATTATGATTAAATCACCAAATATTGACGAATATTTGGAGCGCCAGCCTATGTTCCTTAATAACGTCAAAAGACGAAAATAATTAGGGCAAAGAGTATGATGTCTACAGCTTTTAATCTAAGCAAGAATCATACATAATTTTTGTCTCCATCTGTGGGTTAAAACATTAAGGGTACTAGCGTAAGTATTCAGTCACTGAAGATTAAAGTGTCGCCTCCTTATAATATTTTCGAGTCTCAATCGAGCGTCTAATATTTTACTCTTTTGTTTTATCCAGATCAGTCATTTGTCTCAGAGGAAAATACTCACTCAGATTTTAGAAAAGCCGAATTTCTGTAAGAGCGAGAAATGTATTTCGTCACTGTCACGTCTCGGAAAACTGAAAGGGACGAAATTTATGAAGCTGTTACACTGTTTTAGTTTTATGAATAGGGTCTGTCTGCATCTTAGAGGTTGACCTGTTTTTGACCGATGGGCCTACACAATAGGATGAGAAGACTAAAGAAAAAATGCGAGATTATTTCCCACCCCGTCATTCCCTTCACAATAAGTATTCTTTAGAACGAGATCACAATGAATGCTGAAGTGAGGCGCAGTGAGAGTTGATAATGTAAGTTGCCCTTTAAGAAGGCTTATTAAAATTGAATCACCCCGCGAATGAGATCATCACGTAACTTGAAAAACATTTTGTCGCGCCTATTTAAACCGAGATAATGAAATTTTAAAAATAAAATGCTATTTTTCTTATTTGCTGTTATACGGCAAACCTTATAGCAACTCGTAAAATTTGAGCACGTTTGTGTTTTTCTCATAAAAAATTCAGTGTTAAAATATATTTCTTGTGAGAATACCCAAGTCACAAGAACGTTAAATTAGGTACTTACGTACCCGTTAACCAAGCAAGGTACTACTCTCTAAGTAGGTACTGCAAAAAAACTACGGTGTTTTCAAAGACGCTAAAGCTTTTTTTACAAAACAACTTTCCCTCATAATAGATAGAACATGTGTATTTGGAGGAGGTAGGTATAAGCATACAATAAGCTAAGGCACGAATATGTGCGCTTTGTTCTCCAATATGTAAGTACTGCTGTACGCTCCACTTTCGCGATAGCAATACATTTTTTTATTTCAGTCACGAAGTTCGATACAATTTTTTATTGAACTGCGAAAAAACATTGGGCCGAAGTCATGGTTCGATTGAGTCAAGAGTCAATAGACATCCGAGAGGTTCCATTAGAAGTTTTTTTTTAACAAAGTGCTTTTTTGTTTTCTCAAAGATATCAAATAACGCTGCCGATTATGTAAGACTTTTTTATCCAACTTGTGAGACGAAGTTTCATTCAAATGACTCACAGTGAAGTTTGTGTTCCAAAAAAAACCTTTTATACATAGCAGTGACTTTAATCAAAAATTTTTTTAGAATCCTAAGAAGTACTTTTATTATCAAGTTATACAATTTGTATCACTGAATTTTAATTCCACGAAGTAAAGGCAAATTGAAATATATTTTTAAAGATCTGGAGTAGATGATTAAATACGTTATGAAAGAAAGAAACCTCACTAAAACGACATAATTTTGTTACGTTTTTAATTTGCAAAATGAAGATAGCTACTACTTCTTCCTCAATTGATCATTTTATAAAAATAAATAATCAATAAATTTAATTTGGATGAAATTTACAAAACAATGATTAAGGCTAACAACATCAGTCAATACAATTTTTGTCTTGTGTGTGTGAGTTTGTAAGCTTGATGTATAATAAGCTAAATAAAAAATATGTATGTTGAAAAAAAAATGATTTTGTACATATGAAAACAGTTGACAAATATTTTAAAGTACTTGGTTTAAGCGATCCTTACGGTCTTGACGACAGAAAACTGATTCTTCCAACGTTCTTTTGTCAAGTTTAAGAGTGGATAGTAAGCCAGGAGGACAGATCTGAGCTGTGCGGTGACTGCTTTTTAATTTCCAAACCGAAGTCGAATGATAATGGGATGATATCGTCATCGACAGGTAAACACATCTTTAATCTCGCTAACTGCACGGTATTTACGGACTTGTACGATGATTAGGGGCCCTATTTTTTTAATCACTCGCTTGAATATGGCGTGTGATTTTCGTTCCAAAGCGCAAGATAAATTTCGTTCCAATATTTCGCAAGATTTTCATCAATGAAAATCTTGCGAAATATAAACGTTAGTTTAGAACAAATTGAGTATGTCTCTTATTTTAAATGACTTCAAAGTTAATTCATACTAATTTTCATTGGTCAATCGGACATTAATCAATTAATATCACACGCCATCTTGAAGCAAGTGTTTTAAAAATAGGGGCCCAGATCCATTTGTGGTTCAATTAAAAATTCAGAGCATATTACCCGTTTCATGACGAGCCGGGTCTAATATACCTCGAAACAATTAAAACCTGTTTACCCACCCCGTTGATTCTACGTGAACTATTATTAACGTAATCATTATTATTTTGGGTCAATATACATTTATTACTTAATATAGGCTTTACCATCGTATTTTTTTACGTTTTTTAACGAGTGCCTTTGGGGTTAAATCTTACATCACAATTACAATAAGGGCTTCTTAAAACTCTTTCTCAAAAACTTACGCAAATATCTTTGAGAACATGTCTACAAAAGTAATATCCCGTAACACAAAACACGCTGTTGGCTATATTTCAGGGAAAATAACTCTTGTCTGGTCTAAGCTTCATAAGGCCCGTAAATGCAATACGTATAAATACAGTCTGTCAGTCAGTTTTGACATGGGTTGAGTGGACAGACGGACGGAGAGAGACGGGTCGTAGGCCGCGTAGTTTTATTTTATCCCGTGACAAATGGTTACTCCCCGGTCTGGTAATTGGTCAAATTAAAGGTTATCGTCCATTTAGACCTGCGAAAATGGCCAGACTCAAAAGTAATTTGGGAGGCGATGTAATATTGCGATGGCAGATGGTTAAATCATCGCCTGAAGGCTTTGTTGAAGGTATGTTTGGACTATAAATTGTGCTAATTTCAGCAGTTTTTGTAATCGTATATTTTTTTGAAATGCAACTAACATAAATAAAACTTAACGTCTTCCTGGAGCTCTATTTTGTAATTACTCGCGCCAAAATAGCGAGTGATATTCATTTATTTACGGAAAAACCGTTTAATTCCAAAATATTACTTAATTTTGTTAATATTGACGTATATATTTTGCTCGGTTTTCGTTAAAATTTAGTTTTGGTTTCAATCGAAAATCACACGCCATCCAAGCGAGTGATTCAGAATAGAGCTCCTGGGCCCTGATTTTTGAATCACTCGCTTCGAAATGGCGAGTGATTTTCGTTCGACAATGAGTTTTTTTCTATTAAATTTTAATTCATATTCGAACGAAAATCACTCACCATCTTGAAGCGAGTGATCCAAAAATAGATCTACTGGCGTATCCGACCACGGCGGTCTAACACAATTGAGATTGTCCATCGGCGCGGGATTTTGTTTATAGTACTCAAGTGTGTGCGCAACACACAAGGGTACTCTGTGTTCCTTCATTCTCATAATACTGTGGCTAATTAAGTAACAATAGATATAAAACATAAGGTTAGAATCTTCTAAGTTATACAAAATGATTTATTGATACTTTTTACGTAACAAACAAGATTTCTACTGCGGTGTCAATTTTACAGTGGACATAGCTTGTTCAGAAAACTTCAGAGAAGTGAAGTGAATACTTAATCTGAAGATTAAGTGGACGATGGTCTTTATCACAAAATGTTTTCTTTTGTTCGCCACAAGGGCATTATGATACGTGTCCAGTTAAACATTTTGACACGTAATAAATAAACCCCGAAAACACAAATGGAGTCCAAAAAATAATGATGATTTTTTTATACAGTTTCAATAGTGTCCAAAAAAATTTAAAATCTAGTTTTCTTCCTTAAGAAAATTTTTATCAGATTAAAAACAGACACGGTAAATCTTTAGTTATTTACGCGTGATTTTTGTATAATCTCTTCTTTGTTCAAAGGCAATACATTTCACAATGTCCTAATAAGTTTTGGTAAGCGATACCTGTCCAATTTAATACAAAATAATTGTTCCAAATTGGAATTGTTTATTAGTTAGTGACTCTTTAGGGTTCCGTAACCGAGTGGCAAGAAAACGGAATCCTTATAGTTTCAAGTCTGTCTGTCTGTCTGTCCGTCCGTATGCCACAGCCATTTTATACTGTAACTATAGGCATCACACTGTTGAAATTTAGTAGGAAGATGTATCCTGTTGACCGCTTTATGATTCTTACACAAAAAAATAAAAAATAATGATATTAAAGGGGGGCTTCCATACATGAAACTAAAACCGTTTTTTTAATCAAACCTATGCGTGTGGGGTGTCTATGGATAGGTTTTTTAATATGACATAGAGGTTTCTAAAACCATTTTCTTTTCAAGTGTAACGTTTCATAATTTGACGCTTCCAAAGTGGTAAAGTGGGCATCCCCCCCCCCCATCTTACTTCTAAACTAAGTGAGTGTAAATTTTGAAAAAAATAAAATTTTCTTCAACGAAAATTAGTTTTGACGAGATCGAACGAGAAGTTTTTGAGATATAGCATTTTCAACAACCGCATAAATAACAGTGTTCTTCATACAAACACTATGAAAAACAAATTTATATTTGCTGTCAACAATATATTGTGGTATTTTACTAAGTGGAAGTAAGTGGATTCCCTATTTTAGTTAAAGTTGGCAGAAAACTCTAAGTGCGCGAGTCCGACTTGCACTTGGCCGTTTTATTATTTTTATCGAGGTATAAATATGTAAACTCTTATGGCTTTAGTCTCATTTTCTTCATGTTGCACATTCTTACACCCGATAACTTTTATTCCAGTGCCATATATTATCTCCGGCAAAAATACGCCTTCAATATGGTTTGATTCAGTTGCACAGTCTAATAGATTTACGTGTCAAAATGCATCTGTGCCGCGTCGACGTCAACTGAGCGAGAAATCGTGTTAATTCGCGTCGGAAACGTTGGATTGCGAGTGAAAATCTATTCTTAACTTTGTTATTTGACTTTAAATAAAGTATTGGATCTAACTAAATGACAAAGGTAAATAAAAATAAATATTGGACACTTAGCGCATACAAAGATCTTATCCCAAACCAAGAGAAAAATAATAATATAATGTCTTCAAACCTACTTTATATACGTAATTAAAACCGTGCTTTTAAATTAGGTATGTGTTAAAAAATACAATAGAGCGAGCATGTAACTCAAGGTTATAATATAACAACTCGTATTTTGATGGGTTTGACCCACCAGTTACTTATCCAGATCTTTGCGAGTGGTCTCTAAGTGATCGGAGTGACATATTTTAAAATCACCTTGTGAATAATATGCTTACTTAAAACAAATAAAGCTTATTCAATGAAACATAACCCTCATATGTGAAGTCACCTCACATTTACCCTGTGTATAAAAAATGAAACCGGAAGAAAACTCAGATTTCGACGTAAACCTGAAACCATCGGCAAAAATACTTTTTATTTGACGAATAGATACGAGTCAGCCCTTATGCCTTCCCCTCCTATCGTTATTGGGATCAAGACCATCAATTTTTTCTCCGTTTTCCCGTGTGATACTGATAGAGAGTATGGTCTAATGCGACATTATGATAAATTCAGCTCTTACGAAGCTGACAAAAAATATGTTCCTCTATTTTGCGATACCGATCGTTTTTTCGTCGATCGCATTGGATAGTTTGGTTTACGAGCTGTTACTGTATCAACTGCCTAGGGGAGTAAACTCATGCACAACTAGGAAAAACATGTTTTCAAAACATCTGGATTACTACTAGAGAATAGAAGTAACTAACATTTATAAATGAAAAGTGTACAATATACATATATAAGTTCTAATAATGTCTTACTAAGGTAACTGCACCAATTATTTTTTCTCGCCTTTTAAACTTTCCCTAGACCTCCACAAATATTTCAAGACTAAGATAAGATAAATCCGTTCAGCCGTTCTCGAGTTTTAGTGAGACTCACGAACAGCAATTCATTTTTATATATATAGATTGTTTGGTCTCGAAAATCAATTAGACAAATATCATTCAAAGTAACCTAAATGTATATTAGATAATTGAGCTTACATTTCGAGACTAACCATTATGAATTTTGTAAGGTTAAAATAAACCTACTCAGAGACCTAAGTAGTAACTCTATCGAGATTAAAAACACAACATTAACAGCGCTTTTACACTTAGGCGACTATAGCAGGGCGACGGTCGCGCGACAGCCGCGCTGCTAATATTTTCATGCATACTTGTAAATGATAGCAAGAAGCCCTTCACATTAGAGAGTCGGCGCTGCTGTCGCTCTTATTTGAAGGCGCACTAAGAGCCAACATTGTTTGCATCTTGCATTTTTTGGCTTAAGTGTTTGTGGCGTATGTGCAAGCGATTTTCATTCGAAAGTGGTTATGAGACAGAGTCCTTTATCGTACTTTTTCTTATTTCAGTTCTGTGTATAAACTAACCAATTCAACGCTTGTCAAGGCTGCCCAACTATTACCAATAATCAAGGTTCAAACTTCGCCCACATTACAGTAAAAGGTCAGCGTCCCGTAGGACTACACAAAGCTCAGCGCGATAAGTAGCTATGTTTAAAATACGTTTTAAGATTCAAAACATGCAGTCAATTTGTAAAGAGTAGTTAAGAGAGAAACCGACCCGATCCATCCACGACCGCAAATATAAATGGAGCTAATTAACCTCACGATCGATCCCCACGAATTCCATCTTGACCCCCGCTTTGTTGATCGGACGGAATTTATCCGGAACACTTTAGAACACAGAGATGTTTTACATTCCTCTGTTACCTATTCATTTGTACAAAGTGTTTTAAGATAAAACAATGTAAACAATTTATACAATGGACCAAAAGTGAGCTAAAATAATTATTTGAATTTGACTATTTCCATTATATAAGAGTAGGTAAGGTAGATGAAAGACGGATTTTAACACGAAGAAAATGAAATGCTTTACGCCATATTGTATAGTTTTTTTTTGTTAAGATGGAAATGTAAAGTCTCAAAATTGAATGTCACTTTTAATACTGGGCTTGCCATAGTCAACAGTCAACTTACGAAATTAAAAATTAGGTTATGCCTAAGTAGTAGTTAGTTGGAGCACCGTCTAAATTATAGCTAGAGGTTCTAAAATTATAACGATGTGTACATTTATTGACCTATAACTTTATGAATTTGTTAGCAGGGACTGAGGGTTAAGAATTTCTCATGTGAAAGGCTAAAGTGTCGAGCCGCAACGTATACTGCTAAACCTACGCCTGAATTTTATATGAAAATTGACGAAGCCGAAGACATGGCATAGATTTTTAAATCGCGCCAGATTTATAGCTCGAATATTTTGTACTTCCCCGCTTTTATAATGGTTCGTAGTTGTTTATTGGAACACCGTGAAGTAAGCGGCTGATAAATGGTTTACATTTACTATCGATAAATTCCTTGCTAATACGAACTCGTATGTACGTAGTGCAAGTGGGTCATGTGAAAATGCACGGAGATATTAGGAAAAATTTAGACTGAGACGATGTAGAACGTTTTTTTATAAGATTTACTCCTTACCAGATACTTTTATGAATAAAGTGCACACGAAATTGGTAGTATGATAAAACTTCTGTATGGAGAACTGAAAATTCACAGAGTGCAAAATGCTTTCTTAATTATTTCGGTCACTGTATCATCATTGTTTGTCCTCTGCATCGCCTACAAATGATGTCAAAATTTAAAATTTTGATGCCCTCATTACATTCCCTACTAAGCTTGTTAAATGCCTGAAGTTATTTTGGGGGTCGTCATAAAAAATTACGACCCAGTTTATAGAAGTAACAGCATTTACTGGAGTAAAGGTCTTGTCACATTTATATTAAAATGAACTTTATTGTGAGTCTGGAATACAAATTTGAGAACTCGACACCCGGTTTACTTCGTACTTGTATTTGCGAATTTTGTATCTCTACGGGCGGCGCCGTCGACCGTACCACGGTCACACGGTGCCTTGGATGAATTAACCACTGGATATGAAACGCAAGAGTGAAGGTATGAAAACATTATTAACTAATTTCTGCGGGGCGGGGGGAGCTTGTCGTGTCAATCATTGACATTTAGTGCATGAAAGTGTCGATATTTTTATCGGTTTATGTTGAACGAATGAATGAACGAATCTTTTGTAAAATTATATTTAATTTTATAACAAAAACAATAAATTACATTATGGGCATGTAATGCACAAACCATCAAATGAACAGTTGAAACATAGAACGTCGTTTTATATGAACGGTCTAGCCAGTATGTCGGGCGTAACTCCAACATTAAGAATTAGGGGGTGATGAGGATGGGATGACGGGTGTCCTGTAAGGTAGAGAGCGCTGGGGGAGGTCGCGAGGTGCGATATAAATAAAACGTCCTGTTTGAGTGAAAGATGGATGTACACTGATTTATTATACTAACGATTCGGACAGCGTTACACATAATTTGGGTCAATCGTGAAAAACGCTTACTCGCTAGATAAATAATAACTATATGAAGTCGAAATATGACTGTATGTGCGGTAGCTCGTACATCTTTCCCACCAGAAAAACATAAACAAGAGAAAAAGTTAAGAAAAGTATTCTAGGAAGAAAGATGATTATACAATTGGTGCTCAATGTGATGGAAAGTGAAATTTATTCTAAATGACTTGATATTGTTAGGTGATACAAGGTGATTCCATTGTTGGGGGTTAGTTTTTAATCCTAAGATGAGTAATGATTTTACAATGCGGTAAAATGAGAGATGGCGCTTTGGCTCTAAATTTAAAATAACTTATAATAATATCCACCGTGGGTTCGATTGATAACCTATACCATGTTTTGTTCAACACTTTCACTAGGCACATTGAACTTTACTGACCGGGATACCATCGGCGAAGTACCCTTATTTAGATTAAATAAGCTTTGTGACCGCACTACACTTGACACTGCACTATCACTAGCACTCACATCACTGACACTGTGCTGGCGGGCCCGGGGATGGGCGCGCGGCGACGCCGGCGCGACCTCCGACTCCTGCTGCTGCGGCTGCTGCCTGGCCTTTCGCTGGGCCAGTCTCCGACGACTGCTTCTCCTAATCCTTGTGCATGCAAGGATACTTCCGGCGACCAAAATAATAGCCAATACGATGTAAGAAATCGTATAATGATGGACATCGTGAACGGTTAGTTGGTCAGACTGTGATTCCTTTTCTAAAGTCTTTATTTGCTCTTTGATCTGATCGAACTGCTGCTCGTTATCTTCTGTAGATAAGTTGTCAAAGTGGAACGAGGTATTCAACAGTTTATTCAGGACTGAGACTTGAGGCATTTCAATTTGTTTGTTTATTTCGATGTGGTTGAGATAGTTCGAATGGGCATGTATGAACAACCTTGACCGATATCTATTATGCCAGTATCGTATAGTGTCTTCATGGTCATTCCTGTTGACGGACAGAAAATACGGACATTGCACTCGATGCAACACGAGAACAGCCACGAATTTTGCTGATGTAGTTTTGCCCATTGCTCGTGACAAGTGGATAGCGACGATATGCAGGGTGATCCGATTTCCATGTTGTTATTTGTTGAATTGATGGTACAAAATGATTGTTTTAAAGATAAATCGTATATAGGCTTGTCAAGTGAACATAATATCTTTCCCAGTGAAATAGAAATGCAGGCTCTGACATCATCTTCCGATAGTAATATTATTGTATCTTTTCTGACATTGTAGGCAATATAAGGAAATTTGGGAATGATTTGATAATTTAGTGAATTTGAAGCTTTTCTAGGAATGCTGATGATCTTGTCGAGTTCATATACATCATGGCTTACAAGCGGTATTTTTATCTCCATGATCAAATAGTCATTGACGATTTTTCCAGATATTTTTAATAGTTTATAAATATCTTTAACATCATTCTTCGCTACAGGTAGAGTCAAACCATTTGTTAAATGAAGGTGAATTTGATCATCCAATTGTTGCGGTGATAGCAGGTGCATATTAATGTGACCTTGACTTATATCCGTGACCGTGTCAAGTAGCACTTGTTGTATGCGTCTCAGGTTGGATATGACGATGCTAGCTGCTAGAACTGATGACGTAACATATAGATTATTGTTGACATCTAAAGTAGATTTTTTGATTTCTGAAGACATGCCGTTTAGTCGTTGTTTTATGAATGTGAATTGCCTGTTCATATTTAGTTCGTGCCGCTTTAAGACATTGTATTCTGCTTCAATGACAACTGTTTGATTTCGTATTAGACTTCTTAGATGATTCTCATTGCTGGCAATCTTTAAAATATCTTTCTCATATTGTTTGGCGAATCGATCGTCTAGAACTCCAAACAGCGAGTTTGCTAAATATCCTACTCCATTGATTAGTCCTCTTTTTTGTCTGCTCAGTGCGTGCTGCTTTAATAGTTGGTTGTAGTGCTTGATTTCCTCCATTTCGTGATCTAATTGATAAATTAAGTAGTTATAGTGTGAATTGAGTCCAGTAAGTTCCTTTAGGTGCAAAATATACTGATGCATATTTGATAATCCTTCCCAGTACGTTGACATATTATAATATACTATAAGCTTCCATTCATCTAGTATAGGTTGTAAGTCCGTGATCCGATCAAAATAAAGGCTTTGGTTGCCGTTTTGTAGAGGGGTGAGGTGATACGCAGATGATAATGGCGTCATCACTTCTTGTTGAGTGCTGAGAGCAAATAATGATAATAACATAAAAATTATGTTAGAAACTGAAAATTTGTTTGGTTTCCTCCGAGTGCGGCGCGTGTTTGATGCTGTTTGACTTGGTATGCCGTGTTTTGTATTAGATAAAATATTATTGTCAGTGTTTCGGTCATTTAACTCAATTTTCTCTTGATTCTGATCCTTTTGGTCCAGCTGTTGCTCGTTAACAGGAAGTAAATATAGTTTTGTGATCGGTCGTTTAATTGTTCCACACTTCGTCTTCAATGTAACCACACGAACGAGTCCATCGGTCCCTGGATGCACGTCCGTTACTCTTCCTAACCCCCACCTGGTTGGTGGTAGGTTCTCGTCCTTGACGACGACGACGTCATTGATTTTCAGGTTTTCTCTGACTGCTAGCCATTTACTACGTTTTTGTAACGACTGCAGATACTCGTGTGACCATTGCTTCCAGAAGCCTCTTACCATTGCTTGGACAAGTTGCCATCGGGCTGGAAGCGTCATACCTTCCGAGTCTGAATTAGGATGCGAATTAGATAAAATAGGTCCTCCTATTAGAAAATGACCTGGGGTTAGGCATTCGATGTCCTCAAGATTTTCACTGAGTGAGCACAATGGTCTCGAGTTTAAACAAGCTTCGATTTGAGTCAGCAATGTTGTAAACTCTTCATATGTTAATTTCTGTGTACCTAATACACGCCTTAGGTGGTACTTCATGCTGCGAACTGCTGATTCCCAGAGGCCTCCTGCGCTGGCCCAGGTAGCTGCATTGAAGTGCCAATTAATACCGAGATCACTAATGCTGTTAAGAAAATCCTTGTTGATAAGTTGCGCTGTCTGTTCCTGTTCTTTTTTCAGAAGTTTAGATGCTCCAACAAAATTCGTGCCGTTGTCACTGTACATTTCTTTAGGTGTTCCTCGTCTGGCGCACATTCTTCTAAAAGCTGCTAAGAATGTGGGAGTGCTAAGGTCTGAAACTAGTTCTAAATGAACAGCCTTAGTACTCAGGCATACGAAAACGGCGATATATCCTTTAGATGTTTTTATGCCTCGTCCTTTGTTCGCTTTTACCTCTACGTGGCCAGTAAAATCGACTCCACAATGCGTAAATGGTCGTGATGGCGTTACCCTAGGCTTGGGTAGGTCAGCCATCATTTGTTCCATGTTTTGTTGGTTGTAACGACGGCAAGTGACACAGCGTCTGAGTTCCTTTTTAATAGTATTCATCCCACTTAATATCCAAAATTTATTTCTCAAATGTGATAATGTTAGTTTTGGTCCACCGTGTAAAGTCGTTTTATGAGCCTGTTGTATGAGTAGCTCCGTGACGCGGCTGTGCTTTGACAAAACGTAAGGATGTTTAGTCGTATCCGTCATCTTTGAATGTTTTAGGCGTCCTCCCACTCTGATTAATCCATTTTCGTCCAAAAAAGGGCATAAGTTTGCTAATTTACTGTTTAACTTGACATGTCCCATTCTACGTAAATCATTTATTTCCTCCGAAAAATCAATGGATTGATCGTATTTAATAATGTAATCATATGCTCTATTTATTTCCTCCGATGTCAATGACTTGCATTCACTCTCGCTTGCAATTTGCTGTGTTTGTGTTTTTCGACACCGCGCATAAAAACGTGTTACCCAGGCGAGTATTTTTGCCACTCGAGTCATTGAGCTGTGTCTACACAACAGTTGGTTAATTATGTATTCATTTTCTAACTGTGCAGTAGCAATAATTTTTGTTTTCTTGACCTCAATTTCTGGTTGTGGATAGGTTATATGAATAATGTCCTTGGGAAAGGTTAGAAGCCACTGTGGGCCTTTCCACCAAGTAGTTTGGTCTGATGCTAATTGTTTACTGGTTAATCCTCTTGTAGCACAGTCAGCTGCGTTCTCCTCTGACTTGACGTGGTGCGACTGAGATGCTGGAATAATATCTGTTATTTGTTGAACACGGTTTGCTACGAATTGGTTCCATCTATTTATGTCTCCTTGGAGCCAACCCAACACCACCATGGAGTCGGTCCAGGCATAAATATTCGAATTTTCCATTGGTATTGCTTGTTGTATTTTTACGAGTAGTTGAGATAATAAAAGTGGACCGCATAACTCTAAGCGAGGTAGTGACACACTTTTCTTTAATGGTGCGAGCTTTGTTTTGGCTGCGACAATGTTCGATGTGCGCACGCCTTTATTGTCAGCTGTGACTATGTAAACAACACAGGCGTAAGCCTTTTCCGATGCGTCACAGAAACAATGAATTTCGAAATTTCCGAGTACGTTTCCTAGATATCGAGGTATTTTAAATTGATAAATGTTTTTCAAATCCGTTTGTAGTGATATCCATTCCTTTTGAATTTCCGATGTTAAGATGTCATCCCATGATGTTCCTGTTTCCCATGCTTTTTGAAATAAGAGTTTGGCCCGAATACTTATTGGCGAAAGCCATCCTAACGGGTCAAACAACTTTGATATCTCCGATAGTAATTGTCTTTTAGTGATTTTTTCCGTTTTAGGATTGTTGACAAGACTGTAAAAGGTGAAGGTATCCGGTTGCGAGTTCCATTGTAGTCCTAATGTTTTCCTTGTTTCAGTGCATTTGAAATCAAATGGAGCGTTTAATTGATCAGCTGTTAGGTCTTCTACCAACTCGGGGGCATTGCTAGACCATTTTCTAAGATTCATCCCAGCGCTGTTCATCATTCCTATCAACTGATGACGTAATTCCTTGGCTTGCTCCAGATTAAAATGTCCACTCAGCAAGTCGTCCATGTAGAATGAGTTTTCCACTGCTGGGGCTGCTAAAGGGTACCTGGCGGCTTCATCTCGTGCGAGTTGTTGAAGTGTTCTCATTGCCAGATACGGTGCTGCTTTTGTACCGTATGTAACAGTAGTAAGGTCATATTCCTGTAAAGAGGTTAGTTGTGAATCTCTCCAGATGATTCTATGTAAATGTTGGTCCTCTTCCCGGACTAAGATTTGGCGGTACATTTTTTCTATATCCGCGGTTAACACATATGTGTACTGTGTCCATTTAAGAATTAGTCCCATTAAATCCTTTTGCAAATTAGGTCCGCATTCCATGACATCATTTAAACTGAATCCCGAAGATGTTTTTGCGGATGCGTTGAAGACGACACGTAATTTAGTGGTTGTAGAATCCAAACGTAAGACTCCATGGTGCGGTAAATAGTAAGGTAAAAGGTTCGTTTTGGTTGCCGGGCGCATATGACCTAGATTCTTATATTCATCCATGAATGCTTTATAATCAGCTGCTAGGGGCGCATTCCGAGATAATTTATTTTCTAGTTGTCGAAATTGACCTATGGCTTTGAATTGTGATTGACCTAGTTTTTCAGTGTATCCTGGCTTCATTGGCAACGCAACTTGGTAGCGGCCGTCCTTTAAACGTTTTGTGGTTGCCTTGTAATATTCCTCACAGTATTGTTCTTCAGGTGTTAAAAGAGATGATTTTGACTCGACATCTTCGATTTCCCAATACTTAGCTATATCCTCTAGGTGATTAATGACGACGTGGCAGTTAAATGTTTTAATTTGGACGTTCCCAGACAGGATCCAGCCGAGTCTAGTTTGTTGTGCTATCGGAGCTCGGGCTGGCCCTTTGATGAGACCGCTCATTATGATATCTGAGTAAACACTCGCGTCAAGCAGTAGGTCAGTAGATTTTGAGATATTATACTCCGGATCTGCGAGATTAATATTTTGAAGATGTGGCCATGACTGTTTTCTGAATGTTGAATTGGGTAAGTTGCTGATAAGATTTGTGACAATTAAAGCTTTTGTCGCAAAAGTAAAATCATCGTAGATAGATTTACATTGTATAGTCACGGCACCTCTACTCTGCTTGGTTCCATTTCCCACTCCTAGTACTGAAGCATGGTAGCTTTGGCGTTTTAATCCTAGCATTTGTGCTGCTCTTTCCGTAATCAATGAAATCTGTGAACCCTGATCTAATAAGGCTCGTAGCGTTACATAAGTTCCATCCGTTGATTTTATTTTAATTAGCAAGGTAGTTAGCAGTATTTCCTCATCTTCACTAGCTACGTGGTTGACGGTGTGCTGTTTGTTTGTTGTTGAAATGGTCTTTGACGTGGAAGCGGGGATAGCCTGCGAGGTATTTGCGGCCGATGACCTCCGCGGTTCGAACGATTCATGAAGCGTCGAATGATGCGTGTTATTGCACTCTCGACAGCGTTTTGTTGAGTTGCATTTATTGTCGCTATGTACGAGTAAGCAGTTTTGACAAACGTGCAATTTCGTCACCGTCCTCAATTTTTGTTCCGCGTTCATAGCGATGAAGTTTTTACATTAGTACAGCACGTGATCTTGATTGCAAAATGGACAACGTTTATTTCCGGGCGCAGACACAGAAAATGCTGGATAGGTTTTTTGGAAACTTGGTTTAGAATAGTTAGGTCGATGAAATGATCTTTCGGCTATGTGACGATTGTCGCTAGGGATCCTGTTGCTGATATGAGTACTCCTTTCTCGTTTTTGATGTATAGTCTCGAGAGCTGTGAACTTGCCTTCCAGAAAAGCCATTAACTCGTCGAGTGTTGGCAGTTCGCGCGGTTCCTTACGCGCTTCCTTGTAGGCGCTATAAGTTTCGACGTCTAACTTTTTTGAAATAAGATGCACTAGCAGCGGGTCCCATGACTGTGTATCAATTCCTAAGTTATGGATGGCGTGAATACATTCCGTTGAGGTATCATATAATCTCCTTAGTTCAAATGCTGTTGGTTTCTGAATAGTAGGTTGATTAAGGAAAATATCAATTTGTTTAGAAAATAGTACCTGTGGGTTGTTGTAGCGATGAATGAGCAGTTCCCAGGCAATGTCATAGTTTTCCGCAGTTATATGAAGATGTTGGATTAGTCTCTCGGCCTCACCCTTTACTTTTCCCTTTAGGTGTTGCATTTTTTGAGTTTTTGTTAGAAAATTGCTGTTGTGGATAGCTTCACAAAATAAATCATAAAATGTAGGCCATTGAGTATATTTTCCTGTGAAAATGGGTATTTCTAATTGAGGTGTGCTTTGTTGTAAGTGAGCTGTAGATGAAAGTTTCCTATTTAGGTCACGTTTTATGTTTTTATACGCTGCTTCAACCTTTGAAAGCTTTTCTTCATATATTTTATCTTCTCCTTGCAGAAAGTTGTCGATTTGAAGATGTAAATTATCGATAGTGTTCCATTTAGTTTGTACGTTTCGAAACTCGTCCTCCAATTCCCATTTTTCCGTAATTTTGCTTAGATTGATTCCTGCCAAAAGTCTATTAAAAGCTCTGAAGTTAGTTTCCTGCTGAGTCATTAATTCGTCAATTTTTTCCGTCCACTGTGTAGCTGTACTTTGTCGTTCCTTCGTAAATTTCGGTTTTTCCTGCTCTTGTAGTTTATTCCACTGTTCTACAAGTTGGTTACGTGTACTGTTATAGATATCGGCGGCCTTAGAATATATATCTTCCTTGAAATACTCTTCTTCCAATTCATGTGGATAGTCCTGAAGCAGTTTGTGGTTCCTCTCAAAATCTGCCCAGAGATTGTTGAGAGCCTCTAGTCTGATCCTTACGTATTCTTGCGTTTTCCTAGTCTCAGAGTCCTTGTTGAAGTTTGTTTTAATATTTTGAATTTTCCCCCAGTTCTCTTTTTGACATGCGATTAGGGCGTCCATAATTGTGATAAAGAGTGTACAAATTAAGAGCAAATAAAAGGAATAGTCTTACTTTTATGCTGCTGACGTGTCCGTAGTCTCCTGACTTCCGGTAGATGTGGCGACCCGCTTGGCTCGCGCCGAGGTCCTGACGTGCGATCGAGCCTGCTGCCTGCCGCCTTAGAAATCCTGTGGTCTAAGCCTCCTGGCCTGACCTTGTTGGGAAGGCAGTACCGACCTCCTGGCCGATACCGAGTTGATGAGATAGTACCGACCTCCTGGCCGATACCGTGATGATGAGAGCAAGCCTCCTGACTTGCCTTTGAAGTAGTAGGGCTTCGCTAACCCGGAGAGCACAGGTTCACTGGTGACACGTTTCGCGACGTGGTGTGACGTGTTGAGGTCAACGCGCACTTACAAAACCGGAAACGCGAGATCGCACCAGTTTAGTTTTTTTTTTCGAAGGACCACTTAATGTCGGGCGTAACTCCAACATTAAGAATTAGGGGGTGATGAGGATGGGATGACGGGTGTCCTGTAAGGTAGAGAGCGCTGGGGGAGGTCGCGAGGTGCGATATAAATAAAACGTCCTGTTTGAGTGAAAGATGGATGTACACTGATTTATTATACTAACGATTCGGACAGCGTTACACATAATTTGGGTCAATCGTGAAAAACGCTTACTCGCTAGATAAATAATAACTATATGAAGTCGAAATATGACTGTATGTGCGGTAGCTCGTACACAGTATGACTTAGTTAGTGTGAACTTCTGTGTGACTTGAAACAGCCCGTAAGTGCAGAATATAACCTTGAACCATTAAAATCCTCCAATGGGATAATTAAGCAGTAGATTTTTTGCGTTGGCATTCAATCACGCTTGGCGTAAAATGGATACGACATATTCAGTGATGTTTTGTGGGGGGGATCCATTTTGCATCTCTTCGGACTGCTTCTACCCCCTTTATTTTCCATAATGGATCTACAGGAAATCTGAAATAATATAACAACGGTATATTGTCAAATATAAAGTTTAAAATTTTAAACCCAACTGTTGTATTTTTTAGATAATTGAAATGATAAATGAAAAATTGAAAGAAAAGGTTAAAAATAAACGCATCATTAAAATTGGAACAAATAAAAAACAGAAAAAATACAGCATTTTTAATTGGTAAAACTTTGAATGCCAAACCTATATTACTTAATCAAAACTAAATAAAAATAAAAAGATACACCACCAGGATTCAAAACTGGATGTTAACGTTCAGAACATGCCTGTTTTAGGCCGCGGCCCCATTTCGGCGGCGTCGTACACCGTGCTCTAGTACGGCACCCATATGGTGCAACGCCGTACTATATCGCGGTGCGGTTCTGTACGTTGTTGGGCGAGGCTCGGTGCCGTACCGTGCTACGGCGCAACGCCATACTGTGCTACGGCGTGAGCTCCGTAGCTCTACGCCGCACCGGACTGCGGTGCGGTGCGGTACGGAGCTAAGCGCATGCTGCCCGCTACCATGCATCTACCTAACTAGTTAGATAATTATTACATATGAAAAAAGCAAAAAAGGTCAAAACACCTAATATATTAGTAAAAAAAAAAATATACCACCAGGATCAGAACCCAGTGTTCACATTCCCTGTTTTACTCACTGAGCTATCATATCATTGTCAGGCGTGTGTTGCAGGATTCTATACTACGGATGCTATTTTTTTTGGGTTCTGTAGCTGAAAGGCAAAAACGGAACTATTAGAGTTTTGTCAAGTATGTTTGTCTATCTGCTCTGCTGTATGTCATATTCACACGTTATTTCCATTTGTAAAAAAAACAGTATGTTGGGTTTTGTGATGAGAACTGCACCTGAATTTGACAACGTAGATGCGGCAAAGGTTTTGTATTATGCTTATGTACGCAGTACACTTGAATACGGATCGGTAATATGGGATCCCTTTGAGAGCAAATACGCACTCTTAGTAGATAAAATACAGCGTAAATTTGCGCGATGGCTGTATTTTAAGCGTTATGGGTACTACCCGTACCTGTACTCATCAATGTTTGTCACTGCCATGTTTGATATGTAGTCCCTTAAGTACAGGCGGTTAATGCTCCGTATAAAACACTACCTTCTTATTATTAGAAACGTCATGAGCAGTCCGACTATCTTAGGGTGTGTCGGTATTGAAGTCCCAAGAAATATTCGTCGGGATGCGTCAGGGTTACAAACCGCCCCGCGCCGCCCTCCACGTCTTCTTGCGCGCCCCGAGACGCACACGCAGCGAATCGCGAACGCGCCTACCGCCCACGCACTGTTACTCATCGGGGACCTCCTCGCTCAGCGCACTGACATTGATATATTTGCAGAACAAATGGACATATATTTATACAATTCCGTAAAATTTTAAATGACGTTTAATTTGATTGACTACTGTATTTATATTATTTTTAATTTATATGTTTTTTTTGTACTTTATTTTTTTGACATTTTTTTACTGCAGCTGAATTGATGATTCTATGCTTCTTTATGTTTTGTATGTTGTGTGTTCTATCATTTTGTGTAATGTTCTTTGTATTGCTAACTTTGACCAAATTTGTTGACATTTGAATAAATATTATGTTACAATCCTATTCCATGACAGTTATATTATTATGGTAATTTAAGCTTGTAAGTGTGATGATTTTTGTATGTAGATTCAATCAGTAGCCCTGTTGTAATCTTAACTCATTATAATAACAGTTAACGTTATTTCTATAAAAACGAGTATTGTTACTGTGTCGAATCACGTTATCGCTTTTTAAAAATGGCAACACTGGCTGCCCCTTCCCTTCTTATCTTCTGACTTGCGGAGTGCACTCAAAAGGCGAGCTAGTCTAGTGCTGACCACCGAAGCGAAAGGTTGTGGAAGCAACCTATGTTAAAATGTAGTTATAATTATTAATATGGCTAGAGATAGTTATTTGTATCAAAGATAAGTATGGTGATCGGATAAAGAACTTTATAAACTCAACTGAGTCTGATTTACGACATAAGTGTGTTGGACTAGCTCTGTAAACTTGCAAGTGTTTTGATTTTAATAAATATAGCTACTTTATTCTGAAACTATTAGAAGCCCAGTTGAAACTTAGTAGGTAGGTGTTGAAAGAACAAAAATAAACGATTTTGATTATACCTTTATACCTGTGCGCCTATGGATAGGTGGTTTTCAAATAAGGTTGAGTTTTCTACATTTTATTTTTCCTAGAATCAAATAATAGTAAGATAGATGCTTTCAAAGTGATAAAATAGGCATCCTCCCACCCCACTCTTACATTTAAGCAAGTGAAAATAAAATACCATGAAAGATCTTTCCAAATGATTTAAAAAAAAGGTTTGAACGAGATCGAACCGGTAGTTTCTGAGAAAAAGCACATTTTCAACAACGGCAAATATAAGTTATTCTTCATAAAAATTCTTCACATAAAAAAACTTTTTTTGCTGTCGATAAAATTATTGAGCATTATTGCTATGTGGAAGTAAGTGGACTCCAAATTCAGTTTAAGTTGGCACGGAACTCTCAATGTTCAATTCCGGATCGCACTTGGCTGGCTTTTTTCTGTAGTTGTTGTCTTTTAAGAACAAGCCACCAGGCAGCATGATTTACACAAAGAGAATTGCATTAGGTACTTTGCAAAAAATGAATAAATTACAAGAGGCTTTTAATCAATACGTCACTCTCATTGAAAACCATGGACTCCGTATCAGTCGTATCATGTAGTAGCTTGAAAATCTCGACGCCAAACATCCAATCCACAAGATTCGGCTTAAGCCTTCCTTTGATTACACGTACAACGAATCTAGGACTCTCTAATGTGCCCCTTGAAACAAAATTTTTACAACCAAATTTGGCTTTGCAAGTCACGCTTGCGCCCATGCACGAGCCCAGGCGCACATCACTTAAGGGAGAGACAACATCACCATCATCTTGGTCGCCGCGCAATGGTACGGAACCACATCATAGAGATAGGCCCACGGCCTAAAGTGCTACTTAGGCAAAACCTACAATATTGGATTTGGAAGATAGCGTTTGAAGTTGACTCTAATTGAGCATCGGAAGGACATTATAAGAAACGAAATCCGTCCATATGATCATCATTATCGTTTAGCGGATCCGACTAAGTATTTTTAGTATGTAATACTTATAATGGCTTTGGATCAGCTTTTTAGGATTTAGTTTTCGTTGTAGGCCTCTTGTGTCTACTCAGCCATTTTGGTGAATTTCTGTTGTTTTTATCAAAACAGGTGAATAAGTCAGCAATCACACTGGGGCAAGAAGGATCCTAATTTATGCCTAGATGGAACATACATTTTTAAATGTCAGTTACTAAAGTAAGTAAATATTGTTAGTTTTTAGTTACATAGAAACACGCGAACAGGTACAATGTAAACTTAGATTAAAGGCAATCAGATACATTTGTGTTTTTCCAAACAAAATGTTAAGATAGTATACAATTTTTCATGAAGAATTCTTGTTAAAAGTTATTTTTTTTCTTCGCTTTTTTCTTCGCAACTGTATTTGGAACTTTGCAGACAGTGCCACATTTTAGTTAAAAGGTAATTTTTGTAATTTGAGGAGCTGTAGAAAGCATTGTTGGCGTGTTTCTGTAGCAACTTTATCGTAAGTTCTCGATACCAAAGAATACGCGTAGGGTTAAAAATAATATTGATTCCACTAATTGAAGCCGTAGAACACCTCCATCACAGTCAAGCGTTTTTTTTTCCATATTTCTATTTCTGCAGTACAAAGGCATATTACTTACGTATTTTCCATATTACAACAAATAAATACAATGTTAAAAAAATACTCAAACCAAAAAAATGAAAAAAAAACACAGTATTAGCAAGGCTTCGTTTCAAAGTCGGTCAACCGAAGGTACCGAAACTAAAACAATTACCTGCCTGCAAACAGTTTGCTTCCCTACCGTCCGCCATATAATTTTCCTGAACTATTATTATCGCTTTTACGTAAATAATACAGGCCTGGATTGTTGATTTTAAATCAGAGCTAAATTGTGCCAAATTAGCTTTATATTTATGTTGCTTGTTTACAGGATCTAAACTCTTGCGAATTTAGTACACGATATTTATTTTATAATAACTTGAATATTTGTAGGCTGTAATAAAACTAAAAAAAACGCTTTATACTTGGTATTTCGTGATAATGTCATCCACGCGCCATCCAAGCCACGCGGCACCAGTCTTCCTAATCGTTTGCAAAGTTTCGTTAATATTTAACAATATAAAAGTACGTAGCACGTAAGTAGTTTTTTATTAGTATTTACTTACATTATTTACAACTGAAATAATAGTTAAAGCGCAGAATTAGTCAATTAAAGTTAATAGTATTAAATCATATATTTTTTTCATATCTGTCACATCCCGCGCTTACTTCCATTAAAAAACCGGCCAAGTGCGAGTCGAACTCGCGCACTGAGGGTTCCGTGCCAACTTTAACTGAATTTGGGAATCCACTTACTTCCACTTAGTAAAATCCACAACATTTTGTTGACAGCAAATATAACTTTGCTTTTCATAGTGTTTGTATGAAGTACAAAGTTATGTTTGCGGTTATTGAAAATGTGCTATATCTCAAAAACTTCTCGTTCGATTCTGTCCGAACCAATTTTCGTTGAAAGTATTTGTTAATTTTACCACTTTGGAAGCGTCTAGCTATGAAACGTTAGACTTTAAAAGAAAATGGTTTTAGGAACCTCGGTGTCATTTTAAAAGATCTATCTATAGACACCCCACACGTATAGGTTTGACTAAATTTGTTTTTTTGTTTTAGAGTCATGTAGCCCCTGGAAGCCCCCCTTAAATGTCATGTTTTTTATTTTTTTGTATGGGAATCGTAAAGCGGTTAACAGGATACATACTCCTACCAAATTTTACCAGTGTGATGCTTATAGTTACAGAATAAAATGGCTGTGACAACTATAAGGGTTCCGTTTTTCGCCATTCGGCTACGGAACCCTAAAAAGTGAGTGGCGCGCGCCTTCTTGCTACTACATTGAATATTTATGTTAATGATTTTATTTTAACCTCTTACGTGTAATACAGATGATAACTCTTATCTAACATTTAAGGTTTTTTTATATTACTACAAGTATCGTACGTACTACGTATACTCTGAGTAAGTGGTTGTTATACTCTGTTAACGTTAATTCATTATCTTGCATACTGATATACTCCTTATGTGAGCTTACGTACATAGAGGAAGATTAATTAAGAGGTGCTTTGGTCAAATTATCTTCATATGCAAGTAATTCTAAAACGTTCTCATTATCATTATATTTAACCCAGTAAATTCTTTAATAACTTAGGCTCCTATTAATTTAAGACGTTTATAATATTTTATCAGACTTTCGCCTGAAACCTGGCATTATCTTTGTCTCGTAACAAAGTAATTATGTGAGAAAAAGAATGCCACCGCTTTGCTCTCTACTCCCAGTGGAGCTAAATTTATGAACGAGCGTTGTGACTGTACATTCTTTTTAGCACAGCCGGCAGAACATTCCGAAAAATGTGAGATACAGCAGTCGGGGATCTATTCGTTCTCCTTGAGAATCTCCGTCGACATTACAACGGAGATAGTTAGGTCCTCCAAGGCGTTGAATATTTTGCTCAGTGTAACAACCGATATTTTTGTATTTTCAACTCTCCCCCACTATGTCGAGTTTAGCGCAGATTATTCGCCAGGCGTCTTCCTAGCTCCCGCACCACAGGGAACAGTTTACTTTACCGTGGCAAAATGTGTTGCCGCAGATATTTTTTTAACACAATTTAGCACCTCCAAAAAAAAAGATTTATCCTCAAGATAATTTCAAATTTCAGGCGAGGGCTAGCGGTAAATACATCGAACAAAGGTCGCCTCGGAACAAAGTATTTGTGAAGAAAATTAATGTTTTAAATAAGATTGTAATCTTTGCTTAGCTTTCCGCTACGGATGGTGAAGTTTTGACGTTTTTGCATTTTTATTAGGCAGATAAATTTACATTTAAAGCACCGTAACAAAGATTGGAGGAAATCAATTTTCTTAGAGGTTTTTGATTCGGAAATTCTTTCGATTCATTCTGAACCTTTGAGGTGAATTGTTTAAAGAAAAACTTTTGCTTCTAGTATTGTAAGGCAAAGTTGTAAAATTTGTATAGCAGATCCAGGCAATGATTACACTGCTGATATTTCATTGAGAAATCGCCAGTGATTAAATTAGATTCTGATCAAATAACAAGCAGAAATATGAATTTGATACATCAATTTGATATATTTTTATCTTTAATTTATTTTAAGATTCACTTGATGTGCAGGTATTTACGTGTAACTACAGACAAACATACAAAAAAACAACATTAAAAAAGAGCTGATTTTCTTTCATTCAGGAGGTAATATGAGTAATGTCACGCAAATTATTTCATCAGCAGTCAAATTCAACCAATTTTACATGTAAACAAGCTATGGAATTATTGTAGGCATCTGATATAGGCCTTTTGTTTCCGACACTCCCTCGCATTATATCCTGTACCATAAGAGCTCGTAAAAGGAAATGAGTAATGAATAAGTTTGCTCCCGTACTTTAAGAAAAGTGGATCCGTAAACGCAGGTTCGCATGACAGAACACCTTCTTGAAATTGCTTGACTTTTGCCAAAGATTTAGATCGTGGAATCTATGTTGGAAATATGTATTTACGTAAAAAAATTCTGCCTAATACTCGTACCTTAACACTCATTGTTTTTAAGACCCTTTAGACCCCTTACACACTGTGAATGAACCGATTCAATTTGTCATTGATGCTGTCGTGCGTTAGTATCAACGCAGTTGCCAATATACAGTACATAATTTGTCAATGTCCAGCGTCTGTGCCGCGACTCGTTAGTATCGTGACTGTATCGATGCTAAAAGTAGCACAAGTGTGTAAAGTGTTGCCATTTTGCGGCGCATCGATGCTGCACCGCGACTGCACCGCGACTGAATTGCGACTGCATAGTTGCTAACGCGCGTAAGTGTTGGTGCAGTAGCTAATATACAGTACGCAATTTGTCAATGTCCAGCTTCTGGATCGCAAGTGTGTAAAGCTTGACCATTTGTGACTGCATCACTGCTAAATGTCGCAATGTGCATGGGGTGTTAAGATAATGGCTTGAATTCTATTGCCTTATAGAAACTGCGTTGTTTTTTACGATTTTGCAACTGTGAATGATTACGGAAAAGACAATTTTGAAAGTGAAATAATAATTACATCATGAGCCGTGTAGAAGCGTAATATTAACAATAAAGCTCAGTGCTACGTCATCCAAGCCATAAAATAAGTGAAAATATCAGGAGCTGTATTTCGAATCACTCGCTTGAAAATGGCGTGTGAGTATCGTTCGAAAACAAATAAAAAATCAATGAAAATCACGCAAATATTAGCGTTGGTACTCACAAAATTAATTTATCTTTTTTTAAATCATTTGTGTGTACCACGTGTAATTATACTTATTTTCATTGGAAAATCGAACATTAAACAATGAACATCACTCGCCATCTTGACGCGAGTGATTCAAAAATAAGGGACCTGGTACCTGTAAAGATTGGCACAACAAGATGTTACTTTATTTCGGCACGTTCAATAACTCTTCTGTCTATTTAAGTCCTCGTCAGCGCAAGCCGCACCCGCATGCCGGCGACAGATTGATGTCGACCGATTTCTCAGAGAGATATCTTGGAATGCTACGCCTTAGCCCTACCAAGTCGTAAACCGTACCATTTATGAAGATTTTCGAAGCTCTGGCATATAAAATATGGTCGCCGATACGACTTTGACTTAAAAATCAAAATAATAATTATAGCAGTGGAATAAAGTTTCGGGTAATTTAATCCCTCGTGTCTTTGGTTAGTAACAAGCTTTTGCTGACTTCGACGGACAGATAGCTGAAGTATTAAATGCTTTTAACTATTTACTGCTCTTTTGCCTAAGGATAGATTTTTACCGACTTCAAAAAAACGAGGTAATATGTGTTTGTATGTGATATCGGTGGAATTTTATATTTTTTGAGTTTGTTGATCTTGTAAGGCTTCCAAGCACGTGTGCTAAATTTCGTAAGTGTAAGTATGTTTGTCCATAGATTTTTGAAAACGACAAGTTATAGCAAGATTATTCTATTCTAATTCATACTTCAACTTATTTCAAGTTTCAAATTTAAGTTTTTTTAATAATCAGTCCAGTTGTTTCTGGGATTTGAGTAATAACTAAATAATAACTAAAAATTATCTTATTAAAAATTTTAACCGCCTTTAAGAAACGGACTTAAAGCTTTAATTAAAAGCGCGTTTGTCTTCTATTCTTTTGGAGTCAGTGCATTATTTTAAGCTTACGACCAAAACGCACACACTATGCACCGACTCCAAAAAAATATTATCTTCGAAATAGAAAACAAGTGAGATATATTTATTTAATAAACAAACAGGTAAATTAATCAAGAACATGTACATATGATGTTTTTAGTTTGATGGTGTATTCAATGTTTTATAAATCAGAGTCACCAAATGTATATAAGGCTTGACTATATGAAACTTTCTTTACAAGTATCGATACAAAGCACCACACCAGGAACACCACCAGGAAAATGAAGTTTTCTAAGAATAGCATTTTACTTGTCTACGAGATTCTATGCCATATTATGTTATATGTAAATTCCACGATATCAAACTGCTGCAAACGTTTCAGAGAAGACTCATTTGCTAAGGTGGTTTCTATACGTTTAGATTTTTTTTAAAGCAATTTCCTTGATACTCGAGACAAATATCGGGTTTGCTCGTCACGTCACGTACCGTCGGGCAGTCCTCAAGTGTGCGGTCATGTCTACTCGCCCTATTTATTTATGTCTTATGTGGGTTAGAGATTGTTGCTTTTGCTTTAAAATATTATTTTATAGCCTAATATTGAACGGTTCGGGCACTTTCGTAACTGTCTCTGCAGGTAATAAAAATGTTTAGTTAGGTTACTGGTTACGTTAGTAAAACGGGAAGGCTTTTTTGTACATAGGGAAAACATTACAGAAAACAGGATGCGATCACGCGAACTTACTTTTGAACTGTTTTGTACAATTTTGTGTGAGAAAGGATTTAGAATATCATTCACATTTGAATTCCCATGAGCTTTCCACTCCTGAAATTAAAAGAGATTAAATATTGTAGTTTATATTGAATGATAATCGAAATTAATTTGATAAAATTTATTTGTGGAACGCACCCTTTAATTCCGCTAAGTCACCGTAAGGTTGAAATGCTAAAATTAATAGGTCTACGTTTATTCGTCCATTGGATTGCTTTGGCATGAAGTTATGGGCTCCCCGAAGATATTCTAAATAGTTATGGAACCCTGGATGACCATTAACACAGAGACTATTAATTCCAGTAATACTAATTGCTCAGACATGCTTGTTGGAAATACTGAATTAGTTACTAACTTTCAACCATGTTCTATTTCAATGAACGGCTGGCTATTATCACAGACAAACTAAGTAATACACATGATTTGCTAACTTGCGTTTGTAGAAAGGTCTACGAACTTTTGAAATTTCATAATCACTTGAGATTTACGAGTATTCTTGGTCAAACAAATTTCGTTCTCAAAAAATAAGCATATTCAACTACTTTTAAAAAACGACGCTTATTCAAAACCATAAAATTAATATTCCTATCGGAATAGAAGGACAAGTAAAAGCTGTCAAACGAAACCGATTTAAGATGTCAGTAACTAACATGAGTAAGTTACATTTGTAGATTTAAATGAGATAACTTTTCGATCAGGTGATTTATAACAATGTTCCTAAGTTAAATAAAAAATATTTATGCATTTGCATGCTAAGAAATTCAACTGAGTTACAGACGTCGAATCCCAGTGTGCGGTAAAACCAATACTGGTTTATAAACAGTTACCTACCTTGTACCTAGATTAAGTTTTCCTGTTATGATTTTTCAATAAATAAATATAGTAGTTTACTGCATGATAAACAGTCGGCACAAAATATTGAACATGCAGCTCTAGTGTAAAACTAAATCTTATTTCATTATACAAAATATTCGTGGATATACATTCCCTGTGTTTGCCTTTATTTTTAAGTAAATTAACGTTTGTAGAATAGAATAATTAAACTGCGTACTTTAAATTTGAAGCGCATTGGTAAATATAAGTTGTATATTAAGAGGCTTCGATTTGGACTAATCTACCTGTTAAATGATTATTTGTTGGGGTTATGCCGCTGTAATGCATAACAATCAATCACCGATCAAGTTATTATGTTTCAGACGCATTATTTCTCCAAAATATACCCAATTTCACTTTTAAATATAAAAAATCAAATGCACGTAATTTTCAGCGAGCTTCTGCAGGGCGGTCAACTGATTGACATCTGACAAAAATGGTTCTGCTACCCATCTCTTTTTATCACACAGTTTGCTGCTAGTGACATCTCGCTTTTGTTGTTCTATTCCAAAGGGATAATAATTTTATGTTCAAAACTGCTACAGAAAAAAACAAAACGTCAGTATTTCGCGGCCAAAATCAGAGTCCCAGGACTGTTTGCTAGCAATGTGAAATGAAATGTCTTCGACCGCTTACCTTTTATGTGTAAATATGCGGAAGAGATGGTTCTTTCCATATAAACGGGCAAAAATAATCAAATTACGGACCCGTGCGAACTGCATGGCGCATTTGGGATAAACAAAATGTTACGCAAGAGATGCTTGACCCAATTGTGTTGTTTGGGCCAGTTTGGTAAACTTTTCAGCTAACATTTTCTAGATGAAATTATAGTTTACGTTTAATACATGTCAATTCTGGTCAAGCATAAGCGAGGATCTAGTTATTTAAACTAGTTCTTAGTTTCAAAACTGAGCTTGGATTATATTGGACGATTCAGTTTCATCATAGGATGCATTCTCCGACGTCATTAGAGGTTTAGCTTATTCAGGAAGGATAGCTAGAAATAGCCAAAAATAACTTACTTACTATAAAGCTACCTAGTATATATAACAATGAAGCTGAGTCAGACCTCTCAAGGCTAACAAAACAATGTATTTGCAACCTAAAGGCAAGGCAATCAAACCGGTAATCTTATGGTAGACTTCTGAACAAGTCTGTGTATGCGACTCGCTGTATGCGGCTCTTCGAAGCCGTGTGTGTGTCTATAACTTTGAGAGTGTATGGAAGCAGCCGCATGCAGCCATGACGCATTGCTTAGAAAGGGTTTCATACACTCCCATAACTTCATGGTAGCTGCATGACTCCAAAAGGTCTTATTGCTAGGAAGTCTAGCATGCTCTCTAGTATCTACAGCACAAGACACAGTATTTATAAACTAAAAGCAAGGTTATCAAACCACAGCAGTCCTTCGGGTAAACTGCGCTTCGTACGCCGAGCGCAGTTGAGCTAAGGGACTCTTGACCCGACTCTTTGTGGCGCGAGTGTTGTAACTACACTCAACCCCCATTTTACGGATGGGACTAAATTATGAGGCTTGCGTTTGACTTTTAAATCTTTTTAGTATGATAAAGTATTGGTTAATAACTCTTTGTGAGTTTTAATGTCGTTCTTTTCGTTTCATTATTGTGATCGAGTGCTGCCAAAATTTAGGCGTCCTTCCCCCTCCCACGGGATATGGGCGTGGATCTCATTGTAAATAATGCACATTTTACATTCAAGGCCATGCCTTGAATGTAAAATGTGCATTATATATAATGTACAATACATGTATTGTATCATATTTTCATGCGCTTTACCGAATGAGACAATGCCCATACTTATAGAATCGATATTCTGTAAGATATGCAAGGTTTTGTTTAAATAGCTAAAGATGTAAAAAAAATGCGCATTTTATTAATTTGACAAGTGAGGATTTATTTTTATTGTATTTATTTGTGCTGAATCGAATGAGGTAGTACTGTAGAGGTTTCAAGCTACGCGTAAAACCTCTACGTCTTGTTCGTTCGACTCTTCGTATTTCAAATGTAGAAAAACTTTCTTTACAAGTAAATTTAGACCGACGTTTGTCATATTTATATAATAGATATCTTCCTGCGATTGTCAGTCAAATCTTAAAATAGGTAATAATAATATTTAAAAGTGCATTACCTATTTATAACTAAAATAATCAATATAGAAATCGCAAACCTGAAAGTTAAGTGTATATTTATTTATATAAAACTACAGAATACATAAACTCACATTCATATCTCCGAGATCACAGCGACGCTACGCTTTCTCACAGTACTCAATCACTGAATCTATATTTTGCGCGATGCGCAGAATTTTCATTAAGCATTTTATTTGAGGTTATAGGTACACGATGAATATTCATATTAATGAAAAACATAAATTAATAAACAATAATAATAATAAATATTGGACATCTATCACATACATTCAAAATATATAAACAAAGCCATACATAATATATTGGTATGGGTGTTCATTAAACTAAATTATGTCATTTGATAAGAGTAGGGCTGAGTTTTGTTATCTTATTTCCAAACCTTGACGACCCGTCTGGTGTAGTGGTCGAGAAATCGCCTACTACGCAGCGGGTGCGGGTTCGATCCCCGCACAATACAAACATTTGTGTGCATGAACATGTCTGTTTGTATTGGTCTGGGTGTTTTCTATGTATATCATGTATGTATTTACAAAAAAAAAGTATTTAAGTATTATAACAGTTGTCTGGCACTCATAACACAAGCTTTGAGTAGCTTACTTTGGGGCTAGATGGCGATGTGTGGGAATGTCCAAAGGATATTTAAACCTTGCTTTACCTATTAATTATTGTGCATGCCGAACTAGTACATAAGCGCTTTAAGAAGCTACACAGTGGCCGTTAAGAGGTTAAAAGGTCTTTATTTAAATCAGGATAGCACACATCAGCATAATCAATAAGGGGGAGAACTAAAGACTGTACTAAAGATGTTTTTGTTTTGACAGGGAGGAAATTTTCAAACCTGAAGAGCGAACGCAGCGTGCCCATAACCTTTCGACTCACCTCAGAAACGTGGACGTTCCAGCTTAGAGTTTGATCGATGTACAGACCGAGGTTTTTGACACAAGTACAGTATTGGATATTAACCCCGTTAACCTTTAACTACCGACGTGGGGCCTGTGAGGCCGCGACGGGTTACGAATTTTCTAAATCAACCCCTTCCCCGCGCAGGGGAGTTCTCCGCTCCTTTGTAGCTGCGAGTTTAGTTGCGCCGACGCCGTTGAATGTAGTAGTAGTGCCGGAAAGCGTGATATTGGTAAGTTATGACCATTTGAATTTCCGACTCGGCCTCTCAGGCCCAACGTCGGTAGTTACGTGACTTTTTTTGTTTGGGCTACGGTTTACTTTAAGTATTATTTTACAGAAATCTAATCACTAATTTGAAGTATGGATGAGAATATAAAAGGGAAGTTCACTCAGAATGTTTTTCTTCTGAAACAAGACAAGAGGGTTCAACATTGTATGGTTTTACAAAGGACATTACGCTAATTTCTCACGTACCTAAGAAAAACAAAACTGTCTTATTAGCTTCCTCAATGCATCATACTGAGGGTAAGAATATTGAGTCAGGGAAGTCAGAAATAATACAATTTTATAATACTACAAAAGGCGGCGTTGACGAAATTGATAAGAAGTGCGTAATTTACAGTAGCAGCCGCCGCTCGAGACATTGGTCCATGACACTTTTTTTATAGAATATTGGACATAAGTTCAGTCAATGCTCATATTTTATATGATGTGCATGCAAATCAAAGATTGACGGCATGGCGTGTTTAAAAAACAACAAGCCCGACAATTAGTAATAGATGATATAAAGAGAAGAGTGTTCAACTTACGTTTGCCTCGAGACTTACGTATGAGTTTGGCCAGAATACTCGGTCCTGATATGCCAGATGCAGTTTAAGTCCAAGCCAAGCAAAAAACAAGAAAAATGTGCATGTTGTCCACATAAACTAAATATAAAATCTACATATCAGTATTATTCTTGCAGAAAACATGTTTGCTTACAGTACCTACGCTAAACAACTGTGTCCTGATTGCGAGTGATTTTGTTGTTGGTCATTTTTTTTATTTGATATATTTAGAATACTGTTCGATTGTTTTCTAATAGATATAACAATAATGTATAAGAAAAAGTATTTTTTGTAGTTTCTAAGAAGTTACATTTGTTTTAAGACTTGTTTTTCGTGTAGTAGTCGTTTTTTAGCTAAAAAATAGAGCCAAAGATATATAGGCAAAGAATGTCAAAGTTTGATAAAGTGGATTGATTTTTTTATCCCTTATTTTAAAAAGAGATCCTAAATTTACAATATTAAGTGTTTTTTTACATAATATTAGAATTTTTTTTGACAAAACTCGATATCGACTTCGCGGCCTCTCGCCTTATAGAGTCAATGAATAAAGAAAAAGTAAAGGTGATAAAATGCCTCCCTGGGGAACTCCGGTGAGAAGGTCTCGCCAGCGGGAAGTGGTCTTATCCACGCGAACAGCTTGCTGCCGCCCTCGTAGGTATGCGCCAAACCAAGTTAGAACATCAGAAGATATATTAAGATAAGCTAAAAGTGAGAGTAGGATTTCGTGGTCAATAGCATTAAAAGCGTTTGAGAAATCAATAAGGACAAGCACTGTAACTTCACCACGCTCCATGCCCTTCCGAATGTCCTCAGTTACCTTAAGTAAGGCGGTGCTGGTACTATGGCCAGGGCGAAAGCCAGATTGGAATAGGCTCAAAAGATCATTAGTAAAAACAAATTTGGAAATTTGAGGATGCACAACAGCTTCGAGAACTTTAGAGAGGAAAGGGAGTATTGAAATTGGTCTAAAATTATTTAAAGAAGTAGGGTTGGGAAGTATGGGTAGAGGGATGACAAAGGCTTTGCACCATTCAGTGGGGTATGATTCAGATCCGAGTCAGTAATTAATTATGTAGGTTATGTAAGGAAGAACTACATCCATAATCATGATGATCATCCCTACTGATATCGTCGAGTCCAACAGCTCCAGCTCCATTTGATCAAAAGGATAGATTTCCTGACGGAATCGACTGATACCAGGGTAAAAGAAAACGGATCGAGGTCAAGGCGAGGCTTGCAAGAAATTTCGGAGATAGTATTGGATCTGATTGCAGTGTCTAAAATAGAAGCAGAGGAGAAATTAGTATTTAAATCATCGGGCGTAATAGATGTAGGAAGGGGAAAATCAATTCTACCCTTACCAATTCCCAGGGTGTTGAGGAACTTCCAGACGTCTGCTGGAGATGACTCAGAAATATTTTCGTGTATATATTGCCGTTTGGCTGATCTCACCATTCGATTGCAGCGATTCCTTGCAGTTTTGAATTTGTTCTAGTTCAAATCAGAGCAGTCACGCTTGAACGTCCAAAAAGCACGGTCGCGACTAGACATAGTCATGCGCACTCCTTTAGTAATCCAAGGGGCTGGAGGCCGCTTAATTTTGACCGGTCGAACTGGCGCGTGGCTATTAAAAAGCGACAGTACGTTGGCATTAAACAGAGCAATTTTGTCGTCAATTGAGACACTTTCAAGAACTGACCCCCAGTCGAGGGCAGCCGCGTCCGCTCTGATAGCTTCCACATCAATTCGAGAAAAATTGCGCATTTGCACTACAGTGGGTTTGAGTTTAGTGGTGTGTAGCTTATAGGAAAGGTAAAAAAGGTCATGGCGTGAAAAACCAGGAGCGGGGTGCTGCCCGTGCGTGATTACATTGGTTGGAGAAGACGTGAGAATAAGATCGAGCCAGGTATCGGGAACATCAATTTTATGATGAGTGGCTTTAAGGGGAAGGTTTGTGAGATTCTGCGAGTCAATGATAGAAAGCAGCTTAGCAGCCGTTGGTGAATCACCAAGAAGGTTTGAATTAAAGTCACCCATGATTATTTGATGAGTGTATTCAGAACTGATGGATTCCAGGGTAAACTCAAGATCTTCGATGTAGCTGACTCCCGCCTTAACACCTTTGATAATTACCTCTATAAATAGATATTCGGCTGAAGCATGGTAGGGATGGTATGAAGTTAATGTATAAACAATGATGATTTAAAAAGCGTACGCTGGAAGACTGAAATAAAGCTTTCCAATGCCAGTCTGTAACTTTTGACATATTTGGTAGCGACAGTGTTACCAAAAACCCAATTCTTGCTGAAAAAACAGTAATTATATTTCTAAATTTGTAATAAAACTCTATATCAATAAATGAAATAGTGACAGTATCTTGACAGTTTTTTTTAACTCAACAGTTTGAACGTATTGCGAGTATCAGTTAACTGTGAATAAACACATGTGTTATATTTTTTTTTAATATAAATATGGCTAACTTACAGTTAACATACACAAAAAAGTTCAATTACATTTCTAATACCTAGGCTATGTGTAGTAACTACTTTCAAGTAAACACAGCATGCAAGACAGCATTTAGATTCTCACGTGCCCGCTAGATATCAATGTTTTTAACTTAACAATAATTTAATAACATTAGCGTTTCATATTTAAAATTTAATAATATTTTTTTACTATTTTTTTATTTAAACATAGCACACTGTTTCGAAAATTATTAAATAATTTAGATTACTTCTGCTTAGATTTGTGTCCCTCTATCTTTTATTCTTTATTTATTTTATTTAAAACACTTCATGCACAAAGAAAAGGTAAATATGGCGGACTTAATACTAAAAGCATTCTCTGCCAGTCAACCATAGGTCTATACAGAGAAATTGCTGGTGGCGCGAATGAAGTAATAGAAGTGAAAAAGTGAGAGCTTGATTGAAACTACAATAGGTATTTAATCAAAAAAAATAAACAAACATACTACTTATTACATAAATACCATATACATTAGTACATAATTATGGAATAAACATACACATAGTACATACACATAATACTAGTACTAATGGTACACATGTGAGAAAAAAAAGAGACAAGTTCGATATCTCTTCCTTGTAAAGTGCCCGGAGGGCCATCTTGTAAGAGAATTTGGAGGTGGTTGGAGTCTTTATTAGTTTCTTAGTTTTTCTCTGTTTATAATCATTGAAAAGTTGAAGTCAAAATGGGTGACTAAACGATATATTTAAA
The DNA here is from genome assembly GCA_963924145.1 of Pyrausta purpuralis. Lineage (NCBI taxonomy): Eukaryota > Metazoa > Arthropoda > Insecta > Lepidoptera > Crambidae > Pyrausta > Pyrausta purpuralis. The sequence continues at coordinate 15,509,058 of OZ001653.1, read as the reverse complement.
ACATTTCCTGACTTACGTGAAGCATTAGAATAACGCTATAATGTACCTATATTACTCAGTCTTTATTAATTAAAATTAATATTACAGCGGGTTTTGCAGTACACTATAATATCCTCAAATATATTGCCTTTACTCTAAAAATTTAGTATATTGTAGATAATGAGCTACAAGAGTGGTCATAAACTCTATAATGGCACTTAAGAATCTAAAGAGACGCTCTCTCCCATTCGAAATAATTTAATATCATCCTATAGCTATTTTCACACACCCATACCTCCAAATTATCAAATGCACATCTACTAGTGTTATAGAGTTAGAAATGTTAACAACTCTTTTACACCTCTGTTACCCGTAGTGTAACGGAACAGGCTACCATGGTAACTGCGTTTGTGTGAATGTTTAAGTCTACATGGCCACTGTATCGCGTACCTGTATAATGACTTTAGAATACTCTACAAAATTATAATACTGATAATTGGACACCAATCACATACATTGTTCTGATCCCAAAGTAAGTAGCCAATGCACTTGTGTTATGGAAATCTGACACAACGGTGGTACCACAACACCCAGACCCGAGGCAATATAGAGAAGATCGTTTTCTTCTTTGTCCCGACCGGGAATAGATCCCGGAACCACACGAGATGGCGGCGCTTGATACCAGCGTGCTAGCCACTCGACCACGGAGGAATTAGTTTTTAGTTTTAGCTTTTCAACAGCAATTGTATCGCTGACAAGCTCTACAAAGGTTGTAAAAGCAGCTTGTGTGTTAGTTGGATGTAAATTAAAAGTATTGGACACCAATCACATACATTGCTCTGATCCCAAAGTAAGTAGCTAATGCACTTGTGTTATAGAAATCAGACACAACGGTGGTACCACAACACCCAGACCCGAGACAATAGAGAAAAATTGGATTTCTATATTAACCCGACCGGGAATCGAACCCAGGACCTCGGAGCGGCGACGCCTTGAAACCAGCGTGTTTAGCCACCACACCACGGAGGTCGTCAAATTAGTGTTGTGTCTGTTTGTAATTTCGGCGATGACAATCGTGTCGAATTCAACGCCAAAAAGACTCAAGCATGTCTGTTTTCGGCAAAGAAGAGTCCTTTCCTACATACTACAACTTTCCGGGGTGCGCCTGTTGCTGTCACCGACCATCTAGAGCTGCTGGGTATGGAGTAGTCGGCTGATCTCAATTTCGGCCCCAACATTGAGCTCAAAGCACAAACTGCTGCTAAAAAACTTGGCATCCTGAACAGAGTGGACGATACTTCACGCCTGAACAGCTTTTGACCCTTTATAAAGCGCAAGTCCGGTCCTGCATGGAGTATTGCAGTCACCTCTGGGATGGATCCGCCAAGTACCAGCTTGAATCATTTGACTCAGGGGAACGCAGAGCCATAAGATTAATAGGTGACGACAAACTGGTGAATGATAAGCTCCATAGCTTAGCCCATCGCCGCAAGGTTGCCAGCTTAGCTGTATTTTACAGACTTTACTTTGGCGAGTGTGCGAAGGAGCTCCATGAGCTCATCCCTCCAGCCCCCTTTTTCCATCGTTCGTCTAGGCGTACTGCGGGATACCATCCTTACCTTGTCGTGGTGCCGCTGTTTCAAACTAAGCGCTTCTCGTCAATATTTATAATGCGCACGGCAAAGGAGTGGAACTCGCTTCCCGCGTCGGTGTTTCCAAGGGATTACAATCAGATTTTTTTCAAAATTCGAGCGAACAGGCTTCTTCTGGGCGAGCTCGTTTCATCTTCGACTTCGTCTTAGTCGCATTAGGCTTGGAGTGGAGTCAAGAGCGAACCCATACTAAATAAATAAATAAATAAAATAATAAAAGTACTGATTTTGTGACATTTTCATTTTAATAAATTAGATTAGTAAACATTTATATTCAGTTTGTAAGTCGCTCATCTTGTTCTTTTTCATTAGTCAACCTATCTAATAACCTAAATAGTATCATCGACGGAATAAAAACCAATATCAAAAACGGAAATAGATCCATTTGTTTATTTAGTCTATCGCCAAATGTTCTGATGGTTTCTCGAGTGGCTTTTGTTTTGAAAGATATCTTTATATAAAAATGAATCCATATTTCCCTTGGTCACGGCATCACGCGTGAACGGTTGTACCAAATTTCATATTTTTTTCTTTGTTAGATTCGTCACCGTCCGGAGTTAGATAGGTAATAATTATACCAATGACGGGGCGGGACAGGACCGGGGGCGAAATAAAGATCGCTAGTGAAATATGAAATTAAAAAATACTTTACGAAAAATCAATTTTGTTACACTTACATTTATAATATTCGTAGAACAAAAAACAAAACTGTTTATTTTTTATTTTTTACTAGTTTGTCAATATTTGTGGCCGAGTTCATCCACCGTGCGAGGAACAGTTGTTTAAATTGTCACAATAGCGGAAAGGGCTAACTGATGAACTAAAGTCTATTCAACGAAACCGTGACTAACTACGCAAAAAAACAAAGGAAAACTCTAAAATCCTTAACGAACTGCGACTTTTAGCAGCAATGCAGACTAGATGCTAATGCGCGGTAGCATCAATGCAGTCGTAAAATGTAAACATTTACACACTGCGGTACTTTTAGCTTCGATGCAGTCGCGATGCTAATGCACATTAGCATCAATACAGTCGCGATGCAGAAGCTGGAAATTGTTTGATTATGTCCCGAATTTTGGCGACTGCATCAATGCTAACGCGCGACTACATCGATGCTAAATTAAATCTGTTCATTGCGTGAGTCGCGACGCTGAAGCGCGTTTTCAACCGATCCTAAGAGTTTAATCGCAGTGTGTAAGGGGTCTAAGACGTCACAAAATATGGTAGAAGAAAAAGGGTTTTAATACTTTTTGATTTGATGTAAATGTTTTGTTTTGTTTATGAAGGCTTGTTTGCACTCCGTGTAATGGATTTGAAGAAAAAAGTGTATTGATGTCTTTAATAGGGAAATACAACTAGTTGCCCTGTCTATTTATTACTATGACAAGCCATCACATGCGCAAACCCGCCAAAATACGTAAAGTATTGGTTACTTCTATAAGAGTGTAGATAGTAATAATAATAATGTCAGTACGGAGCAGGCGGCCCGGTAATATAACTACCTACCGTCTCCTTCTTTTGACAGAGCGTCATCCAACAGGTAATAATCAGAAGTGCCAAGTGCCAGTAAATTTAAAACATCTCATAAAACCCTAAATTATTTATTTTATTTGTAGAATTGTCCTCAATTAAATTAAAAATCATTTGAGGTGTCTAAGGTTTTGCGCTTTTAACACTACGCGTTGAATACTATATATATTGTAATCATCCATACATGTAGCTTACTTTGGGACTAGATGGCGATGTGTGGGAATGTCCAAAGGATATATATTATTCAAAGGATATATATACAGCGCTACTTATAGCTCTGTATCTCTTGGATTATCAAATCTAGATTGATCAAGAATTGTATTTTCGAATAAAGGTAAAATAAGCTGTGTGCATGGCAGGCAACGGTGTTGGTCGGTAACGAACGGTCTAGGGAGCAAAGTTATTAAAAAACAAATAAAAGCGGACACGTTCTTAGCACGATCATGGCATGGTCATAGTATGCTACGGTTTAATTGTCAAAAAACATTATCAGCTAAAAATGATCAAGATTGATTTGTCTAACAATTCAAGGCTATCATGCCCCTGTTATCGTAATACGTTTTCATAGTTCAACTTATCTAAAATTCCACGTTCACGCTTTCGTTAGACAGACAATGGAATAAGTTAAGATTAACCGAACAAAGACTAATTAGAATGGCCCATTAACAGTGTACGGTAGTTAAACCTCTTAGCACGACCTAACATCTGGCTTATCATACAGCTTAATATGTACTGTGAGTCTTTAGCTTAAAAGTTGGGCAACGCTTTGCCACGGCCAATGTTATCCTGTAAAGTACATCGAAGGAAGTGCATTTTCAGTTTATTGGATTGTGGTCTTTACGAACAGACTAAGCGCTATAAATTATGTCAACTGCAGTTCTAAACCACATAACTTTAATATCTATTTACAATATTCTCCTGCACCCATAACAACCTCTCTGCATGATCTGAAGGTATGGCTGGGAGAGAATGCTATTAGCATTAAGTCCACCTTTTGTAAACTTTTATTTGTACAATAAAGTTTTTAAATAAAAATAAATAACTTGCAATATTGCAAGAATCTGCATTTAAGCTGATAAATGCATTTACGATATCTAAGTTAGACATCATTAATGCTTTTATATATATTTTATGCATATTGCTGGTTCTAGTCCCGCCCGTACGCAAATTTTTGGTTTCTTATTTCATCTTTATCAATAGACATCATTAAGTTTTGACGACCTCCATGGTGTAGCATAGTGGCTAAGCACGCTGGTTTCAAGGCGTCGCCGCTCCGAGGTCCCGGGTGTCGGTATTGACCCGTCAATATGGAAATAAATAAAAAACTATATTGTCTCGGGTCTGGGTGTTGTGGTACCGCCGTTGTGTCTGATTTCCATAAAACAAGTGCATTAGCTACTTACTTTGGGATCAGAGCAATGTATGTGATTGGTGTCCAATATAACTTTTAATGAAACTTTTTAAATATAATATAACTTTTGTTAAGTCAATAGTAACAGTCAATTTCATCAATAATGACTAATGGAAAACTGATAATATTGCATGATCATATCAATCATATAAGCCGATAGGCAATCGATAGGCTTTTCGCCAGACCACGGCGCTCAATCACAACTGGAATGGGCGTTGGCGCGGGACATCAAGTGTGTATGCAATACACAAGAGCACTTTCTGTATATTCTCTCTCATGTTTGCTCATCTCATCTTATAGTTGGTGTAATTGTTTAAGTTTAGTTTTAGTTTAGGTTTAGTTTGCTGGTTGCTTCCCAAGAGGTCCTGGGTTTCTAGATTTTTCTGTCCAAAAAACTCTCGGAAACAGCTAGGAGTCAAGAAGTCGGTGGTGATGAGACCTCCGTGCCTCGGAAAGAATGTTAAACCGTTGGTCCTGCATCTAATTCGTAAGCTATAACGTCAGTCGACTGCTGGAAAAGTAACAGAACAACCTATCAACTAATGGTGACCTAAAACTACCAGATAACTGAAGAGTAACTCATTGCTATTGAATGAGATTTTTGATTTCGCATAGCTTTGTGGGTTCCAAAAGTCGGTTTTGTTCATGACCGTGTGAATTTCCAGCCATTATATTCGTATTTTGCTGAAACTGGTAATGATTTCCTCAAATGCGTTCATTGGTTCAGCCGTTAGCGCGGTGACACTGGGCGATAAATGATATTACAATCGGATCACCGTCAATTCTAATGGCGCTCATACGAGCCGCACATTTTCCCAAATGGCGCCAACACTTGTAAAATAGCACCAACAACCTTGCACAGTTTAAGTTTAGATACTATTAAAAATCTGTAAAACGAAAATTGTGTTCAATTTTATTTAATATCTAGGTACTTGAATACATAGTTGTCTACAACTAAACTCAAAATCACACAACGAGTGATGGAGAGGGCTATGCTGGGTGTTTCTCTACGGGATCGAATCAGAAATGAGGAGATACGTAGGAGAACTAAGGTAACAGATATAGCCCTGAGAATCAGTAAGCTCAAGTGTCAATGGGCCAGGCACATAGCGCGACGAACTGATGGCCATTGGGGCAGGAAAGTACTAGATTGGAGACCCTTTGACCAAAGACGTAGCGTAGGATGTCCACCAACAAGATAGACAGACGACCTTAAAAAGATCGCAGGATCAAACTGGATGCAGACCACTCGCTGTGGAAAGCCGTGGGGGAGGCTTATGTTCAGCAGTTGACATCTTTTGACTGATAATGATGATGATGAAGGCCTTATGTATCGAGGAACATCACAAGTTTACCCGTATTTAATCCATGTCGTTTAAATCAGTAATATCAAACTAATTAATATTCACACGCGTAACAAACTTTAAATTAATTCAAGATAAGACTTGAACTCCCTTCAATATATTACGAAATGTTCAACTGTATATGTTTAAGGATATGACATAAACCCGTAGAGATATTGAGATAAAGTTTGAATTAATGGTTGAAGTAGGTATTTAATCAGAGCAATAACTAATTTTAGGAATTTGCTGTAAACTAAGAAAATAGCTTGAAATTGCGATAAATTTTTTTCGAACATGATAACAAAAAGTTTAATTGTCTTAGATTCCCTTCGAGTGTCAATGTTGTCTGTACTGCTATCTTCTCTGAAAATACTTCTTTTGTTCCTTTGTTTTCGCCACATATAACATTTCTAATTAGAGCGTAGCAGTAACACAACTATAAAGGTATTTTAAATGTAAGACAGAATCGGTTTACTAAATTATAGACGCTTGTTATCTAGTAGTTATTTTATGACGCTATAACCAATTTCTTGAGGTAAAACCTATATTGACTATTTGTCAAATTATTCGACCTGGAATTAGCGTTAAAAATTTTAAAATAAAAAATTACTCCACTTGCCATGGTTTTACCAGTAAAATTGACGAGTGTATCGCAATTATCGATTTTAGAAACTGGAATGCGCCAACAAAGAAAGTCAAGTGAAGCTGACTCGTAACAGCTGGTCTCTCGAGTGTAGCAGATACCAGAAGCTGTATCGAGCTTGCAAATCGCCAATTTTAAAAGTGTTGAGCGCTAAATTAAGTGTGCAGAGGTCAGCACTCTACATTGCATCGTCTTTGAGTGAATTTTCGACCCAAAACATCACACAGTACTTCACCGCCAATTACCTTGAGTCGTAACTTTTACTTTTATTTACATCCCGAAACTTTCTGACCCTCGAATTAAAAGCGGAGTGAAAAAGAGAAAACAAAATTAAGGCGACGGTGAACATAGATAATAACTCCCCTTTGCCCTCAAGTGCCTAAAAAGACAAGCCACTTTCATAAATCTTGGAGGTGGTTAACGCCTCGTCCTGAAATCTGGGGTACAAGGGCGAATGGCTTGAAGCGACAACGCGAAGGCTCAACAAAGTTTTAAGTACTCTCCAGTAAATGTTTTCACCAAGTGATCTCTTTAAGAATTGTTGGGAAACGTTTTATTTACTTGGTTAATTGTATGCTGTGTGGCATTTCGTTGATTGTTTCCAATTTTTATTATTTAATCCTGTGCAGCTATTTTTTAGTTCAATCCGAGTCTTTATTGCCAGCGATAGCCTAGGAACGGATATTTTTAGGTACCAAAAAGTTCTGCGTCTGATATTTTTGTGATACTTGAAAGTAACATGCATATTATAAAGCTTACTGCACCAAAATATTGACTCAAACCTTCTTCTATGAAATAAAACAAAATCGTTACCATACCAAGAACCGCATCAAAATCGATTAAGTAACTCCCTAGCAGCTACGTAATTAATGGACCGCTCTGCAACTCAATCAAATATCAACGTCGATTACCGTCGAGTCACTTCAGTTAGTCATTAATTTGATAATCAATTCAATAACTTAGTGGTAATCTCTTGAATCGAATTATTAGTGTTAACTACACGTTTTCGTATATAGACTAGTTAAATCCGGCTAGGTGCTAGACCCATCAACGTATAGAAAAAAATAACTGTCAAAATTTATTTCTATGTTTAAAAGTGGTTAACATTAAATATTTCTAACCTTCCTGTGAAGAAGCGCATGTATTTACACGCAAAGCTAATACATTTAGTGATGCCAATGCCAAATGAAAGTCAGATTCCGAAAAAATGTTTCGTCCGAAAAATATCGTGCCTCGTCGCAACGTCGAATCTGTTTCGGAATAAACACATCGGATCAATCATTCAAATCGCTGCCGACCAATCAAAAACAGCCGACTCGCGGCTCAGCCGAAATAAAAGCCTGATTCTGTTTATGAAAGTACACTTACAAGCTTATTGATTCACAGCCACCATTCGTCAAGACTATACGAATATCCCCGAATGAATTATTCATACAGGCACGTTACTTCTCTAATAGTGGTAACCGAGACAAGACGGGTTAGTCAGCTATCCCTCATATTCGGGGCTTAGGACCGGGTCGCTTATTACATTTTGTTTTTACTGCATACCCACGGATCCGGGTAAACAATATAATAATCATGATCTCCTTTATCTTTTTTATTTGACATTAGAAATATTTATGAACGCACTTGATATTTTCATTGTGTCTAGTTTAGTTGGCGACTTAAAGATTCATTGAGTTATTTGATATATATGTCGGAGATTATAGTGTAGACGGTACATTCATTATTTTATTTAAATGGCAGCATCATGAGAATATAGTCTGTGACGTAAATTCTAGAGTGACGCTGTCATTGTCAATGTCAACGTAAACGTCAAAGATGTATCTGTCAGTAGTGCGTTTGATCGAGTAGCTCTCTTGCTCTCGAGACAGCGCCTGCGCCGGACGTCCGCACTGATCGATAGAGGACAATATCGCGGACTCCAACGACGAACCTGCGGATTCAAATCCGATTGAATCCGCGACATATATTTTTTTTACGACGACCTCCGTGGTCGAGTGGCTAGCACGCTGGTTTCAAGCGTCGCCATCTCATGAGGTTCCGGGTTCGATTCCCGGTCGGGTCAATGTAGAAAATGATCTTTTCTATATTGTCTCGGGTCTTGGTGTTGTGGTTCCACCGTTGTTTCCAATTTCCATAACACAACTGCTTTAGCTACTTAGCTTGGGATCGGGGCAATGTATGTGATGTTGTCAAATATTTATATTTATATTTTTAACTTTGCCTTCACGAAAAGTAATTATATCGAATCGAGCCTCAATGTATATATAATGGTATGGTTTTAAAAATTCATTTACCAGAACTGGTCTTAAATTCTTACAGAACACTCAAAATCAGGGCACAGGGTACGTCGTGGTACGTGCCATTAAAGTGTCATTTCAGCTAATCCGCTGGTAAAACCGAAATGATTATTCATTTTACATTGTATGGGTTAATTTAAATTCAAAATTACTATTAATATAGTGAACCATCGACATCTGTATGTTGTTTGTCAGAAATTTGAAGATCCCGCTAGACTTCGTAAGAATTTGCAACCGATCCAAAAACTGTGACATCATAGGCATATTTATCTTTACTCAGTATGCATCATCAATTATCTACTATTACAGAACTCTGAAAGTCAGTCTCCATTTCTACTGTAAACATAAGCACAATTGGCATTGCCCCCAGAATACAATGCTACGTCTCTTTGTTGGCAGTAACAATTTCTGTTTAACTCCTGCATGCGAGGTACTTATAAGACTCACTTTTCAACTTTTTGTCAATTAGCCACAAGTCTTATTCATAATTTCCAGAAATTTCTTTGCCCATTTTCAATCTAAAACAAGAGAAAGAAACATATTTCGATAGGATAAAAAGAAGAATGTTTTAACCACTAAACTATTCGAATAGTACCGAGTTTTTATTTCAAATCGAAGTTAGTTTTCAATAAATCATCAATGAAAAGGATCACACTTCTTTTCGCCGTGAATATATCCAAATGTATACTATACCTTGTCATAAAAACGCACCCGCTAGTGACGTGCTGGTATGTTTGATCTAAATTCGTGTTAAAAAATACAATTTTTTAGTGATTGTAATTTCTATGTTGGTGTGAAATTCTTGATTTTTTCCTTTTAAAGTTGTAATACACACCTAATAATGATATGAAATACGAGAGCATACCTAACCTAAGTTGACTTGCTTGCATTTACTTTCACAATTTTTAGTTATTACTTTTATTTAACAAACAACTGTACAGATTTTAAAGAAACTAAAATTGCACTCTAAGTTACTCGTACAAATAAAATACTCAATAAAAAAATAATACCTGTTTTTGGAAAATTTTGAGACAAACATACAGACATAGATAAAATTTTGCACACGTGTTTGAAAGCCTTCCAGGATCAACATATCAAATTGATTACCTCCGTGTTTGAACTCGGTAAAAATGTCAACGTTGTACTCCTAAATATAAAAAACGGAATGCTCGCAAGTAACTAGCAAATGTAATAAACGTGACTGATTTCAAAAGTGCAAAAGCTCTGACAAAAACTAATGAAACTCGATCACATGATTTCGAACTTGCGTACGGTTCGCGTTACTAGCCATCGCTCCCCCACGCGGGGATGTATGGCTTGTAATAACTCACGCCAGTATTCATTCGTGTCAAACAAATCGTAAAATGTATTCCCGATCCAGGTTTCAACTTAAAACGAGTTGGGTGGGTGTCGTCATAAAATACTGCGGACAAATAAAAAGAACTCATAACACAATCAGGATCTAGGTTAAACCATATTGAGGTTTTCGTATTGCTTACGGTGCATATTCCATTGTTTTTTCTGTTTTATCTGGTATATAAACTTTCTACATATAGGGTAACCGTTTTTTTGCAGTTTTAGTACTTTATAAAGCATCATGGATACCATTTATGGAAATAAATACAATAATAAATCAATAATTTTATCTGGCTTAATGTAACAACATTTGCCTCATAGCAGTAAGTATGCAAATCATAAAAGCTTATAGATTATTTTAAAAATTATATCAAAGCTATCTAAACATTCACATTCAATTTTGTGATTTGTTCGCATATCTATTTACATATAATAAGACTGTAAAAGATCGATTTCTGTACATTGAAGATTTTTATGAAAAATTGTTACAGGGGGTCTTAATTACCGTAATAGAAGCCAAAACAACAATTTTTTAAATTTTTGTCTGTCTGTCTGTCTGTTTGTCCGGGCTAATCTCAGAATCTACTGGACCGATTTTGACGAGACTTTTTTTATTTGACTCAGTATCACCTGGAGAGTAAACTGGGATATAAATAATCACGCCGATGAACTTAGGGGGCAGGCAGGAAATTGAATCTCAGAATCTACTAAACCGATTTTAATGGGACTTTTTTTTATTTGACTCAACATTACTTGGAAGGTAAAGAAGGATAGAAATAATCACGCCAATAGACTAAGGGGGTAGGCAGAAAATTGAATCTCGGAAACTACTGGGCCGATTTTAATGGGACTTTTTTTATTTGACTCAGCATCACTTGCAATAATCACGCCAATAGACTAAGAGGGTAGGCAGGAAATTGAATATCAGAAACTACAGGACTGAATTTGATGGGATTTTTTCATTTGATTGAGTTTTACCTAGACAGTGAAATATATAATAACTCACGCCAAGTGACTAAGTGTTAACTGGCCTAAACTTGGGATGAATTAATCACCCTACCTAACTAAGGGAACTCATTGTGTGTACCTGTTATAGAGTCGCAGGTATGCCTGCATTTGGGTCATGTTAAACAGTAGCATAGGCTGGGAGTACCTCCACGCGGTGAAGGCGGTAACAGTTAAAGTACTGGCTAAAACTCCCATTATTATTGTGATGTAAAGATGCCTTCGGGCTTATGTTATTGTTGTCGTGTATTTTGGTCATTGTGTGGTTGTGCAGACGGTAACGCAGAGGAGCAACCACAGCGCTTTCTTTCAGATTTTGATTGTTTCTGGAAAAAAATACTTACCTACTTATAGAATTATTTGACTTGGTTACTAAAACGGACTTTTGTTATTGCTTCGCGATTTGGTTATTTGTTGCTTTGTTATTGTAGTTATTAAAACTATATTTGACTTGGTTAGTAAAACGGACTTTTGTTTTTGCTTTGCGATTAGGTTATTGGTTGCTTTTTATTGTCGTTAAGTGGCTAAGTTACTTTATTGTAGCAATGCCTCGAAAACGACCCAATCTCTCTAAAAATAGTAGAGAAGCCAAAAGAAAGAGATTAGCTAGATCACAGGAATCAAATTACGAACGGCAGGTCCGACTTGAGGCTGCTCGAGAACGTCAAGCTATGGCGCGCTCTTTGGAATCTCCTTCCGATCGTGATGCACGCCTTAGCTATGACCGTGAACGCCAATCGTCATCTCGAGCTTCAGAAACCCTTACCGAAAGGAACCTTAGGCTGACGGCTGACAGCGAGCGCCATGCATTGTCGCGCGCATCTGAAACCTTTACAGAGAGGTCTCTTAGGTTAACAGCAGATAGTGAGCGACATGCAACGTCTCGCGCCTCCGAAACTTCTCCAGAAAGGGACTCTAGATTGACAGCTTATCGTGAGCGTCACACATTATCTCGCGCATCTGAAACCTTTACACAGAGGTCTTTGAGGTTAACAGCAGATAGTGAGCGACATGCAACGTCTCGCGCCTCCGAAACTTCTCCAGAAAGGGACTCTAGATTGAGAGCTGATCGTGAGCGTCACACATTATCTCGCGCATCTGAAACCTTCACAGAGAGGTCTCTTAGGCTAACAGCGGATAGTGAGCAGCATGCAACGTCTCGCGCATCTGAAACCTTTACAGAGAGGTCCCTTAGGTTGACAGCGGATAGTGAGCGGCATGCAATGTCTCGCGCCTCCGAAACTTCTCCAGAAAGGGACTCCAGATTGACCACTGATCGTGAGCGGCATGCATTATCGCGCGCGTCTGAAACCTTATCTCAATACGAAGAACGCTTAACCCTCTCGCCTTTACTCTCCCCATATGGGGTTCATTTATCACATTCGCAGCAGTCGTAGCGTCTTACTGTCCCCATATCGGGTTCTCTGTACTGTTAGCGTCACGTACTACTCTCCCCATATAGGGATCGGTTGAGTGGTCGATTTTAAATCGATGATTTAGCTATGTGGTGCGGACGGCAAGTCTTTAACATTTAGACGGTAAAATGAGCAATCCATAGATACGAAAAAGTTGGGTGTTCCGACTAGTTTTTAGAAGGTGGGTCTTGTGAATAGACCCCATGTACTAAAATGTAGTTATTACGATTTTTATTTATCCTGTATTAATAACATTCGTTCTATGGTGATAAGTAATCTTATTTATATGAAAAATATTATGTTTCAGCTTTGTTTCGAGGTATTTGAAGGTATAATTGTTAATTTATAACGTAAACATTTATTATAAATACGATGAGTCATGTTTTTTCCCGCGCTACCTTCTTTATCGCCTCAGTATTAATAAAAATATTTCAGTAACGTAATATTTAGTAAAACAGTGTGATAGTTAATACAATAAAAAACAAATCCCCGTTTACAAAATGATGATAGCTCATTCCTACCGCGAGATATTTATATTTTTGTAAATTGCGCGGCCCGCCCGATGGCGGGCGCTCGGTACCAGACAGAGTCGAGGCCACGCGCGCGTTTGTCTTATGACAGTTGCGCGCAGTTCTCGCAGTTCTCGAAGCGGATTGACAGGTTAAGAAATGATCGAGACCGGCATAACAGGGCGAGATCTCTAGAAAGCGATGACCAGCACCAACAGAGATTGGAAGAAGCGAGAGAAAATTATGAGCGTTTCCGCAGAAATAATGAAATTTTCTTAGAAAATGAGCGGCTGAGGGTAGGTGTGACGCGTAGTGAAGAGACAGAAGAACAACTTCAAGCTCGCTTGGATGCTGATCGGCTGCGGCACTCTCTCAACAGAATTTCGATTTCCTCTGAAGACTCAGACGAAGCCCAACAAGTAGGGCATGACACCCTCCCATGGATTAATAAAGAAAGAAGTGCGTTTAATTATACACCTATGGTAAATTATTCTGAATGTAGTTCCATTGGAGGAATGATTATAATTTGTCCATTTTGTGATGCTCTCAAATGGCAAAAAGAAGCAAATGGGATGTGTTGCTCCGGTGGGAAAGTGCGTATTGATCTTTTTGAAAATCCACCTGAAGTTTTAAAATCATTGCTGAATGGTGACCACCCTCAATCCAAACATTTCTTGGACAATGTTCGAGCATATAACAATGCCTTTCAAATGACGTCTTTCGGTGCAAAACAAATATCTGAAGGGCCATTCATGACAACATTTAAGATCCAGGGTCAGGTCTACCACCTAATTGGTTCCCTGTTGCCTGAAAATCAGCCCCAATTTCTTCAAATTTATTTTGTGTCCAATTATGAGGAGCAAGCAAACATAAGAAACCAAATTTATCCACAGCTTAATGGCAATCTAATCACGGTACTTCAAAGTATGCTGCACCAGGTAAACCCTTATGTGCATAGTTTCAAAGCCGCATTAGAATCTGTTCCGCAAGGTCAGAACAATAATTACAAATTTGTCATTAACGCAGAAAAACGACCCGCAGCTGAGCATCGTGGTAGGCACAATACACCTGTTGCAAATGAAGTGGCCGCTGTTTTAGTTGACCAAGAATGTGAACGTCGAGATATAGTCTTGCGCACTCGAGATGACCGGCTACAGCGTATCTACGAAACGCATCGTTCATATGACGCCTTACAATACCCCCTAATTTACAGCCGAGGGGAAGATGGCTATAACTTTGGGATCCATCAAGTGAACCCCACCACAAGAGAGCCTAACTTAAACAAAAAAGTGTCAGCCCAGCAGTTTTATGCTGCCATTCTGCAAATACGACGTGATCGTTTTGCATATTTGCAACGGTTCCGTGGCCTGTTTAGTCAGTTTATTGTTGATATGTACGCGAAAATTGAAACTGAGCGCTTAGTGTACATACGGACCAACCAGAGACGATTACGTGCTGAAGAATATGTGCATTTACGTGACGCTATGCAGCAGGATGCTGATTCTGAAAACTTAGGCCGCTTAGTCATTCTTCCATCCAGTTTCACCGGCGGACTGCGCTATATGCACGAACGCACGCAGGATGCTTTCTGCTACGTCCGAAAGTATGGAAGACCGGATTTATTTATCACGTTTACTACTAACCCGAAATGGAACGAGATCACCCAAGAGTTATTTGCAGGTCAAGCATCTTATGACCGACATGACGTGGTTGCAAGGGTGTTTCACTTGAAACTAAAAATAATGATCGACCTTCTTACGAAAGAAAGCGTTTTTGGTCCTTTTCTGTGCTTTATGTATAGCGTTGAGTGGCAAAAGCGTGGCCTTCCTCACGCGCACATCTTGCTGTGGCTGCAGAATAAAATACGACCCAACGATGTCGACACCTTAATTCAAAAAAAAAAAAAATTCAAAATTCAAAATTTCTTTATTAAGTCTTACAGCATCGATATTACAGGATTATGGGAACCCCTTTTAAGCTAAACGCTTGTGTTAGGGGAGCCCGCTCTTTAACAGCCTAAGGTGAGTACTTAATTACTAATTTGTTTTAATAACATTTTAAAAGATAAATTAACAACAGATGTGTGTGTGTGTGTGTGTGTGTGTGTGTGTGTGTGTGTGTGTGTGTGTGTGTGTGTGTGTGCGTGCGAGCGTGTGTTTGAGTGTGTGTCTGTGTGCGCGTGCGTGTGTGTATGAGTGCTTGTGTGAGTATCTATGTGTGCCAAATCGTGCCGTTTAACTATTTACCATTAAACATTAATACTTCTTCCGTTTCATCATATGAGAGTGTTAATAACCAACTTGTAACAGCTTTTTTGCATTCATAATAGGTCATGTTATAGATGTTTAAGATTTTATTTATTTTATTATATAATTTTACTGACTGCGCGGAATATTGTTTACGAGCAAATGCAGTTCTCACTTTTTTTTGCGGTATAACAGTAAAACGTTTACGTTTTTTACGAATGTTGGGGTCTACTGGAGTGTATTTATGAATATTTAAAATACATTGCAATATGTAAAGTTGTCGAACTGTTAAAACCTCGGTATCATTATATAATAGGTTCGTTCTGTATAGCCGTCCCTTTTTTAAAATCACTTTTAATATAGATCTCTGCGCCCTTTCAATACTGGTGAATTTAGTTTTAAAGGTACCACCCCATATGGTAATGCAGTACAATAATATAGACTGGACTAAAGTTTTATAAATATATGTTAGAAGTTGTTTGTCTGAAATATTTCTAAGATATCTGAATAACCAAATGAGTTTCCTAGAACGAGCTGCCACCGCATCAAGTTGTGCGTACCAATTTAAATTTTGATCGATTATAATTCCCAAATATTTTGTAGATTTGACTTTTTCTATAATCGGACAGTCACAGGTTGCAATATTATCGAATTTACACACATGTGGAGTCAAAGTGAAATTATGTTCCGGTTGAGTAGAGTTGTTAATGCTAAAAGTGATGTAATTAGTTTTTTTGGTATTTAAGGTTAGTGAGTTAAGTTTTAACCACTTGACGACCTTTTGTAAACCAAGATCAGCAATTGTGAATACATCTCGCCAGTCCTTGCCGTGGAAAAGAAGGGCGGTGTCGTCTGCATACGAAAAAACGCGACCCTGTCTCAGTTGTAGGTTGGTCAGGTCGTTAATATAAATAATGAAAAGTGTAGGCCCAAGTACACTTCCCTGGGGGACACCATAGCCATGGGCTGACAAAAATGAGCTAAAAGTGTTGGTCGACAACTTTACCTTTTGCTTGCGGCCGTTGAGGTAATCAGTGAGTAGTTTTAAAAAGGATCCTCTTATCCCAATTGTCTCAAGCTTACGAATTAGAATAGGTACAGATATGGTATCAAACGCATTTTTTAGGTCCAAAAATACACACAGCGACCTTTTGCCTTCGTCGAAGTTACGTGTAATATTTTTAGTTAGGTCTAAAATAGCGTCTTCTGTACTTTTACCTTGACGAAAGCCATATTGGGCGTTTGATAGTATCTTATAAGTATCCAGAAAGCTTAATAGTCGTTTGTTAATTAGTTTTTCCAGGATTTTTGATATAACTGTTAGAACGGAAATAGGACGATAGTTACAGATGTCTGTTTTATCCCCAGACTTAAAGATTGGGTGTATTATAGCCTGCTTTAATAAACAGGGAAATATTCCCTTTTCAAAACAAAGACACGCAAGGTGAGTAAATAGAGGGACCAGCTCGTTTGCTGCTAGCTTTATGAATTTAGTGGGAATATCGTCACATCCCGCAGCAGACTCCGGCTTAAAACTTTTAATTATTGTATTTATTTCCGTGTGGTCAGGTTCAACGATACCTATTGAGTTAACTTGATTAGAAAGTGAATTGATGTATTCATGAACGAGGGCTGGGTCAATTTCTATCTCATCAGCCAAATTTTTGCCTACGTTGTTAAAGTAGTTGTTAATAAACTCCGCTGATTCATTAGGATTAGTTTTAATGTTTATAAGCTCAGAATTAAGTGATTTTTGTTTATCTAAATTGGTAATTTGTTTAATTGCTTTCCAAAGTGTTTTGTTGCTTTTTTTAGATTGTTCCAGAAGTTCTTTTTCATATTTAAATTTAGCTTGTTTTATTATAGTATTGCAGTAATTCCTATATCGGCGATAAGTAATTTTGAGAATGTCATTAGTTTCGTCTAGTCTAAGTTTTTTTTGTAAAGCATTTCGGTTTCTTATACATTTCAGAATACCCGGTGTGATCCACGGCTTTATTATTCTTTTATTGTTAGGAATTTTGATTGTTTTGGTGTTTTGTTTAAGAGACTCTGTAATTATATTGATAATTTTTTCTGTTAAGATATTTGGATAAGATATTTAACGACGATAAAGATTTAAGTGCATCATCAAAATTTGTAATAGTTTTAAATTTAGGGGTTTTAGAGGATTTTGCTTGACTGTATATGAATATGCTTGCCATTTTGTGATCTGTTGTTGTAGTGTTTAATACAGCAATTACGGCCTTGAAATTAATAGGATTCAAATTAATGATAACGTGATCAAGACAGCTGTTAATTCTAGTATCGAAGTGATGACCTGGTAGTAAGTTGTTTGAAGCTAACATATCTAGAAGCAATTGTATCGCTATCGGAATACCCATCAATGATATTTATGTTCATATCTCCTGTAATTAAAATATTTTTATTTTTCATTGGATTTATCTTTAGGTATTGATCTAATGAATCAATGAATTTTTTGGGGTTCCTTTCAGAGGGGGGGCGATAAATACAAACAATGAGATACATCGAGGTAGAGATTTCCAAACAAGAAGCTCCAGATAGAGTGATTTCTCTTACACTGTGTTTTATTGTGTTTTTGACAAAGACTACCACTCCATCATTTTGATTTCTTTTCGTTAGGGTATTGTGTAAAATGTAATTAGGCTTACGGGGGAGGGGTCTATCATAATTTATTCTACATTCCGTTAATACAATGATGTCAGTTTCTATATCAAGTAACATAAGGTTAGCTTCCAGATCATCAGTATTTTCGCTTTTGTGGATACTTCTGATATTTTGAGTTACAACCGATAAATAGGGGCTATGTCGCGGAAGATGCTTTTTGAGCTCCTCTATATCACAATTTATAGATCGAAAATTATTAACTGTGTCTATTTCTTGTAATAGCTCAATGTTGCTAGCCATTTGGTGTCAAAGAAAATCTGCAGTGGTATTGAATCCGGGTAATGTTTAAGTAAATAACTTTTATCAAGGTGAGTAGGCTATGAATGCACAAATGTTTATCTAATGTGGAATGTGTAGTTGTGTAGTGTATTAGTATTTTGTGTGTTTTTAAGGTGAGTATGTTAGTGTATAGTATAAATAATAAACTATATATTAAGTACATGGGCACACAGTTAATAGAGTATGGCACAGCATAAAAGTTTTTACACCAGAAAAGGTCGCAAGAATACTCTCGAAAGATAGTCATTTGTTGATAAGTTGTTGAATTTGGGATTCACTAGTTATGGTAAGAATTGGTGAAGTGTCATTCAAGCGCAAATAAACTTTTCCGTAATTTGTCCAGCAGTATTTGTAGTTCTTGGTTGTTTTCAGGTCTCGTGCGAGGAAGAACAGTCTTGAGGCCTTGGGTGTTAGGTTTTCTGTAATAAAAACTGGAGTGTCCGGGTTCGATTTTATGCCAAGGTGCTTTGCACTTAATTTGTTTGATTTATACTTGCTGTTGAAAAGCTTTGCGGCCCTCATGATGTCATACTTTATAAACGTGCTTGTAAACTCAACTATAATAGTGCTATTCTGGTGGTTTTTGGATTTATTTACTTTCATGATATCTTTGACGTCTTTTTTTCCATTTTTATTGATAGGGTTTCTGTCAATTTCAGAATCATGTCCATTAAATCGTTTTTCTTTTCTTCTCCCTTTAAAGGCACGTTTTTTATTTCGATATTTGTTTTCCTTTCCAACTTCTGACTTTCCTCAAGTTTATCCTCCAAAATAATGATTTGCTCCTTATCTCTCTTGCTCTCTGCCTCCAGGTGTTCTATTTTCTTCTTTAACTCAGTGTTTTCTTCGCACAAAAACGTAATTGTACTTTGGAAGTATGCACTAGTTTGTTGAATGTCTTTCAACGAAGTCAATATTGTGTTCATTTGTTCATTTTGCTGTTGGCTAAATTCTTGAAATAATGATTTAATTTCCCGCGTTAAATCCTCCTTAACTTGCTCTATTGAATCACTAAATTCTTCTCGTCTTTTTCTTTTTTGTCGGGTCATTACGTAATCTTTTGACGAATCGCTTTCTAGTGCACTCACATCTGGAACGGAGAATGATTTCTCTGGAGTATGCATAGTTCTGTTGTTTATTTATTAGGTTCGTAGCAGCAGATAGACAAGATAGTTTCGGTAGCGCGTCGTAGCAACTCGTAGCTCCTCTGTTGTCGTAGCACCGCGTTACGAGGAACAATCAGTGCAGTGCAGTGATCGCTCCGTCTCGCTCCCTCCCGGTGGAATGTACTTTTGCTCGGCGGTGATTGCGATGATTCACAGGTGGGCCGGTTTGCACTCAAACTGGATGCACACGAATGTCACTCTAACGCATTTCGGTTTAGAGTTGGTATCAAATGTTGTCGTTTTATTTA
The DNA here is from genome assembly GCA_963924145.1 of Pyrausta purpuralis. Taxonomy (NCBI): domain Eukaryota; kingdom Metazoa; phylum Arthropoda; class Insecta; order Lepidoptera; family Crambidae; genus Pyrausta; species Pyrausta purpuralis. The sequence continues at coordinate 15,489,285 of OZ001653.1, read as the reverse complement.
TTTTACAGAGACACACGCGACGCGTCTACACTCGACGCGATCTCGGACGAAAGAGCTTAATAAGCGCTGAGCTTCCGAACCCCGAAGAGGATCCTGCACTGTATGAAATAATAAAAACACATATGGTACATGGCCCCTGCGGTATCCTGAATAGAAATTCTCCCTGCATGAAGGATGGCCATTGTACAAAAAGGTATCCCCGTGCTTTAGTAGAGCAGACAGTTACAGGTGAGAATGGGTACCCTTCATATCGACGTCGATCACCGCAGCAGGGCGGATATACAGCTGAAATTAGATTACGCGGACAGCAGCTAATAATTGATAATAGTTGGGTTGTTCCCTACTCACCTTTATTGTCCAAAATATTCGGCGCCTACATAAACGTTGAGATGTGCAATAGTGTGGAGGCAAAAAAATATATTTGCAAATATGTCAATAAAGGCAACGACCAAGCAACGTTCGCTTTGCAAGGAACCGATCGAGACGAAGTTACCAGGTACCAAACCGGACGATACATTAGCACTTCATAAGCTATATGGCGCATATTGGGATTTGGCATTCATGAAAGGCATCCTACAGTAATGCATCTTGATGTCCACTTTGAGAATGGTCAGACAATATACTTTGACGCAGATAACGCTCGAAACCGTGTAGAAAACCCACGCCAGACAACACTTTTAGCGTTTTTCAGGTTGTGCCAAGAAGACGATTTCGCTAAAACGTTAACCTACGATGAAGTACCCTCTTATTACACTTTTGATAAGCAAAGAGGAGTATTTAACAGACGTAGACGTGGTCAGCCAGTTGAAGGATTCCCTGGCGTTTTCAAGGACTCTGCTTTAGGTCGAGTGTACACAGTTCACCCCAGTAGCGGGGAATGCTTTTACTTGCGGCTGCTTTTGCACAACGTTCAAGGACCAACTTCTTTCCAATTTTTAAAAACAGTTCATGATGTTGAGCATCCCACATTTCAATCAGCTTGCCGAGCACTTCAACTGCTTGAAGGTGATCAACATTAGGATGCGACTCTCGAAGAAGCCTGTGTCAGCGACAGTCCCAAACGCTTACGTCACCTATTTGCTGTCATGTTAGTGTTCTGTGGTATTTCAGACCCTTTAAGTTTGTGGGAGAAGTATAAGATGTATCTTTCTGAAGACTTCCATCATTCTTTGAGGCGCAATTTAAATCAAGATATTGATCCAAATGACGAAAGAGTAATTAATAGTTCCCTTTGTTCTATTCAGCAGATCCTTTTATCAATTGGTGGCAAATCTTTGAGTGACTTCAGTCTTCCCTCTCCTCAAATTCTACCCGATCAACCGCGTATCAACCGTGAGTATGCCTCGGAGATAAACTATAGCTCCACTGATCTAACCGCTATAGTAAATGACAATTTAAAAAATTTTACACCAGAACAAAGGGAAATATTTGACATCGTCGTCCAAAGCGTACTTAATAATGAAGGGAAGATATTCTTCCTAGATGCTCCAGGTGGTACTGGAAAGACCTACCTAACAAAAGCGATTCTTGCTGAATTCAGGCGACAAGGTAAGATAGCACTGGCCGTAGCATCTTCTGGAATCGCAGCTACACTTCTTCCCGGTGGTAAAACTGCCCACACAATGTTCAAAATCCAAATCGATTTAGATAGCACTGAAACACCAACATGTGCAGTTAGAAGAAATTGCGATAAAGCAAAGGTGTTTCAGGATTGCTGTCTTATCGTTTGGGATGAATGCACAATGGCAAATAAAAAAGCTGTTGCAGCCGTGGATAGAACACTGCGGGACATTCGCCGAAACGATATTCCAATGGGGAACGTGACAGTTCTTTTCTCTGGCGATTTCCGGCAAACTCTTCCGGTTGTTACTCGGGGAACCAGAGCCGATGAAATTAATGCATCCTTGAAGCGTTCATATCTATGGCCTCAAATAATACGAATGCGTCTAACAATCAACATGCGAGCACAACTAGGCGGAAATTCCCAGGCACAAACATTTTCGAATATTCTTTTAGAAATTGGAGAAGGTACTCTTCCTGAAGATGAAGGACAAGTTGTCATTCCTGACATTTTAGGTAGAGTTGTGTCGTCTGAAGATGAACTAATAAATTCAGTGTTTGGAGACGTTTCAAGTATTATTCAACATGATAATTCTTGGTTATGTGAACGCGCCATACTGACACCCAAAAACGAACAAGCTGCTGCATTAAATGCAAAAATTTTGGCAGAAATTGGTGGAGATGAAGTGGTGTACACGTCCTATAACAGCGTTGTACATGAGGACGATGCTACGAACTACCCAATAGAGTTTTTGAGCTCTCTAACAGCGAGTGGTCTTCCTGCACATAAAATCACACTGAAAGTCGGAGTGCCCATAATGCTTTTGAGAAATCTAACTCCGCCCAAATTATGTAATGGCACCCGACTTAAAGTAAGTGCTTTGCAGAGAAATTTAATCCATGCTGAGATTCTCACTGGATGTGGCGCGGGCGAAACTGTTTTCATACCAAGGATTCCACTCATTCCCAACAACTTCCCTTTCGAATTTAAGCGCACTCAGTTTCCCATCAGTCTGTGCTTCGCAATGACCATCAATAAATCCCAAGGTCAAACTCTCAAGGCTGCTGGGGTGGATCTAAGATCCAATTGCTTTTCTCATGGACACCTGTACGTGGCATGTTCACGAGTGAGTAGTGCTGAACAGTTGTTTGTTTTAGCCCCTACGGGAAAAACTACTAATGTAGTTTATAGAGACATTCTTTGATTTTTAAAAGTGTATTATTCAATACTTCAACGCGAACGAAGTCGCGGGCACCAGCTAGTGATATAATAACTTTCTTAATCGAAAAATATAACAATAATGAAAAAAAATGAGCTTGGAATGAAACAAAATGTAATCATATAAATACGGACCTCTAAAAATGAATTTCTATCTTACAGTGCCCTCTGAAACAAAACTTGGTCCATTCTTGGTTTTATCATTTTTTCCTCTCATCAAAATAAATAGTGTTTCAAATATGTGTGTGTTCTAAACACGAGTTGCGGGCTGCGGTCCGTTCCGTATAATATTGACCACATGCGGGCAATTTTGTATGGACTGGATCGCAGACCGCAATAAGTTCAGTGTCAAATCCTGCATTGGTACTGCAAGGTACAGTTGAAAAAAAACTAAATATTATCTTAACTTAATTCCTAAAATATTTGAACCTCGCATTATGTGACAAATGCTTACTTATATAGGTATCCAACTATTGTGGAAGTAAAACACAAAAGGCGCTTTGCATGTTTTTTATGAACGTAGTACAATGTAATTTTTAAATATAATATTGTTGGTTGTTTTATTTTTAATAAGAACTCGAAATAAGTATTTATTATACATAAAAATAAACATGTCAATCGTATGGAAAAGGGCGCTTTTACAAAAAATGTACTCTTTTGTTCAAAATATAATAGTTAACCCGTGTCCACAAAAAGGGGAAATCTCTTTGCATCCTTTATTCAACACATCCACAGATAACGTATTTCTTCAGTCCCTTTTAACTTTATCCATTATGCTAATATGAGGTCAACGCTTTATCATGTTTAAATGGATTAGGAAATGTTGTTTTATGGTCTTACGCTTTTATGCGAAGAAAAAGGCTTTGACAGGTTTTGTTTTCATAATGGAAAATTGAAACTCGAATAAACAGATTATTGGAAAATCATCCATCCGTCCTTTAACTTTCAAACAGCAAGTCTATGCATAATATTTGCAGTTGATACGAATATTCTTCTACCGATATTCGGTATTGGCGGCCCCTGTCATCAGGGATAGGCCAGGTATGCAGGAGACATTATAGTCCCCAGATATTATGTGCGCAATTCACACATATGTGCACTCTTGTTCCTTGACTCTCATTAATTGGGGGAGAAGGCAGTCCGTCATTACCGATCAGCGATCGAGGGCCCTATTTTTAAATCACTCGCTTATACATGGCGCGTGATTTTCGTTCAAAATCGAATTAAAAATCAATGGGAATCACGCAAAGTAGAGACGTCAGTACTCACAAAATTCAGTTATCATTTAGTAGACGCTCACGGATCTATAGTCCACCGGTGGTCGCATAAACAAAAGAAGAACAAAAGACCGTTGATGAACAAAGCCGTGACACAGGCACTCGAGTGTGGAATTATACCAATTTTCATTGAAAAATCGGACATTAATTAATTCAAACATCAAACGCTATCATGACGCGAGTGATTCAAAAATAGTGAACCAGGCGCAGGACCAATGGCTTACGTGCTTACCGAGGAACGAAGGTCTCATCACCACCAATTTCCTGACACCGAGCTATTTCCGAGTAGGTGTTTTCAAACAAATACAAAACCGGCCATATGCGAGGCGGACTCGCACACAAATGGTACCGTATCTACTATGTATGTAAGCATTTTTATTGCACTAAAAATGATCTGTAAATCATAAAACATGCCTTACAATAAGGATTCGATTCCCTTTAAACATTAGGATATTCAACATTTTTGAGACAAAACCGGTTGATTCTTTTGATGACAATGGCTCACAACTTTGTGCTTAATTACAGTTTCAGTTTCATACTTGACGCGTTTTGGAGGAAAAATAAACAAAAACTCACTTAAGAAATATTTTGCTTTTAGTTTATGGAGTACAACTCTGTCATTTGTTTACTTATCATAGCAATATTATTTTTTCTTATCAATTCATCTTACATACTAAAATTAAATATTTTTTTATACATTTATGCGTATGCGCTGGACTGCAAACGGAAAGATGGACACGGACTTGGCGAAACTATGAGAGTTTCTTGTTAAAACCCAGAAACCCGGACAAGCTAAGTCGATACCTACTATAAAGAATCTGAACGAATAAACCGGCTTAAAAGTACCTTCAGAATACAGTTACGAATACGAAAGTGTCATACGCTTTTATTAGTACCTAAAAAAATAACTTTAAAAAAAGTAAAAACCGACTTCAAAACCAAAATGTATTAAAAAGTCTTAAATAAACTCTTAACTATTGAAAGGAAAGGAAACGGTAACGAGTCGGTGCTGTAATAGTTGATGCTTGATGGTCAAAGTGATGGCACCGACTCCAAAAAGAAATTGTTTGCCTAAAATGGGTTCCTTTCCTTTCAATAGTCAAGAGTTTATTTAAGACTTTTTAGTGCATTTTGGTTTTGAAGTCGGTTTTTACTTTTTTTAAAGTTAAAAAAAAAATGGGACCAACTAGAAGGTATACCCTCTAAGTAGGCGAAAAAATTTTTCGAATCGGTCGACAAACGACTGAGATATGAGGTAGCAAACATACAAAAAAAAACATACAGTCGAATTGATAACCTCCTCCTTTTTTGAAGTCGGTTAAAAAGTTCAAGCAATACTCGAAGACCTATTACCCAAGTAAAGTCGGCTCAATCTTAGCAATGAATTACCAATTTTCTTCATAACAAAGTCGTGACTTTCCCAGTTTTAACCCTTTCAGTGGCTAAGTTCGTTCATTACGCTGTCGAGTCGGGAACTTTTTGCCGAGTGTCGAATATTCGAGAGTAGCAAATGAGAATTTGTTTAGTATATTTTGATCAAAGCCATGGTGCTATATGCACCATTGGAGGCGGCAACTTTTGAACACCCAAGATTTCATCAATAATTTGTGACGGTTAACACAGTAAATGTTATTATTAGTAATGACTAAAAAAGAACAAAATATGGCGGGAAATATTTTTTAAGGAGTTCCGTAGCCGATTGGCAAAAAACGGAACCCTTATAGTTTCGTCAAGTCTGTCTGTCTGTCTGTCCGTCCGTCCGTATGCCATAGCCACTTTATTCTGTAACTATAAGCATCACACTATAGAAATTTGGTAGGAAGATGTATCCTGTTAACTGCTTTACGATTCCTATACACGAAACAAAAAAATGATATTGGCTCCTATTCATGAAACTAAAACCGATTTTTTTTTGTCAAACCTATGCGTGTGTGGGTGTCTTTGGATAGGTCTTTTAAAATGAAGAGGTTTTTAAAACCATTTCCTTTTAAAGTCTAACGTTTGATAGACATACGCTTTCAAAGTAGTAAAATAGGCGTCCTCCTTCCTCTAACTTCTAAACTAAGCAAGTATAAATTTTGAAATATATGTAATGTACATCTTAACAAATACTTTCAACGAAAATTAGTTTAGACGAGATCGAACTAGTACTTTTTGAGATATAGCACATTTTCAACAAACGCAAACATAACTTTGTTCTTCATACAAACACAATGAAAAACAAAATTATTTTTGCTGTTAACTAAATATTGTGGTATTTTAGCTAAGTGGAAGTAAGTAGATTCCCTTATTTAGTTAAAGTTGGCACGGAACCCTCAGTGCGCATGTCCAACTCGCACTTTGCCGGTTTTAGTAATTCAGCACTGATATTTCATCTCCAAGATATTTAAGATGAGTTTTAGCATGTTAAAGTAGAGGATGCTAAGTTAACAAGATGAAATAAGTTGATGAAAAGGAGATAAAGTGTATTCGTAATTAGAGCAGTGTAGTGTACTGTTAATTTCGTAGTATATTTTTACCTCGGAGGGGAAACAATGTTTAAAATTTCAACAAGTTATTATCGGCCGAGGGTCGGAGTCAGGTTATTCTTAAAATAATGAGACTTTTATTCAAGCTAGGTGTTAAATAAATTAGCTTTTCTCTGTTGACTTTAGACTTGATGATCAATCATGAATAAATAGCAAAACCCGTACTTTGCTGAGTTATTGAAACAAATATTTGATATTAAAAACGTTTTAGTTTTTTAATTAATTCCAGAGCATAAAGGTTCTTTTATTTATTACGGAAAGCTTGTTCTGGTTGTTATTGTTGGTAAATTAACTCATGCATTATTTAGTTTATAGACTTTAAACACAACGCATGAGAAATACAGTTATTTTTTTTTTAATTTAATTAGGTAACAATAATTGTATTATTTTATCGTCTGGTTTCACAATGTCAAAGTATGTTCTAGTTAGTGCTATCTGACTTCATAGAAAATTGCATGCGAAATTTAAATTTTTAGTTTGTTAGTGCTAACTTTTTGATTGTGAAGCAGGCCCTTACTTAATTTCAATAAGTAATATACAACAAGTTTTTTTTGTACATTCGATCAAATTTCTGGTAACTAATGGTTAAGTTTTAAGAGTTTATTTTTTAAAAAAAACACAAGACATGAGAATATACTAAGCCACATTCGAACATCAAACTAAACTAAAACTGATGATAAAATTAACACGCTACAAATTATAAAACAAACTGTGTGCTTTTTCAACTATTATCATAATCATTATTTTCAGCCAAAGGACGTCCACTGCTGAACATAGGTCCAAGCCTTTTATAGCGACCGATCACAAGCGGTCTGCATCCAGTTCCTGTAATCTTTACAAGATCATCTGTCCATCTTATCAGTGGACGTCCTACGCTGCTTCTTTGGTCGAAGGGTCTCCAATCTAGAACTTTTCTGCCCCAACGACCATCACTTTTTCACGCTATGTGCCTATTGCCACTTGAGCTTTTCGATTCTCAGGGCAATGTCCGTAATTTTAGTTCTTTTACGTATCTCTTCATGATTCTTATTTTACGATCGGAAGCTCATCTCTAACGCTCACTGTGTGATTTTGAGCCAGAGACCATGTTTCAGATCCATATGTCATCACTGGTAACACACACTGGTGGAAGACTTTTGTCTTTAGACACAGAGGTAATTGAGCTGACATGATAAGAAGACACTCTTGTGAAATTTCCCGAACGCTGGCCAGCCGATTTGGATTTGTCGATTGACCTCTATCTCAAAGTCGGATCTACCTAATTGGATTATTTGTCCCACGTTGATGTACTCGTCGACAACTTCGAGAATTGAGTTCCCAACAGATACTGGAGTGGATACAATAAGGGAGTTCGACATGATTTTCGTCTTTTCCATGATCATTTTAAGGCCCAATTGTTGAAAGACATGGTCAATGTTTTCAATCATAATGCAAAGGTTGTCAAACAAGATGATAAAAATTAATAATGTATTTTAATGAAACATAATTATATCCATATAGATATTTTGTAGTCAGGCAGAACATGTTCTAAGGCTTCTAATTTTTTATCATTTTCTGACAAATCCATTTATTTATTTTTTTGTACTAAAATTACTATGTGAACCTCTCATTTAAATTTTTAGTATGTCCATGTATCTTATGTATAACTGTACACGCTCCCTTCCGTGGGTGTGCCAACTTGGTAACGAGAACAATTCAAACTAATTATTCGTGCTGCCTGTTCAGCTCATTGAATACTTCTACATAAATTATAAACATTACAAAATGTTCCGAGCTAATCCGTTGAGTTTCAATTTTACACAGGCAATTGCACCTGATCTTCGACCTTAACTGTTTTTAAAAATCGCCTAAAAGAACATCTTCTCTCTTCAAAATAATTCTTCTTTTCTCTGGTGTCTCGGTAAATTTCTTTCATGTACATTGGTTTATATGTATGTATGTATAAGTATGTTTATAGTTTATATTGTGTTGGTATAACACATTAATTTGTTTTATTTATAATTATATATTTTGATTTTAATTTTTATGATTGTATTTATTAATATATACATACATACGAATATATGTATGTTTAATATAGTATATTATTAATAAAAATTTGTCTTAATTTATTATGCACATACTACCCCTTCCTATAAGCTCATTATTTCTTTACCCGAAGGTTGTCTGGAAGAGATCGCTTATAGCGATAAGACCGCCTACAATTGTACTTTTTGTCGAAATTAATTTGTTATTTACCTTTCTGATGTGCAATAAAGAGTTATCTATCTATCTATCTATCTTTATGATTTAAAACCTTTGTTTGTGGTATGTTCAGCCTGTGCGTCCGTAATCTGATTGAACTGGATTGTTATGAAACTTAGTGACAAAATGTCCGTCTTAACTTAGTTATCTACATAAACTGTACGGAACACTATTGATACATAAATATAATTATTACTATGGTGTACACCATTCTTAAAAGAATTTCTTTGTATCGTACCTTACTCAAACAATCCGTCCGCCGACCAAACTGGTTGGACAAACAACACAACAACAACAACAACCAGATTGTTTTCTTATCACCTCTTATGTACGCGCTAAGGATTGAAAATGATAGATTTTAGGTAAACTGACATAAATGAACAATAGCAAATACCCATACTATTTCTAACCATTTTGCACATTAGTCAACTTATTGTTGCAACAAATTTCTTATAAGAACATTTAGTGGTCTATGACATTTCAAAATGGCAAGTCCATGAGCTCTATTTTAGAACCACTCGTTTGAATATGGCGTGTGATTTATGTTCAAAACTAAACTAAACTTCAACGAAAACCGAGCAAAATGTATACGTAAATACTTTAGATAATAAGTATTTTTTTTTATTACTCCTGTGTGGAATTTCATTGTTATTCATTCGATAATGGGACATTAATGAATGAATATCACACGCCATTTTGGCGCGAGTGTTTAAAAAATAGAGCCCCAGGTCCTTCGCAGGGATTAGCACAAAAAAAATACCAATTAATTTCAAATAGAAACGATGGCAAAAAGTTGTGTCGCAGTCAATCACAGTCGAGATATATATGTATATTTACTTGCTTTACATTTGTTAAACAATCTACTATTACACAAATTTTGAATCATAAAGCTGAAACTGTCCTGTGCAATTAGCAATATCATGTCATATCAAGCTCGGTTGTTCCGGTTTGCACTCCAAACAGTGTTTAATTCTACGATAAAATTAATATCTGCCTAGGGATGGAAGCTGGCGAAATGATTATAGCTCTTTTTAATACGTTTTCAGCGTAGCCCGAATAACAACTTTACGAAACTAACAATGTGTGTTTGAAACAACTTTTGTCGCGAGTGAGCAGCAAATTTGTCGTATGTACTCTGTAATAAATTAAACATTGTACATTTCTGGGTTAATTAACATTAAATAATCAGTATTAAGTCCGTTTTTGTTTGCTAGTCCAATTTTGTGAACAATCTTTTCAAAAATTTTAAAATGATGTCAACCAATTACACTAAGCAAATAAGATCTAAGTTTTAACGATCGATTTGCCTATGTAGAATTTGAGTTTTGTCTTCACATTATTTTCAATGAATCATTTCGTTAAAAAAAAATTCAAGATTATTAACAATATTCGACTAGCAAATTAAACCTGATTTTAGATACGATATAAACTTAGCTGAATGAAAATATACGTCATTAGGCTTTTTATCTTGACAGATGATTTAAACAGCGCCTGCGCGAGAGAATACACACTCTTATCAATTTTAGTTATGACGGTCAAACCCTAGTTATCAGAAATTTCGGCCCAAACCGGAATATGAACCCGGATTTCCTTCACCTTGAATGCGAACTGATCACATCAAAAACAAGACACTCGGTTAAGAGTCTTTATGTTTTTATTATAACAGTGATCTAATGGTGATAACTATTTCTTCACCTTCTCGTTGCAACCCTATCATAACTAAGCACACACAAGTTTTGCACGTATTGTACAGTACAGCGCGTATTCAAATTAATCTAGAGATTCCAAATTCATTCATAAATATTCAAGATTTATAGCACGTTTCACCGCAACGATTACACGCTCAAAACCTAAATTGAAATTTGCGTATGATATGGTCAACCGTTGGTGTTTTTCGGGCTTAATCGATGTTTGCATTCATAACATTCATTAGTACAGTTACAGGAAATACCAACAAAAGGAAAACTTTTTCTGTTTTAAGTGACAGTAAATTGATGAAATATCAAGTAGCAATGTGAGATTGGAAACGAGTTTACCGATTTCCAACAATGTTCATTGTCCCTACTTTTATTATGAAAAAGGTTTTTGCAACCGTAGCTGAGAGAACTTAACTTAGCTAAGTCTAGATGCGAGATTTTATTAAAACCGTCTGAAGGACTACGTACTCGAGCACGGCAAGGTATATAAAGGTAAATCTCTGAAATGTTATTATAAAACACATTAATTTCAGAAGGTGCAAATCATGAGCTTATCTTAAAATGAAGTCTGAGGCCTGAAATTAAAAATAACAGACTTACTGGGAAATGAGGCACCCTTAAAGAGAGCTCGTTATCTTCGACGCCGAGGTCTGAAGAAAATAATCAGCGGAAAACAAAGAAAAGAAAAATAGCTCGGATGAATAAATTTCAAGGATCAGAAAAATCTTCGGTAAGATTTTAACTGCAGATCTTAGCAAATGCATTAAACTGGGATAAATCACTGTATAAACTTTTAAGTTGCAAAAGAAGGTGTATAAGTAAAGTTTGCCAGTAAATGTTCATCTGCTGAGTACAGGCCTCAAGTATGAGGTGTTATGTATGAGCCGCGGAGAACACGGGCTCAGTGCGGATTAATGAAGGGGTCTTTCGCCACGGCCCCATTTCTACAGCGCTGCGCTGTACTACAGTGTGGTACTCTACTTCAGTCATCACTACCAAAGCGCTGTCACCAATGCACTACAAGCACCGCTTAAGCTAGTAACTGCAAGTAAACTAAAAAATTACATATAATCTGTCCCGGTAGGAGTTGCAGAGCGAAAGTCTTAACCAAGTTTCAACAACCGAACACCAGTAGGCGCTAGGTAGACGCTGAGACAAAATTGGAGTTTTTGTGATTTAATTAATTCAAAAACGGTTTCGATATAAAAAAATGCTGTTCCATGATATTTTTTTTCAAATAATTAAAGTAGCACGTTTAAAGGTCAGAAGAATATTATTTCTTCAAGCAGAAAATCAGACTATTGAGTTGTCATGTTGACTTATCTTGGCAAAACGAGACTGCTCGAGACTGTGGCGGCAGTCTCAAGCGGTAAAATTTACCGATTCAAAGAAATGAAGCTTAGCGGTACCTAATTACCACATGGATTCGACTAAACGAGAATATATTTTAACCTTAGAATTAATTGCTAGTTATCCGAGTATATAAATTTTTCATTTTACCATCACTGTTCTAGAATATCGCGTTTATACGGTAACAACTCTTACCCACTGGGTTGCGTGAATTAAAAAACTTATTCAAGTATAAAGTAATGACGTCCGCCTGCAATATGTTTGATGTCAGAGTGATTTATTGAAAACAAGCTATTATTAAGAGTATATTTTGTTACAAGCGGTCCCAGGTCCAGTGACTTCGTCCGCGCGTTTTAAGTTTGCTTTCTCCCCTCCCGTCGCAGGAAGCCTTCCTCAATAAATAAGCTATCCAATAAAGTAGTTCCTGAGATAAGCGCGTTCAAACAAAAAAACTCTTTAGCTTTATAATAGTAGTATAGATGTAAGTGAGAGGCCAGCAACCATAGTGTGTGTGTGTTTTTTTGATGCGGAGTTATTGCAAAACTGTGATAGCTTCTATGATATTTACTGAAATCAAATGGTGTGGCGGGCAACCTTTTTTCAAAATGAAATGCTCGTGATGAGGAATGATGATGAATGTATTTATTCTGATAATAATTAAGTACTAACGCGCGTTAGTATCGATGCTAAATTAAACCAGTTCATTGCATCAGTTGCGATGCTGAAGCGCGTTTACTAAACGCGCGACTGCATCGATGCTTAAAGTCGCAGTGTGTAAGGGGTCTAAAACTTAAAGTTACAGTAGACGTTAACAGGCCGTTCAAGAAATATAGGGCCGAGTTAATTATGCTTAACAAACACAACGGTTTAAAATGTCTGTCTCCGTTTAACACGCGAAGAAGTTTCAAGTATTCAAGGCTCATGAATAAGTGATAACCTTGTTAACGACAAGGATACGGAACCCAAACTTGAGAGCATCTTGTCGATGACTTGGAAGTAGTTATAAGTAACACAGCCCGAGGACACTTACCAAGTGTTCTCGGGCTAATTGTAATTTTTCTTGATATTAATTAAAATAAGTGGGTTTTACAAACTCGATTTAACCGTCACTTGATTAGTAAAGGTCACCATACAACTTTAAACTTGGTTTAAAAACGCTTTCCGAACCCTCAGTTACAATTTCAGAATAGAATAGAATAGAATAGAATCATTTATTTGCGTTTAAATGGGGTATATAGCAGTTTTACATTTAAATTTATGTTCGGCCCATTTAGCCATTAACAAATAGCATGCAAATTATTAGTTTACAATAACAATAATATTTTACTACAATCATTACATACATTTAATATATTAGGAACATACTTTTTATTATAATATCCATTTCATTACATCTTACAAGTCTTAGATACATACAGCAAATAAATTATAATATAAAATGTCAAGCATAGTATTGATAATAGTGAGAAAATTATATTTGGAATCTTAAAATTACGTCATATTATTCATAGGAACAGATCAAATATTCTTTTACTGTGTAAAACATTCTTTCAAAGAGCCATGTATACAAAACAGTCTTAAATTTATTAAATGGCAATTGTTTTATGCGTTCTGGTAACTTATTGTAGATTTGGACGCACATCCAATAGCAATTTCGTTGAAACATTACACTTTTGGGGGTGACAACAGGTACAAGTCTTCTACTATTTTGTGTATTACGAAGATATATATCTTTTGCTTGTTTGAAGTGATGCATATTTAGTTTTACAAACTTACTAACTTCAAGTATGTATAAGCATGGTAGTGGCAAGATTTTCAGCTGCTTGAAGAGCGGTTTGCACGGTTCGTCTGGCGCAGTGCCACATATGGCTCTAACGCATTTCTTTTGAGCGATGAAAGCTTTTCCTACCTCAGTACTATTACCCCATATGATGAGTCCGTATCTTAGAACTGACTCAATATATGCAAAATAGGCTGTTAGTGCAGTGCTCCTTGAGGCCATCCTTGTTAATTTATATAAAGCATACGTAAAACTGTTAATTTTATTGCATATAATTTCGACTTGTTTTTTCCAATCTAATATTTCATCGATTTCTATACCTAAAAATTTTGTTGTAATTGTATTTTTTAGTAGTTGTCCTTGGATATATATATTTAATGTCTTTGTAATGGTATTATTAAAATTTATGTAACAGGTTTTTTTTATATTTATAGTCAAATTGTTATTTTTAAGCCAAAGAATTATAGATGTCACAGTTTTTTTAATGTCATTTTTATGATCCTCGATTGTCAATTTTCCATCTGTCCGTACTACCACTGATATATCATCAGCGAACAGGATACACTGGTGCTCAGTCACTTTAGGAAGGTTGTTAATATAAACTAAAAACAGAAGCGGACCTAAAACACTTCCTTGAGGAACACCAAATTTATTCTCCTTGAATTGCGATTTATATCTTTGAACGACATTATTTTTATCTATTTGTGAGATTTCGACCGATTGCTTTCTGTTCTGTAAGTAAGTCTCGATCCATTTTAAAACAACGCCTCTGATACCACAGTGTTCCAGTTTTTTAGGAGTAGATCATGACATACAAAGTCGAATGCTTTCGACATATCAAAAAATAAAGCTGTGGTATACTTGTTGTCATTAAGACCGAACATTGTCTCCCTGATTAAGTCAAATATAGCGTGACTAGTGGATTTATTTTTTTGAAATCCATATTGTCTTTCATTTAATATCTGATATTTATTAAAAAAGGATGTCAGTTTAGCATGCACGACCTTTTCATAGAGCTTAGACAAGATGGGTATTAGCGTTATAGGTCGGTAGTTGTCAATATTTGTTTTGTCGTTCTTTTTGAATATAGGTTTGACGATTGACAATTTTAGGTTGTCTGGAAACATTCCAGATAACATTGATAAATTTATGAGGTATGCTAAAATGGGACTTATTTGTTCTTTACACGCCTTTACAACTTTTGTATTGTCATAACCTGCTGCATTAGTATTATGTAGAGAATCAATAATTTTTTTCACATAGTGTTCGTCAATAGGAGAAACATAAATTGAGTTATTTAAAATGTCATTTGGGGGTTCAATATAATTATTATAATAAGATTTATTTGTCAATTCAATAAAGTAGTCATTAAATATTGAAGAAATTTTGTCAGGATTATTTATAATATTATTATGATATTCAATAGAATTTATGTAATTATTTTCCTCCGATTCACTGCCTATTTCATCTTGTATTATTTTCCACGTAGCTTTACAAGCATTTTTACTTTTTAAGACATAATTATTGTTGTTTTGCTTTTTAGCTTTTAATATACACTTTTTTAACAATTTAGAATATGCTAGATATTTGTCTTTGGATTTTATATTTCTTTTTTTATTGAAGTCGCGGCGGAGATATCTATTTCTGGCACAGCTTTTTCTAATGCCTTTAGTAATCCAATTTAGCTTAAAGTTCATATTTAATCTCACTTTACAAACAGGAAAACATAGGTTGTATAGCAAACAAAACCAGTCATAAAAAATATTAAAGGCCTCGTTTGGATTTTTTTCTGTATAGACATCTACAAATGATAGATTTCCTATGTAAGTTTTAAATTTGTCAATATTTTCAGTCGAATATGATCTTTTAAGATTATATATTATTCTAGGGATAACGTTTTTCCGTTTTATATTAATTGTAAGCACCTGTGCTGTGTCATGGTCTGAAAGGCCGAGTGGTAGAGTCGAGCCTAAAGCATTTTTTATGTTACTAAATATATGGTCAATACAAGATGAGCCTCTTGTCGGTTGGTCTATATGCTTAGTCAGCTTATAATTACGAAGAATGTCATTCAGATATTTAGTATTATTATTATTCATTATAGTGTTAATATTTATGTCACCAATAATAACAATTTTATGTTTTGGATATTTATACATGTATTTATTTAAAGCGAGGTCAAGTTTTTCAAAGAAGCACTCAAAATGTCTCTTCTTTGTAGCTATTGAAGAACGATAGACACATAAGATAATAATATTACCAATTGGGACTAGTATGGAACAGCATTCAAAATGAAAATTAACTGCTAGGTCTTGACCCAAACCTATTTTCTTGTATGATATTCTTTTTTTTTCCATTATGCAAACTCCACCTCTTTTTTTGTTCCTCGAGTAATGAGATGCAAGTTCGTAGTTAGCTAACTTTATATATTTTTCTTCTCCGTTCTTTATGAAAGTTTCTGTGAAACAAAGAATGTCTGGAGATGATATTTTTTTCAAATCAGCAATAGTTACTTCAATAAGCTCTCTTTTAGACGTAAGGCCTTGAATATTTTGATGAAAAATAATAAAATCTGTTTCATTTAACTGCTTTTTATCCACGAAAAAATGTTGTTTTTTCTTGTTCAGGGGTTTGGTTTCTACAGTCTAGTATGTTTTTTGGGGGGAAATAGTAAGGAATCGTACCTCTTTTATGTAGTTTTGTGTGAAGTTTGACAACTATCACACTCAGTTATGTAGTTTTGTGTGAAGTTTGACAACTATCTGATACGTTTCTCCTAAACCAAACTATAACGTTAACTTAACCGTAATTTAAGCTGTAAATGAATTTTCTGCAACCACTAAGCATTTGAGTGGGCGAAGTTAAAACGAAGTTTGCACATGCAATATTTTGTAAATAAACAGCTTAAAAAGGTTAAGAATCAGCTTTTATAGGGGTTTTGTGTATTAATTGAGTTCAAATTTCGATGTAGTTGTTTATTTGAAAGTCTGTAATTTCATATTCACTCAATTAAATGTACATTATTTAATAGGAGAATTTGATTTAAACGAAGATCAATATGAAAGCTTTATTCAAACCTCCTAAGGAGAAAGGTTACAATAATGCTATTCTTCGCAGATATAATTTTAAGTGCGTTTTTCTCATTGAATTTATGCTAGCGTACTGATACCACGAACAAAATTCGTGCTCCATGAATTGAAGCCACTTGTCATCAACTACATCATGTTTCACAATCAGTTTTAACGAAAACCTCACAATCTGGTCATAACGTTACGACATATTTTTTGCTTGGCATAGCTTTCCCAAATGTAGCAATAACAACTCACTGCTTTTTAAAATGGTAAATACTATAATGTATACAAACTTAACATTCATTTTCAAAGAAACGATTCATTATAAAACAAGTTAAACACAAAACTTACAACCTACAAAGGTAATTCATCTTCAATAAATACTGAATGTAAGTGTTCTTCATAAGAATAAAGTTGTTTTAATAAAAAAAAAATACAAATATTCGCCTTACAAAATAGAACTTTATGATAATGCATGTCTTGTATTATTATTTTTCCCGTAACACAATTGAATACTACACAGTGAATAGACGTGATTCTGTAAACACAGACCAAAGAAACGCATAAGTGATGCAGTAAATAGACTGTGACAAATACCCTTAACCACTAGGGAAATCAGTGCGATGCCGAGGACTGAAAAGAAATCTGGAATTGCATTGCCTTCGCATTCTAACCAACAGATGCAATGTGAAGGTAAAATAAGTAGCGTAAAGGATTATTCCTTGTGTTACTATTTTTATTTGTTATTCTTCACTGTGACAAAACAATATATTCCAATTTTAGTGTGTTATTTTTATGTAACAACTCTCTTGAAGGTTAATTACGGATGTTAATGATTGATACTAAGGTCCGTTTTTTTTATGTTCGTATATTTTTTGTGTTGCATGGATAATTATATCCCAAGCTATGTTTTGTGAATATCTGTTCAGCCGATTCGAAGTTTGGTACTGTGTTTTTCAGTGATAATGAAAGTATTATGTTTAGGTAACAGTGACCTGACCATCCGTTTAAAGATCATCAGCTCTTTAATAGTTAATGATACCTCAATAATATTGAATGAACATGGTTAGGTAACCATGACTTTAAATATAACTCGTTGAAAAGATTTTAAAATTTTTAATTTTAAATTGTGGTGAATAAAGTTTAAAAAATTAACAGTGTTATGTTTTTTTAGTTACGAAAAGAACGTATTATTGAAAATAAAAATACACAGAAATAAAGATAATTTGCAAAACAAAATAAAAAAACTATCGATGAATATTGAATCGATATGACCCGGCTTCATCGTCCTTGAAATGATTTTCACGTCATTGGTTAAAAATCATTTTAATTAAATTTTTGTTGTATAGAGGAATTTCAAGATTATTTATAAAAAGCACTTGCCTTCTACTTAAGAACAAATAGAATCATTTATTTTGTGAGTGCATGATCTCAAGCTTACGTTACCTAATCAATACCTAGTCCCTGCACACATCATGCACAGACTCCAAATGAATTTTATTTCTCCTCACCAGAGGGCAAATGCACTTTTTACTAAGTTACTTCCAGGCAGTATTTTTATATTTTTTATTTTAAAATTTTTCGTTTTTACCCAAAACTATAAAACCACTGGACCGATTTTGATAAAACACAAACTGCACTCTTAGTTGAAGTATACTTGATTTATCTTAAAAAAAAAATCTATGACTTCACGTTTTTGAAAATTTATGTCGACAAACATACAAACACCCTTACGAAATTATGGACATGTGTTTGGAAGCTTTAATTACGATACTCAGATATTATTAAATTCCAAATCCATTCATATTAAATTGATTACCTCATTTTTTTTTAAAATTTGGTAAAAACCACTAAGTAAAAACAACTACAACAAAAAATACTTAGTTAAAACTTATGATAATGATCATATCTCAAACATACGTCAATGATAGTGTCGAATTCGCTAGAATTACCAGCGGCCACAAATTCTGTATTGTGATTGAAAACAATCATTGCGGTATCCGTTGTCAGTTGACAATATGAACGCTTTGTTAGGCACTGCTAACTATTCAATCACAGTACATGGTTCCGTGTATTTAGTTAGCTAGGATTCTAGGTAAATAACAAGCATCAGGGAAAAACAATATGTTAGGTAGTTACTTTAAAACCGGGCTTATCACAATATTTGTGATAGCGAAAATATAGTTTGTAGTGATTTGAATAACTGGTTTGTAAAATCAGGAAATAAAATACCAATATTTATCTATCTATAAATATTTAGCTTTTCTTTACAACGAGGTGCACCTAGTGATTTGTTTTGTAAGGCCCCACCTACCCTTGTTGAGCTTTGTGTAGACATGGATTAGGATAAAGATGTGCCGAGCTGAAAACAGATTGTAATCACTAATTTATTTACTTAGTTACTTTTATTTAGTTAATTTTAATAAACTTAAATTTAATTCTAGGGTATTCACAGCAAAATACTAGCTACAATTATCGGTGATGCAATTATTAGGAATAATTGATGTACTTTTGGTCTAATTCTGCGACGGCCCGCAATAATGCTCGCTTAATTTTATCGGTTGCAAATGACAGATGTACATTTAGGACATTAGAACGCGACACAACGTGGTCGATTCAACTATGCAAATTAATTGCAGCGTCATATACACTGTTCAAGTGGTGCAAAACCTCATTTCTGTAATTATAGAACAGTGTTTCGGTGTAACGACACTATACGCTCCCGCTAACAAAGGCGTTTTATGCAAAATTTCACTGCTGAGAATCACCCTATACATTTTTACCGCTTTGTGATTTTTGTGACATAACGACCTATCGACTTTTTAAAGCTCTCACAATTACTTTACCTTTGGTGGTGTTAAAAATACGTTTTATAATCTAAAATTTAAAATTTATTTTCATATAAAGAAATAAGAAACGGGAAAAACGAGCATAATAATAATAGTATGAAGACCGGGTAAAATGTAACAGTCGTTTCATATTTCATGATAATGAACGCATTTGTTTTTCCACATCTATCTAGTCCTTATGATTAATCGAATATGACTCTCTTACAACAATTGCAGCGTTTCTATATATTTAATTAAACATAACCGTTAGACTATTTGACTGAGAGAAAAGATATCAACATTTATATTTGGGGAATCACTTAGTGCATTTAGTAGGTAAAAATAAAAGGTATTAAATACGAGTATGACTCTCTTTCAGTCGTCGCAGCGTTCTCGTTGATTAAACGCTTAGATTTTAGTTTCTTTGGTAATGCTTTAGTGCATCTATAACGTTAAAAAAAGCCATGTTCACGGTCTAGTTCTTTTGTTATCTCAAAAAATGTATCATTATGTTTTCTTGAATGTTTATCATTTTTATGCTGATATTATTGCTAAATAAATGAATCCACCCAGACTTGGAAACTAAGAAAATAAAAATAGCTGTATTTTTTTACAATGGGGATAAAATGTTTTATTAAAGAGTATTTTTCGATAAAAATGATCATGTTACTGCGCCCTAACGGGTCGTATACCGGTCATAAGAAACACTGTATATGCCGCAGTCATCTGGTTAAATCAGCCAGTTAACTAGCCAAATCTGGCTAAACGTTGCGTTCAATGACTTATCTAGTTGACGCTCAGCCATTTAAAAGGAAACCAGCGTTTGGTACCAGAACTGCCCAGGCATTCAATTAACTGTCTGTTTCAGAAAACTAGATGGCTGTGACATATACAACTTGAAACAAACATTACTATAAAAATATTTTTGAAACAATTATTTCGTTAATTAGGTACATTAAACTTTATTCGTGGCCCCAACCCTATCTTACTACCCTTGGGCATGAACACAGTAATCTCAGCATGCCCTAGTTTCGTGTTATAAAACTCATTGTGTTTGTATTAAAATGTTTGTTCACAGGAGTCATATAAGGGGTACGAACTAGCTGAGGGACTATCCGTGAAATGTGTTCTTTGCTATTGTATCTGTGTTCCTAACATGTTGCTTTGTTTTTAATATTGTCCTCAACTCGTTTCCTCGGCCTTTGAAAAGCCTTAAAAGTATTTTTTCACGCGGATTAATGAAATGTATTCTCAGGTAACAGTTAGATTTTACTATGCCTATGCCCCAGCTTAAAAAAAACAGCTACCATAGTCTAAATGGTAAAATCTTTTTTTTTTAAATCCCATACCCATAAGTATGAAAGGACTGAAGCCTTGCAACAAATCTATACTAATATTATAAAGCTGAAGAGTTTGTTTGTTTGTTTGAACGCGCTAATCTCAGAAACTACTGGCCCGATTTGAAAAAATATTTTTATGTTGGATAGTCCATTTATCGAGGAAGGCTTTAAGCTATATAACATAAAGATACGACTCACATGACCACAGCAGCAATGAAAAATGTTGCGAAAACGGGAGAAAGATATTCCTTTTGAGAGCTTCCGCTGCGTACGCTGCGGAAACCGCTAAAATTACACAAAAATCATGTATGACAAGATTGTTCAGCATTAAAAGTTCTATAATAAAATCCGCAACAGCATAAGTCTATCTTTTATGGTTGACTTACTACAACCTTTTTTATGTTAATAAATTTGTAAAAAAATAATGCATCATTTTTAGAGGTGTATCATACCCACAGGTATTTATTCTTATCAAAATAAATACATTCATCATCACGAGCATTTCATTTAGAACAAAGTTGTCCTCTATATCATTTGATTCCAATAAATATCTTAGGGGCTATCACAGTTTTAACATAACTCCGCACCAAAATAATGTTCGCAGCTTAAGTACAACGTGCGCTTGCGCTAATTGCTATGGTTGCTGGCTTAATCTTAGTTACAATAAAACTGCGTATGTTTTGCGTTAAAATATTTTACTATTTTTATTCGAACATTGATTTTTGAAGGTGTTTTATATACGGGTATTGATTCTTTTTAAAATAAATACATTCATCATTACGAGCATTTCATTTTGAACAAAGTTCACATCATTTTATTTCAATAAATATCTTAGAAGCTATCACAGTTTTGAAATAACTCCACAAATAAATAATACTCGCAGCTTAATTACTTACAACGCGAGCTAGCGCTAAGTATGGTTGGTGGCTTCTCACATTAAAATATGTATTTTGCGTTGAAATATTTTCCTTAAACATACCTATTAGATTAATTTAGTCGGCTCCCTACGGAACGGTTGTCCCGCGCAACTGCTATTTTTTGCGATACTTCAAGTGATTTCAGTGCGTAATACATAGTTTTCCTTTCGCTACTGAGTAGTAAAGGAATTGAGCTCATTATTTTGATTGCAGATATTTTCTATTAGGTAGATTCAGTAATACTTTTGGTTAAAATTCTTTCTTCAGATTTATGCAGGTTAAAGTTTTCTTTTCGCCACTGAGTAGGTTTTAATTTTGAATGCATCTATTTATTATTAAGTTTAATAGATTTAGTAGGTAATTACTTTTGTTATTCTTTCTTCTGATTTATGTAGGTATAAGTAACTGCGATAGCTCATCAAAGCATGTAATAAAAAAAAAACTTGACTTAGTAATAAGTACCATTTAAAGTAGGTAGGAGGTAGGTATTAAATCTAAATGTGCATTTATAATTTGATTTTGTAGTAGGTAATTTGATTTGATATTGTTCTTCTTATTCTCTGTAAAGTGATTGATTACATTAGGTTAATGCTTAATTAACAGGTTGGTTGACTTAATTTATACACACATCAAAAGTGTCTAGGGATCAAGCATTTTTATGCGGATTTCTTGAGATTGAGATGTGGCTTTGTAATAAATTTATGATTTTATTAATTTATATGGATTCTTTTTGGTGTATTTTATAATTTGAAACAGGAACTGTCAATCAAATTCGAGTAAAAGATGAAAATCAGCTGTCAATATTTTCCCTATAAAAACATACAACGCATTGAAGACATTATTAGTGCTACTGTTTCCCTACTTCATATGTCTTATTTGTAAAAAAATTAGCCTAAATAATTAAAAAATCTACCCAGAGTCACTATTCCACGCGGACGAAGTCGCGGGCACAGCTAGTTTGTTATATTGGTTTTAATGGACCAATTTCTATCATACCTACATTGAAACTGATGTTCAAAACTTGAAAAGTTGTTTCATTGTACGTTAGTTAAATACAATGCAAATTAACCAAATTTCAAATAAGTACATTCTCGCAATGTAGTGTGTACTGCAAGTGAGCATGAGAATTCCCAAAAGCAAAACTTAATTAGATGATAACCCACGCAAATAGTATTGTATTTGTAAGCTGTTAAATGATGTAAGTAACTTTGTATTGTTTCAAATGCCAAAACAATTATTCGAAAGGGCTTGGTATATTTAGGGTATATAAAACGTATCTGGCAAGCAAAGAGGACCGCCTCAAAAAATTAATGAAAAAATAAAACATTGTAAGCATAAATGTATCTTTCATGCACGATTTATATATATATATTTTTGTAATATCAATGATTTATATAACATACAATATTTAGCTTCATCATCATCATCATTATCAAACAAAGGACGTCCACTGCTGAACATAGGCCACGCCCACTGCTTTCCACATCGATCGATCACAAGCGGTCTGCATCCAGTGTGTGTGATCCTGGGATCTTTAACTTCTATCGTCTCGTCTGTCTATCTTCACGCTAGAGGTTCTATTCTTAGCGGACTACGGTAGACTAAGTGGGTTTTGATACTGATTGTGTATATAGGTTGTTGTTTTGGTCAGCGACGCCCGACCCAGGAGTGAAAAAAAAAACTGAATGAAAAATATCTACAAAATGAATTTATTATTGTGGTTCTTTTCGTACCTTACTAACTACGGCGTCGTAGTAGATAAGCACGAGAGCGCGATTTTTTTTCCATTAATTTTGTATTTTTCGAGAAGAGGTTTTCTTTTATAAAAATTGTAAATAATTTAAAGAAAATATTTTTTTAGAACATGCATAACTCATATTTACATCCCTGAGTTGGATGTCACTGACCAAAACAACACCCTGTATATCCAAACCTTCAATTAACTAACTGATTCCAATTAAAGTCTGTAAAAGTGGAAAACTATTATCAGTTCTTCAATTACATATACGTTTCAGTAACTATTACATCGTCTGAGTTGAGTGCTTTACATACTATTTACAGTCAACACATTAGATGATTGGACTACACGTTTTTGTTGAAAAATAGCCCTTATATCGACTATATAATATATTAGCATAGGGATAGCTTGTCGTGCTATTCGTACGTGTGCTAATACAGTAGAGTACTTTTGCGAGTTTAGTCACTTTGAGTGCGGCAAAGTAGCGTTGTGGAGTTTGGTTGAATATTCGATGCGGTTTCCCAATTCTAGGTTTAGGTTTAGAGAAGGCCAGTCTGTTATGAATGACACACTCAAGCCTGCTGCTAAGCACAGTAGAATAGTTTTGATTTGACCTAACTATGATCACTATTCATGGTTAAATATCGGAACATGGCGATCTCAAACAAACAATAGCAGGTTTAGCGATAACTGATCATAATAATACAGTGGGTAAGTATCCCTCCGATAAATTAACAAGACTGGCTGATTTCAGACAGAGCCAATTCAGAAGTACATTCAAGTAATCCGTTGAAAAGCGAAAATTTACATGAGAATAGATGAAGCAATTATTGTTGAAGCGATTTAATGCTAACAACTCTGCCCTGAAAAACATTTAGAGATTCCGGGAGACCCTGTACAAAGTTTACGTTTTAAATAAATCACGTGAAGAGGTACCGCCCGTATTGTATTGAGATACGAAACAATTTCAGACTCAGAATTGATATTTCTCTTGACCCGGTTTGATTTTTGTAAGAATTTTTTTTAGTTATTGATAAAAGAATGACTAAGCAGTCGTAATTTTAAGATACTGTGCTAAAAATAGTCAGGTTGAAGTTCAAGTCTTTTAAAATAATCCTTACGAAGTTCCTTTCATATAATAATCTTAAAGCAAATGGTTTAGAATGTTTTAACACTTACAGTGTTATTTTGTATTCTTAAAAGATTAAGGCAAATGTTTCAAGAAAATCTCTGAGAATGCCTTCTTGGAAAATAAGATAAAGTTAGCTGATTTTAGCATTTTAACGATTTCCCTCCTAAGCGAGACTTAATTTAATTACACTGGTCGGTAAAAAAAAATGCTGCTGAAATAATCACCTTTCGAATCTATATTCGAATCTATATTAATAATACCTATGGGAGTTGTGAAAATTATTACATAGAAGAACATATCTTTATAAAAATAACCGACCAAGTGCGTGTCGGACTCGCGCACTGAGGGTTCCGTGCCAACTTTAACTAAATAAGGGGTTCCACCTACTTCCACGTAGCCAAAATACCAAAATAGTTTTGTTTACAGGAAAAATAGCTTTGTTTTTCATAGTGTTTGCATGAAGGTTATATTTGTAGTTGTTGAAAATGTGCTATATCTCAAAAACTACTAGTTCGATCTCGTTCAAACTAATTTTCGTTGAAAGTGTTTAAGCACTACATTGTGCATTTTTTTTTTCAAAATGCACAATGTAGTGCTGTCACTTGCTTCATTCAAAAAATAGAGGTTAGGAATACCCATTATACCATTTTGGAAGCGTCTATCTCTCAAACGTTAGACTTTTAGAGAAAATGGTTTGAGGAACCTCGATGTCATTTTAAGATAAGCATGCATGGATTTGAGAACTTTTTTTTTTTGTTTTAGTTCCATGTATGGGGGCCCCCATTCATTCGATTTATTTTATTATTTGTATAGAAATCGTAAATCGGTTAGAAACACAAACACAAAGATACACCTACCTACCAAGTTTCATCTATATATTGCGAATAGGTTCAGAATAAAGTGGTGTGACATACGGACAGACAGACATACAGACTTAACAAAACTATAAGGGTGCCGTATACGACTATGGATAGTATACAAACGCGTTCAGTTTACAATCAACCTAAAAACTTGTAAGAAAATGAAGTTACAGTGGATATTAACAGGCCGTTCAAGAAATATGGCACCGAATAAATTATGCTTTACAAACACAACGGATTAAAATGTCTGTCTCTGTTTAACACGCGAAAGTTTCAAGTTTTCAATACTCATGAATAAGTGCGAACCCTACCCGAGATACGGATCCCAAACTTGAGAGCATCTTGTCGATGACTTGGAAGTAGTTATAAGTAACACAGCCTGAGAGCACTTGGTAGCTAATTGCAATTTTTCTTGATATTAATTAATACAGGTGGGTGGCACTAACTTGATTTAACCGTAACCTTGATTGGTAAATCTGACCATACAACTTTAAACTTAGTTTTTAAAACACTTTTAGAAACTTCAGTTATGTTGTTTTGTCTGAAGTTTGACTACTATCTAATACATTTCTCCTTAACCAAACTGTAACGTTAACTTAACCGTAACTTAAGCTGTGAATAAATTTTCTGCAACCACTAAGCATTTGAGTGGGCGAAGTTGAAACGAAGTTTTCACATGGTATATTTTATAAATAAACTACTTGAAAAGGTTAAGAATCACCTTTTATAGTCGAGGGATTTGTGTATTAATTGAGTTCAAATTTCGATGTAGTTGTTAATTTGAAAGTCTGTAATCTCATATTCACTCAATTATTAGTACATCATCTGATAGGAGAATTTGATTTAAACGAAGATCAATATGAAAGCTTTAATTCAAACCTCTCAAGCAGATAAGTCAATTATAAAGATATTCATCGCAGATATAATTTAAGTGCGTTTTTCTCATTGAATTTATACAAGCGTACTGATACCACGAACAAAATTCGAGCTCCATCATGTTTGACATTCAATTTTTAACGATTACGTCACACTCTGGTCATAACGTTACGACATATTTTTTGCTTGGCATAGTTTCCCCTAATGTAGCAATAACAACTCACTGCTTTTTTTTAATGGTAAATACTGTAATGTTTAGGTTATGGACCAAGTGATAAATTGAGCAGTATACATAATGCCCGGTCATTATGAAAAATGCCAAATATGATAGTGCAATTTGATAATAATTATTCAAATAATCAAATTGACCAGGCACTATACATATTGCCCATCAACTATTGTACAGAGTAATACAAACATATTTAATAACATACTTGTTTCTGAAGTTTACGCGAATATTACTCATTGAAATAAAACAACTTTTTTACGGATTAACTTTTCGCGAGTTTATTAATTTTATCCCGACGTTTCGAACACTTTACAGCGTTCGTGGTCACGGGTAGACTAAGATGTTATTTGTCATTTTCAGAGTTTTGAAAAATATACACTACCGTCACTCATATTATTAATTAACGTTCCTATCCACGCAGAAAGAGCTAACTGTGTCTTGTGATCTTGCAGTGAGTGGTCTAGCTTGGGTCCTAGTTAGAACTGGATCCCATGCAGGTGGAATTTTCCAACCATCTTCTCTGTTAAAATTTGGATGTTTTCTTATTTCTATAGCTTCGCGTAGCATACGTGGAATGAACCGACGTTCTTTTGATAGTACTTTAGGTTGGTCAAAACGTATGAAGTGGTTGGGTTTGTCTAAGGCATGTTCACACACTGCAGATTTTATGTTACGTCTATGTTTAACGTCAGCTATATGTTCTTTTATCCGCACGCCTATACTTCGTTTGGTTTGCCCGATGTAGGAGAGGCCACAGTCACATTCCAGTCTATACACCCCTGCATCTTGAAGAGGTATGGTGCACTTGACAGGTGGTAAAAATTGGTTAATCTTCTTTGGCGGCTTGAAATAAGTCTTGATGGAAGCTCGCTTCAAGATATTCCCAATCTTGTCAGTGACCCCCTTGATGTAAGGTAGTACGGCAGGTGGGCGTTCAACTGTCATAGTGACAGTTGAACGCCCACCTGCCGTACTGTTATGACAAATAACATCTTAGTCTACCCGTGACCACGAACGCTGTAAAGTGTTCAAAACGTCGGGATAAAATTAATAAACTCGCGAAAAGTTAATCCGTAAAAAAGTTGTTTTATTTCATATTTAATAACTATTATTTTATTGTTATTGTCATTTAACTTAAAATAA
Organism: Pyrausta purpuralis; assembly: GCA_963924145.1. NCBI lineage: Eukaryota > Metazoa > Arthropoda > Insecta > Lepidoptera > Crambidae > Pyrausta > Pyrausta purpuralis. The sequence goes on along the minus strand of OZ001653.1, from coordinate 15,461,496 downwards.
ACAAAATATTAAACCACTTAAATAATCAGACTCATTATTTGGATTAATTACGAAGGACTTCTACCTTAAAAATCCACTGGTTTTTGTATTTAAAACTTAAAGAAAGTCATAATAAAAATATAATATACAATATAATTAAATTTGAAACCGTGGGCAAAACTTTGTTTCAGAGAGCGTTGGGCATCTGTGACGACCGACACCTGGCTGCTGAACTTCAGCATGTAAGGAAGGTACTACGGGACAACCAGCTTCCAATACCACGTCGTTGCAGACCCCGTGCCAGTGCCAAGCCCATGACAGTTGAACGCCCACCTGCCGTACTACCTTACATCAAGGGGGTCACTGACAAGATTGGGAATATCTTGAAGCGAGCTTCCATCAAGACTTATTTCAAGCCGCCAAAGAAGATTAACCAATTTTTACCACCTGTCAAGTGCACCATACCTCTACAAAAAAATCACAACATAATTATCATTGTTTTATAGAAATTACTATTATAATAAAATATAAAATAAACCAAATTTTAAGCAATCAGACCTATTTATTTGCCATAATTAGCATCTTCCCTTAATAAAAGTTAAATGAAAATATAAGTAAAATAGAACATCAAAATAAAAAAAACAATAATAATACAATATGTAGCTAGTAACAGGTTTATTTATTAGAACAATTGCCACTGTGATGGCATTTCGAGGTACCTGCACAACTTTTTTTAGGCTTTAGGCTTTGCGACAACTAAATTTATAAGACTTGCAACTACTTTTACAATCACATCTACTCGTACTATAACCTTGCCCTCCGCATTTAGAGAACATTCTGCAACACTCTCTTAGCTTTATTATCAAATTGCCCAACTATGTATTCATGTGCAATGTGAAAAATAATGAAGTTAAGATAGTAATTAATCACTTAGCCCGATAAAGCTAGACAGTATTCATAATGCTCGGGCATTATAAATAATGCCCGCAATAATCTTGGTCCATAATATATACAAACTTAACATTCATTTTCAAAGAAACGATTCATTTTAAAACAAGTTAAACACAAAATTTACAACCTACAAAGGCAATTCAATATCATTATATACTGAATGTAAGTGTCCTTCATAAGAATAAAGTTGTTCTACTAAAAATATTATTTACAAATATTCGCCTTACAAAAAAGAACATTATGATAATGCATATCTTGTATTATTATTTTTCTCGTAACACAATTGAACACTTCACAGTGAATAGACGTGATTCTGTAAACACAGACCAAAGAATCGCATAAGTGATGCAGTAAATAGACTGTGACAAATACTCTAAACCACTAGGGAAATCAGTGCGAAGCCGAGGACTGAAAAGAAATCTGGAATTGCAGTGCCTTCGCATTCTGACCAACAGATGCAATGTGAAGGTAAAATTAGTAGCGAAAAGGATTATTCGTTGTGTTACTATTTTATTTGTTATTCTTCGCTGTGAGTGTGTTATTTTTATTTAACAACTCTCTTAAAAGGTTAATTACGGATGTTAATGATTGATACTAAGGTCCGTTTTCTTTATGTTCGTATATTTTTTGTGTTGCATGGATAATTATATCCCAAGCTATGTTTTGTGAATATCTGTTCAGCCGATTCGAAGTTTAGTACTGTGTTTTTTCAGTGATAATGAAAGTATTATGTTAAGGTAACAATGACCTGACCATCCGTTTATAGATCATCAGCTCTTTAATAGTTAATGATACCTAAATGATATTGAATTAACATGGTAAGGTAACCATGACTTTAAATATAACTCGTTGAAAAGATTTTTAAATTTTTTTATTTTAAATTGTGATGAATAAAATTTAAGAAATTAACAGTGTTATGTTTTTTTAGTTACGAAAAAAATTTTTTATTGAAAATAAAAATTCACAGAAATAAAAATAAGTTTCAAAACAAAATAAAAAAAAACTATCGATGAATATTGAATCGATATGACCCGGCGTCCTCGTCCTTGAAATGATTTTCACGTCCTTGGTAATAATTAATTATAATTAAATTTATGTTGTATAGAGGAATGTCAAGATTATTTATAAAAAACACTTGCCTTCTTCTTAAGAACAAATAGAATCATTTGTTTTGTGAGTGCATGATCTCAAGCTTACGTAAATCAATACCTAGTCCCTACACACATCATGCACAGACTCCAAATGAATTTTATTTCTCCTCACCAGAGGGCAAATGCACTTTTTACTAAGTTACTTCCAGGCAGTATTTTTTTATTTTTTATTTCAAAATTTTTCGTTTTTACCCAAAACTAAAACCACTAGACCGATTTTGATAAAACACAAACTGCATTCTTAGTTGGAGTATACTTAATTTATCTTTAAAAAAACATCTATGACTTCACGTTTTTGAAAATTTATGGAGACAAACATACAAACACCCTTACGAAATTATGGACATGTGTTTGGAAGCTTTAATTACGATACTCAGATATTATAAAATTCCAAATCCCAATCACTTACATTCATATTGAATTGATTACCTAATTTTTTTTAAGTTCGGGAAAAACCACTTAGTAAAAACAACTACAACAAAAAATACTTAGTTAAAACTTATGACAATGATCATATCTCGAACATACGTCAATGATAGTGTCGAATTCGCTAGAATTACCAGCGGCCACAAATTCTGTATTGTGATTGAAAACAATCATTGCGGTATCCGTTGTCAGTTGACAATATGAACGCTTTGTTAGGCACTGCTAACTATTCAATCACAGTACATGGTTCCGTGTATTTAGTTAGCTAGGATTCTAAGTAAATAACAAGCATCATGGAAAAACAATATGTCAGGTAGTTTAAAAACCGGGCTTATCACAATATTTGTGATAGCGTAAATACAGTTTGTAGTGATTTGAATGACTGGTTTCTAAAGTCAGGAAATAAAATATTAATATTAATCTAGCTCATCAATAAATAATTTGCTTTTCTTTTAAGCAAGGGCACAACCTAGTGTTTTGTTTTGTAAGGCACCTACCCTTGTTAAGCCTTGTGTAGACATCGAGTAGAATAAAAGTGTGCCGAGATGAAAACATATTTTCAATCACTTATTTATTAACTTAGTTACTTTTATTCAGTTAATTTTAATAAACTTAAATTAAATTCTAGGGTGTTCGCAGCGAAACAAAAACCAGCTGTGGTTTTACTGTTTGCTATTAATTAATATACTTGGTATAATTATCAATGGTGAAATTGTCAGGAATAATTGATGAACTTTTAGTCTGATTCTGCGACGGCCTGCAATGATGCTCGCTTAATTTTATCGGTTGCAAATGACAGATGTACATTTAGGACATTAGAACGCGACACAACGCGGTCGATTCAACTATGCAAATTAATTGCAGCGTCACATACACTGTCCAAGTGGTGCAAAACCTCATTTCTGTAATTACAGAACAGTGTTTCGGTGTAACGACACTATACGCTTCCGCTAACAAAGGCGTTTTATGCAAAATTTCACTGCTGAGAATCACCCTATACATTTTTACCGCTTTGTGATTTTTGTGACATAACGACCTATCGACTTTTTTACAGGTCTCACAATTACTTTACCTTTGGTGGTGTTAAAAATACGTTTTATAATTTAAAATTTAAATTTTAAAATTTATTTTCATATAAAGAAATAAGAAACGGGAAAAACGTGCATAATAATAATAGTATGAAGACCGGGTAAAATGTAACAGTCGTTTCATATTTCATGATCGTGAACGCATTTGTTTTTCCACATCTATTTAGTCCTTATGATTAATAGAATATGACTCTCTTACAACAGTTGCAGCGTTTCTATATATTTAATTAAACATACCCGTTAGACTATTTGACTGAGAGAAAAGATATTAACATTAATATTTGGGGAATCACTTAGTGCATTTAGAAGGTAAAAATAAAAGGTATTAAATACGAGTATGACTCTCTTTCAGTCGTCGCAGCGTTCTCGTATATTCAGTTAATCCTAATGCCTAAAGTAGCTGATTTAACGCTTAGATTTTAGTTTCTTTGGTAATGCCTTAGTGCATCTATAACGTTAAAAAAAGCCATGTTCACGGTCTAGTTCTTTTGTTATCTCAAAAAAATGTATCATTATGTTTTCTTGAATGTTTATCATTTTTATGCTGATATTATCTATATTTCTATACTAATATTATAAAGCTGAAGAGTTAGTTTGTCTGTTTGTTTGTTTGAACGCGCTAATCTCAAAAACTACTGGCCTGATTTGAAAAATTTTTTTTGCGTTGGATAGTCCATTTATCGAGAAAGGCTTTAGGCCTATATAACATAAAGATACGACTCATAAGACCACAGCAAAAATGAAAAATGTTGCGAAAACGGGAGAAAGATATTCCTTTTGAGAGCTTCAGCTGCATACGCTGCGGAAACCGCTTAAGTTACACAAAAATCATGTATGACAGGATTGTTTAGCATTAAGAGTTCTATAATAAAGTCCGCGACAGCATATGTCTATCTTTTATGGTTGACTTACTACAACCTTTTTTATGTTAATAAATTTGTAAAAAAATAATGCATTATTTTTAGAGGTGTATTATACACACAGGTATTTATTTTTATAAAAATAAATACATTCAGCATCACGAGCATTTCATTTAGAACTAAGTTTCCCTTTATATCATTTGATTTCAATAAATATCTTAGGAGTTATCACAGTTTTAACATAACTCCGCACCAAAATAATGTTCGCAGCTTAAGTACAACGTGCGCTTGCGCTAATATATTATAAGGCTGAAGAGTTTGTTTGTTTGTTTGAAAGCGCTTATCTCAGGAACTGCTAAACCGATTTAAAAAATATTTCTGTGTTGGATAGCTTATTTATCGAGAAAGGCTTTAGGATATAAAACATGACGCTGCGACGGGAGGGGAGGGAGCAAACTCAAAACGCGCGGACGAAGTCGCGGGGGACCGCTAGTTGCTAAATAAATGAATCCACCCAGACTTGGAATCTAAGAAAATAAAAATAGCTGTATTTTTTACAGTGGGGATAAAATGTTTTATTAAAGAGTATTTTCTATACAAATGATCATGTTACTGCGCCCTAACGGGTCGTATACCGGTCACAAGACACACTGTATATGCCGCCATCTGGTTAAATCAGCCAGTTAACTAGCCAAATCTGGCTAAACATTGCGTTCAATGACTTATCTAGTTGACGCTCAGCTATTTAAAAGGAAACCAGCGTTTGGTACCAGAACTGCCCAGGCATTCAATTAACTGTCTGTTTCAAAAAACTAGATGGCTGTGACTTATACAACTTGAAAACTGAAAAACAAAGTGTTTTTAAAGCGCAAAAAAAATGCGTTAGGTCAATGTTTGGTTTAAAACAGGACGAGTCATGTAAACCGTACTTTCGTAAATATGAAATTCTTACTCTGCCGTGCCTATATATAACAGAGGTTGCAAACTTTGTTAGGAAAAATCCAAACTATTTTGAAAGGAGTACTATCGGAAGTCGTCGCGAAGGCACACTAAAAGTCAATCATAGCTTCAACACCCTTCTTCGAAAAATAAGTGTGAATTACATGGCACCAAAAATTTATAATAAAATTCCACAAAATATCCGATCAATTAACGACTGCAAAAAATTTAAAATTGGGCTCAATGGCTTCCTTGCTAGAAAAGTGTACTATGACATAAGATTATTCCTTGATGACAAAATGTAAATAACTTTAATTTATTCATATACCTTTAAGGTGAATCATGGCTGTACTTATAATATTTTTTTATTTGACATCATGTAATACCCATGTTTATGAATTAATAAATGATTGATTGATTGATTGATTGAAACGCATTACTATAAACATATTTTTGATACAATTATTTGGTTAATTAGGTACATTAAACTTTATTCGTGGCCCCAACCCTATCTTACTACCCTTGGGCATGAACACAGTAATCACAGCATGCCCTAGTTTCGTGTTATAAAACTCGTTGTGTTTGTATTAAAATGTTTGTTCACAGGAGTCATATAAGGGGTACGACTAGCTGAGGGACTATCCGTGAAATGTGTTCTTTGCTATTGTATCTGTGTTCCTTACATGTTGCTTTGTTTTTAACCGACTTCAAAAAAGGAGGAGGTTATCAATTCGACTGTATGTTTTTTTTTTTATCATCATTTTTTTTTTGTATGTATGTTACCTCATATCTCAGTCGTTTGTCGACCGAATCGAAAATTTTTTTCACCTACTTAGAGGGTATACCTTCTAGTTGGTCCCATTTTTTCCATTTTGGGATCTGATAATGGAATCTTGGTGTATTCGAGGGAAACCCTCAAATTTTAAAGGCACGTATAGTGTTTCTTTACTAGAATGTTGACGTGTTGTTACGTCTGATAGTCAACATTTTGTGGGGCTGAGCTGATGGTGGAACTCCCTAACGCCTAGGAGTTCAGTAATTATAATGACGAAACTTATGATAGGTAATTTGTAGCTTCGTAAAAAATAGAATCATAAGGTGCAACTCCCCCCCCCCCCTCTTATGTAATCACTAAAAATAAAGAAATAAAATAAACTTTTAAAAAAGTAAAAACCGACTTCAAAACCAAAATGCACTAAAAAGTCTTAAATAAACTCTTCACCATTGAAAGGAAAGGAATCCGTTTTAGGCAAACAATTTCTTTTTGGAGTCGGTGCCATCACTTTGACCATCAAGCATCAACTATCACAGCACCGACTCCAAAAAGAAATTGTTTGCCTAAAACGGATTCCTTTCCTTTCAATGGTGAAGAGTTTATTTAAGACTTTTTAGTGCATTTTGGTTTTGAAGTCGGTTTTTACTTTTTTTAAAGTTTTTAATATTGTCCTCAACTCGTTTCCTCGGCCTTTGAAAGTATTTTTCACGCTGATTAATGAAATGTATTCCCAGGTAACAGTTAGATTTTATTATGCCTATGCCCCAGTTTAAAAAAACAGCTACCGTAGTCTACATGGTAAACTCATTTTTTTAAATCTCATACCCATAAGTATGAAAGGACTGAAGCCTTGCAACAAATTTGTTAAATTTGTTTTAATGGACCAATTTCTATAATACCTACATTGAAACTGATGTTCAAAACTTGAAAAGTTGTTCCATTGTATGTTAGTTAAATACAATGCAAATTAACTAAATTTCAAGTAAGTATATTCTCGCAATGTACACTACATTGTACTGCAAGTGAGCATGATAATTCCCAAAAGCAAAACTAATTTAGATGATAACCCACGCAAATGGTATTGTATTAATAAGCTGTTAAATGATGTGAGTAACTTTGTATTGTTTCAAATGCTAAAACAATTATTCGAAACGACTTGGTATATTTAGGGTATATAAAACGTATCTGGCAAGAAAAGATGACCGCCTCAAAAAAATACGAAAAAATAAAACATTGTAAGCATACATGTTTCATGCACGATTTGTATATTTTTTTTTAATATCAATGATTTATATTACATATAATACTTAGCTTTATCATCATCATCATTATCAAACAAAGGACGTCCACTGCTGAACATAGGCCACGCCCACTGCTTTCCACAGCGATCGATCACAAGCGGTCTGCATCCAGTGTGTGTGATCCTGGGATCTTTACAAGGTCGTCTGTCTATCTTCACGCTGGAGGTTCTATTCTTAGCTGACTACCTAAAGGTTGACAAATAAGTGGGCAGGTAGACTAAGTGGGTTTTGATACTGATTGTGTATATAGGTTGTTGTTTTGGTCAGCGACGCCCGACTCAGGGGTGGTTGTACAAACGATACTGACGCAAAAAAAACTGAATGAAAAAAAAAACACAAAATGAATTTATTATTGCGGTTCTTTTCGTACCTAATATCCACGGCGTCGTAGCAGATACGTGCGAGAGTGCGATTTTTTCCATTAATTTTTTATTTTTTGAAAAGAGGTTTTCTTTTATAAAACTTGCAAATAATTTAGTTTTTTTTTATAACAAGCATAACTCATATTTACATCCCTGTACATCCAAACCTTCAATAAACTAACTGATCCCAATTAAAGTCTGTAATAGAGGAAAACCATTACCAGTTCTTCAATTACATAAACGTTTCAGTAACTATTACATCGTTTGAGTTGAGTGCATTACATACTTTTTACAGTCAACACATTAAATGATTGGACTATACGTATTTGTTGAAAAACAGCCCTTATATCGACCATATAAGATATTAGCATAGGGATAGCTTGTCGTGCTATTCGTACGTGTGCTAATACAGTAGAGTACTTTTGCGAGTTTAGTCACTTTGAGTGCGGCAAAGTAGCGTTGTGGAGTTTGGTGGAATATTCGATGCGGTTTCCCAATTCTAGGTTTAGGTTTAGAGAGGGCCAGTCTGTTATGAATGACACACTCAAGCCTGCTGCTAAGCACAGTATAATAATTTTGATTTGACCTAACTATGATCAGTATTCATGGTTAAATATCGGAACATGGCGATCTCAAACAAACAATAGCAGGTTTAGCGATAACTGATCATAATAATACAGTGGGTAAGTATCCCTCCGATAAATTAACCAGACTGCCTGATTTCAGACAGAGCGAATTCAGAAATACATTCAAGTAATCCGAGGAAAAGCGTGAATTTACATGAGAACAGATAAAGCAATTATTGTTGAAGCAATTTAATGCTAACAACTCTGCCCTTAAAAACATTTAGAGATTCCGGGAGACTCTGTGCAAAGTTTACGTTTTAAATAAATCAAGTGAAGAGATACTGCCCGTATTGTATTCAGATACGAAACAATTTCAGACTCAGAATTGATATTTCTCTTGACCCGGTTTAATTTTTGGAAAGAATATTTTTAGTTATTGATAAATGAATGATTAAGCAGTCGTAATTTTAAGATATTGTGCTAAAAATAGTCAGGTCGAAGCTCAAGTCTTTTAAAATAATCCTTACCAAGTTCCTTTTATATAATAATCTTAAAACAAATGGTTTAGATTGTTTTAACACTTACAGTTTTATTAAGTACTCTTAAAAGATAAAGGCAAATGTTTCAAGAAAATCTCTGAGAATGCCTTCTTGGAAAATAAGATAAGTTTAGCTGATTTTAGCATTTTAACGATTTCCCTACTTAGTGAGACTTAAGTTAATTACACTGGTAGGTAAAAAAATGCTGCTGAAATAATCATCAACTTTCGAATATATACGCGAAATAATATTAATGAGACCTAGGGGAGTTGTGAAAAATATTACATAGAAGAACATATCTTTATAAAAATAACCAACCAAGTGCGATTCGGACTCGCGCACTGAGGGTTCCGTGCCAACTTTAACTAAATAAGGGGTACCACTTACTTCCACGTAGCCAAAATACCAAAATATTTTGTTAACAGCAAAAATAGCTTTGTTTTACATAGTATTTGCATGAAGGTTAAATTAAATTAAATATCCTTTGGACATTCCCACACATCGCCATCTAGTCCCAAAGTAAGCTACTTAAAGCTTGTGTTATGGGTGCCAGACAACGGATATAATACTTAAATACTTTTTGTTTGTAAATACATACATAATATACATAGAAAACACCCAGACCAATACAAACAGACATGTTCATGCACACAAATGTTTGTATTGTGCGGGGATCGAACCCGCACCCGCTGCGTAGTAGGCGATTTCTCGACCACTACACCAGACGGGTCGTCAAGGTTATATTTGTGGTTGTTAAAAATGTGCTATATCTCAAAAACTACTCGTTCCATCTCGTTCAAACTAATTTTCGTTGAACGTGTTTAAACACTACATTGTGAATTATTTCAAATTGTCATTTGCTTCATTCAAAAGTTAGAGGGTGGGAACGCCCATTTTACCACTTTGGAAGCGTCTATCTCTCAAACGTCTTTTAAGATACGCATGCATGGATTTGAGAACATTTTTTTTGTTTGAGTTCCATGTATGGGAGCCCCCATTCATTCGATTTATTTTATTATTTGTATGGGAATCGTAAATCGGTTAGAAACACAAACACAAAGATACACCTACCTACTAAGTTTCATTTATATATTGCGAATAGGTTCAGAATTAAGTGGTGTGACATACGGACAGACAGACATACAGACTTAACAAAACTATAAGGGTTCCGTTTTTGCCATTCGGCTACGGAACCATGAAAACACCACAATTATAAACTCTATAGCTAACCTTATTTGTAGCTAGTAGCTCAATGATCATTATAAGGTTTTTGAGTAATTCTACATAACCTGAAAGAAGTCCCCTTTTGTCACAAACCTTCTTTATGCCGAGGTAGGTGACAAGTGCCAAAGTAAGATGTGACAGCCGTGCGTGTACCGCAAAGTAAAAACAGGGTCAATAACAGCTCAAGGTTTAGTTTATTTATTTTCTTCATACATCTACCCTTACAGACTAATCCAATTCGATAGATGCGGAAATAAGATATTTTTAAGCACAATAAAATAATAATAATTAAAAAAATACATATCATAAATTGCCACAATAAATAAAATCCTAATATTCACTTATGGTAACAGATTATGTGTAGTGTCACTCTCTCAAATTCGGCTCGTGAACAAAAGAACAAATCCAGGCAGTCAGCAGCTAAGTTGAGATTTTTTATAGCACGCGTTAGGGGAGATGTGGCCAGCAGCTGTGTTCTACCGCGCGGAACAACGAATAAGCTCGGACGGCGCCGTCTCTGCGCGTAGCCGTCGGGCACGCTCAGACTCATCCACTTCAGTACATCCGGGTTACTGATGATACCGCGGCATACTTTTAAGGCGTATGTTGCTACAGCCAGATCCCTTCTTGTCTCCAGTTTGTTGTAACCCACCATACCTAAAACTAACAATAGAGTCTCTAGTATTTAAAAATATAGGTAGTCAACAACCTATATTTTTTTATACTAGAGACGCCGTTCAGAACAAATGTTGTGTCACATTTACTAAAATGAAAGGAGTGTGAAGTGTTGCCATTGAATTTTTTTGATTTCTCCTGTTTGATGCAGATTATTATCGAGTTTTTTAGGACAATCAATTATAAGTTGGTATAGCTAATTAATTTAATACATCATAATATCTTAAAACGTGTGCAAGCGTGAGAGGAAATTGGAGGTACAAAAAAAAAACACATCCATATTTTTTTTCATTTTTCTTCTAAACACGACAATCACCATTACAACAACAAAACTCTCAAAGATAGAAAAGAGTAAACGAACAGACTTCGGGTTGACACCTTGCGGGTTTTTAGTTATCTGCTTATGATTAGTTATAATTGCGAGTACTTACTTTTTTATTTCTAGTGATAATGTTTGATATGATAATATGAATGTATATGATATTGTATCCACAAAAAAGGATTCTTATATGCCTATCAATATTGTAACTACATAATTTGTACCTATCTTACAATACTACTCCTGTCAGTACAGACAGATTTTTACTTAAAGACCGATTTTCTTCACGACCTCCGTGGTGTAGCGACTAAGCACGCTAGGTTTCCAGGCTCGCCGCTCCGAGGTCCCGGACTCGATTCCCGGTCGGATCAATAAAGAAATCAAAATTTTCTACATTGCCTCGGGTCTGGGTGTTGTGGTACCACCGTTGTGTCTAATTTCCATAACACAAGTGCATTTGCTACTTAATTTGGGATCACAGCAATTTATGTGATTGGTGTCCAATATTTATTTATTTACTTTTTTATTTGTTATTTATTCTTTGCTAGTCGAATTTTGAAAACAATCTTGAGATTTCCTTTTACCAAAATAATTCATTTTAAAATATGAAAAACACAAAACTTAGGATTTGAGTTTGGGGCATAAGCAATTAATCGTTTAACACTGACATATTTTTGATAAGATAGTAAATTAGTTTTATTCGCTGACATTATTAAGACTTTCCGGCGCGGTAAACGGCTATAGCCGTATAACAACAAAAATTCTATCGTGTCTGGGTTACCGCCCCGGAAAGAGTTAATAAAGTTATGAAAAAATGCTAACAATACTGGACTAGCTAAGAACAACGGACTTTAATGCTAAAGTCAATTGAAATAAAGCTCATGCTTCATAGATATTTATTGTCCTTATATATCTAAAAGGTACACATAGGTAATTTATTTTCTACCTTTAAGATTTTTGGCATATATGTTTTTGGTTGATGTCTGGTTTTCAATTGAAGTTGTGAGAAAACTAAAAATTATTACTTTACGGCGCTAATATATTTTTTTAATCTCTTAAATTTTCTACAAACAATTAAACAAAAATATTGCTTACAAATTAGGTGAAAATATGGTAGGTACGAGTATTTTTTTATTTCGTCTTTTGACGTAAGGGACGTTTGACATGGTAGTTTCTGGCAACAGACTAAACGCGGGTGCTTCATTTGGCCTTAACTTACTGTAGTACAAAGTTTGTTCTAAACAGCTTGTCTAGTGTGACAAAGAGGTCGTTGTATTTAATAGATAAAATAATGTTATTAATATTACAAACAAAACACACGATATTTTACATAAGCACATTAATTATATCGTTTGGCATACACTTTAGGGACAACATAATAAGTGTCAAATATTTAATAAGTGATTATAGCTTTTTTAACGACATTAAATTGTTTTAAAATCAGTCTAATATGTTAATAAAAATATGAATTCGAATTAGATTGACAATTTTATTATGACCAAAACAATTTTCATGGAACCAACCTTCAAATTCCAATCACTGAACCTACTTCTCATTTGATCTGCTACTGGCATACGGTTCAAGGCAGCACAAGCAAAAAAAAACATTTTCAGCATCTTCTTTCGTATAACTTTTACTTTTCTTAGAATTCCTCTTGGGTGTTTTAGGTTTCTGCTTTTCTTCGCATAGAAAACGTTTCTTGACACTTTTCGTTTTTTTACTATTTCATCCTTGGTAGGTATGTCGGTAAACACAGCTGTTTTGATCTTGCGTCTTTTAGTTTGTTTTTTCTGTTGTCTTTTGTTCGTTGGTCTTGTTCATTCTGGAAAAAATACATTAGAAGCAGTGGCAAGAGGAGTAGAAGCTCTAGACGTGGATGGCTCATTGGTATTGTTGCTTTGTAGAGATAGATAACTGGCACATGTATAAGCTTGATTTGTAGATACAACTGGAGCAATGTCCCTCATATCATCATTTATAAATATCGACATTAGCCATGTCCGTATCAGTATTTTGTTGATAATTATTAAACATTCTCAATCAAAGATAAAGCCATTTAGCACATATCACTTAGCAAAATGCCCTATTAACACAAATGGCACATAGATACATAGATAACTCTTTATTGCACACCAGAAAGGTAAATAACAAATTAATTTCGAGAAAATGTACAATTCAGGCGGTCTTATCGCTATAAGCGATCTCCTCCAGACAACCTTTGGGTAAATAAATAAAGAGAACATAACATAACATAACATAAAGAGAATAGCTGAATACTTTTTATCACAAACTTATGTATTAAGAAGAGTTAAATGCAAATTGTAAAAGCTAACCAAAAACTAAACTAGGATATTTGTGACAGGGTGTCACAATTCTTCTATGCGCCATAAATCGCGACCTCGCCAGAATAATCATTCATTAGTCCGTAACAAAATGCAAACTAAGACAAAGACCGCACAAAATAGGAAAAATAGGCATAGCCACGTTAATTTCATAGGTTTCCAAATAAAAATAATCAAAATATTGATGAAAAACATACTTTTCGGTATTTTTCACGCCGTCTTCGTATACATGCAACCGCTTGTCGTGCGCTTTTGGCGCGTACTTCGTCAAGAAGTGCGTATCTAAAGAGACATGCGTGCGCTGTTGCCAGCTCTTTAACGGTCAGCGGTCGTGCGCTTTTGGCGCGTACTTCGTCAAGAAGTGCGTATCTAAAGAGACATGCGTGCGCTGTTGCCAGCTCTTTAACGGTCAGCGGTCGTGCGCTTTTGGCGCGTACTTCGTCAAGAAGTGCGTATCTAAAGAGACATGCGTGCGCTGTTGCCAGCTCTTTAACGGTCAGCGGTCGTGCGCTTTTGGCGCGTACTTCGTCAAGAAGTGCGTATCTAAAGAGACATGCGTGCGCTGTTGCCAGCTCTTTAATTGTCAGCGGTCGTGCGCTTTTGGTGCGTACTTTGTCAAGAAGTGCGTATCTAAAGAAACATGCGTGCGCTGTTGCCAGCCTTTAACGGTCAGCGGTCGTGCGCTTTTGGCGCGTACTTCGTCAAGAAGTGCGTATCTAAAGAGACATGCGTGCGCTGTTGCCAGCTCTTTAACGGTCAGCGGTCGTGCGCTTTTGGCGCGTACTTCGTCAAGAAGTGCGTATCTAAAGAGACATGCGTGCGCTGTTGCCAGCTCTTTAACGGTCAGCGGTCGTGCGCTTTTGGCGCGTACTTCGTCAAGAAGTGCGTATCTAAAGAGACATGCGTGCGCTGTTGCCAGCTCTTTAACGGTCAGCGGTCGTACGCTTTTAGCGCGTACTTCGTCAAGAAGTGCGTATCTAAAGAGACATGCGTGCGCTGTTGCCAGCTCTTTAACGGTCAGCGGTCGTGCGCTTTTAGCGCGTACTTCGTCAAGAAGTGCGTATCTGAAGAGACATGCGCGCGCTGTTGCCAGCTCTTTAACGGTCAGCGGTCGTGCGCTTTTGGCGCGTACTTCGTCAAGAAGTGCGTATCTAAAGAGACATGCGTGCGCTGTTGCCAGCTGTTTAACGGTCAGCGGTCGTGCGCTTTTGGCGCGTACTTCGTCAAGAAGTGCGTATCTAAAGAGACATTCGTGCGCTGTTGCCAGCTCTTTAACGGTCATAGTTTCAGAAAAATCGTCTTTGTTAACAACTCTCCTCTGTAACAACTTTCCTAAGTCCAGTGTGTCCGTGGTTATAGTGCAATCAGAATAAGAGTCAACAACAAACAAACAAAAAAAACAATATTTTAGCTTTTATGGATAGATAAAATTCTCATTTTTTACTTGGACGCTACGTGCATAAATGACGATATCTTTTGAAATTGTTAGTTTATTTCTATGAAATGAGAAAAGATGTTTAATGAAATACAAAAAGTTGGCAAAAAGTAGTAATCAGAACTTTAACTTTGGTTTTTGCAAAAAAATAATGTTTAGTACGTATTTCAATCATGGCTGAATTTCATAAAATTATTTAACTAGATTTTATGATTTATAAATCTACGGTTTAACTCAATGAATACGTTGGCTAGACGTTTTATTTGCATTTTACCTCTACTTACATGTCCCACCCGGATTGAACTATAACTAAGGACACACTTTATGCAGTGGTAGTCATATAATTAAGAACGCTGATAAATAAGCGTAAGGTTGTTTTCAAACAGTTGTATGTCATACGAGATGTTTTTTTTAATTCTCTTGCTATCGTAAATCTTTTAATTGAATATCGCTGTATTCAATTAATACACAAGTTCAGCTAAAAATAAAAAGCTACACTTTTGAACCTACTTCTAAAATATAGTATCGCATAATATTTATATTTGTGGGCTGGTTACGTAATTAAGAACGGTAAATATTTTTAACTTTATTCAAATTTGGAAAGAGAACATTGAATCGATTTGTGGTTGTTTGTATAGTTTTTAGCGCCATTTAGTGTTTTAAAGATTAAAAGTGATTGCTGCTTATAAATTATTAAAATAATAATGAAAAAATAAATGCTGTGATAAATCTACCAGGAAGGTAATAATTAAACTTCGCAGGAAGAATTGTTATTATAGAAAGATTGCCGAACATCTGCAATATTAAAAAGGATGGCTTCTCATGCCGTTAAGGATTTTGCTACGTATTAAACTACTTTGAATGTTTTGCGTATACCTAAACAGAGAAAAAAGCTTCTCGAGATGACCGAAACATCGTTCGTGTGGCAAAACAAAAACCTTAAGGGTCCAATGAGATAAGAAAATAATATTTTGGTGAAAATAACCCTTTAGCAATCTCAGCACGCACTATTCAAAGACGTTTGGTAGAAGAAAAAATACGCGGAAGGATAGCTAGAAAGGTACCCATGTTTAAACTTTGCCACACAGAAGCCCGGCTTGCATTTGCGAGAAAGTATGAAAACGGGTCTGTGCAACAGTGGAAAAAATGATATTTTTTCTGACGAGACAAATATCAACAGGGTATGTTTTTATAGAAAAGGAAATATACGTCGTTTTTTTTCTGGACATGGTGTTGGACCTAAAGTGGACTTATGGAACAGTGCTACCTTATGCAAAAGACATTGTATCGGTTAGTAGGCCATTCCAGCGTGACAATGACCCAAAGTACACTGCACGCACCGTACCGCAGAATCAGTTTCTGTTTAAGGCTGGCCAGCTAACAGTCCGGATCTAAGCCCAAAAGGGAATCTGTGGTTTGAAATAAAAAATCAGGTCTCGAATACACAGTGTGGGATTTTTTTTTTTAGCATGGAACCCGGTTTCACTTGCAAAATTACAAAAAATAATAGAGTCTATGCCTCGCTGGTGTGAAGCAGTGATTAAAAGCCGTGAATATGCTATTAACTATAAATTTTAGTTAAAATGTATGAAATAGCATTATAATTTGCTGCGCTTTATATTGTTGTTATTTTTTAAACGTTAGTGTCATACAAAAATCTGAGTAGTTGAATAAATCGTTCTTAATTATTTGTCTAGCTTCAGTATTATAGCCATGCGTTACTTTGGTAAAAAAAAATGAGACACAAACGTTTATGATTTTATTCTTTATTTCTTAACTACGTTGCTCTATTATTGTAGCTATTTATATAATTACTAGTTGCTTCTTAAATGGCACACATCACTGGGTATAACATGTTTTAAATAAAAAAAATCTAGAACTTCAAATCGTTCTTAATTATATGACTACAACGGTATATTTTCATGCCATATTTCACTGTTGCTTCTGCGAACATAAAAGCTAAAACTGGTGAATCCAAACTAGGTAATGGCTGAGGTAGGTAGGATTTAACGAAAATGTATATTTTTAAACAATTATTTTGAGAACAACCCCACAGGTTAAGTAATGATAGTAGGTACTTCACAAAGTTTCATGAGAGCGTTTCTCCCACAGGATTCCAGTTTGCCCCAATTCACGAGGACAACTTGTCCATTACGTGTAAGTACTTCGCTACATACTTAAGGTGCTAATTAATGGTTGATATTAATTAGGAGTTCTGTCCAATTTAGAATGCACGCGTCGATACCGCGTATCGCGTCGATAAAATTTTATCGATTTTATTTCCTAAACAAACTGTTTTGCCGCATATTTGCCACGTGAAAATCAATCCTGATTGCTTTTAAAAACAAATGAATACAACAACTTTACTAAAACTGTTTTTAAATATGATAAAAAAGACGTTTGAAATTTATCGATTACCGCGATAAATGATAAATAGACGCGCATCTTAGGCCCGCTGGAAAATCATTATTTGGTACGTTATTTGTGTCAATATCGAAATCATAAAACTAAATTTAAGAAGTCGGAGAAAGCAATACCAACCAAGCACTTGTTAATTTTAGTATGAAAATTGAACTGACAAGAAAACGAAAATTCTTTGTCTGCATAATAGCACAATGTTCACATAAAATGTGTTTCTTTATAACCGGAATTTTGCGATGCCTTTTGAACATCACCCCATAAACGTCAAACACAGCAAAGTTTTGGGACGGAAATAGAAAAACTCCATTGGCACTAAAATGACTTTCTCGTGAATATGTTTATTCTCAACCACTTTGCACGTAGTAAAACATTTTGATATAAGGTTTGTTTTGTTTATCTGTTTTGTAGAAAAACAAAAGGTTCTCACCCTCACGCGTTGTTTGAAAGTTTTGAATGAAAATACATTCACTAAGTATTCATGAGATTTTACAAATTACAGTACAAAATACGGACAAAGCTTGGACCACTGTTTAAATGTACGATAGATGTTTAAAATTTAAGTGAAAAAACTCACTTACATAAGGAGCATATACATATTGATTTAACCGTATCATATTTAAACAGGTGGTTCAAACCTACTCAAATTATTTGTGGAAATTCCAAAGCCTGTTTTTAATTGTATGTGAATTTTTACTACCTAATTTTTTGTTGCGACCTTAAGACCTACTATACGTCCCTTTGTTTTTGTACCAGTTCTATATGCACTTTCAAGCTCTATCGAAAGCAAAAACGCCAATGTAGATAGGATTTATTAAACGCAATCTATGCACAATAATGTCTTATCTGTTGGTTTGTATGGTTTGCTCATCAAAAGTTATCAATTTAAAGGCTGTATTATGGTGAAATATATTATTTGTTAAACAAGTAAAAGGCGAAGATAGGCTTTTATTTCAGATTTCTAATGCCCCAGATTGCGCTAGTGAATATATGTTTTGACAATGCACTTGAAGTTAGGGTACAGCTATAAGGTCATACTATCTCCAGGAGGACAACTCTCGTGCAATTCGTATACGAACAAAGTTCACCAATCGAATTTCCTTTGTCGAAGTAAAAATAGTTTTTGATTTCTCAGGGTCACGATTTCTACGTATCTAGATTTGGTTCGTGTACCATTATTGTTAGGTGTAGATATTTGACTTGATTTTTTAGGTATAATGGTTAAACTCGCAATCGAATTACCACACGATAAAAGTTTGATTGCCGCGAGAATCGGCCTCCAGGATCAGTTTATTTATTCAAATATAATTTAATGATTTGATGGGTGTGATAGTAAGGCAATACAGTGCTATATATTAATACATTAATCTGATATTTAAAAGTAATATTTATAAATTCTATTCTCATAGATCTTGTTGTTGAAAATCTTACGTGTCACACAAATTGCAACCAAAATCTCTTACGTGACTTAGTGAAGGGTTTATATTTATTTTTAAATATATATGACTTTTTAATTCGAACAATAATATCAGGGTGAATACCTGCAATGATAAAGGTGATACCAGTAGTTTTTAAAGCAGTCCATTTCCTTAAAAAAATTACATTAAGGTCGAGGCCCCATGTGCTTGACCACTTTTTGATGAAAATTGCTTGCACGTACGACACAAAATGGGCTTCACTTTAAACGAAAACCACACCAGGTGTACTTTTGACTGTGACCCAGACTCTCTTGACAACACTAGTTTGAGTTGCACAATAAATACTTCTTGAAAAACGAAAAAAAAAAAAATCAGTTTCAATTTTCTAGCATTATCTGGTATCGTACCAATTTGGGATTTTCTCTTAAACATTGCCTTGTGCTAATGAGGCACATTAAGCTTAATTTAAGAAATAACTTTCTTCACCCAATTATTTTGGAGACAACCTTTTATTAAACCTTTTGCTGGCTAAGTGGCTATTTGTTAATCCCTCAGATAATTAAATTTCAATTGGTTGGGAATTATAATGAGTTTTTAATTATAGAACTTCGTTGTAATTACAATACGTTATAATGTGAAATATGAACTGAATAGTAATGTAATACTCTTGTCCATACAGTCATTGGTACTTATTATAGGTAGGTAAGTAAGTAAGTAAGTACGATGTCCATAGCATAAAACTTTTTTTTTAGGGTTCCACAGCCGAATGGCAAAAAAAGGAACCCTGATAGTTTCGTCAAGTCTGTCTGTCTATCTGTCCGTCCGTATGCCACTTTATTCTATAATTCAGTTAAAGTTGGCACGGAACCCTTAGTATGCGAGCCCGACTCGCACTTGGCGGTTTTATTTTCAATATAATTATAAACAAATATTAAAGATGCTGTCCTATGTGATTATGTGTAAGAAGTATGTATTAAAATTTATTATTATTACCATCATATTGCCCCTAAGGCAAAGCGGCTTTGCCCCCAAATATGATGGTCCCTGGGTTTTTATAACACCGAATAGCATAGTTACTAGATGTAGCTTTTGGCGTGCTTTCATTTTTAATATACTTATATTTGCTGCATTGAGATAGTGCGTCGTATAAGCCTGTGGTGGAATGTGAAACAGAACCAAGCACATGCATTTTGCACCCGCTGGATGAGCCTTGCAAATCTCGCCAGTAAACATGGACCAATACTGTGTCGCAAAAATTGAGTTTCGAAAAAATCAGCGATTCGCACAATGCTATTCTCAGTTTTTCGTACAAATAAGTACTCATATTATACAGCAGCTTCAGTCTGTAGAAACAATTCTTTACACATTCTGCTGTGGCTCTTGAATCTGAGGTTGCTGTCAAAAATCAAGCCTAAGTTCCTGGCCCTGTCCACTCTTTTAATTGGTTCAACGCTTATTGTTATTTGAATTTCAGCATTATAAACTTTAGCCAAATTATTTGCGGTCCCAACAACCAAAACCTTAGTCTTCCTTGCGTTTAGTTTGAGTGAGTTTGTTGCAGAGCACCAGTCCACTATTCGCTGCAGCTCGTCATTGATCCTAGTAACAGCGTATTTGTATGAAGGACAAAATTAAATGTGCGGTTGTTGTAAATTGGCTCTATCTTAAAAACTACTAGTTCGATCTCATTCATTTTTTTTTTCATTTTCGGTTGCTTCGTTCAAAAGATAGAGAGAACGCCCATTTTACCAATTTGGATGAGTCTATCTCCCAAATGATAGACTTATAGCAAAAATGGATTTAGGAACCTCCATGTCCATAATCTTAAGTCCACCTTTTGTAAAATTTTGTGGTTGTGTAAAAAAGTATAAATAAATAAAAATAAATGTCATTTTAAGAGACCTATCCATAGACTTAATTGTTTGTTTTTTTTATTTAGTATGGGTTCGCTCTTGACTCCAGTCCAAGCCTAATGCGACTAAGACGAAGTCGAAGATGAAACGAGCTCGCCCAGAAGAAGCCTGTTCACTCGAATTTTGAAAAGATTCGGATTGTAATCCCTTGGAAACACCGACGCGGGCAGCGAGTTCCACTCCTTTGCCGTGCGCATTATAAATGTTGACGAGAAGCGCTTAGTTCAAAACAGCGGCACATCGACAAGGTAAGGATGGTATCCCGCGGTACGCCTAGACGAACGATGGAAAAAGGGGGCTGGAGGGATGAGCTCATGGAGCTCCTTCGCACACTCGCCAAAGTAAAGTCTGTAAAATACAGCTAAGCCGGCAACCTTGCGGCGATGGGCTAAGCTATGGAGCTTATCATTCACCAATTTGTCGTCACCTATTAATCTTATGGCTCTGCGTTCCACTGAGTCAAGTGCTTCAAGCTGGTACTTGGCGGATCCATCCCAGAGGTGACTGCAATACTCCATGCAGGACCGGACTTGCGCTTTGTAAAGGGTCAAACGCTGTTCAGGCGTGAAGTATCGCCTCACTCTGTTCAGGATGCCAAGATTTTTAGCAGCAGTTTGTGCTTTGAGCTCAATATTGGGGCTAAAATTGAGATCAGCCGACAACTCTATACCCAGCAGCTCTAGATGGTCGGTGACAGCAACAGGCGTACCCCGGAAAGTTGGAGTATGCAGGAAAGGACTCCTCTTTGCCGAAAACAGACATGCTTGAGTCTTTTTGGCGTTGAATTCGACACGATTGTCATCGCCCCACTGCGAGACACGGCTCAGGGTCATATTTGTCCGCTCGACCATGGCTCCCCTCAAACGACGCACTTCATCCCCACTGGTCCCCGCGCTGGACAGGTATCTCTCTGAAACTGTGCTGTCTTCAGCGTATCCAACGATACCCGGCTGAAGCAGGTCGTTGATGTGAAGCAGAAAAAGAGTTTTAGAGAGAACTGACCCCTGAGGAACTCCGGCATTAATAGCCCTAAGGTCAGATGAGCAGCCATCGACGACTACTCTGATCGACCGGTCACTCAGGAAGTCTGATATCCAGCTACAGAAATCAGCAGGGATGCCGAAGTCTGGAAGTTTGGTGCACCCTACATGGTTTGGCCAAATATTTTTCTTTAAGTTCCATGTCTCATGTTTAAGCTCAAATGCTTTTTTTTTTCTATGTGAATCGTATAGCAGTTAACATAATACATATAACTACAAAGTTTCATAGGTGTAATGCTAATACTTTCAGAATAAAGTGGCTGTGACATAAGGACGGACAGACAGACAGACTTGAAGAAATTATAAGGGTTCCGTTTTTGCCATTCCTCAGTCAGTTCTAGTTATCTTAGCGATATTTGAGGTAAATAGAATATGGATATCCGCTGTCAGATATTTTTACTAACGTATCTCTGGTATTTGTTTTCATTAATTTATTTGGCAACCCTGAATTAAGGGACATTTTTTGAATCGGCTACCCTGATTGAGTACCTGACAATTTCTATCAATCTATTGTCCAGAAAATCTGTATCTATATTGGAAATAACGGTTAAAATAACCTAGTAGATCCCTCTTTTACAAGTTGAAGAAACGTATACCGACCGACTTCAGATCCCTCGTTAGCTTTCTTAACGGCACAATAAAAATTGATGACTAGTAGAAATAATATAACATCAGGCATATTCTCGCCAACTAATAATGACCATTATCTTTATTACTAGTGAAAGTAATCAGATTATACGAAGAACATCTGAAAAGATTCTGTGCGCAGAGTTTTTGCTTTTTATTGTCCAGTCTACAATCGGTGTACTTACTACGAAAGCATTTTTCCATTTTCATTCTTTTGTGGATCTGAGTGTGGATTGAAAGGCTCACTAATTGTCATACTTAGGTTTTTCGTAAGAAGCATAGACAATCAGCATTTTTTATTTATTAATCTATCAGATGGAGGAAAAGCTAGACAAGTTTTTTGGTACGTCATATGTTGCACTAGAAACAGTGTTTATTTCCTAAAATAAATAAATTGGTTGTGTAGCGGAGATAAGGTGGTACGTTTATATTCCATGACATATTTTTCACAACAGATAACCGCATAAAAATGTACGTACCTAGGATATTTGCTTCAGTTTACATGTTTTAACTTCGCTTCAGAGCACACAATTTTATATGAATACCTACTCGTACATCGTTATTATTTTGTTACCAAAACAGAGGTTATTTTTTTACAAGGGCCATCTTATTAGCATTCTTTAGCTAAAATATTAAACATTGCTATTCGTGCAAAGAATTTGAAAAGAAAGCTGCTTTTGTTTGACGCTAGAAAAGTGAAGTTCCAAAAACATGAGTGCATGGCTTTAAATGCAGACTGTTATTTGTTTTTCTTGTGATAAATACGTTTTTAACACTTTTTTTTTGTTTTCATAAAGTTTTGTCTATATGTCGTAGCCGCATCGTAGAATTGCCCATTTCATGAAATGATCGGCCATTTAATGAAATGGTTGCATTTCATTAAATATTTCACTGTCCATTGGCCATATTATGATGTGCCCAGGCCAGATCAATGATAAGAAATTGTTTGACGATAGGCCCAGCTGGACACACTGCTATTTCATGAAATAATCAATCCTAATCGATCATATCGTGAAATTGTTTCATTGACTACCGGTAGAGGCGCTGAAAGCGCCTAAGCGCTTTGAATGTGTCAAGATGGCGGCCCTTGTAAGCGAAGACGTATTTTCTCACAGCAAAAATGAGAATAATTCGTTATTAAACTTACTTAGGTACCTACCTTTTTGTTCAACATTAGTTAATGTTATGTTACGTATGTTTTTAATAAATAATATAAGAGTTACCTAATTAGTAAGTATGTGATTAAGACTCAGGTAAAGAAACATTCCTACCAAAAACTTGAGATACCTATAAAACTCTAGTGCGCGCCTAAGATCTCACGTGTGGTTCAGTGCGTGTGAACGCGTTCGTCCATGTGCCTTATTAGATTAAGTAAGTTTGTTAGAATTATTTTAAATTTATTTTAATATTTCATAGTAAATTTAAACAACTAAAAATAAACAAGTACGTAACAAAATTGTTCTGAGTTTTCATTAAATATTTTATGTTTACCCTACTTTCACGATATGGTCAAACGTGGGTGACCAAATCGCTAAACGTTTATCGTTTAACAATTTGGTTACCATTAGTTGGCCACTTCATGAAACGTGAACACTTCACGAAATGGTCAACCATTTCATGAAATGATCAATTCAGCGATTTGGCAACGACATATACACAAACTTAATAACATAAATTGCACTTGTCTTACGCTATCCAGGCATCAGTATATTTGGTGGAGTGATTTAAAGAACCTTTGATTTGAATACCTGGTAACGGAGTTTCCCTCATAGCTACCGTTTCTAATTAAAATACCTATACATAAAAAAACACGTCTCCCTTCATTAGCTTTACTTAACGAACTTCTTCCTAAACGCAAAATCTTGCCAAATTTTACTAATGTATGTAAAATACGTAATGTTTTATCAAGGTGATTATTCATGAGTTAAGTGACAGCGTCTGATAAATATTCAGTGTTGAAGTGAATCCTGTAGGCTTGGTAACACGTGGAATCACGAACCTACCTATGATGGTGAAATTAATATTTGTTCTTCCTATTTTAGTGTCCTTGGTTAAATTTTCATCTGTTCATTTTTATATACGGTATCTATGTAGACGCCCACGGATCAAATGGCCGCCGGCGGTCGCATTAACAAAAACATAACAAAAAACTGTTGAAATCCTGAGGAAAACCAAGCTGTATTTTTATTCTCAATTCCTGTTTCTGACTTTAATAATCAAGAATACTTAGGGCCTGCAACAATGCCACAATGCCAAGGTACGTTTCGATTAGTTTCATCTGTCAGATTCAGCATACGAAATGATGTTCTATATTAAAATTATTCGTTGGGCAGCGCTTACTTCTCAATCATGCCTACTTCTTTTTGATGATGTTAACATGAAAGAGTCTGAAGTAATATGGCAAGAAGCATGTGACCCATTGTTCGCCACAACTTAACTTGTGCTTATTTAAATATTTTTTATTTATTTATTTATTAAGATTTTGATTACCAACAACTGTTACATTAAATCTTGGGTAGTAAAGATAACAATTTAAATAGTATTTGTGAAATGCACAGTCAATCATAGGTAAACATAACCTGCACAATATATTTGAAAAAAGAAGTTAAAAACTTAGTTTTATATACTTAGTAAAGTTGTAAATAAATTGAGTAAGATATACATACAATAAAAAGAATAAGTGATGAGTATTTGACCAGGTGACTGTTTTCCTTAAAATCAAACAACTGGAAACATAACTAGTAACAATTCAGTAAAATTATGACCTCCCTTCGGAAGGTGGCTAAAGAGCTAGCAAAGACGTCGAGGCTATTACGTATAATAAGTACGAGCTTGTACCTTACTCACCTGATTTAATAAATCTAACAAATCAGCAGACTTAATACATAAACTTATTAATAGTAACATCGTGAGGTAATGTACACACAGCGTCATCTATTGTTATTTAAAAACGGGAGGACTCCTTATTATTTACATTCAGCCAGCGCTATCTCCTAGCAAGCAAGAAAAAAGCCAATATTGAAAACACTTGTTAACCTTTTTGCCAATTTTACCAGTCATGGTAGTTACAACAAGTTTTGTAACTACCGTGACTTGGTAGATAAATATTAGTGCCTACGGAATATGGGGGCACAAATACCTATTTGGTACTACATAGTACGCTTATTACAAACTCAGTCTTAAAAACTGACTAAAAATTTAAAATAACGCATTTGTATTTTATTTAGGCGAAACAAATTATTTTCGAGTCGTTGTATGTGTGTATAACATACCCCAATCACTAACTTTTGACGTATTTGTCACGTAAGCGTAGCGAGATTACTACGCGATTACGCAGTACAATGTTAGTCGGCAGCACGAAGAATCCTGTACCCCTATCCTATCACGAATAATTTGCGTCAGAGGTCGGGAAACTGCGCAAGAGCGTCTTTTCGTCTCATTAACCTCAGGTTTGAAGACGAAAGTCTTCAACGGGTGTGTGTGTACTGGTTAGAACGTACGAATCCGACACATAGTTTCTTACTTTATGTGCTCAAAATCTCACATATAACAACAGACAGAGCTTTGGCTTTTGGCGAGAAATAAAAAAACGTGTGAAATAAAGAATACGTTTGTGGTCATATTTATAATTCTAAAATTAAGACATTGCAGTAGACATATGAAATTTATTACAATATTTTTTATCTTATACTCTTTATTTTTAACTTGAAGAGAAATCCGGAACAGGGTCACTTGTAACCGGTGTATCGATTTTGATCTTGTTGGGTTTATCTTTGTTCTGATTATGACATATGGGAGTAACGAAGACCGCCGGAACTGCTAGACTCACTTTATTTCTTCTAGCTTGGTAGGCGTATTTCTATACATTGTATTTTGGTCTGTCGTCATTCTGAAAAATAATATGTTTATTTTTTATATTGACGTTAATGCTTTTTATTCCATTTGTTAGAAACAGCGTCCTCTTGGAGAGCTGAGGGCTTGGATAAATCACAATTTCCTGAGAAATAAGATCTAGCTAGGGTTTATCTCGCTATAATAGCCAATGAATAAAAGCACTCTAATCACAAATCCTTGTATAACTTTTACGTACTTATCTTTTCAAAAATTCGAATATTGTTACGTTCTACTGCAAACGATTTGTCCTCGTTATTTTAAATATTTTTCATATTTTTTAACACAATCTTTTTTTAAACTTTTTAATTTGTTACAATATGATGGCATGACGTCAATCTGTCAATTGACAGTCTAGTAAACAGTTCAAAAATTTAAAGATTGCAGAAAAACATATTTCTTCATATTTTAATAGACCAAAAGTTTATATTAACTAACCCTGCCAAACATATTGATCGTAATTTTGTTCCGTTATTGATTTCTCTTAGATTTTACTGGAATATCATGATATATTTCGATTATATTCTTAAAAAAAATACCTAACTTGTTTCTGGACGTGGCATTTAACGGTCATACTCGTATTTATGTTAGTATGACGTCATTTTCGTCAATGCTATCGAGTTTACTACACGACACAAGAGTGAGTCGTGATGCCGACTAACGTTGTACTGCGTAAACTCGCTTCGCTAACGTGACGAATACGTCAAAAGTAAGTGGTTCGGGTACAGGGTGTCGTGTAGTAAGCTCGATAGCATTACCGCAGATGACGTTATACTCGTACTTACGTTAATACGGCCGTCGAATGACGCGTCCAAAAACAAGTAAAGCGATCTATTTAATGAAAACTATTGAAAAAAAATATGATTTTTGAGTGGAGTCTGTGTGAAAAATACAATATCATTGGTGTGAAAACAATTTAAGTAACAAAATTACAATAAATATATTTGTAGCAAGGTAAGTCAATTGAAATATATGTCAAATGTTAACATATCCTGTCAAAAATCAAAAGTTTTTAGTTTTTTGTTTTTTAAATATTTAGTTAAATTGTGAAAAATATTCAATATAATAAGGACAAGTCGTTTGCTGTCGTTTTCGTGGTTGACGTCATGCGACTCCAAAAGTATTCGTTTCCTCTGAATAAAAGACGAATGTTTCTTATACATTTTTTTTAATGATTTATAGTAATTACTCATATGTCAAAAACTACTGGACTGATTTTGAAGAAACTAGACTGTACCCTTAATAGAACTTTACCTAATTGAACTTAAAAGAACCATCTCGCTATGACTTCTCGTTTTCGAGAAATTCTGATACAAACATACAAATATATAAACATACATACACTTACAAAATTTTGCTCATGTGTTAGGTAGCCGCAATAAAACAACATACTAAAATCTTATACAATTCGGACGATATAACATACATAATCATCTAATTTAAGAGCTAGGCTCTTGTCGGTGAAGTTTTTTCCATTCTTTACGCTTTTCCGCCATTCTTTTGACCTCTTGATACGACACAACATTATTATTTTGCGTACACTGCTGGTTATACTGGCCTTTAGTATATATATATTTTTTAAATTAAAAGCTTGCTCTGCCTTGCAATTATTGCTTTTATGTTCTTGAAATTACTCCTTTTTTGAAGTTGGTATAAAAATAAACCCGCCAAGTGCGAGTTAGACTCGCACATTTAGAGTATCGTGCCAACTTTAACTGAATTGGGGGTCCACTTTATTCCAATTAGCCAAAATACCACATTTTATTGCCAGCAAATAACTAAGTTTTTCATAGTGTTTGTCACAAAGGACAAAGTTATATTTGCGGTTGTTGAAAACCTGCTATATCTCACAAACTACTTTGTTATCTCATTCAAACAATTTTTCGCTAAAAGAATTTGTAAAGATCTGTATCTTGTATTATTTTCAATTTTTTAACTAGCTTAGTTCAAAAGTAAGAGGGGAGGGGGGATCTTTTTGCCACTTTGGAAACATAGTTCAAGGAACTTCAATGTCATTTTAAGTGAGACTGAGAGACTACATAGAGACATCCCACAAAAATAGGTTTCAGTAAAAAAAAATGTTTCATTGCAATGTGTAGGGGCGACTAGTAGTCATGGAATTAAAAATATTTTTATTTATTATTTCGTGGGAATCGTGAAGCGGTTAACAGAATACACTTACTTAGTTGCAACTGTATTATGCTAATAGTTTCAGAATAAAGTGGCTGTGATATACGGATGGACAGACAGACAGACAGATGGACGGATAGACTTGACTTGAAACTATAAGGGTTTCGTTCTTTGCTATTCTACTACGTAATCCTCAAAATATGGTTTAATCAAGATTAAAACCGGATTTAATAAAAATGGTTTTAATCTTGATTAAACCATATTTTGGTCGGATGACCAATTAGAAAAGTATACATACCTCAATTATTAAATTGGTCGGGTATATTACCGAACGGTAATAACATAGTACTTCGTTCATGGAATAATTAATATTGATTTTCACTAAGTATTATGTAGATACAATCCGTATATAGGGTCAAATGACCGGATAATTCGATGCCAAACAATGTCAAGTTACTCAAAACGCAGGTGCTAATTGATTGACAATTGCAAACTAATCAGCAGTAGCAATATACGCAGCTGCCAAGTAAACAAGGTATCTGACGTGTGATTAGATAACGCGGAAATTAGTTTAACTCGGGAATGCAAAATTAATTACGAGATAGATAATATACTTGAATAAAGCCAGTTTCTAACAAAAAATATAATAACGGCCTGTTTTACAATGTCCTAACAAGTTCTGGTTAGCGTTCTCTGTCCAATAATTCAAACGAAATGAGGTAGCAATATTTAAATTACTCGTTCCAGTACTTTTGCCGATAGTATACATAAACCAATGCCAGAACGGTAAAATCTGACACATGCTGGACAAGAGAAGTTTGCGACCGACAGAGTCACTTCGCTTTGATGTTTTCTCTGTCTCTTGTCAGCAAGTATCGCGAACCAGGACTCATTGTAAAGTTTGCGAACCTCCGTAACGTAATGTTGCCACTCTGGACGACGCCTCTGTCTCCTGGAAACACCCGCGATCTGGTCACAGGCATCAGTTGGATGTGATACTTTCCCGCAGGAAGGACTTTCGCGATTTCGTCCACACTCCCACGTTACAAAGCGCCGAATGTGACACTGACCACTTTATGGTAGCAGCAATAAAGTAATTAAGGAATTCTTTTAGGTCTTCAGACATCAATCGCTACATAATAGGGTGAAACACGGATAGTTGCCTCACTTTTTGAAATTACTTTATATCTATTAGTACAAAAAGCGAGATTCTTTATTTGTTAAACGGGTAGCTACTTTAGTTTATTACCTTAAAATTTATGAAAGGAGTAAATATTATTTTTGATATTTTCAGAGTATTGACAATTTTTGCTGACCTCTAAAGAATATTGACCAAAGCCGGGCCCGGATTGCGTCTTTGTAGTTTATATTTCAAAAATCATGTTTAAATTATAATTGCACTGGTATTTTTTAGGGTAACTAAGTTTTGAATTAATTTAGTAAAATATAACAATTATCTTCTGAATGTATTAAAATGTATGTAGGTGAGGTGCAATAACACTGCAATCACAAAACAACCTCAAATTGTCTAATCTGCCATCGAATTCCTCGAAAACCCCTAATTATTTGAAATATTTTTTGTCTGTATTCTTTCAAATATTTATATGTGTATATTTTATCCGAACATTTTGAAAAGACGCATGCAGACGCAAAGTGGGCCGAGTTTCTATAGAGTTTTGGTCAAAATCCTTGGAACAACTGTCCCATATAGGGGATAGTTGTCAAATCTATATAAATTGCGTTTAGGATAGATGCCTCGTCGCGATAGAGGGCATTTATCCCGCAAAAACTTTGATCGCACCTAGCCGTCCCATGCAATCGCACAGAGAGACATGAAACATGGTCAACTTCGTTGTAGTTCCAGAGATTTTTGATAGATAAATAAAATAACATGTGTTTCCTTCGCAAAACTAAAGTAATTGTAATCGAGGCAACTATACCCCCGGGGCGACTATACAGGTTTTACCCTAATTAAGGCATCAAAATAATCAAATAAAAAACGTTCTATAAGATACGGCCAAATCGGCTCTTCTGGAGGAAACTTCACTCATGCGGTGAAATTATATAAGCGGCACTAGTTGGTAGTAACCCCAACCGCTCTGTACTATACTACGAAATAGACGCTTTTATTTATTGGTCCCAGAAAATTGGTAATGCTCGCAGAATATGACGCGTTATTATGTGTATGTTTAGGGCTACTACATACTCGAACACCATTGTGTTATACATAATTAACTAACCTTATATATAAAATTAATAATATTTTTTTAAATGGAAAACATACCCTAAAATATAACTTTGTGAATGAATGGATGACAACATAGTTTGTATTATGATGTAACAGTTGATGGTGGACAAGTTTTCGCAGGCCTGCTTTCTTTTCGTTTTCTCAATAAACGCTAAAAAGACAGTAGTGCTAGCTCAGGGCACACCTGTATCCCTAAATACTCAACTCAACGGCAGGCTTGAAGAAGTTTGATATATTTTGCTATCTCAGGTCGACCATTTCAAAAATCTCTACTCATCAGCAAGTTCTAAAGCTTGTCATTGTCCAGTCCATTTAAAATTGACTTAATGCGGGAAATTCATATCAACAAAGAGAGTGGACGTCCACTGCTAAACATAAGGCCAGTCATCTATGATGATTAAGTTATATGAAATGAAACATCGCTATATGGATTTGCCCTTACAATGTATGTGTAAGAAAAGGTCTTAGAAAAACACGCCACCTATAAAATGCTCAAAGTAAATTGAGCAGGAAACTACTCTCTTCTCTATTTCTTATCACGTACGCGAGTGGAATACACGCTATAACGACCTCTCTGGAGTTCGATTATTATATAATATTGTATACAAATTGAATAGAAAACGTTGGCTGAGTTTTGTTCTCATTTGATTCTATATATGGATCGTATACTAAAACCGAATTATAATGAAACTCAAATAAATGGCTGAAATCAATCCTCAATTTTATCGATACAATAGACCTAGTTCCGTGGCTAAAATATTAAGTCAATATTTTCAAAACTGCTTAAATATGAAAATATATCAAGAATTTCATAATAATATTCATAACACTATATTCGAACGGTGTAAATATTCATAACAAAACATTTATTATTCATGGAAACCCGGTGAAGTATTGGAGTGAACATACTATTTACTGTTCAGAATTAATGTTGAAAAACATACTTACATTGTGTTACCAGGCGTGATTGAAGTTTCACTGATGAGCAGTAAAAACCTGTAAACACTGGTTGTATTGCGCCCTACTTGAGATAATTATTCTGACATTGATTTAAATTTTGACCCTTTACACACTGTGACTTTTAGCATTCACAAGAAGAACTGTCATAAGTTGTAGCAAATACGAGCCAAAGCGAGGCGTTCGCTGTTCAGTGCCGATCCCATGCCATTGTCGTAACGTGTTTCCGTATAGTTGAAGCTGGTTGACGCCTAGTTTGTGCTTTTTGTAAAAAACGGCGGTAAAATGAATTATAATGAAATGGCACCGAACGAAAAGTAATATTAAATAAAAATCATATTTCATCTCCAGTGTAGTATGGTATCTATATGGTGATAACGTATAAGTGTAAAGTATATTTTTTAACGAACTGAAATATTGCACTAATTTGACACTAACCCCTTAGCCATAAAATAAACGAACGTGAGATATAGAAATATATTTTTTATTCATACATGTTAATGCGTATCAATGGAGTTTTATAATTAAACATGTGAATGTGTATCAACGGTGATTTGTAAATAAAAAGCTTTAATGTATATCAAAGCGTGCGTTCTCTGCCTGTTGTGCACTTAGAACAATGACATAAAGATCCGTGGAATCTTAGCCGCTTGCGAAATGAATTCTCCAAACTGCTTGGATTTTGCAAAAGTGGTGTTCTGATTTCGATATTCTTAACACTGTAATCATCATATGGTAGTGGCTGAAATTTTAAAAGTAAAATTCAGTGTCAAAATTAAGTAAATAAACTCGTAAAAATGATGTTATATACGAGTAAATACAACATCTTATCTCTCAAGCTAGTATCCTTTTCAACTATTAGGTGACTGGCGGTCCCCGCGATTTCGTCCGCGCGTTTTGCGTTTGCTCACTCCCCTTCCGCCACAGCGTGCTCCCTTGCTCAATAAATAAGCTATCTAACACAAAAATATTTTTTAAATTGGTCCATCAGTATTAGAATTATATAGCATTTTTTCTTCATGTCAGACCGTAAAAATTATGGTTATAAGTATGCCATATTTTTCGACTATTTTTTTAGATTTTTTTGAGATGCGTTTCATCTCTGTAAAACGTCGAGGCCAATTCGAAATTATCAATTTGACGACCCGTCTGGTGTAGTGGTCGAGAAATCGCCTACTACGCAGCGGGTGCGGGTTAGATCCCCGCACAATACAAACATTTGTGTGCATGAACATGTCTGTTTGTATTGGTCTGGGTGTTTTCTATGTATATCATGTATGTATTTACAAACAAAAAGTATTTAAGTATTATATCCGTTGTCTGGCACCCATAACACAAGCTTTGAGTAGCTTACTTTGGGACTAGATGGCGATGTGTGGGAATGTCCAAAGGATATTTATAAAGGAAGGATATTTATCAAGCAAATAACTCTTCATAAAAAATGACAATGCAGCTGCACCAAATAATTGTTACTACAAATGAATGATTTTATTATCATACCTTGCTTTTGCTCTAACCGCAGCGGCATTTTTCATTGTATCTGACAGGCCTCAATGTATGGACGCCAGCAATGCCGAGTGTGTGGATACAATATTACAAAAAACTAAAACCGTATCGATAGTTCAGAACTTCTGACATCACTAGTACGAGTATAACGTCGTTGGTTGGAACTCGTCGCCTCATTGCTTGACCTACATACGCCCTTCATTATATTTTCTCTTTTGAAAAAGCGTTCACGTCTTGAGATTCATAATTTGGCGAAGATTACCCTTTTTGGTATTTAATGGGATAAAGAAGGGAGATCGGGAGGCCTGCGAAAATATGGAATCAAATTCTGAGAATATTTCAGCAGCCGCTCAGCATTATAGTCCGTTTTTCTTTGCTAGTTGAATATTGTAAACAATCTTTATATTCCTTTTTAACGAAATTATTTATTTTAAAATAAGATAAACACAAAACTCAAATCCTACATTAGCAATTAATCGTTAAGCACTGAGATCTTTTTTATTTAAATAGAGAAATTGTTTTATTTACTGAAATTAGTATAAAAGTTATGAAAAGATTGTTCACAATATTGGACTAGCTAAGAAAAACGTACTTTACCTTGCGTTTTTTCTCATTTAAATGTGTTCTTAATTTAATAATAGGGTAAAATGGGAACGTGAAAGACTCATTTTAATCTGCACATTTTGTTTGACACTATGTCCACATTGTATTTTTTTCCATCTAATTTTAAAGTGTGCAAATACCCTACGCTACACTGGATCAGTAAGTAATCCCACAGGTACGAATAGAGCTAGGCATGCCCTCTTTTTTATTTGGGTCAAAAAGTTCCTCTAGATTTTGTACCCGACCTTACACATTGGAGTTTTTTCGTACGGAAATTCCAATATTTTAATTAAGGCATTGTTTTGTTCTGCCGTTGGTTCTAAAAATAATAAAAAATCCACTTGAAAAGGCACATTACAAATATTTCGATGAATGTAAAAATATCTACACATTCGTGTTGGTTCAGAAATTTTTATTTACCGGGACTTTGTCATGTAATTATCGGAATAGATTGGTCGCGTTACCAACAAAGTAGCACAATTTTTGTGAGACCAATTAATACCTCAACACCCGAGCGGTCGCATGCGACCGCATAACAATAGAATACCTATTGTGTCTCGTTCACATACGCTTGAGGGATTATAAAACGATTTACAGTAGGTACTCCCATGTCCCGTCAATGAAATAATTGTTTTCTTCATGTCATATCACGCGTTAAATTCCTTCTCCACAAAGTCGTTATTGTTAATAGAAATATCCCAAAATGAGACTTCTTTATTACTCTTTGAAGTCAGCTGTATAATTGATTTTCTGCATCGTCGACTCTTCTTCCATTTCACCCTAAAAGGTGAAGATTGTATCTTGGTCAGGGAGAGCGAAGGATATTAAGCTGTATTGAAATCTTTTGAAAGGGAGCTAACATTGATAGGGGTGAAAGTCAAATTGAATTTCTAAACATCGTGGTTATTTATATTTGCCAATTATATTTATCTAAAGATATAAAATATCTTCCAAGACAATTTCAAAAATATTTGGATTTTTGCATTTTTTTTAAATAATAAATAAACGAAAACCCTTATTTGTCTATGCGTTTTTCGAGTGCCACCTAGTGGTTTTATAAGGCACTATGTCGAGACTACCGTGTCTGCGGCTGAATTCTGAAGCAGAATTTCTGAAAATTTTACGTAGATAATTTCAATTTTCTGCTCGTCTGCTGCATCAAATGTCCTTTTAACTTTAACACGCTATATTATTAATAAATCTTAAAAATTATGGGTAATTTTTTAATCTATTTTTTCAATTAATAATTACATAAAAACGAAGTTTTGTCTTGGCATTATCTACGCGAAATGACAAAAGATTACCAGCGAGCAAGCAAAATGTCAGGAACTCTTAATGCGATTATTTTTGTGTAAGTAAGACACCCTCTTAATTATCTTTATGTTTATTTATACCTTTACAGTCATTTAACATATTCTTTTCTTCTGTATACAGATAAGAAGTTTGTGTAATATTAACAAAAATGTGCAACAACATATAAAATATCTTAATATTTAAAGAGTTTACTTATACAATAATATTTGGCCTCGCCATTGTAACTTTCTATGTATTATTTATAGTACAACAAACAAGAAAATTATTTATGCAATGTTCAAATGCTTTGGTAGCCTGTACATTTTGTAATAAAATACATAATATGGCTTTAGTGCATAAATACTTCTTATAAGAAGGGAAAAATATCATATCCATTTAAGTACAACTAAAGTAATTATGTACAATCTACTAGTTATTTATTATTTATAGTTAGCCTAAAATAAGAATAGTAATAAATTGGCTTAAAGCTAAACAAACACACTATGTGTGGTGTACATTTTCACATCTTTGTTTATCTTTGACCCTTTGCACACTGCAATTTTGAGCAGCGATGCAATCGATGCAGTCGGAAAGCATTTTAGCATAGATACAGTCGCGATGCTAATGCGCGTTAGTATCGGTGCAAAAACTGGGCATGACAAATTATGTACTGTACATGGCAACTGCGCGACAGCATCGATGACAAATTAAATCTAATCGTTCCCAAAACATGTGACTGCATAAATTCTACAAGTCGCGGTGTGTAAGAGGTCATAAAAAGAGTACTCTTTAAAAATATATGTATCTATTAAAAACGTCACCAAAACAAATTAATAAAATTATAGATCAATAACATTAATCAAGTTTTATTACAAGCAGTATGCTCGAATAACCTTGAAAGGTGAATGTCATAAATAATTAATTGTTATTCGAATGACTGCAAAATAAATTAACGTTAAAATAGGTACATAATTAATTTACATTTAATTTTATGTTACTCAAACGATGAATATTATTTTTTATATTCACCCATATTAACTTATTAAAATAAATGTTCAAATTTTAATTAGAAAATAATGTTAAAGCTTGAGAATGTTTTTGTGAATCTCACATGGAATCTTATTCTAACCGTATTGAATTTCTGAGTCAACGATTCGTTGAATAAGAGATGCTTACCCTCGAATACTCAATTTGTTATGTTTCTTTATTAGCCTTATTTAGCCTCATGTCGCATTCTGGGGTTCCGTATAGCCAGAACTGAATGATAATAAGTAAAAAAGGTTATAGAAGTGATAACAGATTAACATATTAAAAGGGTAAAAATGATATTCGAGTAGTCTCCATTACAATTTTCACTTGTTATTAATTTAACTTCGTTGGTAACGATATAATCAAAACTTTATACGATAAAACTAAGAGTTTAATTTTTCAAATTTAACATTACTCGTAGGTGAAAGATAAAAGGAAAATCACAGCTACAATCAAACATATGTTTTGTGTTTGCCAAAATAGCGTCCCTTTGTTCCATGTGTCGTGATGAACTGCTGCTTGGTTCTCGCCTAAAGGACAAACGTTGTTTGGTATTAAGATAAATAAATAAATATATTAAAATATATTTTTAAAGTCGCGCAACGAGTCTTGATCCACCTATTCTCAAAATGGCACGATAAGCTGAGTTTCACTTATCTACTTTTAACCAAAGATAACTACATAAACATGTAGACCGACAATTATTTTCACCGATATTATTTTTTTTTTTCTGAGAAATAATCTAATTGGATAAATAACTAATCCAACTATAAAAAATATTGAAGTAAAAATGGAAAAAAATATTAATGGCAATTCAAAACACTAAATCATGTTAACTTTTGGTTAGTAATTGAAAACCAAACAATTGCTCTTAATGATGTAACTGAAATCTTAACGATGTTAACAAATTTTGACAAAATATTTCTGTGACAGTGCTATTTTAATTCTATTTTAGTTATTTTTTTTTTAAAATAATAATATAATATTTATAAAAAAATATATAATTCTATACCATTAAAACATATGGGATATGTTTTACTTACCAATCAAAACGTGAACATTGACGACGACTTGTGAGTGATTCTGAAGGAGGCAAGTATATACTCCGCTGTCATTTTGTGATGCAGATGCCACACTGATTGTGGCGCTGGAATTCAAAGACAAGAATCAATTTGTAGTTCATTATGTATTCCGTTTTATGCTAAGTTAATATTGTCTCAATTTAACGGATTGTTGCGTCAAGGGCGGCGTTATAGGCTTTTTCGAACTGAACTCTTTTGCTCTCAAACTTATACTGAAAACAGTAAACCTAATAAAATGATGCCTGATACTAAAGCTAGGATACTTTTATTTGTATTTTGAGAAAGAAACTTATGCAACTCCATTCAAAATAATGTAAAACTACGAGCAATATAAAGTTTCTTATATTATGAAAGTAAGTGAACTAAGCGAGACGCGTACTACAAAAGAGTATTTTACTTACTTATTTATTATCACTAAACTTTGCGAGTTTTTTAAAAACTCGAGAGGTACTTTTTGAAATATTTTTAACTTAAAACAAAAGTTGCTAGCTAATACGATCGCAAACAACTCACCTCATGTTGAGAAACGTAACATTATCTAAGTAGTCTTTTCCTTGCTTCTTCCACGACAGCCCATAAACATTATTCACTATAGGAGGGGTGGTAGGTTTCACAGTCGTTCGAAGAGTACTAGTCGCTAACTCCGGCGCTTTGGTTGTACTAATACTAACTGTTGAAGTAATGGTCGTTGTTTCCACGCTCCAACTCTTGTTCATCATTAAATCTATTCTATTGAATACTGTACTCATTCTAGTTGTCAACTCTGTTGTTGTTGTGATCGGCGTTGTTGTTGGTGGCGGTTGAGTTACCGATACTTTTGTTGGCAACGTTGATACAAACTCTTCTGATATGACGCACGACAGCTTTATCGAGCTTCCAGCCTTGTAGAATCTGTCTTTCACTTCGTGAAAATTTTGGTCACTGTATATTGTCAGAACTGGGGCTGTCAAAGAAATTTATTTGTTAATAACGAGTACCATGTTTCCAGTTATTAAAAATTAGCGTTAACTAACTAGTATACGAGTAGGTATTGATTTAGTTCGCTGAATTATGAATCGCGAACACTAATATTCATCAGTAATTTTAATGAACTGATACAATATCAAGTGCTTAGATAATTTCAATATGCATACTAAATAGATTACAAAAATAAACTAGCTTGCGAAGATAAGTAATTTCAAATACAGATTACTCGTTATTGGGAAAAGTACATATCATTACTAATGGGCCTGTATCTTTTTTATACATTTTTTGCGTAGGTAATACCTTTTCAAAAGAAATGTAATGTAATGTAAATGCACTTAATTTGTTTGCATATTTATGCAGACAAAATCAAAGATAAGTTATGTTTCAATAACGTTAAATACCATTTTTTCTTTAACTTCTACTTGTTGAACTAAAAAGATCAATCTTAATAAACTTAAAAAGTTGTAAAATGACTTACGCAGTACAGTCAGGTTCACAAATATTGTTCTCGGAGGGTGCGTGGATATTTGGCACATATAGTTCCCAGCGTCTGATCTCGTCACCGGATTGAGGCTGAGTCTCCAGTTGTTGGGGTATTGAAACTTGAGAGCTATCCTGTTATCACCGGTGTAAGGAGCTGGTCCCACTGTGAGGAGCGTCGCTGAGTCTGTGGTGTTGCGGAGCCACATTACCTGAATATAAAAGGTACAAAGCTCAAAAAATATATATTGGGAGCTTGTTTTGAGGTGGTGGTAAGTCTATGTAACTGTAACTCTAAGCCACAAAGTCAGAAAATTCAAATATGGTACGTCATTTCTGTACTTCATAGACAGACATGATTTAAAGAACACTATGGAACAGATTGTGAGTCTCATTACTCCAGAGATTGCACGTTAACAGTCCTATTGTGTTTGTAAAGTGTGTAATGTGTGGTGAATACGAGGGTCAAACTGAAAGTTCTTAGAAAATCAAAAACTGATTACATTAGCCAGTTATTAGTTTTATTATATCTTTTCAAAATATTGTCCATTGACGTCAATACACCGCTGCATGCGATGGAACCACTGGGAAAAGCACTTTACCCACTCGTCCTTAGGGGTCTCTTCAATGGCATCGCGATACGCAGCCACCGCTTCTTCAGCATTCATAAACCGCTTTCCTTTAAGTTTTTCTTTAATTTTTGGAAATAAATAAAAATCACAAGGCGCGAGGTCGGGGCTATACGGCGGGCGACCCAGTAATTCAACGTTTGATGTCGCCAAATAGTCGATCGTTCGCTTGGCGGTGTGCGACGAGGCGTTGTCGTGGTGAAGGAGGATCCTACTGCGAGGTCGTTTCTCTCGAACTTTTTCCAAGACAAGTGGCAAACAATTGGTAGTGTACCATTCTGCAGAAACTGTTTTTTGATCCTCTAACACAATTGTTGCGAAATGACCTATCCTTCCAAAGAACGAGGCCACCATTTTTTTTCCCGCACTTCGATCTCTCTTCACTTTAGTTGGCAACTCCTCGAAAGGAAACACCCACTGAGCAGATTGTCTTTTGGTTTCAGGATCATAACAGTAAATCCAGCTTTCGTCACCTGTTAGTATGTCGAACACAGCATTTGAGTCACCTCCGTTAAATCTTTCAATCATTTTACGGCACCAATCCACACGATGGAGTTTTTGAGTCTTAGTCAAATTATGAGGTATCCACCGGGCGCAAAGCTTCCTGACCGCTAAATGTTTGTGGAGGATTTTGTGCACTTGACTCATACCGATGCCTAAGCTTGTCCGAATCTGCTGATAGGTCACTCTTTTGTCAGTCTCTATCATACGCCGCACAACACAGATGTTATTTTCAGTCGTCGCCGTAGAAGGCCGTCCCTCACGTACATCATCAGTGAGATTAGTGCGACCACGTTTAAACTCATTAAACCAGTTGTAAACAGTCGCACGAGATGGGGCTTCGTCGTAAAAGGCCAATCGTAGTCTATCATAACTTTCTTGTTGACTTAAATGACATCGAAAGTCATAAAAAATCATTGCACGAAAATTTTCTCGTGTTAAATTCATGTTGACGTGACACAGACAATTTTCAATTTGCCGCCAAATCGTAAAAAAAATGACAAATGAATGAAATATATACTCAGTAATATTGGCAAAGAGTTCTATTTTCAAATTTTAGAATATTTTTTGTATTATATTGTTTATAAGTTGCCAGTTCTAAGAACTTTCAGTTTGACCCTCGTATGTATTAACAGTAATAAATTATTCAACCAAAAGATCTTCACGCGTCATGTTAGAATACATGCTCTAAACTACTTTATTGTTATTCCTAAGCACAAAGGTAGAGTTCCTACGTCTTGAATGTAAACCACCTCAAATATTAAGATAAATTATGGCTGCTTGCTTGGAAAGTAAAGCACTAAAATAATATTTTGTGCAGAATTCTCTTGTTTGTGAAACGTTAAATAATACAATTAGTAACACTTAAAAACAAAAGAGTGAACAAAATGAGTCAGTTCACGATACATGCAAATAGTAGTCAAGAATATTCTGGAACAGTGTCAATATACGTTGGCCCTAAAATCCGATATCTATGGTGAAAGTTGATGAATGGTATTAAATGAGATCATTTTTCCGTATTTATTATAACGCTTAGTCTTGCTATTTATTAAGTAGGATTATCTAAAGTTTCCTTAGGCGCTCAAGAGCGCTCTTTCAATATCGTGGAAGCGTGTTGGTGGACGTTTATTGATGGCTCAGAATCCAATGACCGTAGGTACATTAGTACTGAATGTCTATGTTTAGAGCCTGTTCTTAAAAAAACATTCAGTAGAAAATAACCACCAAACACATCAATGTGAAAAATGACAGCCAAGTTCGATACTATGGAATGTGTTTGATTTTGGACTTCGCCGAAAAATGTGTTGAGACCTCAATGAGCGCCACGTTGGACAGAAAATCTATAAAAAGAAGAAAATTACCATTATAAATTAGCAATCGTGAAACTCTTTGTTTTTGTTTTATCATTTATTATCAACTACAACATTGTCTGTTTATTATAAATATGACATTTTAAATTGAATTTAGATTTAATTGCACTTTCTAATTGGATATTACTTACGATAAAATAAAGCTTTAGATTTCACTTTACCAGTTTTTATTAATAGTTTCTTTCTTTTCGTTTTTTTATATATTTTTAATTGGTTTACATTCATATAAATTTGATTGTTTTAGGCAAATCTAAGACTTAATTTTCATCATAAGTTATAGTTGATTAGTACATGTTAATTATTCCAAATTATAATTGTGTTCAACTACGAAGGTCCTACTTTGAAAAATAGGTCAAATGTCGAATCGAATTCAGCTGGACAGCGTTCGGGAAATTGCGCAAGAGTGTCATCTCGGGTCATTTACCTCAGTGTCTGAAAGCAAACGTCTTCAACCAGTGTATGTTACCAATTATGATATGAACGGCAGCACGGTCTTGTACTATGGGATTTATAAACAAGCTCAAAATTACATTACGAGCGATGGAGAGGGCTATGCTCGGTGTTTTTCTACGAGATCCATTCAGCAATGAGAAGATACGTAGAAGAAATTAGGTAACGGACATAGCCTTGAGAATCAGTAAGCTCAAATGGCAATGGGCAGGGTACATAGCGCGCTATGGCCGTTTGAAAGTTTTATACTGGAGACCCTTCGACAAAAGACGCACCGTATGACGTCCACTGACCAGATACACTGACGTCCTTGTGAAGATCGCAGAAACAAACTGGATGCAGACCGCTTCTGATCGGTGGCGGTGGTAAAACGTGGCGGAGGCTTATGTTTAGCAGAGGACGGCCTTTAGCTGATCATCATGATGATTATGATTATGTTTTGATAGGATATCATTTCTTTTTGGAGGGATATTTATTTGTTTCCAAGACCAGTGCGATTTTTTCATGCCATTGGTATTCGTATGTCCTTGCAATGGTTGCATTATAAAATTGCTCGAAATGGTTCGTGCAAATATACACACGGCGCTGAGTTGCCAGTTCTTTTACTTAACCTTAGTTTGTCGCATTTGTAGAAATTTAATAAAGGCACAAATACGAGAATCCTATCACTGAGCAAAACAGCGCTCACTTCTCTTTATTTTTTAAGTACAATGTTGTGCTAACTCTTAACTAGATACAGGCAAAATATATCACGGTATGATTGTGTATCCACACCGCCCGTCGTATGCCGCGGCTTTGCCGGCGGTATACGTCAATTAACTGTCAGATACTATGGAAAAATTTGCCGCGACACCAGCGGCAGCCGGTGCAGCTTGAGCAGCATGGCCGCCGGCACGTTTCGTTGTTGCAAACATTTTATCTAAGACTACATCAAACGAATCTCAGTCTGTCAACCTCACAAATATTGAAATGGCAATACCTACTGCTTTTGTTTCCCGGGATTTCCAGAGAAATCGCTAAAATCCTCAATTTGAAAAAGACAATAGCAAGAACCTAAGTTGATTTCAGGCTAACTAACGACATGTTGTCAAAAAAATATAAATTATTTTACGAAAGTAAGACACTATCAGGCTAGGAGTCTGATTCAGGGTAATAACATGACGTGTGTTGCATGTTTCACATGTTCTTTGTTAGTAATTTAAGAACCTCATATAATTCAGACTGAATTTGGTTCATAATGTTATTTTGTTTTCTTTAAAAACAAATACACGGTTATGAATTACATGTACAATCATTGCATACATGTCGTAGTAATCACCTTCTTTTATAGAGTCGCTTAAAAACGGAATCTCTTTAAGAATATGAATACTCCAACTTCTCATTAATTCGTCTGATCTACGCATTGTTCTTTAAACTAAGCAGACATCTAAAAAAGTAGATTGACATACCGTTTTGTCCTTCAGCATTACGACTCGGCAGTTTAGCAAGGCTTCAGAACCGACATGGGCCGTGACTTGCGTGTACTTCTCTTCTTCAAAATATGGACCCCAGTGGTGTTCGTGATGGTGGTCGTGGTAGCTTTGGTACGGAGCATTGTACCGCTGCTCTTCTATCTTGTCTGTGGAAAAGTGATTTTGTTAAGTTTTTTGTGGGTTTTACTCATAAGACAAACATAACAAGCTTTCTCAACTAAACTTAGTTTTGACTATGTAAAAATGAATAAAAGCGATGCCAAATAATTCCTTATTCTTTTACTATGATTAATAAAAAACAAGGAGCACCTTAATTAACTTTGATTTTTAAATAACAAAATTAAATAAACTGTATACTTCCATTAAAGTTCGAAGACAAATACGTGCACTAAAATATAGTAAAGTAAGATTACAAACATTTTTTCACGGGCTTATAGGTAAAATCTAAATTAGTTTTTTTTACTTTACACACCGTTACACCCTAGAAAAAAAGAAAAACATCTAGGAGATACTGTTTTGTTCAGGCGAATACTTAATATTTCAAATTAAATGCTATTCACAGCTTTCAATATCTCGTTTCCTGGTAAAAAAAAACATTCTTAAAGAACCCTTTTAAACGTTATTTCTTAATGGTTCTCGTGTCAAGAGTTAATGAAAAAGCCAGTCTTCTCTTCATAAAATCTCTTGTCATCATCAAAAGGTTAAAGAGGCTTAAACACTTTCTTTTGTGGGGAGTGTTTTATGGGTGTCTCTTTAAGGTATCGTCACGGAAATGACTTTTCCTAATATCTAGTATGTACATGAGTAAGTAATTAAATGTATTTCCGGGACTTGGCGACTCTAAGTATGATACTTTTGTTATATTCATTTCGTATTCATCACAGTAGATACTTGTTCGACTTACCAAATTGAATTTACCA
Organism: Pyrausta purpuralis; assembly: GCA_963924145.1. Lineage (NCBI taxonomy): Eukaryota > Metazoa > Arthropoda > Insecta > Lepidoptera > Crambidae > Pyrausta > Pyrausta purpuralis. Next base: position 15,417,621 of record OZ001653.1, on the reverse strand, counting down.
ACATAGTTTTCTCAATAGGAATAAATAACATAAGTGTGTATATGTTCAGCGTGAAGTAATATGGATTTTAGTGTATTTATGTATGATTATTTAAGCAGTATTTATGTGAGTATATGTGGTTCATTCTTAAGTATGTTGTTTTTTTTGTTCTTTTACGACTCGTCAACTGTTTCTGCCTCAATTAATGGTTGACTAGTAGGGAATTTTCAAAAGCATTAAGTCCGCCATTTGTGCTTCATTTTGTTTGTGCAATAAAAAATATTTAAATTATGTTTTATTTAAACAGAAAAGCTTTCTTAGGCGTCGTTGTTTTTGCCTTCATCCATATTTTATAAACCAACGTAAAGTTCAATGTATATCGAAACACTCTGGCTTTATTTCGCGTAAAAGGCTTTTTATATAAACAAAATATAGTAGTTAATTTAAATATCTGTTTTAAACATTTACTCATTATATACTATTATCATTTACCTTCAAAGGTTGCAAGGTTCGTACATAAACATTCAAAAGGCGGCTTTGCTAAATAATTATGCAAAACGTTAATTTCATTTGTAGGGTCAATAGTTAGTTAGTTATCTGTTCAAACTTTAGGTATAAATTGTTTTATTGGCATGCCCTTGCCGTCACTAGGTTGTATTGTGATAATAAATATAATGTCTTCCAACTTATTACACAACCATTTATATCAAATATACATGAATCAACAAAAAATAATGACCCATACTCGATTATCGTTCAATAAGTGTACTTTAACGATTTTTTACATAAGTCATCCATATTAATTAAGAAGGTTTACCCAATCTGAAACGGGGTGTAATGACATCCACCACACTCATATTATACAAAGCATAATCACCTTAGCATGGCGTCTCGGTAAAAAATATATATGGGCCCTTATATATTTCTATATAGATTAATGTCCGATGTAGTAAATTCATCCAAGCCGATTTCCCAATGAAAATAAATATCATTCGACACGAGAGGGATTTTAAACAAATACTCAACTTTGTGAGTGCTGAAGTCTAAATTTCGCGTGAGTTCGATTAATATTGATTTTTATTTCTTTTTCGAACGAAATACACTCACCATATTCAAGCAAGTATCGAAGGCCCCTGTTATAACACTGCCGTAAAAATAACAAAGCATTTCTTTAAATGACTGTTTAAAATGTATATGGCAAAACTGAACTAGCAGCCACACGCCGGAAAAATTAAGGATCCAAAAAAACACATCCCATGGGATTGGTACTCACTCTGTAACAAATGCTCGTTTCTGTCGGTAGCTCCCTCTTTCCTGATGTTCTCCCGAAGGTGTTTAGTGATGTTTCTGAATATCTCCCTCGACAGTGCAAGACTATCCTTGTCATCGCTTCTCCTTCGACGGACACCATTTGAACGGTAGTCTTCGGGAAACCGGAGCGGCTCTGTGTGTAAATAATGGTTTAGTTTACTTGTATACTTACTAGGACAAGTGTATGATGCGCTCTATTCGATTGAAAAATCACAGCACAATTTGATACTCAGCAAATAAGTGTTTAATTTTTTTTTGGTAAACGTTACGAAAAACGCCGCACGTGTAAGTTTGTCTTCCTCCCTTTTCAAGACGACAAAAAGGCAGTATAATGGTATAATATGCCACTTAATTAAACATAATACTTATTAGTTACACTATACTTGTAAAAAATGAAAAAATCCCTTAGCATTGCAGAAAAAGAATAACAAAATGTCTTTCCGATTTAATGGCTAAGGGAGAATGTAAAAAACTCTTTCGTAATGTTAAAGAAAACCTGTCGAATCAGATGAGGTCGTTTATTTGGAATACGCCTCCCTTCTGTAATTCTATGGGCATTGTTATTTCCGTAATTGGCTTGTAAATAACATAACAAATATTTCCTAATACAAATACCCAAAATGTATTTTATATTATAGGGTTTTCAAAAGTTTTGTGTTATTAGTTTGTGCCATCAAATTCTCATAGGTTAGAATCAGTTTCAATTCTCGTGCAACACTTATACGACAAAGGTTAACCGATCGATTTTTTTTTGTCGAAGAAAAACATGTTTTTGGTTTCTCAGGGCCCTATGTCTATGTATTTAGATTTTGTTCGTGCGGTAGTTTTTTTACGTGTAGATATTTTACTTGATTTTTAGGTAAAACGGATAAACTTGCAATCGAATTACCACACGAAAAAAGTTTAAATGCCGCTAGAATCAGCCTCCAAAACCTGGCAGACGATTCTTCTCAAGAATGTGAATGAGAATTTATTTATATATTGTGGTGTTTTATGTGGTGGTATCATTGATGAAATAAAAATGTGAAATGATATAAAAGCTTTTATTGGAAAACCGTTACAACATAACCATTCGACTTGATTTACTGACGCAACTGCATATAGTCAAAATGTACGTTGCGAAACACGACATGCTTCTATTCATTCGAACTATAAACTAACATTGTGAATAAAGTAATACATCGTTTTATACTCTAAACTAACGTTTTTACTGAAGTATGGATGATCAAACATAAACTGGAAGCGATTTTTACCTACGCGGCATCGATACTAAATTTTATCGGGATGTACTGGATTGTGCCAAACACAAATTATTTTCCGGAAGCTTTGTTTCACAAAAAAAATCTCTCGGCCCGTGTAATCGGTTAACGTTATGATGGAAATCTCTTTGTTATTAAAATCCAATCAAGTTCAATTTTACTTTGAGATAGGGAAATCTTTAGGCGGGCGATTCAATTATTTATACAGCAAAGTTTAAGATATGATATCACAGATGCGGCTCCTTACCCATAAAGGGGACAGCAGTTAGTGTGAAATTTGATAGAAATTGATAATTTACAAACTTTAGTTACAAGTTCAGTTAAAAAAGAGTAGACTGCGTAATTGTTTTGCTAGTGAATTGGATTGTCAAAGTTTTTGTATAGTAAAAATAGGATAAAATTATTTTTTTTTATTTAAAAAAAATGTTATCGCTAATTTGTTGTGTTCGATATCAATTAGATAACAAAAAAAAATATGCAACGATAACTAACTAACCTTTTTAAGTACATTCAGTTTGATTGCCAGAATCATGAAGCACTGTTTTTTTTAATGCAGTTAATTGTTTTATCAAAAATAAGATCTTAAAGATAGTGGTTGTAAATATTATGACGTCTTTGCATTTTTAAGAACCTACTAGTCCGTGGTTTAATTAAACTATGTTTGCACGGAAGCCATATGAAACAAAATAGCTATACATTATCAGAACAAACGTTGCCGAATATTCCCACAAGGATTCACGGGGAAACTCACTCACGGGCGAGTGTGTTAAATTACCAATTTGTGGAGGTGTTCAAGAAAGTTTCGAAACGTGAGACTCACATAGACTGTTTATTTTGCAGGACCACAAAACTGATTAAGATTGTTCGCAGTTAAGGCTACTCAAACTTTATTTCTCACGTTAAGTATTTTCTTTAGTTAATTTTTATTCTCGAGAACTTTTGCTCAATTTATCGGCAGTCTTCAAATTGTTTTGTATTGTTAAGGACCTAACCCAAACACAAAAATACCGTTACTCAACTGCTGATATGATTGCAATATACGGATGAATGACATTTGAATTCGGAATGACTCATGATATATCGCGATCTAAGCCCTTACACATTGCGACTTTAGCATCGATGCAGTCGCGCGTTAGCGTCGATGCAGTCGCAAAATGTCAACCTTTACACACTGCGCTAATTTTAGCATCGATGCAGTCAGGCAATGAACAGGTTTAATTATCTTTCCAGTTTTCAAAATAAAGTACATAATTAGACAATTTCCAGCTTTTGCATCGCGATGCAGTAGAGAGAGAGAGAATAAAAAAAATAAACAAGATACTTGATTGCTTAAAAACCTTTTTAGCAATCGCCAAAATGACTACTTTATCTGCAAATATCTCGAAAAGTCTTTACATTCTTATCGTGAAACAGAATTCACATAATAAAATACAATATTGATAGTTAAAAGCCTAAGAAAAGTTTTTTTTTTTTTCGTGTTCGTTCTACGTAATTAATATTGTTTGTTGATTCTGTCCGGAAAGGTTGTTTGAACCGTTTGAAATAGCGTAGAGTTATAATTAATTTTTGTATAAACAACGTAGACTAATGTATAAATATTTTACTAGAAAACTTTAGGATACAGTGCTGTGTTTGGATTTATTCATGTTCGCAATTTCACCGAGTAGGATGGATTATATTCACAAGCTTTTATGTGAGTTTCATTATTGCTTCTACTGTCAACACTTAGTCACGCATTTAGAAACGCTCGTGATTTCAATGAAAATTGTTTTAGATTATTATGATACCAAAAATCTACTATAAAAAATCTGTTACCATCATAACGACGTTTGTACAACAATATAGGCAGCATTGAAATGTCACATTGTAAATGCAAATTCGTTGGAGTACTAAATCACGCCATGGTGTCTGGCACTTTTAAACCGAATTAAAAAAAAGGGTCAATATAAATTCAATATACCTATGTATGTTTGTGATGCATGATCTCTAGTTTAAGTATACCAACAGTCTTCGCACATCATAAGCTGACTCTAAAAGAGTACGTCTCTCTTAATAAGAGACATGCATTATAAGCTTTTTAGTCAGTTTTTTAAAGGCGGTTTAATTGTTCAAATATTAATATAATATACAACTTACCAGACGCAGTATGTAGGCAGCATAATGCTAGACACACGAAGTAGAGGCCGTCCCACTGCATATTAGAGTGAACATCACAGAAGACGCATCATGCCCCTTCACCTGTAAATAATAAAATACTTTTAATTAATTATTTCTTTCTTTCTTCAGCTACCAGTTAGATTAATCTGGCGGCGTAAACAAAAGATAATTGGTAAGCAACGACGTGAGGGATCAAATTTCTATCAGTTGATAACTTTAAATGGTCACGGATCGAAAGATCGCCGGCGGTCACGTAAACAAAAGTATAACAAAAGACTGTTGGTAAACACATCCGTGAGGGATTTTTTTTCATACAAGTTTTACGTCTTCGGCTCTATGCCATACAGACTATTCTTTAGTGATTGTGCATTTTTTAACACTTAATAACTAAAACTAACACTAAACTAACCTATCTTAACCTAGCTCATTGAAATTCGAGGTGGTTCGCATTTCAATGCTCAACAAGGAAGCTTAGCGCAGGAACAGCGATCCGGGTAAGACGGCGCGATCAGATCATACCAATAACATATTTCCTTTATGCTCTTTATACAACCAACTTAAAGGCAAATAAACTTAGGAGCTAAAAAGTTCTAGTTGGCGTACTTAATCTGTCCCATACTGCATAAGAAATGACGTTGTTATGGTTATGAATTATTCGGTGGTTAGTGCGTATTAGTCAATGGTCAAACAGACTCTCTTTCTAAGCGTCAACATATTAAAACTTTTTGATTAATTTTTACTTTGTTACTGAAAATAATTTTCATTTAAATGAAGAGAAACCTTTGCATTTCATTTTTTATGGTTATTATGGTAACCTATCATAATTACATAAAGACGTACATACCGTGAAAATAACCACTCTTACCAACTGGTACTAACTATTCTACGTTAACATCTCAACTAAGTTTCCAACTTAGATTGGGTTGTATAAATATCTTAGCGTTAGTAATTGGTTCATGCGTGTTTTGAATAACCCATATTACGTAAGAGATGCTGGCGAAGTGCTCGTTTAAATGTGTTAAAGTACAAGTAGGTATATTTATGAACTCGATTTGTGGGCGTGTACGTCAACAACTTATTCAAAATTTTACCAAGTTTTCTATACTTTTAACCTCCATATTTATTTTATTTTTATTTAAAGACTTTATTGCACAAATTTAGTGTACAAAGGTGGACTTAATGCTAAAAGCATTCTCTACCAGTCAAACCTTTAGGTCATGCAGAAAGGTGTCAACGGGTGCAGTGAAAAGCTTCTAAAGAAAAAAGGAACATAGTAACAATAACCATTTTATCCTATAATAATAAATATTCATATTATAATGTATTATATAAATAGATAAACCTACATTTAAATAGTAACTATAACTTTAAAACATATATATATATATATATATATATATATATATATATATACGTACATAAGCATTAATAAAGCAATAATACATACATATAATAACAATATTACTATGCAATTATTCACTCTTTCAGAAATGTGCGAACTTTATTCTTGAAGGATAATCTCGAATCAGTCTTCCTTATATCTAGGGGAAGAGAGTTCCAGAGTCGTGTAGCTGTCACTGTAAATGACTTTGAAACATACGAGGAGCGGTGAGCCTGCGTACCTAGCCGAAGGTTGTCAGAGGAACGGAGAGAACGATCATGAGTTTGACTTAAAAAAGGGAACATATTTCGAAGGTAAGAAGGGGCAGAAGGGTTATACAGAATAGTGTGAAGAATGCAAAGAATTCGAGAGTCTCTACGTTGACGGATAGTAAGCCAATTCAGTTGTGCTCTGTAACTGGAGACATGGTCGTATTTACGGAGGCCGAAGATGAATCTAATACAACTATTTAGGAGACGTTCAAGTTTATCAGTGAAGGTTTCAGTGAGTTTAGTACAGCACGAATCAGCATAGTCGATGATAGGAATGACTAAACTTTGCATAAGCAGAAGTATCGTTTTAAATGGGAGAAAGAATTTAAGGCGGTAGAGACTTCTCAGACATGTGATAACCTTACGACTTACTTCTGATATGTGATCAGTCCATCCCAGCGTAGAGTCAATGATAAGACCCAAGTTCTTTACACTGGAAGAGTAAGGAATTGTCGTACCTTTATACGCTATCGGATCCAGATCAACGGTATTAAGCCTAGAGATCAGTCCCGGACTACCCACGATGATAGCTTGACACTTGGTAGGGTTAACTGAAATACCAAAGTTGTGCGACCAGGAAGATATATATTCTAAAGTCTCGTTCATTAGGTTTATTGCAGCAGATATTTCAGAAATTTCAGTTTGAACATATAATTGAAGGTCATCGGCATATAGATGATACAGGCAGCGAAGGTTATTATATATAGTAGGTATTTATATATTTATGTGTTTATTATCTGTCAGATTACTTGTAAATTAGTATATTTTGACGAACCTCTCTTTAGTTTAAAGCTTTCCAGAGAAAAAGAAATAAACTTAAACATCATAGATTAGGAATGTTGTAAAAAGTGTAATCCAAAAAAATATTTCAAATTATTAATTTATTAAATATTTGGTAAAATTGCTACACTAAAAGTGTAGAGAGTTTAAAAGTATTTTAATACATTTTAACTTAAATTAATAGTTAATAACAATATCACGGTTTTTAATTACTGCTTTACACTGGCGAGCGAGTGATGAAGAGGCATGTGCTCGGTGTTTCTCTACGAGATCGAATCACAAAAGAAGAGGAGATACTTAGAAGAACTAAGATAACGGACATAGCCCTGAGAATAAGAAAGCTCTAATGGCAATGGGCAGGGCTCAGAGCGCAAAGAACAGATGTCCGTTGGAGCAGAAAAGTTATAGATTAAAATATAAATATTGGACACCAATCACATACATTGCTCTGATCCCAAAGTAAGTAGCCAATGCACTCGTGTTATGGAAATCAGGCACAACGGTGGTACCACAACACCCAGACCCGAGACAATATAGAAAATATCGTTTTCTACATTGACCCGACCGGGAATCGCACCCGGAACCTCACGAGATGGCGACGCCTCAAACCAGCGACTACTACGATCTAGCCACTCTACCACGGAGGTCGACAAAGATAGATTGAAGACCCTTCGACCAAAGACGCGGGGTAGGACATCGTCCAATAAGATGGACAAACGACCTTGTGAAGATCGTAGGATCAAAATGGTAATAGTCCGCTTATGATCGGGCGCTGTAGAAAACCACGGGGGAGACCTATGTTCAGAAGTGGACGTTCGTTGGCTCATAATGATTGTGACTAGCGAGGCGTTGATTTTATTTTTATTTTTGATTTTGGAAAACGTATAGCTTTACATTCCACTAAATTACACTTCGTACAGCTCTCTTAAATGTCCACACTGTGATTGTGAAACATTTTTCTTGGCTTTCTCATAGATTCTCTATTGGGTTTAGATCTATGTTGTTAGCTGGCCGTTCTAAGATAGAAACTGAGTGCGCTGTATGAAAATCCTTCGTGGTGCGTAAATTGAGGATCATTGTCATGCTGGAAGGTGCAAATAACAGGAAGAACGTCTTTAGCATACAACAACATTGTTTATTCTAATAAATTTTTTAGTGGAATGTATCTATGTTACCTTCTATAAACTTTACAGGTGAAACACCATGTCTAGAAAAGCACCCTTGTGGAACACGCTTGTGGAACTCCTTACCCTTGGCTATCAAGCAATCAAAATCTATCGCTAATTTCAAAAAACTGCTTAAAGAACATCTACTCTCTTCAAAATAATTCTATCTACTCTTATGTCTCAGTTTATTTCCTTTCATTTCATATTGGTTTGTGTATATATTATTATGTATGATTATTACTGTGTCGGTATATATATATATAAATGTGTTATATATATATTTTATGAATATGTATATTATTTATTTATCGGTTCTTATTTTTATATAATTATTTTTATTATACAGATATATTTCTATTCTACTTTTTCAGCTCTTCATTTTCATTTTCTTTTCTTTTTATGCACAAAATACCCCTTCCTATAAAACTCATAATTTCTTTACCCAAAGGTTGTCTGGAAGAGATCGCTTATAGCGATAAGGCCGCCTAAATTGTACATTTCCCTAAAACGAATTTGTAAATCAATTTATGTAATGTGCAATAAAGAGTTATCTATCTATCTATATATCACCCGCTGATGTTCACATTTCTACTACCGTGATTTAATGTAGCCTTCGTGTACTTGAAGTCGAATGCTGTATTTGGGGGAAGTGTTTTACTGTCACACAGTCTAGTTTTCATACATTTTTCGCAAATGCAAGCCGGGCTTGCTTGTGGCAAAGTCTCAAGAAGGGTACCTTTGCTATCTTCCCGTGCAATTTTTCTACTACAATACGTCTTGAAATAGTGCGTGCTGAGATTGCTGATAGGTTGTTTACACCAAAATATTATTTTATCAGCTCACTGTGCCCTTAAAGAAATTAAAGGATTTTGTTATGCCACACGAACTATGTTTTGGTCATCTTGAGGAGTTGTTTTTCTCTGTCTAGGTTATTGTGTGTGTTGAACAAGTGGAACATTCGAAGTAGTTTGTACGTGAAAAAGTTCTTTTTACAAGAACAATCCTTCCGGCGAAGTTTAATTACTACTCCCTTGAATATATTCACAACTTTTTTTTCCATAGAATCAATAATTAAAACAAGTATTGACTACAGGCAGGCTGAGTCAATTTTCCGACGTTCTTTTCCTTCGATGTGTAGACTGTAGATTCGAAATAAAACACTTCTTTTTGAGATCGGTGACCGTGAGAGCGCGTACGAACTGGCCCACTCACGGCCCTTTATTTATACAAAAATACACGTCTGACTTATCGACTAATACAGATTAGTTACAAACAAGGATGGACACATAACAACATGTATTCCTTCTTACGTTTTTGTAACCTACCTACATTAATCGTCATAAAATTCCCATTCGCAACAATCCACTCTATGGGTTTCCTACCTACCCTCAGAAAGTGCAATAGGGGGACAGGAAATTCGAAGGCTTCACCGGCCTCGCTCCACCTGAGCGAGACAGCCTACTACGGTCTCCCTCGCCCCTGTACCAAACAACCTACATATTTCTTAATATTTCCTAGTTAGTTAATTACCTACCCTACCTGCCTACCTAATTTGTAAATGGGAATTCCTAACTAACAGGTTTCTGATTATTGAAATAAAACGAGCCCTGAGCTAATTACAATGCTTACTCTCTATGGCCCTAACAGAAAATCATATTTATTTTCATCAAAAAATCCTTATAAATAAACATAATTAAACTTATTACTAATACATGATTGGGTGTCCGTAACAACAAGCAACTAATTATTAGCATTTAATTTTATACAGCACTAAATAACGCCAATACTGTACAATCAGTAACTCTAAGCCACAAATCGACTGAGTGTTTTTAAAAAAATTGAATTAAAGTTAAACCATTTAGCGTTATTTATTACGTGACCAGCCAGTAAAGAGGAATACTATGTTTAGAAATAATCTTAAAAGTTTGTTAAATCATGTGTTTATTCATTCAAACAATAAATAAAGTGACAATACGGAAAGCTGTCGTCAAGCGAGAGGAAAATAATGCATGCGATTATTTTTACTTCCTAGTTTGAAAAATAATCTGACCATATCATACCTGATAAATTATTTGACCACCACTGTATATTATACTACACTATAATCAACGCTGTCAAATACTACTAACAACTTAAGCTTCCAAAATACTGCCATGACGACATTTGTCACGATCACATGAATCCACATAGAACTATTTTTCGTATATACTGTACACTAGATATTCATGAATAAAATTGTTGCCAGCTTTCTTTCACCATCGCAAGTACCGCGCGGGTTACCGCATACCGCGTTGATACTCCACCACAGATTCCACTGATACGAACTAAGCGCCTCTTACAAATACTATCATACGATTAGTGCAATATGGAGCTCACTACAGTTCGATTACTTTCACAGACATCAAAAAGAGGTTTTCGATGTTTGTGAAAATAATCGAACACTTTGATTGATCAAAATTTTGTTTCAGATTACACCGTGATCAGTCAATTCAAGGTGTCAGATCAGTGTTACGGATACCCAATCGTGTTTTAGTATGATATTTATAAGTATTTGATGGCAAATGAATATGTTTTTCTGTAAGGCCATAGAACATTAGTTTTTCATGTAGCTTAGGGATCATTTTATTTCAATAATATGAAACCGGTTTGCCAGGAATTCCCACTTGCAAGTAGACAAGTAGGGTTATAATTAACTAGCTTAGAAACATTAAAAAGTATACAGGTAATTTAGTACAGGGGCGTAGGAGACCCTGGCAGGCTGTCTCATACAGGTGGAGCGAGCTCGGTAAAGCCTTCTGAGGGTAGGTTGGAAACCCATAGAGTGGATATATTGGAACATTTCGATCCTGGGTTCGATTCCTGGTCGGATCAATATAAAAATCAAAATTTTCTATATTGTCTCGGGTTTGGATGTTGTGGTACCACCGTTGTGTTTGATTTCCATAACACAAGTAAATTAGCTTTGGGATCAGAGGAATGTATGTGATTGGCGTCTAATATATACATTTTTGAATAAAAATAAAAACGTTGAGTAAGCAATTGTTCACGCATTCACGGTCACCGATCGCAAAAGGAAGAGTTTTATTTGAAGTTTACTATCTCCAACGTCGAGGGAAAGATCATCGGTGCAATGGGTCGGGTCAGTTAGTGGTAATCTGCTTCCACTTTCTATCATATCAAGCTCACAACATGCTTAAACACCTTCTGTTTTCTACATTCAAATTCAAATCGAACGTTCATCTCTGTCCTCAATCCGTTCTGATCCCCGTCTGTCACTCTTTTGTGTCTCATTTCACGTCTTTATCCCACAATTTTATAAATAAAAATATTCATACAAAGACGACTATAAAATGATATATTTTGAGGAGCACTTGAAATTAGAAACGGTAGTTGCTGTAAAAATATGGTAATGTAGTTATATAAAAAACCTTTTTGATTATTATAGGAAAACGAGGCCATGAAACAATCATACTGGCCCAGAATGAATATGTGGGTATTTTAGGCTTCTAGCCAAACTAGTCAACCTAATTTCGGACGTTGCTTTAACAATGTATGTAACTCATTAATGTGGAATACACCAGTGCCCATCGATAAGTAAACATTTACAAAGCCATTTGCCGAATAATATAAAATCCAATAACATACCTACATACCTTTAGTCAATAAACTAGACAATCTTTACTGATATTATAAAGCTGAAGAGAGTGTTTGCTTGTTTGATCGTGCTAAGCTCAGTAACTACTAGGCCTACTACTTAATCAATTGATTAAGATACGATTTTCCAAAGGAAATGACTATAATTTCACACGGTAGTTATTTGAAAAAAAAAAAACGGATTTTTGACAAAACTCGAAAACGTGCGGACGCAGTCGCATCGGATCACTTGTGATAAGATAAAATACAAAACGGTGTCACGGTGTTTAATTTTAACCGATACTTAGCAAATCTTGGGCCCCTTTTATGAATTACTTACGTCAAGATGGCGTGTGACATCTATTGAATAATGTCCGATTCACCAATGAAAATGAGTATAAATTAACACGAGTGTTGTTTAAAAAATATTACTGAAATTTGTGACTACTAGTTCGCGTGATTTCCATTGATATTTAATTCGTTTTCGAACAAAAATCACACGCCATATTCAATCGACTGCTTTTAGGCCCCTTTTATACAAGGTATTATCTGACCAATATTTTATTCAAAATGATGTTAATATTTGACTTTTTGTCGGCAGTAAACCGGTTATTTACTTTTTTTTTACACAACACTGACGGGCTTTTTCACAATGTTCTAGCTAAAAAGTTCTTGTTAAAGTTATTTTTTCATAATTTCAAACAAAATGACGTTCTATTTTTTAAATATATGGTAGTTTTTGAAATTAAAGATTAAATCGTAGATAACTTTATATTATTTTTGGTAGGCAGGTGCGAATCCATGAAATTATCCATGATAAGTTTAAACCGCCTACAAAGAACTGACTGAAAAGCTTAAAATAATACATTTGCCCTATATACAGGGTGTCCAAAAAATGAAGGATAATCCTGTAACAGGGGACAGGTCACATTAAGGCCTATTATACGGCAAAAAAAAATTCAGGTAAAAGTCTCACCATTTTCAAGCTATGAATATTTTTAATTTTATTTCGGAATTTTTGTACTCGTTTAATATAATTTATGCCATTTTTACAAATGATGACTTTTTTGAGTCCTGTTTTTTTTGTAACCCTCACAAATGCTTGAGTCATCTAAAGCAATGTCCCTTTTAGTTTGGAAATGGTACGAAAACTAAAAAAAAATACATGTTTTGCAAATAATTTTAAAAAAAATATTCAATAGCTGACTTTCATAGCCTGTGGTGTAAAAAAAATGTACCAAGCGGATCGTGCCAATTACTTTAAAAAGTTGCTAGTTTACTGACAATTTGAGAAAGGTATTATTGTTTAGCAATTACTTTTAAATTAATTTTTTATTGTAATTCTAATGAACAAACGTCGTTATTTCGGACTCTTAAAAAAAGTTACATCGAAACGAAGTAACTATGCAAGTCTTTTGTCGTTGTGTGAGTCATGTACGGGCCAGGTAGGAACCTTATTTGCGATTTCATTGTTCATAATTATGAACAATGAAATCGCAAAAAGGGTTTCTACCTGGCCCGAGGTTGACCTTAAAATAGCTACCTGATTGGTAGAGCGCGGCGCTATCGCACTGGAAATGGAAGGGATCCGAATCTCAAATAAACAAAAAAATGTTTTAGTGTCCTGCTTGACTCTGCTCAGTTGTGACGCGCACGTGATTTTTTTGGGTTTTGATTAGTTTCTTTTACGTTTTGTGCTTTGAAATTGGACTTGTTGTGCTTTGTGATTTGGACTTTGATACTGGTGATCTCGACGACTTGGCTTTTCAACGGACATCTAACCTTCGAGGTTATTTTGGGCCACTATGCCTAGACACGTGTACACGGCTAGCGAGTATGCTGATATGCATTTAATTTATGGAGAATGCCGTTGCATCGCTACCGCAGCTGCTCAACTCTATCGTGAGAGGTAAGATAGTTTTTACTTAGCCTTCTCTATCAAGTCATATTAATCAGAGCAGTCTTACAAATCTTATTTGGACGTTAATTAAAAACTTTTTCTTTTTCAAACTACGTCTTGTTACGGGTTTTTATGCAAAAAACATCTTTAAACGGTAAATTTCCTTTTCCGACGATACAACGCACGTTGCACAAACATTAGTGTTATTTCTTTTTGTTGTAGGTATCCTAATCGACATTCTCCAGGCTACCGAGTGTTTATAAACGTCCATCGCACGTACTCGGAAGGACGGACTCCAGGAAGAGGAGGCAGCCAAGGAAGACCAAGAATGGATATCGATGATGAAGTGTTAGGTGAAGTGGAAGCAGACCCCTCTACTTCCGTAAGGAAAATACAACGCGCTACAGGAATTCCAAAAAGCACCGTACATAAAGTGTTAAAAAGATACGAATTGCACCCATATCACGTGCAGCGGGTGCAAACTTTATTACCTGCCGACCACCCGCGAAGAGTTCAGTTCTGTAGGACAATGCTTACTAAAATTAATGAAGACCCTACATTTTTGAGTAAGATTTTGTGGAGCGACGAGTCTTCGTGCCGAAAAGACGGATATTTAAATATGCACAATGTACATAGCTGGCAGATGGAAAATCCCCATGCCATAAGAGAAGACCACTCTCAGACACAATTTAAAATTAACTTGTGGACCGGAATAATAAATGGACAAGTGATTGGCCCGTACGAGCTGCCACCAAGCTTAACAGGAGAAATTTATTTAGACTTTTTACAAAACCAATTGGAAAGTCTCATGTTAGACGTGCCGCTTGCAACAAGGCATCGCATGTGGTTGCAAAATGATGGCTGCCCAGCCCATTACGCTCGAGTGGTTCGAGATTATCTCAACGAAAGGTACCCAAGAAGGTGGATCGGGCGCCTCGGCCCTATTGCATGGCCAGCAAGATCGCCGGACTTGAATCCTTTGGATTTTTTTTATTGGGGCTGCTTAAAAGATTTGGTGTACTCTAAAGAAATGACATCTATTACACAGCTGAGAACAAAAATTCGAGAAGCGGCGGAACACATTTCACGCGAGGGTTATGCTCGCCGTATAAATCGGTCTTGCATTAAAAGATTTAGGGCATGCATAAGGGCAAATGGCGGCCACTTTGAACATTTACTGTGATTTTAAGTGATTTTCTAAATTGTATTGGTTAAATTAAAAATTATTTTATAGTTATTCTGTATTTTTATTTGCATTTACACTATTACAAAACCAATTTTCAAAGAATTGTTTAAAATGCAGAAATACTTTTTAAGAACTTTAAATTTTAATAAAAAAATAATTAATAAAGGAACGTGAAAGAATTATAACATTTTAAAATTGTCACTAAACAAGCAACTTTTTAAACCAATTGGCACAATCTGCTTGGTACATTTTTTTTACACCACAGGCTATGAAAGTCAGCTATTGAATAATTTTTTTTAAAGTATTTGCAAAACATGTTTTTTTTTTTAGTTTTCGTACCATTTCCAAACTAAAAGGGACATTGCTTTAGATGACTCAAGCATTTGTGAGGGTTACAAAAAAAACAGGACTCAAAAAAGTCATCATTTGTAAAAATGGCATGAATTATAATAAACGAGTACAAAATTTCCAAAATAAAATTAAAAATATTCATAGCTTGAAAATGGTGAGACTTTTACCTGAATTTTTTTTTGCCGTATAATAGGCCTTAATGTGACCTGTCCCCTGTTACAGGATTATCCTTCATTTTTTGGACACCCTGTATAAGAGAAACAAATTTCTTTCGAGCCGTTGCAACATGAGTGTAGACTGCAGCAGTTTTTTCAAGGCAGTTTATTACTTTAAAAAAATGTATTTCAGTTAATAACCCATATCAAAATAACCACTGGACCGATTTTGATAAAACACTGACGGACACTGACATTCACTGTACCCAAAGTTGAAATATACCTATTCGAAATCTCGCAATGACTTCTTGTTTTCAAGAAATCCGTGGACAAACATACAAATATACAAACAAACATACACTTACGAAATTATGCACACGTGTTTGGTAGCCTTTGTAGATCAATCCACTTAGGTAAATTTTATCTTATTCCAACAATATCACACACATACACATTGAATTGATTACTTCATTTATTTGGAAGTCGGTAAAAACTAGAATATAATGCTATGATTAGGAAAAGTTTTTATCTTTCGATTAATTGCTTAAACTTTTGAAAACAAATGACAGGAGCACAGAAGGAAAGCACATTGAGGCTTAACGACCGGCGCCGATGCTACACAAAACCACTAAACAACTATTCCGAGCTGCCTGCGAAGTTGAGATAGCCTTAGTGTTTCGGCAACTTTAATAGGATACTGTTATGGAAGAGACCGGATGGTTATATGATAGCATAAAAGTATCTGTTTTTGTTTTGAACGCTGTTATATTTTTTAAAAATCAATTAAAAGTGATATAAAGTCTATCAAAATAATTAAAATATGCGTCTACTTTACATTTCCACAGCTTGTATTAGCAAACAAGTTTTTCAACTTTTATTGCAACAAGTTTTTTTTTTTCATTTTTTTGCAGAAAATACATAGTAGTGTTTCATATAGTTAAATATGTACTACATATGCAAACCTGGTAGGGTACAGCAAACATCTTGTTATCATGACCTACTTAAATATTGCACAAATTAAATTAAAACAGAGCACCTAAGTTAACAGAGAAGCTAAGTTATTTACATTAGTTTATAAAATGGTGGTGATATTAAATTAATTAAAATGCGAGTAAGCCTAATCTTTTACCGTTAACTAGCACTAATCGTTCCATTCAGGGATTTGCTTTTTGATAGAAGTTATATCATGAATTGCTTTTGTATTTATATCAAAAGAGATAAAATGTTATAATTCAGAACAACGGCAGACAGGTTATATCGACAGTCCAAAAATATCGAATTTCATTGTCATTACCATATTATGTTGTTAAGGAATTAAATGTTGATGTAATATCTTACGATGACCTCAATTGTCATGGTTACACTTATTAACGAGGATGACTGACTTAATAATGAGTTTAACCAGGATGTTTGTACATATGTGTATATGTTTGTCCACAATTATGAGATTTGAAGATGTTTTCGTTATATCATCGAATCCGTTAACAAATAAAATAGATTAATATGTAGCAAAATAACAACCAAAATAAATACTGTGAAACCAAATCTGATTTCGTTGTTTGAGCACAATGATCTTCTCAAGTATCGATACAAAACTTTGATGTAGTTTAACTCTCGAAATGACATACCTATTACCGAATCCATCAAAAGCTACGCTTAGGTATAATTTTGTCAAACAACGTTAGTAACGACAGGGTCTCAAGAGCCCCGTTTTTATCATTATTTTTCTTTTGAAGTAATCAGCCTATCGAGTCGAAACAAATTGTGGATTCGAAGAGGTCAAAATAACAACGGTAATGACGACCGTTTTACAGGGGGCGTATTACGATCCATTTGTAGCCGTTCAATTTCCAGACAGCTCAAATCCGACTCTGTATATCGATAATATTACGACAAACGAACGACGTAATATTATCGATAGAATAATATTACAATGGTACGAATATTAATATTTATGTTGTTTTATTATAATAACATTATAAGTATCATGCGAAATCGCAATACGAATTGATAATTTGACAGAAAGTGCGCCTTCACATTAGAGCGACAGCAGCGCGACTGCCGCGCTACCGTCACCGTCAGCTAAAGTCACCTTAGTGTAAAAGCGCTCTAAAACTGAGCCTATAGCATATAATTGTATAGCATATATAGCTTAGCATAGCATTTACCTATCAAAACTGCATCAGTTTTGATAGGTAAATACGGGTTCAAAATATCATTTTCTATTTATTGAAATGCATTTAAGTGTTCATCTCGTTTAGTTTTGTGAAACGAGTATTTGTAGAGTAGTTGTTCTTCACATGGAAAGCTACATAAGTGATGAACAAAACATAACTCACACTTCACTCTAATCTGGTATAGTCAAATCAAATCAAATATATCTTATTCATCATAAACAAAAATATTAATATATAATAATTATTATTTATTTATTTTATTAAGTAACATGACTCATTATTTGTTAGTTATAATACAAAGGACTTAACCTATGTTAGTATAAAGACACTGTAAGAATTTTTATTGTAATAATTATTCAAAGTCAAATTCTTTGATTGCCATTAAGTGTACATAGGTTTAGCTGCATAACGTTATTATACAACACAACGTACAATTTAATAGTAAGCATTGAAAATCCTTAAGCATGTCTCTTTTTTTATAAAATATGCCTATCATTTCTTCTCTAAGAGTGTCAAAACTTTTTTTTGCAAATACTTTTAGTTTTTGCGTTGAATCTTTTATGTTTGGGTATTTAACTTAAGGTTTTTAATTGGCATGAAAATTGCTACATTGATTGAGCTTCAGTATATTTTTTTTATTCTAGAGTAGTATCGTAGATAGCTACAGTCTCTCTTTATTTTGGGTGTAATAATTGCGAGTATTAAAAAGCACTCACAATTAAAAAGCTAATTAAACCTTATACACACACTAAAACAATATTAAATATTTCGGTAAAAATAAAGCGAATTATCTCGTGTTGATAAGTGGCACTTATCCCTGTAAATCTCTTATAAGAGAGCTTATAAAAACGCGCCAGAGTAAAGGGATGAATACAGAAAACACTTAAGCTTTAATTTCCTATACAAATATGGTTTAGCTAACAAAATAAGGGGACGCTTGGAAAATAAACCTTGAGGGCAATTTAAATTCGACAGAAATTCAGCTAGTGGTTTCTAAAATAAGCGCAACTGAAAATGACACTTGCTATAGCAGTAGTTTTAAAAAAAATGTATATGGAATGAGTTTGCTCTTGTCTCTAGACTCTCAGAAGAAGCCTGTCTACTCTTTTTAGGGTTCCGTAGCCGAATGGCAAAAAACCCTTATAGTTTCGTCAAGTCTGTCTGTCTGTCTGTCTGTCTGTCTGTCCGTCCGTATGTCACACCCATTTTATTCAGTAACTATAAGCATTACACAATTGAAATTTGGTAGGAAGATGTATCTTGTTAACGGCTTACCGATTCTCATACAAAACATAAAAAATAATGACCGTTAAGGGATCGTTAGGGGCTCTCATACATGAAACTAAAACCAAAAAAAAATTTTTTGTCAAACCTATGCGTGTGGGGTGTCTATGGATAGGTCTTTAAAAATAACATAGAGGTTTCTAAAACCATTTTCTTTTAAAGTCAAACGTTTCATAGCTAGACGCTTCCAAAGTGGTAAAATGGGCGTCCCCCCCCCCATCTAATTTCTAAACCAAGCAAGTGTAAATTTTGAAAAAAATATATAATGTAGATCTTAACAAACACTTTCAACGAAAATTGGTTCAGACGGGATCGAACAAGTAGTTTTTGAGATATAGCACATTTTCAACAACCGCTATAACTTTGTTTTTCATAGTGTTTTTATGAAGTTCAAAGTTATGTTTACTTTGAACTTCATAAAAACACTATGAAAAACAAAGTTATATTTGTAGTCAACAAAATATTGTGGTATTTTACTAAGTAGAAATAAATGGATTCCCTAATTCAGTTAAAGTCGGCACGGAACCCTCAGTGCGCGAGTCCGACTCGCACTTGGCCGGTTTTTTTAAAAATAATAGTTGTAGGCTGTTGGAAACACAGATGCGGGCAGAGAGTTCCACTCTTTTGCTGTGCGCATTATGAAAGTTTATGAGAAGCGCTTTCTTCTAGTCAGTAGAATATAAACATGGTATGGGTGGTAATTGGCAGTGTGTCTTGTTGTGCGATAAAAAAGGAAGCTAGTGGAATGAGCTCATAGAGTTCCTTTGCACACTCTCCAAAATAAAGCCAAAAGCTTAAAAATAAAGTTACCGACAAAGGTAATTTTAAAGTCAGTAAGTATTGTTTTTATGTTTTCATTATCAACCGAAGTCCGTGGGGTTTGATTGCGGGTCTTCATCATCATCATTATTAGCTCAAGGACGTCCACTGCTAAAAATGATTTTTCACAGAGACCAATCGCAAGGAGTCTTCGTCAAGTACGAAACTCTCATCTTTCAAAAGTTATCAAGGTAAATCTTGTCGGTTTGTCGCAAGTTTATCTAGAACTCCGTCCTCCTCCATCTTTTCTGCCCTAAGTTATCAGTTCTTCGCATCGCATCGCTATGTGCTCTGCCCATTACCACATAAGCTTATTGATTCTCAGGGCTATGACCGTTACAGTTCTTTATCTGTTTCTGATTCTGAATGAATTTGAATGTGAGTCTTAAATTATTATCATTTTAATATTATAACATATTTAAAGAAGTCTGCCTCTCTTCATTTCTTTAGCGAATACAAATAAAGCATATAACATTTTTAGGGAATGCTGCAAGCGATGAAGTCCTATGTTAAAATATAATGTTCTCTGTAAGTCTATTGACAAATATGTGTGAGCGCAAGATTCAAGTTCAGTAGTAAATATTTGCACGACCTATTGCGTGCGTGAGTATTGTGAAAAGCTTCTTTGATAACTTGATGGAAAGACTCCATTGTGTACAACTTTATACGCCTTTTGTAACAATAAAGCTGTTTAATCATAAAAGCAGAACATTTCAACTGATAATCCTTATGTTAAGCTTTCTTAATTAAAAAAACCTTCCCAACTTTTTTCATAATAAAAATCCTTATTTTAATTGACACTATTTATAAGAATGCTATACAACTATTACTTATATTAAAACCAAGATTTAAATAATTAAGTTTCTACGGAATATTTGAATAAATACTCGTATAGTTTGTGTCCAAAGTAAGATATCAGGTATTGATTATCTTGCATAAAAGTTTCTGGAAGCTTAAAGACACAATCAATTTGCATATTTTACGGTTTAAATTTAAAAGTACGAATTCGGATGGTTACATTATGCCTCAAAAACATTAAGCACCTTTTATATTTATAAGAATTAAATAAGACACCAAAAATATGCGCGGGACTCGAACCAGCAACTTTCGTGCTAACCGGGCCAGACGCTCTACCAATTGAGCTACCGTGCTGTCAGTCCCGGTTAGCCAGAAAGTTGTTGGTTCGAGTCCCACCCGTGCACAAATTTTTGGTTTCTTATTTCATCTTTATGAATATAAAATATGACACTGTAAGCGTTAAAAGTATTTTAAATCATAAAGCACCTTTATTTACAATAATATAGCTGGACTCCATAATTATTATTGACTGTGATTGTGCCATGTCACTTAGGGCGGATTTCACCAACATCAAATAAGACTTATTCGACGAAAAAAATTAAAAAATGACCGATGAATTAAAATGCCATTTACATTAATGATCGCTGACAAATAGGTGATGGTGGTGGTAATTTTCAAGTTAGCCGTATTATATTTTATCCGACAAATATTCCTTAGGTGACGTTGGAACAATCAAGCCTTACTCAAGTAGGTATCCAACTACAAGTAATTTACGATAAGTAATTACCAAACTTTAAAACAGTTTTAACTTCAGAACTGAGCTTATTAAGTAGTTTCGTTTTCTAGCTCCCATAAATTATGCATGACATAAACTGTACCACGAATTTAATCACTAAAATGGTACAACTACACAAGAAATACGTTTTTATTTGTGCTCGGAGAGAAATTGGCCACACGTGCTTCGTTAAATCTTTGCTTACAGCACAGAGTAATCTTTGTCCCAGTTTGAAATTGGATCTTAGCTGTGAGCTTAGAAAGAAAAGAATGAAGATTTTTCATTTTGTCCCTAACATCCGATGGATCGGTGGCTTTACACCCGTTTCATATGAGATAAACGACTTTTGTTCCGCGCTTTTGTTTTTGTGTATTGCTATTTATCACGTTTCTTTGTATACAAATAACTCAGAAATGCATGTTATACATTAAGGAGCACAAATGTTACTTTTTACATATATTATAGTGTCGCGGCATTCAGCCTCCATGGTGAAGAGACGCACTGGCGACTTCGACTGACAGACCGACGGATAGACAGATGACTAAGGACTTTTGTTATATATTTTGTACCGTAAAACTATTAGTAAAAAAAAACGGAGCCTAGCATAAACAATGGTTTTATAAATATCCTAAGATTCGTGTGTCGGATTTTAAATAGGAATAAATTGATGGAGTTTTTCTTTATACAGACCATATAAATAGTCTTTTTCACTAGCCGCAAATAAGTCCTAAATAACACAAACTTTAAATATGTAACGTCATTTCGCACAAATTATTGAACAGATAGCGCAAACTGAAACAATTTGGTTTCTTATTTATTGTTATATATAATTCATGAACTCAATTACATATTTTTTTATGATTATATGCTAATTAATACCTACGAGTTAATTTTTAATCGATACGAAATAAATTTCCACATCAATTTCTCACCTTAACTGCCTTTTGCCGTCCAGTTTATTCAAGTGTACAGGGTGTTGTTTTGGTCAGCGACGAGCGATTCAGGGGCGGTTATACAAAAGATACTGATGCCAAAGAAATGTTTTTCATAATGTGGAAAACCGAAAAGTATACATTATTGCGATACAGCGAGCGAGTCAAAACTACCAAAACCAGAGGTGGAATTGTGTAAAGCAATCGTATTCGTTATAGTTTTCACATACTCATATTATACACATTCTTGTTATGATCCCTTATTTGGATGAATCGTATTCATCTAACTAAGGGATGATAATATGAGTTAAGTTTATTCTTAAAAAAATATTTTCTTTACATTGTATGATAGTTTTAAAAATTAAACATCTTCATTATTCTTTTAAGAATAAACGTAACTCATATTATCATCCCTTAGTTGGATGTCACTGACCGAACCAACACCCTTTATAAAACCATAGGTAGTTAAGTTTCCAATTCGCAAAGTGTAAATCTATGTGTATCTATCTTATAAGAAAGCCGTCGCTTTAAAGTACGACCCTCTAACCACTGCACCACCAAGGCAGTTAACATACCATGCAATACTTCATAATTATATCATCAACATTTTGATTGTTACGGACACCCAATCATGTTTAGTAATAAGTTTAGTTATATTTATTTGTAAGGATTTTTGATGATAATAAATATAATTTTCTGTTAGGGCCATAGCGAGTAAGCATTGTAATTAGCTTAGGGCTCGTTTTATTTCAATAATAAGAAACCTGTTAGTTAGGAATTCCCATTTGCAAATTAGGTAGGCAGGTAGGGTAACAATTAACTAGCTAGGAAATATTAAGAAATATGTAGGTAGTTTGGTACAGGGGCGAGGGAGACCCTAGTAGGCTGTCTCGCTCAGGTGGAGCGAGGCCGGTAAAGCCTTCGAATTTCCTGTCCCCCATATCGCACTTTCTGAGGGTAGGTAGGAAACCCATAGAGTGGATTGTTGCGAATGGGAATTTTATCACGATTAATGTAGGTAGGTTACAAAAACGTAAGAAGGAATACGCAGATGATGTTATGTGTCCGTCCTTGTTTGTAACTAATCTGTATTAGTCGATAAGTCAGACATGTATTTTTGGTTAAATAAAGGGCCGTGAGCGGGCCAGATCGTACGCGCTCTCACGGTCACCGATCTCAAAAAGAAGAGTTTTATTTGGAATCTACAGTCTACACATCGAAGGAAAGATCGTCGGAAAATTGACTCAGCCTGCCTGTAGTCAATATCGTCTGGTCCTTGCGATCCGGATATCGTCTGGTCCGTTGCGATCCGGATATAAGAAGAAATCAGCAACGCGGCATCGACTTGTGCTTTGGTTAGCACATACGCCGAGGGATCTACGCCGAAGCACAGTGTAACCAGGAGCCGCGAATCGGCCTATACTCCTGTGGAGAGACGATCACATTTACACGGGTGTTCCGTGGCTCGGGCATTCACCACCTAACGGTGCCAAACGGTGTCTGTCTCGGGTTTAACGCCGATTCCCAGGCGGTGCAGTTTTCGGGCGAGCTGCCACATATCGCGCCAGCGATTGTGAACAAGTCCGACCGGCGCCGGTACGGTGTGCGTAAGCGTGGGGGCCGGACTGTAGGCACTGCGGAGGGTTCTGGACATTCCAGCCAGAACTGAGCACCCCACGGATGCGTACACTCTCTGCCGGGCGGTACCTCCCTTCCGATCCTGCACGACCATCCATCCCCAGACAGGCTCCCCTTGGTAGTGTACCTGTTTGGGATTGATAGGAGTAGGGGCAGCAAGTAAGAAGATGCCGACTACGCGCAGCCAAGCTGGGAAAATGGAAGCCGAAGACTCAAGACTACGCAACTTTGAAGAGCCACCCGCATCACCGTCTGTGCAAGCCACCGCGAGTACGTTACGACAGACTGAACTACCCGCAGAAGGCGGACGAATGGAAACGGCAGCAGAGAGACGTCACGACGCTAACGCCGACGCGCCTAGGATAAGGCCGCCGCCGTCGTCAAATAGGTCAAGCGTCGCCGCTCGTTTAAAGCAAGCCGAGTTGAGAGCAGCCGAGCAGTTGGCGGCTATTGAAAAGAATCTAATTCAGAAGAGATTAGAATTTGAGATCGCTACGATAATGGATACAACAGATGAAGATGACCGTGAGAGCCTACCCGCCGGTGAGACCCTAGCGAGGGTGGATGACTGGTTGGATCAAGCCCAGTCCCGGCGTCAAGATGTAAACATGCAACTACCCACAACCGAGATGTCTTGTAGCGTTCCTACCCTCCGTGAAGAGAGGAATGAAAGAAATAGGCATTTGTTTACGCGACGCAAAGAAAAAGATGCGCGTAATATAGAAGTGGATAGAAACCGACATTTGAATTCGCCGAGCATAGAATTAAATGAAGATGTAAACAACATTCAACAAGATGTGCAGCGACAGGTCGAGTCAAACAATGATTGTACAGCGAGACCCCAAGAGTATACGGACGGGGCGGAACGACTTGCTTACACATTGGAGAGGATTATGTCGAAGCGACCGGCCCCACGTCAAGCTATTGAGTTACCGATTTTTAATGGAAACACGAACGACTGGTTACCATTTAAAGCTGCAATGGAAGATTCAACGCGATCATGCAACTACAGTAAATCCGAGAACCTGGCTAGATTGAGGAATTGTCTAAAAGGAGAAGCCAAGGAGGCAGTAGCGGCGTTGTTATACCGTGCCACCGATCCGGACAAGATCATGCGAACGCTAGAACAATGCTATGGAAGGCCAGAAGTGATCATTGATCGGGCACTGGACGACCTCAAGAACCTGCCGCGAGTTGGAACGACAGCCAGTGAACTGAATTCGTTCGCGATTAAGGTACAGAACATCGCGTATACACTGGACTCCATAGATAATAAAAGCTACCTCAGAAATCCGATGATGACCCGAGAGGTGGTCGATAAGCTGAGCCCACACTTGAAAACAAGATGGTGCGACTACGCAGCGCGGTACGCAAGCTACTCGGAGCCAGAGATCGTGACATTATCGCAGTTTTTGATGGAGGAAGCGAATAAGGCGATTCGATTCGCATACGTGTCGCAACCTAGCAACAGTGCAGCGAAGAAAGAAGTGCAAGCTAAGCAGAAGGCTTACTCAAAGAAGCGAAACACTGGTGTGTACGCCACAGCCGAGGAAAAAGCTACGACGGCACAAGATAAGACGTGTTTATGTTGCGGCGGGGACCACGAAGTGTCGAAGTGCACAAAGTTTAAAACCATGACAGTAAAGCAAAGATGGGATTGGTTGAAAGAAGAAAAGATATGCTTTCTATGCTTGAACAATAAGCACAGGCGAATCAAATGTAAAGCACCGATGTGTAATGAGAATGGCTGTAACCGACGTCATCACAGGCTGTTACACACAGAGCGTGAAAACAGCGAAAGTCAACACAACCAAGAAGTGGTAGCCTCAGTTAGCCATACTGTGGGGGCATCCAAGGTGTTGTTGAAGGTATGTCCGATCGTCATTGAGGGGCCACGGGGTAGAGTAAACACACACGCTCTACTTGACGAAGGGTCTACGGTTACGTTGATCGATCAGGACGTGGCGGAATACGTCGGTGCAGAAGGCCCGCTTCGAGACTTACACATATGCAGTGTGAATACACAGAGCGTACCACACACGAGCAGAGAGGTGGAGCTTCAAATGATCGCCAGTAACAACGAGAAACATTTGGTGAAAGCGAGAACAATGAAGAATCTCCGCTTGAATACTCAAACGGTGGGTCGGAGCTGTTTAGAGTATGGACACATGCGTAACCTGAACGAGAGTGACGTGTGTTATGTAAACGCCAAGCCGCGTGTCCTCATAGGCGCGGACAATTGGCATCTGATAGTAAGCAGGAAGCTGTTGACAGGCAAACGCCACGAGCCAGCAGCATCGCTCACCAGACTGGGGTGGGTGATACATGGTCGAGCGCCGTCCCGAGTCATAAGGGAGAGAGATACGGTGTTGTTCGTCGACGACCATGGGAGAGCTCGGTCTACGCAACCTGACGAAGAATTACACAACATGGTGAAGTCATACTTCGACATCGATTCGCTGGGCATTCAGAAAAAGGAACGCGAGAACCCTGACGATGTGCGCGCCTTAGAAGCCTTTGAGTCAACAGTGAGATGTGTCAATCAGCGATATGAAGTTGGATTGCCGTGGCGCAAGGTTAACACAGTTATGCCGCCGAGCTACGAGGCTGCAAGGCGGAGGCTCACGTCAATAGAAAGGAAGATGGACGCATCTGAAGACTTCAAAGCAAAGTACACAGCCCAGATCGAGAGTATGTTTAGAAAAGGCTACGCAGAGGAATGCCGAGAGGCCGACACACAGAGCCTGCGGAACGTAGAGACACTTAGCAGTCTGCGTCTACCCCGCCTATACACTTTGACGGGGGGAGTGACTGGAAAGCAGCTGCACGTGTTCTGCGACGCTAGCGAGTCTGCTTACGCGACAGCAGTCTATTGGCTTGTAGAGTACGAGGATGGATCACGTCGTGTGGTATTAGCGGCAGCAAAGGCAAGAGTAGCCCCGATGAAGACGCAGACGATACCACGTCTGGAGTTACAAGCGTGTCTTATCGGAACGAGACTTGCGTCGACAGTAATGGAGGAGCACAGATGGCAGCCCGATAGAGTTACGTATTGGACAGACTCTACGACCGTTCTGCACTGGATTGGGAACGATAGAGTGCGTTACACGCCATACGTAGCGCACCGCTTGAGAGAGATATGTGAGTTTTCAAGACCCGATCAGTGGCGGTGGGTGCCGACGCAAGACAACGTA
Organism: Pyrausta purpuralis; assembly: GCA_963924145.1. Lineage (NCBI taxonomy): Eukaryota > Metazoa > Arthropoda > Insecta > Lepidoptera > Crambidae > Pyrausta > Pyrausta purpuralis. The sequence continues at coordinate 15,390,474 of OZ001653.1, read as the reverse complement.
GCGGACGACGCGACTAGAGTCGTCACAGAGATGAAATCAAATGAAGACAGATGGTTTACTGGGCCATCGTTTTTATACGAACCGGAGAATACATGGCCGTCTCAAGCAGGCTGCACAGAGAGCAGCGAGGAGACTGTATTTAGCGTCGCGACAGAGGACAAATGGAGCGTGCCAGACGCCGGGCGCTTCTCGAACTACGAGCGCTTAGTGAGGGCGATGGCGTATGTGCTTCTATTTATAGATAAATGTCGCAAGCGCGCAACTGTTTTGACCAAAGAACACATAGATAGAGCGGAAAGATGGCTGATGAGGCGAGCGCAGGCAGACTCATTTCGAGAAGACATAGAGCGCCTAGAAAGAGGTCAGAACGTGAAGGCGGGGAGTCGCATCCGAAGACTTGATCCATTCATCGACGAGGAGGGCGTGTTGCGGGCGAGAGGAAGGACGAGGGCAGCGGGTGTGTCTGCCCCCGATACTACGCCCGGAATATTGGACGGCAGCCACCCGTACGCGCGGTTGTTGTGCAATAGGGAACACCGTCGCGCCCATCACTCGCACAACGAACGCGTCGTCAACGATGTACGACAGAGATACTGGATACTGCGATTGCGACCTACTGTTCGGGCCGTGGCCTATAAGTGCGCCTTTTGTCGTATGAGAAAGGCGAGACCTGTGACACCTGTGCTGGGAGACTTGCCACGCGCTCGAGTAGAGGCTTTCACCAGACCATTCTCTAACTGTGGTCTAGATTTCTTTGGTCCCATGATCATAACTGTGGGCCGTCGTCACGAAAAACGGTGGGGAGCGTTATTCACATGCCTCACTACGAGAGCCGTGCATATAGAGTTGGTAGCGAGCCTGTCGACTGACTCGGCTATCATGGCGTTGCGGCGTATGGGAGCGCGACGAGGGTGGCCACAGAAAATGTACTCAGACAACGCGACGAACTTCAAAGGCGCAGACAAGGAGCTACGAGCAGCGAATGAAGAATGGGAGCCAGCTCTACGAGACTATGCGCTCACCCAGCGCATCGACTGGCGCTACATAGCACCAGGGGCACCGCATCAGGGGGGAGCGTGGGAGCGTCTCATTCGCTCTGTCAAGAACGCTCTACGAGTCACTCTACATGAAAAGGCACCGAGAGAAGAGGTACTGCAAACTCTACTGGCGGAGGTCGAGCACACCATGAACGCGCGACCGCTAACACACGTGCCGGTCAGCGCTGACGACCCGGAGGCGCTCACCCCGAACCACTTCCTACTAGGGGGACCGCGCGGCCTACCCATCATCGGGCCGTGCGAACCAGCGTCGAGGAAGACGTGGAGGGCGGCGCAAGCGCTAGCCGACGAGTATTGGCGCCGCTGGCTTAAAGAATACCTACCGGACCTGGTGCCGAGAAGAGGAGCCCGAGATATCGCCGAGGTTGCTATCAAGCCCGGTGATCTAGTCGTCGTGGTGGACCACACACTACCTAGAAACGTGTGGCCACGAGGCGTCGTCACAGAAGTACATCCTGGACCTGACGGAGCAGTGAGGAACGTCGAGATTCGGACCAAGGGCGGCGTGTTTCGTCGACCGGCGTCGAGATTGGCTGTCCTGCCGGTGGAATAAGAAGAGGTTCGCACTTCGCAGCGCTTCACCGGGGGGAGACTGTTACGGACACCCAATCATGTTTAGTAATAAGTTTAGTTATATTTATTTGTAAGGATTTTTGATGATAATAAATATAATTTTCTGTTAGGGCCATAGCGAGTAAGCATTGTAATTAGCTTAGGGCTCGTTTTATTTCAATAATAAGAAACCTGTTAGTTAGGAATTCCCATTTGCAAATTAGGTAGGCAGGTAGGGTAACAATTAACTAGCTAGGAAATATTAAGAAATATGTAGGTAGTTTGGTACAGGGGCGAGGGAGACCCTAGTAGGCTGTCTCGCTCAGGTGGAGCGAGGCCGGTAAAGCCTTCGAATTTCCTGTCCCCCATATCGCACTTTCTGAGGGTAGGTAGGAAACCCATAGAGTGGATTGTTGCGAATGGGAATTTTATCACGATTAATGTAGGTAGGTTACAAAAACGTAAGAAGGAATACGCAGATGATGTTATGTGTCCGTCCTTGTTTGTAACTAATCTGTATTAGTCGATAAGTCAGACATGTATTTTTGGTTAAATAAAGGGCCGTGAGCGGGCCAGATCGTACGCGCTCTCACGGTCACCGATCTCAAAAAGAAGAGTTTTATTTGGAATCTACAGTCTACACATCGAAGGAAAGATCGTCGGAAAATTGACTCAGCCTGCCTGTAGTCAATATTGATGATGATTAACTTGTTAACATTTTAGTTTGCCCTGAATGTTAAATTAAAGTTACCAGGTCAAGGGACGCAACACGGGTGTGACAGGGCAAGGGGATCCCATTGTGGTGTGTTTATGAATAAGTAATTTGATTTGGTTTGACGGTCTAAGATAACCTACATCTTCAACTTGACAAGTTCTATTCATCAATTGAACGACCCTTTGCGACAAAGATTACCTGAAAATATTTTTGCTGGTTTCATTCCAAAAGATAGGTTTAAGATTAGTGTAAAATACCTTAGTTTTAGACGATAACGTAAAGAATTACATAAATCATACACAAATTTGTATAAAAACTTATACATAACAATGTGATTACTGTAAACATGCATTCAGGAACTCAAAACCACACAACTGTAAGGAGTGAAAAAATAAAATAAAACGCTTTATTCTTACCTATGCTATGTACGGATAACAGCACGTCAAGGTTAACACTGCGGTATTTTACGCAGTTGTAATAAGGGCTATCTTGCAACAAAAGTGATAAGCCTGATGTGCTGGCCACTGTACAGAATTAAAGTCATGTGATGAGATGAATTCTATTTCAGTTAAAGAAGAAAGTGTAATGAGATGAATTCTATTTCAGTTAAAGAAGATTGTACTTAGTATTGCTTTTAAGTCTATTTTAGGAAATCTTAAGTTGTGGTCATTGCAGCTAATTTTGATAATCAAACATTAAATTTTTAAGGTGTAAGTTTTTTAATTATTCATTCTCAATATAGGATAACAAGTTCATTTTCTTTGCCTTATAACGATAATAGGGTAGAAATAGTTAAAGCTTCAGCTTTTCGCACAATGTTTTTGAACCGGGGTGATTAATTTTTGCTTTCTCACAAATAAATATCTACTGAAGTTCCCCTCAGTAGCGCTTGGTTTCATTAATCAGACTAGCACTAATTGAAAAGTGACTTTAATTTATCGTAGCACACTATTAATAGAATTGAGCATGTTTCTCAAAATAAATTTTATCACGAGTATGGAGAAAAATATTTTGGTTAATAGCTACAAGTATAAGCGCACACAAAAACGGTTTCAGAACTTCATTATGTATGATCATAAGTCTAACAATTTTTGTTCCCTCGCGGATCAGTAAATACTCAAATTAAAATAAAATACCGACTGGGGAAATCGTTTAAGCTAAACGTTTAACTTCTGACCTTATTTAACTGACCTTTGAAGAAACTAATAGAATTGAATGAGATATTTAGGATGAAAGTTTTGAGAAGAGTATAGTAATATTCATAAGATATTGTGAGCAAAAAAATAAAACTAAGACATGCAACATAAAAAATAACATATCTATTCAAAAACGAAACCATTTCCTTGCGGCAAGGAAGCTATTGTGAGGTCATGTCATTCTACGATATCTGATGTATAAAAGTAATAATGTCTTATGACCTGGTCATACATTTCCTGTTAAATGTAGATACGTAGAATAAAAACATAAATAATAAATCATTTATTTCTGAGTTATTATCCCCATCTGGGTTAGTAACAGTAACACTTATTAGCTATGGTTAGTAAATTTACAGGCTCGAAAAGTCAGCTGTTTGTAACTTATCTTGAGCGGCCTTAAAACCTGAAGCTAGGAATGCCACCTAAATAAGGCTGCATCTATCCTACTTGCTATCATCTTCAGCCTTTGATAATAAACTGGGAGCGAAAAACATGTCCGCTTTTCCCGAATAACACATCGTTTCTACAAAATAAGAATTACGTCCTGAAACAATATGTAATGACGCAATGATATTGAAAATAATGAAAACTGCCTGCAAATATACGTGTTTTGTTCATGCTAAAGAAACAGACTCTTGGTCACAGAACACATTTCTCCCAAGGACTGTTTCAACCATTAACACGACCAAGTACTATGTAAAGGTTTTAAACATTCTTTAATTAAATAATTTCAGTCATTTCAAGAGCCAAAATAGTTACATCGGATTTATTACCTCAAAACGAGTTATGAAATACTTCGAGCAAGTTTCGGGTAAATTCTACATAGTTCTACAAAAAGACGACTTGTAGAAATTGATTCCAGATAAAGTATTAAGGGCTTGAAATGTCTAATAGAAAAGATGCGACTCACAAATTTTCGTTGGGATATAAAAATCCTTTTGGAAAGGGATTTTCGGCAAAATATAACAATATTTATGTGTGCAAAAACAGCTTTTCGATAGGAATGGGGGTGGTCGGGTGTTGACAATAAGCTTCTTAGATTGCTCACGGGGTTCGGTGTTCGAGGCTCACGTAAAGTGGCATGAAGAGAGCCCTATTACAAAATTGGGTTGCCACTGTGATGGATTGCGCTGAAAGTGGAACCTTAATCCGCTAGAAAATTTTCGGCTTCGCTGGCCATAATGTAGTTCACAATAACCCTGAGCTAAGGTTTTTCTAGACATCTATATTAAAACGACTTTCTAAATGATTTTTTTTTTTTTTCAGTCATTATCTTATTTTTTTTCCAGTTTGCTTGGGACGTGTAGTATGTGCCTCGTAATGTTTTTATCTTATGAATAAAAAAAAATATATTGTATTCTTGTAACTTCAACGGCTTTTTGACGGTAATCATTTGATACAAAGCATATTTTAGCACTAACATCGGCCTTTGTTTCTTTCCCAATAATTGAAATCCTTTTCGGTGCAGTGGTTAGATATCCTGACTACTGAACCATTGGTCGCGCAAGGGGCAAATGTTTGTGTGATGAGCCCGAACATTCGTACCCAAGTCATGGATTTTATGTATTATATTTAAGTATTTATTCAAGACACCCCCGTTATAATGATCGTTTGGTACTTCGTAACACAAGAAACAAAATCCTGTCCACAAAACCAGACAATCGGTGTTTTGTCTCGCGGATATTTAAGATTTGTATCTATTATATACTTATTTCCTTTTTTTTCGACCAATGATTTAGTTGAAAAATCCAACGCGGCAACGCAGCCAGCATCATAGCCTCATTGCCGCAAGGAAATGGTTTAGTTTTTGAATAGGTAGTTTTAAAGTTTTTTTTAATGTAGCATGTCATAGTTTTATTTTTTTCTTGTTTGTAATTAATAAAGTAGTAGAAAAATAGGAAATGATTGCATAATACATAAATGCAAGTAATTATCGGTTATCATACCTAGTTTTCTTTACTGAAACTAATTTCTATATATTAAAGTAATTGTGTTTCTTGTTCGTACTTTTACAAAAAAAATAGATTAATTGTAAATAGATGAGAATGATTGATTACCAATACTATATAAAAAATGTGAAATCTAATGATATAAAAATTTATGTTTTAAAAACAAGCTTTTGCTTTTTGTATACAATTTAAACATTATGGGTATTTTATAACATCCAGAAAAATTAAACAGAATTGTGAAATGACATCAATAGAACAGTAATTGTAAAGAATGAATCTTGTGAGCTAAACGTGGTTCGAAGCTTGTAGCCATTACGTGGCTTAAGTAAATAATTTCATGAATACCAAAAAAATATGTGGATATTTTAGACTTTTGATTATGTTCATAAATATATTATAAGAATTTAATTTGTTTTCAGTCGATAGGAATCATTCTTGGAGCACATTTTTCAGCGAATCTTAAGATATAGAGGAGAGTATGCCTGAAGGAAAGAATTCCAGGAATGCGTGCTTATATTTAATGTCCCTTCGGAAATATGATATTGAAGTATTTGAATTCACCGCCCACTTTTTCAATATAGTTGATTGTTTTTTTGTAAAAAAATCAGGTAGGTATTACGGGTTTCACAATGTGTTCTAAATGTTTCATGCAGTAAAAAAATCCTCTGTAAAAATCGTGTTACTGTTACCGTGGATATATGTACACACAGATATTATTGATGTTACTTCAGCGCTCCGTCGGATGTAACGATGACGGCAATGAGTTGGCAAAAGCTTGAACGTTACTAATAACCTTAAGTCCGCCGGCACATTTTAGCATAAAGGCCACCGTATTTAAGCAAAGTTCATTCCATATTTTTAAATTGAAAACTTTTTTAATATGCACGTTTTCACACCCATTTCAAAAGTTTCGACTGTAATTAAAATCGGGGAAAGCGCATAAAAAACTTTGTAAAAAAATATGGGCTACTTACATTTCAAGTCATAATTACAATGAGGTACCAGGGAGTTATGAATGTGTAGCACTTATTAACAATCACTGCACTCCACACGATTTCGTTTGGCCGGGTGGCGGCACGCTAAGCCATGTTGCCCCGCGCAGAGGCTGCGTAGTACTGAAGGTAGTCGGATGGAGTCGGGACTGAGAGCGAACTTGTCTGTTCAATGAGCACCGCGCTCGGTATACACTGTCTCCAACGCGCTTTAAGATTTCAGGAATAGTGTATAGGCTCTGAAATTAGTTCGTACGCCCTTTGGGTTAAGCTTCATCAAATTAAGGTGAAATTTTAATGTGCTGTCAATGACTGTTGCGCTATAAATATTCCCTAAATTAAACTTAACACGCTTTTCAGATTCATTTAAAATATTTTACCAAAACATTTTAGCAAAACAAAAACATTGAATTCACAAAGCTTGGACAGAGAATCCACGGTATTTTTTTGTTTTCCTTGCTTAAAACTTTGCGTACGTGTATTTAACACGTATCTACGCTTAATCAAAAGATAAAGTGTGACTTTTATAACGTAGAAGCGTTTCCATTAGTAATTCATTTCCTTTAGTGAATGAATGAACTCGGGAATAAATGTAATTTATTTCGTTGTAATCAAATTGTACAGTTAGATTATGCAAGTTTACATCTCGTTAGTAGCGTACGCCAACCGAATTCTGTCTCAGATAGCGTAGAAGCTACCAGAGGCGCCATTTGAATACGCAAGGAAACGAATTCACGACAGACACAATTTTTGGACGAAATTAAAATATGCCGTTTCAAATTAACTGATCCAACTCAACATTAAAACTGATGTCTGAATAAGTAAAAAAACCTAAAATTCCAGTGAAACCTATCACGTCCACAGATTCGAAAAGAAATTCCGCTTAAATAAAATAAAGTAGCATACTTGAACTGTCTCGACTTCGATTTAGTAATCGCCTTGAAAAAGGACAAAGACACGAAGATGGTAATGGTCTTATTCCTTTTTTCGTAAATGCCTTAAACGAGGTAATTTTATCCAGTAAGCGCTTTACATAGCGCTGTAATAAAGTCACTTTAGTAGAAAACTTCACTTTCAAGCAATAAAGAAAATTTAATAAGAAATGAGAGCTGTAGAATCAATCTCCGAAAAAGCTTATTCCGTGTCTCGATTTATTTATATCTATCTCAATAGCATTTGTGCTTTACGTAGTAGGCATGTATATTGATAATCGATCCCAAGTTTAAAGCTATTTGATTGCTTCAGTTAACACAAAAAAAAACTTAGTGAATCAAAGCTCTAAGTGAAAAAGTAACTATAAAAAAAGTAAAAACCAAAATGGACTCAAGTCTTAAATAAACTCTTACCTTAACTGGACCTTATGACTCTGTTCCTTAATAAGCTACAAAACTACCTATCATAAATTCTGTCATTATAATCACTGAACTCCTAAGCGGTTACGAGTTCCACCATCAGCTCAACTCTACACAATGTTGACTATCAGACGGAAAATATGTCAACATTAAGATTGTAGTACAATAACACTATACGTGCTTTTGAAATTTGAGGGTTTTCCCTCGATTGCACCAAGATACCATCACTAGATCCCGACTTGGCAGCATGTTTTTTTTAAATCGAACTACAAATGACTGTGATATGAGGTAAAAAACATACAGTTGAATTGATGATATGGTTAAAAAGTTAAGATGTATCTCTTTGAGCTGTAGTTTGTAGCTGTGTGTTTTGTAGAACCATCTCAATCAATCACCAAAGAGGTGTGTTATTTTATATATTCGACGACCCGTCTGGTGTAGTGGTCGAGAAATCGCCTACTACGCAGCGGGTGCAGGTTCGATCCCCGCACATTACAAACATTTGTGTGCATGAACATGTCTGTTTGTATTGGTCTGGGTGTTTTCTATGTATATCATGTATGTATTTACAAACAAAAAGTATTTCAGTATTATATCCGTTGTCTGGCACCCATAACACAAGTTCTGAGTGGCTTACTTTGGGGCTAGATGGCGATGTGTGGGAATGACCAAAGGATATTTATTTATTATTTATTTATATTGCACAGTATCATGAATCTTTATGTGTAAAATACCATCTGTAAAGAATGAGAGATTTTTTGATGAAGATAGCTACATAGATTAAACAGTCTATCCTGGGAAAAAGTTAAATCCCGATAGGAGGTGAAAGTGATCTTAAATAATACACAAAACATAGAGTTAACATTTCCAGGTATAGTCTTGCGATCTAATTAGAATCCGCTGAAATCATATAATTATTCATTACCAGTGTTCTGCACAGCATAATTCCCAATGTAATAATGGCTTCTGTTGCAATACGAGATCCAATCCCTATTAATCAACAAACTACCTTGGTAACATTATTTATCTGTGGTCAGTTTTGATTAATAAAAGCCACCAAGGGTTTTCTAGCTTTAGCCACTTTCAGGTATTTCTATGGCTTATAATATTATGTTATTCCTTTGTGATGATTGTGTTGGTATTTATATATATATATATATATTTATTTGTTATATTTTAAATACATATATATTATTAATTAATATAACTATTTATTTGTATTTATTTTCAGCGCTTAAGTTTCTTTTTCTTTTCTTTTTATGCACAAAATACCTCTTCCTATAAAACTCATAATTTCTTTAACCAACGGTTGTCTGGAAGAGATCGCTCCTAGCGATAAGACCGCCTAAATTGTATTTTTTTTGAATTTTTAAATCAATGTATGTTATGTGCAGTAAAGAGTTATATATTCTATGTTCTTTCCATAGAGTGGTGACGGACGCATTCAGCATGTTCTACATTCATGAGATTTTTGGTTCCGTCTTAAGTGTCGTAGTACTTATTACATTACAATTTTGCAATTTTCAAGCAACCTTTAAGTATTTTACATTGTGTGACCTATACATTTAACAGTTATAAATCAGTGTTTTACGCAGGCGGCTAGAAGATGTTTGAATTATGTTGGTAGGACTTCGTGATCATGATCACTCAAACTAAGCAATGTACGGCGCGATCGTGCTAGGATGAGTGTCCATTAGGACCATATAAGTAAATCATATGACGAGCATCTCAGTGCTGCAGAATGTTCATTAAGCTGTTGTTTCCGGTTGTATATTAGTTGATATTACTGTATATCTGACAGCAAGGTACAAGAACATCGTTTGCCTTGATGATGTTATCATCCAAGAATCCGCACTAAGCCCTCGTACCACCACGGCTTATGCCAAGTTGGATGTTTACAGGCTAACTTACAGTTAGTTGAAATTTAAATTAAATTAAATTAAACCAGTTCCTAATTCTCTGGGAACGGAATAGGGCCTTAGTTGGGAATGCTACTTGTGTCGATACTTTGGCCCCCTCCCATCACAGAGAAACGGCCCTTAAAGCTGGAGCAGCAGCGGAGTTGGATGAAAACGCCAAGCGTCGCAAGTACGTCTCACTTGCAAGTGATTATGTGTTTGCGCCGTTTGGCGATGAAACATTAGGGCCGTGGGGACCTTCTCCTAAATTGCTGTTTAGAAAAATTGCGCCAAAATTTATTTCTGTAACATCCAATAATAAAGTTGGCTGGTACCTAGCTCAAAAGATGAGCATAGCTTTCGTGATGAACGTGGCAACGCAGCCAGCGAGATAGCATCCTTGCCGCAACGAAATGGTTTCGTTTTTGAACAAGCTTTAAAGTTTATTTTTTATATTGCATGTCTTAGTTTATCTTTTTTCTTGTTTATTATTAATGTAGTACCTGATTATTTTTTACATCTTTAGACGCAAAAATTACATAAAAAATAAAGCATCAGTTATTATGTTTAAGCTTTCAAATGGTATGAATGATAACAGTTTTAAGGATTTATCGAACGGTAGCGCATTAATAGTCGGCTTGAACTAGTGAAGCGCTATTGTTATTGAACAAAGCCTTGAAATATGGCATGGCTTCCGGGATAATGGAATGCCTCTTCAAAGTAGCACTGCTACGCTCCAGGAATAGTTGGGCAGTACCCACTGTTGCTTTCTCATCATAATATTATTTTGAAGTACTTGTTTTTGAAGTTTACGCGAATACTACGTATTGTCCGCGATAAATTGCGTAAATTGTGTTTTAGTCAATTATTTTCATTCTCCTGTTCAGAAAATTTAACTTTTAAGTGAAGATAGCCGGGTGGAAAAAAACTTTTCCATCCCTAAGGTGGAAAGTAAATTAGTTTTAAATGGCTACGATCAGACATGGAGTTAAAAAGGACTGAGTCACAACATATTATTATAATAAAAGAGGTTTTATGTTGTTTTTTTTTTTGCTTAGCTAAACATTAAAAAAACGTGTTCATTATGATCGTTGATTAAAAAAATACACTTGGTCTTGTTTTTAACAATTGAAAATCTACAATTAAAATATTTGGTGGCCTGCCATGTCATTGACATTTTTTTTTAAATTATTGCACAGATTAGTAAGCAGGCGGAGGTGACTCGCCGGGATTTTGTTGTTCATTAAAATATCTTCTTATTCCCTCCCACCTTTAGCTGTCAGTCATAAAGCTATCTCATGTTGTAAAATTAAATGTGGAATTTGACATAAACTGTGGTAGTTGAGTTATGGTGACAAGGTTTAGGTTGCGTTTTTTCTACTATTATTATTGTCTGTGAGAAAAGTTTGATCGATATTTTCAACAAGGATTTGAAATAAGTATTTGATATCCTCCGCGTTCTATGTACTCCATAGTCTTCCGTGCCGTTACTATCCTTTAATCGTGTATTTTATGTATAACGACACTTAATAAACTGATATACTGTGCAAAAACTTGAGGTTGCAACATAAACAACATAATACTTCATCATCACACACCTAAATGTATTTATTTTTCCTCACAGACAAAATGAAAAATAGCATGTTTAACTGGAAAAGCACCCATTTCACCTTCGAATTATTGGTGCTCTCACTCCATTTAATCGCCAGAAACATCTCGAGTGAAATTGGTCACTTTCACCCCGTGATCTACTATTGAAGCTTCATCTATGAGTGAATATTTTTCATCATAACAACAAAATAACTCTTTGTTACACATCAATGTCAGTTTCAATTTATATTTTTACAGGATACGGACAGCTAAGACGGTTTTTGCTAAAAGCGATCTGTGTCTTCTGGTCTGTAATTTCGTATGTTAGTATAAGCAAGTTAAGATTTTTTGGTACGTGTACTTATATAAATTAAATAATATAATACATCAAAGCTCAAACCTGCAGTGTCATCTATTGCACATACGTACATATCTGTTGCGGTCACACACTCGGTTCGTCTTCGCATGATCGCTTGTGTGATAAGACTTAGGATGACCCCACACGTACCACTATCACACCACAACTACAAGCATACCACGAGGTCGGGCCTATATTTTGTATTAAAATTAATATTACATTTTTCAGTCGCTATCGATCGCTTGACATCGCAACCACAACTCAACCTTCAAGACCCGAGAATCACATCGACAACGTCGGGATTACAACGTAACTGCAAAAAGCTGCAGTGACACTTTTAAAACTATTCATTGTTTAAATACATTTTGACGCTGCGTGTGGTGTGAATGTGGTACCGTGTAGGTTGGCCCTTAGACTGCACTAGTCTAACTCACACAGCCCGCATTCAGCCTCGTGTATAAACAGCTTAAACTCTGCATCTAATTGGTTTGTCCTGCATAGTGTGTTACGCCAAAGCTAATTGAAATAAGAAACAAGATTAAGAGCATGGTTTGCCGCATTTCAATAAACTCTCGATTATATTTTTCATTCGGGATCATTTTTGGATAACCTACGAGTACATTATCACTGTAAAGCATTGTTGCAGCTTTAATTAGAATTACAAATGTTAAATTTCTAGAAGTCTTTAAATCAAGGGAGTGTATATTTTGGAAAAAAAACATTATGTAGATCTTGACAAAGACTTTCAACGAAAATCGGTTTTAACGAGATCGAACTGGTTTTTGAGGTATAGCACAATTTCAATAACCGCAAATATAACTTTGTTCTTTATACAAACACTATTAAAAAAAAGATTTCAATAAAATATTGTGATATTTTGGGTAAATGGCAGTTTAACTTTAACTGATTTAGAGATCCACTCTCTAATTCAGTTAAAGTTGGCACGGAAACCTTAGTGTGCGAATCCGACTCGCACTTGGCCGGATTTTTTTAAAGTTTGGTATAGCACAATTTCAATAACCGCAAACATAACTTTGTTCTTTATACAAACACTATTAAAAAAAAGATGTCAATAAAATATTGTGATATTTTGGGTAAATGGCAGTTAACTGATTTAGAGATCCACTCTCTAATTCAGTTAAAGTTGGCACAGAAACCTTAGTGTGCGAATCCGACTCGCACTTGGCCGGATTTTTTTTTTCGAAAAATGATTATGATTTCTTACGTTGTTTTTGTCTTCTGCTGAATAGAATAGAAAAGAAATTGTTAATTTGCTCAAAACATGGTAAATTAGATAACAGAATTTCATCTTAGTCCATCATGTTTTGCCACAGGCGGCATGCAAAATTTAAATATTTATATTAAAATTAAACAATTCATTAATAATTTAACTAAATACTTAACACATTTTTACTATTTCAACATTTCAGGTAACATAAATTTATTGACCTATTAAATAATACATTTCTATTTAATATAACATACTCAATACAATTCAATAATATTTATCCATGTCACAATTATTATCATTATAAATTCATCATGTTAAAAATTCATTGTTTCCTGAAAAAAAAATTTGTTTTCTTCGTATTCATACACGTATCTACTTATGTTACTTTTTGAAACAAAATAAATAACTGCAATAACTTACCTTTAACTTAACGTCTTACTTTATGACCCACCAGTATTTATAGTTTCCTCAATTTTTACGACGGTAAAATCGCTATAAAAGTTTGTCTCCGTGTTACAAACGACCATAAGAATACAACAGAATTGTTCTAACTATTTTCGGGATGAAAAAACTATGGATTTATCTGTCTAGAAGGAAAAAGTGTTCAAAGTATGACAATGAACCCGTTTATCTTAATATAGTGTTTATTTTGAATACTTCACTTCTCAGCCGAATCGGGTTGCATATATAAAAGAATGTGGATAAAAATAACTATTCATCAGCTTTTAAATTAATACAAAAGTTACGAATATAATATTGTTTGAACAAAGCTTACTACTGATCCGATTTGAAAAAATATGATGGTGTTGGATAGCGTATTTATTGAGGAAGGCTTCACGGGCACACATATAAACATAACGATTACGATACGACTTATAAAACCAGAGCATTAATGCAAAATGTTGCTAGATCGTGGGAAAAATATTCTTTTTGTGAGCTTTCTTTGCATACTCAACAAAACCGTTTAAGATACATAAAAAACATGTATTACGGGATGGTTCTGCATTGAAAGTTCAACAAAAAAATGCGACAGCATATGTCCATCTAAGTGGTTTACTCAGTACAAACTTTTATATGTTTACGCTATCAAAGTTTTAAAATAACTCCGCAACAAAATGAAAGCGCTTGATCTATCCGCTATGGTTTCTTGCCTCTTACTCCCAATAAAAATATGTGTTTTGCGTTAAAATATTTTACGGGAAATCCAAAATTTAGGTGGGAGTAGCCGTGCGGGACCGCTCGTAGTAAACAGAAGGACGGTTATTGACGTGACGGCTATCAAACTTTATTTTTGATGCGGTACCACTGTACTCGTATGACAGTTTGTAGTCGTACAGTTACCAAGTTAGACGATTATTTTTAACGGGTTTGTGGTCTATTCTGAAATACATCGTATGCGTATCTGATGCAAAACCCGTGTTTGTGTGTAAGAGAGAAAGTTTGAGTTTACCAGTGTATCTGGCAATGAGACACCACTGTAGAAGCTCAAAAAGAAATAACGCGCTTTTGGTGAAAAAGCTAACGTAATCGATATTTTTACCCATGTTAAGCGAAAATTGAATCAGTTTCTATCACTGGAGCCAATAATTTAGCACTTAATTAGGAACGGGTTTTTAACAAAACTTAATTGAGTCGAGCGCTAAAAAGTAATAAAAACCACAACCTAGAATAAGACCCCAACGCTGATTTGATTTATAAACGCGACGAGAGGGCTTTTTAATACCCCACGTCATTCTAATTTTGAATTGTGACTGAGATTTGTAGCTTGATAGCGGTTTGAAATGCCATATATTTGCTTCGTAATTTCGCAATGTAGGTAACTCATACTTTTCACGTATGATGATCCAATCTTATGACAGAAAAGCAAAAAAAAAACAGTCCGCGTAATAAAGGTAAAATAACAGCTGAACCATTTTAGAAGACTTGTGACAAAAATTCTTCTGAGCAGGTACCTACGGAGACCTTGATTTAAAATATTATAATTTATATTTTTGTTACGCCTAAAATTTTAGTTGCTGATGTTTATGTATCCATAAGTATTAAATAATAGTTTTTATATTTAATGACATAGTTTATTAACTTTTTCGATCATCCGATTCAGTTTTAACATCAGTTTGCACTTTTAGTGCATACTTTATCAAAATCAATTTGGATTCCCCACCACCGTTAAACCGATTTGTGGAATTAACATGCATTTTTGAACTCTTATTTTAATGCAGAGCTCATATTTTACGTTGTGGGTACATTACTGGTCTCATTTTGTATACCTACTTGCCTGAGGTGGTCATGTGGTGAAAATAGCTGTGGAAATGTCGCAGAATGTTTTATATTTAGATTAAAATGTCAACAACAGATGAAAGCCGTTCCAATGGTTTTTAAAAATATCCCTCGTGAAAATTTAAGTGAAATAAATAGTTTTGGGTAAGTAAGTACATAAATTAGCTTTCATTCCTTATGCCAATAGAACCCTCAATTTTGATAATTTGTCACCTGGTATGTATTAATAGTTAATTCATTCATTTCTAAAACGTTAACACTAATGCAAGGAAAATATTATTTTTTGTGATCAGATATTGGTCCCAATTAAATGACACAGAACAAATAAAAATATAACTTACTATAAATATTAATAAAATTAATTTTCATTTCCATAATTGTCATATAATATAACTGTCGAACTCCAAGTAATAAAATTTTATTCAATGACAATAAGAAATGGATGATTTTAAGCTTAAGTCTTACAAATTATATCTAAGCAAATATCAGAGTCAAATATCATCATTATTAATAACAAAGCCGAAACAAATGATCACGAGCTAAGTTGGAAACCTAAACTAGAACTCACTCGAGCTACTGCCATTCTTTATGTAAAGCGTGTTCCTCCTATAATTACTTCTAGGCAATGATCATAACTCACTATTATTAGTCTAGCACTAACGAATTTTGCATTGCGATTTTCTTTTATGACTCAGCAGCATGAGATATATCTGTTTTCACCACGTTTTATGATTATGAGTATCAGGATGGTAATTATGTTAAAATATCACGTATTTACTAGGTAGCAATTTTAATCATAGCATACCGTGCTGTTTTGTTGTCGTTTTTATAGCATAGATAGTCTTTTTTCTATATTTTTATGTACCATCGTAGGAACCAGGTATGCTGTCAGGATAATACTGTATATTTAGTCAGCAACAAGGATCATCAACTAATAACGGTTTGTTTTATAAAGATGAATTCGTATAAATTATCTCCATACAAAAAAAAAACTGATAAACGTTAATAACTCAACTTGTAAAGTAATTGAGCAACTAAAATAGAAAACGTCAAACTGACAATAAAATTTGAAAGTTTCGTATAGTATTTAACTAACTGGGAGTTAGTGCATCGTGCTAAATTGGTGTAGTGTAGGAGTTGGTAAACTGCTTAAAATTTTAACAGTCACTTTGCATGCTTCACAGTGAATTTGACGACACTTTATAATTTAGCACTATTGACTTCACTAAAGAGCCTTCACTGCACATTATTCATGTTCAATTTTGCTTACAACACGGTCAGGAGAGGTGCACGCTTAGTTAAAGTTAGTTTACAACTAAAACCTTAACCACGTTTTCAGGATGTATACATCCTGAAAACTACATAATTTTAAATACCTGGGACACTGGGTTACTGAGTCGTTTAAAGATGACTTGGACTTGGAGCGAGAGCGCAGGGCATTGTGGGTTAGGGCTAACATGCTTGCTTGTAGGTTTTCGCGTTGTACTAAACAGGTTACAGTCTCACTTTTTAAAGTCTATTGTAACTTTTTGTAAACGTGCAGGGGTCCTATTTTTGAATCACTCGCGTCAAAATGGCGTGTGATATTTATTGATTAATTTCCAAATTTCGAATGAAAAACAGCTTATTTCCACACGGAAGTGATTTAAAAATGATGAGACAAAATTGAAATTTGTAAGTGACGATTCGAGAATAACGTATAGATTTTGTTAGTTTTTCATTGATTTTCAGTTTGCTATCGAACGGAAATCGCACGCCATATCCACGCGAGTGTTTCAAAAAAAGAGCTCCAGGATGCTGACAACCTATACCCAAACAGCATACAGAGCCCTGCGCACTGAATACAATGACGCATTCAGGGTACTGATGGGGCTGCAACGCTATTGGCGCTATTGTAAGGTAGTGCTTTCAGGATGCTGGCGGAGCAGGTGTTGATAGTTTTGCGGGTATTGTGCGATATTTTTGTCCTTGATCTACAGGGTACGTGGCGGCTCCTGCAGAGTGACGTGGTGAAGCTGGACGTGGACGTAGCCATCATGCAGCACTGGACACGCTACCTCCTAGCTAAAGACACTATTATAACTTACTTCATTTTTTGATTTATTTCAATCTTGAATTACAATGTACCAACAGTGTTTATATTACTAGTATAAAGGTATAATTTTTGACGACCTCCGTGGTGTAGTGATAAAGCACGCTGGTTTCAAGCCGTCGCCGCTCCGAGGTCCTGGGTTCGATTCCCGGTCTGGTCAATAAATAGAAATCATTTTTTTTTATTGTCTCTGGTCTGGGTGTTATGGTATCACCGTTGTGTCTGATTTCCATAACACAAGTGCAATTAGCTACTTTCTTTGGGATTAGAGCATGTGATTGGTGTCCAATATTTAATTATTTATAATTATGTGAAGTGTTTTACACTTCTACAAAGACTTAAATAATATAAAGATAGGTACATGTTTTTGGATTTATACTTTAAAAGATTTTATTTTTAAAATGAATTATCTCGTGAATCTACGTGTATGTTGTCGGGGCTTACACTCGGGGTTATTACTGTCGGCCTATGTTTGCTACTAGCTATTATATCACGTGCCTCGATATAGACTTATAGAAGGTGTTAGAGGTGCCTACTAGGTGTCTCAATTAAAAGTCAATAATTATCACTGATGTTTCTATTCACTGTCCACAAATTCTACAACCTTTGGCTTTATAAAAGTAAGCTACTACAATTTTGGATTAGTACGTAGTAGTACGTAGTACGTAGTGGAGTAGTACACTGTTTGGCAGAGGGAACGACTGGCGATCGCCGCCGAGCGCGCTCTGCACACTGGTACAAAATTTTTATTCAGCAAAATACATGTAACTACTATGTGCCTACAAAATCAAGGCAAGTTTAGTAACAACAATTTCGATAAAACGAGCTCATCACCTAAAAGAAACGTGATTGCTTTTACTGTGAAGATATTATTTGACAGCGCCGCCCATAAAGATAAAAATCCATTAAGGTTAAATAAACCATTTAAACATTTTTCTAATCCGCATAATTAAATTCCTAAATGCCGTGGGCCTTAACAAATGGTACATCCCTAAACAACGGCGAGCTCGCATAATAACCAATTCTGTCAGAACCCGTAAATTAAATCTGAATAAAGGAGCAGACGCACAAAAAGGACATGGATGAAAGTAGGTAGCGTAGGTAAGAGTCCTACTCCGAAAGAGGAAATCCGCATTATTTAACTTTATGGTATGACCCGGCAGCGGTACTTAACGAGAGCCGTAGTCAAAGACATTCAGTGGAATGCTGTCGGTGCAATGGCATATCGATCACATCGCTGGCGAATTGTAGATCGTCATTGATTTGCCGACTTGTTCGAAGTTTTTATTGTTTATTTGGTACACCAACAGGTTACATACAAGCATTGACAATAAAATAAAATAGAAATTCAAATTTGCATCTAGCATGCAACTTAATTAATAGGTGAACACAACATTGGTTTAATTACGACAGACTTAGATTACATTACATAAAATTATAATTACTAAAGAAAAAAAACATAAATCACAATTTAAACTGTGTTGTTGATAAATTACTAGACTCTATCTTTAAATTCTGATCCTGGCTTGCAAATATCGAGATCAAATTTGCCATTTTCGCTTTTGTAAGATTTTTTTTGTAACATTATCGGTAAAGGTGCATTCATCCAAGGTTATTCATCGTCGGATCGAGGTAAAAACAAAAGTGTTTGTGAGCTTTCTCCGGGAGTTTGATCTTAGTACAGCATATTTAATGTTCTGAGAATATTTTGGGAAGTTGAAGAACAGTAGTGGACTATTGAAAATTTTTGCGCAAGTCCGACAACGCTTGTCGTTGTCATACTGTCGTCCCTGTGAAACATCCTTAGCTTCCTATAAACCTTTTATTTGTATGCATAAAAAAATTTAATACATATTAGCAAAATGCTCATCTCACGTATGAGTTTAACCGTCTTGGGTGCCTTCGAAAACACGGAGATGCTTTTAATTCTACAAGCTCCAACGACATACTGTGCACCGCGATAACAATTAATTAGCAATTTTATCTGAAAACTCGGTACTTGACTGTAATACGTCATGTTCAGGTTCTCCAGAGGACTTGATTTATGCTGAGTGAGGTCCTCTTCACACACGCATACACATATCACTGATTGGCTGGCTTAGTTTGGTATAGGAACGCTAATAAATCATAAAAATGACAATATTGTAACATTATTATTTCTTTATCCCGTTTTCCGTGTAATTTTGTGTCTTGTAATTTATGTGTTAATATTTATGTGTAATACTGTTTATGTATATGTGAGATAATGTAATAAAAGCATTTGCATCTTTTTTTTACTTCTTTCTTTCTAATTTTGATGGAATAGGTCAATCCTCTAATTACGACGTATTACGTATTGTTGAACTTTTGGTATCACTACCAAAACGTTGGCACTACTGCGCTAAAATAAACGTAGTAGGACCTTAAAAAGGATGAGCAGCCGATCACTCTGTATTCAAAAGTTGGATCCACAACACACCTATTTAGTAGATATACAACGCGGCATTGTTTAACCTAATGTACGCCATATATCGCAGTCTGTTTTAACCCCAACAAAGGAGCAGCTAAATGAAAAAGCATTTATTTCGTATTCTTTTTCTATTTCCTTTCTGGTTTTTTTGTTCAAAAAGTTGCCGGACTGTTATATATTTTGCTGCCTATGTTTAGAATTGAGCGAGCACTGATGTAATATGTTTTACTTTTGTTTCGCATGCACGTTGTCCAGTAACTGGCCTACACTTTTTAATTAGCCATGATTTTAGTTTCATGTTGCAAGTGCGATGGTCACGGCGTAACTGAAGTTGTTGCGGATAGGCTGTTATTGGCGTTAAATTCTGTATTAATGGCTTTGAAAGTTTAAATCTATGATAAGGTTTCCTTTACGTGCATTTTTAATATATTATTTTTTGACTGATATATTATCCAGTACCCAAAATATAATACATATAGATTTTACCTACTTTTAGATACACTCACTGCTTTTTTAAAAGTTTTTCTCAGCAGAATTAAATGTGTTTTAACATTTTCCGACTCAATGGTCTGGTGAAAATAACAATTCGAGACAGCTCGCGTCTTTACAGGCGGTCATAACAGCTGCAATTTTTCCCACCAATAATAACATATCACTTTCATTTCACATTGTGTTGATAATACCGAGAAAAAAATAGATAAATTATTTTGTTTCGTATCGCGAGTAATTTTTGTACTGAAAATGATTCTAACAAATACCACGTACGGCATGTTAGGTTTTGAAAGAGTTCTGAATGATTTTATCCACAAAGAATATTTAAATATTTTTTTTATAAAACCTGGGCCCCTATTTTTGAATCACTCGCGTCAAGATTGCGTGTGATATAAATTGATTAATTTCCGATTTTCCAATGAAAATTAGTGTAATTATACACGAGAGTGATTAAAAGTAGGATAACTAATTTTTTTGAGTACTTACCTCTATATTGCATGTAATTTCCACAGATTTTTAATTCATTTTTAAACGAAAATTTTAGGCCATATTCAAGCGAGTGCAAGTGATCCAAAAATGGGGTCTCTGTTTTACTCTGTTTTTTTGTGTCCAAGTAAGCTCCGGTTACTAATATCTGCTTCATACTAGTACAACAAAATGACGTTCATTATTTGTTCAGTGGTCCTAACTTTGGAAAAATCAAACAGACTCACGTCTCAAAAATTCAAAAAGGGTCTGTTATGTTATCGAATTCAAGTTTTTGGAGTGAACCTTAGTAATTATTTTTGGTAGCGTAGCAAATGATTTTTACGTGCATTTTTAAACTCTCACATTATTATACGTCGATATAATTTCAGTTGACGTGAAAATTAATACATATCCGACTTTTTATTTCTGTTAAAAACAGTAGAATATTGCTTGAGAGTGAACCATCAATCTTGTCGAGTTGGCGTGGCGCATCAGCATCAGAGCCCGGAGGGTGATCATGTAATTTGAAAGCGATAGGAATCTGTGTGTGATATGACAGCACATTAATTGTGAGTCCTTAGTGCAAAACTTCTGCAGCGCAAGCAAGAGATAGCGGACATAGGTATCGAGTGTGTCTCGTAGATTTCTCAGCTGTCTTATAAGTACTCAGTTTGACGATTGAAAAGTAGTATTATTATTTTGACGACCCGTCTGGTGTAGTGGTCGAGAAATCGCCTACTACGCAGCGGGTGCGGGTTCGATCCCCGCACAATACAAACATTTGTGTGCATGAACATGTCTGTTTGTATTGGTCTGGGTGTTTTCTATGTATATCATGTATGTATTTACAAAAAAAAAGTATTTAAGTATTATATCCGTTGTCTGGCACCCATAACACAAGCTTTGAGTAGCTTACTTTGGGGCTAGATGGCGATGTGTGGGAATGTCCAAAGGATATTTATTATTGTCCAAAGGATATTTATTATTATTACGTTACTTATAATTGAAATGTCTTGTCTATCCAGTTGCGGCACTCCTGTTAAATTCAGTTCCCAGATACGAGTATACGGTTTTGCAATTAGGCCCCCTATTTTTGAATCACTCGCGTCAAGATGGCGTGTGATATTAATTGACTAATGTCCGATTTTCCAACGAAAATGAGCATAATTTCATACGGGAGTGATTAAAATGAATTTTGTGAGTACTAACGTCTGTATATCGCGTGATATCCATTGAAATTTAATATGTTTACAAAAAAAAGTACGCATATTCAAGAGAGTGATTAATAAATAGGGCCCTTGTACTAATATTCATAAAACATCGTTCAATTTTAAGTTCTAAGATGTATCACAGAACTAATAAATTTTAATAAACAATTTTCTTATCGTATTTTAATGCGTAGACTGATCATATATTTCTAATGCAACTGCTTTGTTCGATAAAATCTCGTGCCTTTGTTTCTCTATCTACCTGTCTGCGCTATTTAAGCATTTTGATTCTATTAATAATTCTTTTCACATATTCAATTTAGACTAAATAATAATAAAATAAAAATACAAATTAAAAAAATATATTTTATTTTAGACCAACAATACCACAAATACTTAACAACTATGTTAGTAAGGTAAGAAAAAAAAATAAGGCCAGGTCATAATGATACCGTTATATTATTTATTGTGAGCGTCTAACCTCGAATGTCCAGTGTCACAACAAATACAATGCTTAGTAACACGAAGTTCAGAAAACCCTTTGTAAACGTTTATAATATGGAATAAATAAATAAAAAAACGAAAACTATTGGGTTACGTAGAAGCCCTACCGGTCGCCCGCCACAGTTACGGCTATTTGTTCCGTTTGACAGCCAAAAAATGAATTTATGTTGCATTCCAAATGTTTGTGCAAAAATAACGCTGGGATTGCAGTAAACACATTACTTAGAGCTGATAAAAACAATGACCCTGTAAATATAATTAACAAAGGTATTTAACTTCAGATTGCTGATTAAAAGAAACATATTATTATGAATGTGTACTTATACTTATGAATCTAAAAATGACAATACGATGCGATTACAAAAAACGTTTCTTCCATAATCGTAACTAAATTAATTGATTTCAAAAGCACTGATGCTTTTGTCTTAAATTAAAATAAGCTTTTTAACTCTTGCTATACAAAGTTTCTGCTCTTGGTCTACAGCAGAAATACTCACATAACAACAAGGTTTCCGAAAGTAAAATTTATTGTTAGTAAGTTCAATTAAATATAAATAAAAATGCGACAGACAACACACCAATTGTCGTGATTTCGCAGTAAGGAACTTCCTTCCTTGTGTTACGAATACCAGACAACGATTATGACGGGGGCGTTTCTCATAAATACTTTGATACATACGAAACATCCAAGACTCTGGTACAACTATTCATGCTAATCATACTTACATTTTCCTCTTGCGGGATTCGAACCCGCGACGGCCGGCGTAATCTAACCAATACACCGAACGCGTCGAGTTTGTATATGAAAATAAATTACAGTTATTTTTTTTTATGAATGTCTAATTCACACTTCTTTCATAATATTCAAACACAAGCTATCGGTATAATATAACGCCCTAAAGACTCAAAGCCAAGAAGCTTAGCAGCAATCTCGTAAGAAAGAATTGGGTCAGAAAATAAATAAAATATGGTATCTGTCCTCCGCTAGGCATGCATCGTATATTTTATACGTGACATTTTCTGCGGTGCATTTGTTGTTTTTAGCTTACTTGATATTGTGAAACAAATTTCTCCTCATAGTATATTATCATCATGATAGACTCTTTTTGCATCACGGACATAGTTTGTTATACATGCAAGTTTATAAAATCTCATTTTGTGAAGAAGATCAGCCTTTCACTAAGAAATTATCTATCAATTATGAGAAACACAAAAGATTTGTTTTACAATGTCCAAATAATTTTTGGTTAGCGTTATATGTCCGATACTTCTAACGAAATTTCGTTCTATAGGTATTTGAATAATTCTTTGTTTCTGATGAAGAAATAGGCCGGTTAAGAACCTTAAACTGGCACGATAGCTACGTTTGATTTTGCAGCCTGTGTTTGAGTTTGTATAATGCAGTACATGGCATTTTAAATAATGAAAAAAATGCACCTGCTAGAAAATGTCACAACATGAGTCGTAAATTTTTAAACTAGTAGACTTAATCATGGTGGCAGCCAGCAAACCTAGATATTATATTATATAACTGCCGGTAATTGTGTGTACTAAATAAAATTTCATATCAAACAAGCAACAACAAATATATGAAACACTGACTTTCAGTGCTATTAATCCTATTTTATGACATAAAATATTTAATGGCTGAAAACTTTCAATAAATCATGATACAAAACAAATTATTGTAAACATATTCAATAAAGTTTCTCACAGTCTCGGACAATAACTCTGTTTCCGATGCCCGTTACTCCGAGGGGGAATTTTAAGTCAATATTATGTTAGTATTTGTTGGGCGATGCTTTTATTTGTTCCAATAATCCACTTAGCTCAAATGGGGAACTTGTGCCAGTAGCAAATGTTTGACCAATAACAAGTAATACCTCTTGACAGCCGGGGATGCCGACGTGAGAGGCAACACTGTTTGTCAGTTGTTAACTAGAACATTTCTTGTCGCTGGTTTCCTTTCAGAAGTATGTATGTTAGCGAAACAAGTGCTGATGTGTTTGGAGTAACATTTTGCGGTACTCCATTCTCTGATGTTGATTTTCCGAAAGGGATTTATGGACACATTTTTGGGGGTTTCAACCCGAGGCGAATGTTTTGTTGTTGAAAGTAATAAAGTGGGTAAGAGATTACACAGCTTATGTTTTAGCTCCAATCTGCAAATGACTACATAGAAACTTGCGATACGAGAAGATATACCTATGCAGAGATCGTGAATTGTAGTTAACATACTTGTATTGGAGAAAACTACGAAAATCTTACGAACGGTCCACAAACATAAATTTTTACTTAATATGATACACAAATATGTATTACATAACTGCTCTTGTAGTGTGTTGCTTTAGTAATCTTTGATTAAATCTTGTTGAATACTCAAGTTATTACTATGAAATTCCACTTAATTTGCAACTTGTCAGTAATTAATATCCTTCAATTTGAGAGTAACGTTAATGTAATCGCCCTCAAAGGATGGTAGTTTTAATAAAATCTTGGAGTTTATTATACTAAGGTAACAAAACTACTTCATTCTTTACGAGATCCTTTTTTCATTCCGGGCTGAATTTCTAAAATAAGGAAGCTTTTAATGACTCCCTGTCAATCGTACAGCCATTAAGTTCACTTTATCAGGATAAAGAAAAGGAGCGTTACTATTGACGACCCGTCTGGTGTAGTGGTCGAGAAATCGCCTACTACGCAGCGGGTTGCGGGTTCGATCCCCGTACAATACAAACATTTGTGTGCATGAACATGTCTGTTTGTATTGGTCTGGGTGTTTTCTATGTTTATCATGTATGTATTTACAAACAAAAAGTATTTAAGTATTATATCCGTTGTCTGGCACCCATAACACAAGCCTTGAGTAGCTTACTTTGGGACTAGATGGCGATGTGTGGGAATGTCCAAGGGATATTTATTATTTATTTACTATATTTTAAGAGGTTGGTTCATTGTGTAAAAATTATATTAGAGTACATGAGAAAGTTCAATTATCTTGGTGAACGCTCACACTTTTAGTACAAAGACATACATTATGTACCTAATGGTATGCCGCATTTTGATATGACAATATCTTCACACCCTATCTTATGCATGTTATTACCAACACATTTTTAACAAGTATTTGAAATAAATATTTGATATCCTTCGCGTTCTATGTACTCCATAGTCTTCCGTGCCGTTACTATCCTTTAATCGTGTATTTTATGAATAACGACATTTAATAAACTGGTATACTGTGCAAAAACTTGAGGTTGCAACATAAACAACATAATATTCTTCTTCTTCATAGCGTGTCGATGGAACCCGAGAAATCAAATCGTTGCAGCCCAGAATTCAGCCACTCGTACTGCGGATTGCCTGCAGTTCATTAAATCCGCTGGCGTGCAGGTGTTGGGGCACGCCGGGCACGATGTTAGGTGTGCCATAGTTTGCACTGCACCACAAACACAGTCCACATCGGAGCTTGCCGGAAATCCTCACCTGGCCATGTTCTCCTTACTTCGGCCAACCTGAGTCCGAAGCCTGTTTAAGGACTCTCAGATCAGCCATGGCAGATCATGTCCAGGAGGGAGATTCTCGGCACGTGGGACAAAGGGAGTAGGCAGAAAAGCTTTTACGCGTCAAAGATCACGTCTGGCCTGTGCGGGTTCGGTAGAAAGTGGGCGACACACTTAATATTACTGCGACGACTTTTTAGCCTTTGCGGCACTGAGACGTAGCCGTGCATAGGGTGCCGTGAGTCGTGATCTGCGTTTGCCCTTTCAGAAGAGCTCATTACAGCCCTGCGGACTTCCGGAGGTGCTATACCAGCCAGTGGATATAGCATTGACACTGGGGTAGGTTTTAGACAACCAGTGATGAGCCGGCAGGTGTCATTCAGGGCTACATCCACTGACTTGGCATGAGCGGAGCGGCTCCAAACAGGGAATGCGTACTCGCCAGCTAAGAAGGCGAGCGCTAGCCCTGTCGTTCGCAGTACATGCGGCGTAGCTCCCCATTTGGTGGTAGTAAGGCGACGCAGTAAGTTGTTCCGCGAGTGCACTTTCTTCTTGGCGTTATTGCCAGGTCTTCGTATAAGTAAGAGATCATAATACTTAACATAATACTTCATCATGACTCAGCTAAATGTATTTTTTTCCCTCACAGACATAACGAAAAATAGCATGTTTAACTAGAAAAAAGCACCCTTTTCACCCTCGAATTATTGGCGCTCTCACTCCATTTGATCGCCAGGAACATCTCGAGTTAAATTGGTCACTTTCTCTCCTTGTATAACAATCTACTATTGAAACTTCGTCTATGAGCGAATATTTTTCATCATAACAACAAAATAACTCTTTGTTACACATCAATGTCAGTTTCAATTTATATTTTTACAGGATACGGACAGC
Organism: Pyrausta purpuralis; assembly: GCA_963924145.1. Classification (NCBI taxonomy): domain Eukaryota; kingdom Metazoa; phylum Arthropoda; class Insecta; order Lepidoptera; family Crambidae; genus Pyrausta; species Pyrausta purpuralis. The sequence goes on along the minus strand of OZ001653.1, from coordinate 15,363,696 downwards.
TAAGACGGTTTTTTGCTAAAAGCGATCTGTTTCTTCTGGTCTGTAATTTCGTATGTTTCTATTAACAAGTTAAGATTTATTTGTACGTGTACTTATATAAATTAAATAATATAATACATTCAAAGCTCAAACTTGCAGTGTCATCTATTGCACATACGTACATAACTGTTGCGGTCACACACTCGGTTCGTCTTCGCATGATCGCTTGTGTGATAAGACTTAGGATGACCCCACACGTACCACTATCACACCACAACTACAAGCATACCACGAGGTCGGGCCTATATTTTGTATTAAAATTAATATTACATTTTTCAGTCGCTATCGATCGCTTGACATCGCAACCACAACTCAACCTTCAAGACCCGAGAATCACATCGACAACGTCGGGATTACAACGTAACTGCAAAAAGCTGCAGTGACACTTTTAAAACTATTCATTGTTTAAATACATTTTGACGCTGCGTGTGGTGTGAATGTGGTACCGTGTAGGTTGGCCCTTAGACTGCACTAGTCTAACTCACACAGCCCGCATTCAGCCTCGTGTATAAACAGCTTAAACTCTGCATCTAATTGGTTTGTCCTGCATAGTGTGTTACGCCAAAGCTAATTGAAATAAGAAACAAGATTAAGAGCATGGTTTGCCGCATTTCAATAAACTCTCGATTATATTTTTCATTCGGGATCATTTTTGGATAACCTACGAGTACATTATCACTACACGGCATTGTTGCAGCTTTTATTAGAATTACAAAATTAAAATTTCTAGAAGTCTATTTTTTCTAAAAGTGTAACGTTCGAGAGATTGACACTTTAAAAGTGGTAAAATGGGCGTCCTACCCCATCTAACTTTAAATCAAGAGAGTGTAAATTATGAAAAAAAAACATTATGTAGATCTTGACGAAGACTCAACGAAAATTAGTTTGAACGAGATCAAACTAGTAGTTTTTGAGATATAGCACATTTTCAACAACCGCAAACATAACTTTTTTCTTCATACAAACACTATAAAAAACAAAAAATATTGCTGTTAACAAAATATTGTGGTATTTTGGCTAAGAATTAGAGATCCACTCTCTAATTCAGTTAAAGTTGGCACGGAACCCTTAGTGTGCGAATCCGACTCGCACTTGGCTAGTTTTCTTAAAGTTTGAATAATGATTATAATATCTTACGTTGTTTTTGTTTTCTGATGAATAGAATAGAATATAAAAGAATAAGTTTATTTGCTCAAAACATAGTAAATTTGATAACAGTATTTCATCTTAGTCCATCATGTTTTGCCACAGGCGGCATGCAAAATTTAAATGTTAAAATTAAAATTAAACAATTCATTTAATTAACTTAATACTATACGCATTTTTACTATTTCAACATTTTAGGTAACATAAATTTATTGACCTATTAAATAATACATTTCATGATATACATACTCAATACAATTCAATAATATTTATCCATGTCACAATTATTATCATTATAAATTCATCATGTTAAAAATTCATTGTTTCCTGAAAAAATAAATTGTTTTCTTCGTATTCATACACGTATCTACTTATGTTACTTTTTGAAAAAAAAAAAACTGCAATAACTTACCTTTAACTTAACGTCTTACTTTATGACCCACCTGTATTTAAAGTTTCCTCAATTTTTACGACGGTAAAATCGCTATAAACGTTTGTCTCCGTGTTACAAACGACCATAAGAATACAACAGAATTGTTCTAACTATTTTCGGGATGAAGAAAACTATGGATTTATCTGTCTAGAAGGAAAAAGTGTTCAAAGTATGACAATGAACCCGTTTATCTTAATATAGTGTTTATTTTGAATACTTCACTTCTCAGCCGAATCGGGTTGCATATATAAAAGAATGTGGATAAAAATAACTATTCATCAGCTTTTAAATTAATACAAAAGTTACGAATATAATATTGTTTGAACAAAGCTTACTACTGACCCTTTTGAAAAAATATGATGGTGTTGGATAGCGTATTTATTGAGGAAGGCTTCACGGGCACACATATAAAACATAACGATTACTATACGACTTATAAAACCAGAGCAACAATGCAAAATGTTGCAAGATCGTGGGAAAAATATTCTTTTTGTGAGCTTTCTTTGCATACTCAACAAAACCGTTTAAGATACATAAAAAACATGTATTACGGGAAGGTTCTGCATTAAAAGTTCAACAAAAAAAATGCGACAGCATATGTCAATCTTAAGTGGTTTACTCAGTACAAACTTTTATATGTTCACGCTATCAAAGTTTTAAAATAACTCCGCACCAAAATGAAAGCGCTTGATCTATCCGCTATGGTTTCTTGCCTCTTACTCCCAATAAAAATATGTGTTTTGCGTAAAAATATTTTACGGAAAATCCAAAATTTAGGTGGGAGTAGCCGTGCGGGACCGCTAGTAGTAAACAGAAGGACGGTTATTGACGTGACGGTTATCAAACTTTATTTTTGATACGGAACCACTGTACTCGTATGACAGTTGTTGTCGTACAGTTACCAAGTTAGACGATTATTTTTAACGGGTTTGTGGTCTATTCTGAAATACATCGTATGCGTATCTGAGGCAAAACCCGTGTTTGTGTGTAAGAGAGAAAGTTTGAGTTTACCAGTGTATCTGGCAATGAGACACCACTGTAGAAGCTCAAAAAGAAATAACGCGTTTTTGTTGAGAAAGCTAACGTAATCGATATTTTTACCCATGTTTAGCGAAAATTGAATCAGTTTCTATCACTGGAGCCAATAATTTAGCACTAAATTAGGAACGGGTTTTTAACAATACTTAATTGAGTCGAGCGCTAAAAAGTAATAAAAACCACAACCTAGAATAAGACCCCAACGCTGATTTGATTTATAAACGCGACGAGAGGGCTTTTTAATACCTCACGTCATTCTAATTTTGAATTGTGACTGAGATTTGTAGCTTGATAGCGGTTTGAAATGCCACATATTTGCTTCGTAATTTCGGAATGTAACTCATATTTTTCACGTATGATGATCCAATCTTATGACAGAAAAGCAAAAAAAACAGTTCGCGTAATAAAGGTAAAATAACAGTTGAACCATTTTAGAAGACTTGTGACAAAAATTCTTCTGAGCAGGTACCTACGGAGACCTTGATTTAAAATATTATAATTTATATTTTTGTATCAAATAGAAGGTTAATTATTTTTTAATCTTAGTTTACGCCTAAAATTTTAGTTGCTAATGTTTATCTATCCGTAAGTATAAAATAAATCCGGTTTTTAGGGTTCCGTAGCCGAATGGCAAAAAACGAAACCCTTATAGTTTCGTCGAGTCTGTCTGTCTGTCTGTCTATCTGTCTGTCCGTCCGTATGTCACAGCCATTTTATTCTGTAACTATAAGCATAACACTGTTGAAATTTGGTAGGAAGATGTATCCTGATAACCGCTTACCGATTCTCATACAAAACATAAAAAATAATGTCATTAACTTGGGGGACTTCCATACATGAAACTAAAACAAAAAAAAAATTTAGTCAACCCTATGCGTGTAGGGTGTCTATGAATAGGACTCTTTAAAAGACATGGAGGCTTCTAAAACCATTTTCTTTTAAAGTCTAACGTTCCATAGCTAGACCCTTCCAAAGTGGTAAAATGGGCGTCCATCCTCCATCTAACTTCTAAACCAAGCAAGTGTACATTTTGGAAAAAATAATGTAGATCTTAACAAATACTTTTAACGAAAATTGGTTTGGACGAGATCGAACGAGTAGTTTTTGAGATATAGCATGTTTTCAACAACCGCAAACATAACTTTGTACTTCATACAAACACTATGAAAAGCAAAGTCATATTTGCGGTCAACAAAATATTGAGGTATTTTACTAAGTGAAAGTAAGTGGATTCCCTAATTCAGTTAAAGTTGGCAGGAACCCTCAGTGCGCGAGTCCGACTCGCACTTGGCCGGTTTTTTTATATTTAATGACATAATTTAGTAACTTTTTCGATTATCCGCTTCAGTTTTAACATCAGTTTGCACTTTTAGTGCTTACTTTATTAAAATCAATTTGGATTCCCCACCACCGTTAAACCGATTTGTGGAATTAACATGCATTTTTGAACTCTTATTTTAATGCAGAGCTCATATTTTACGTTGTGGGTACATTACTGGTCTCATTTTGTTTACCTACTTGCCTGAGGTGGTCATGTGGTAAAAATAGCTGTGGAAATGTTGCAGAATGTTTTATACTTAGATTAAAATGTCAACAACAGATGAAAGCCGTTCTAATGGTTTTTAAAAATATCCCTCGTGAAAATTAAATGAAATAAATAATTTTTGGTAAGTAAGTTCATAAATTAGCTTTCATTCCTTATGCCAAGAAAACTCTCAATGTTGATAATTTGTCACCTGGTATGTTTAAATAGTTAATTCATTCATTTCTAAAACGTTAACACTAATGCAAGGAAAATATTATTTTTTGTGATCAGATATTGGTCCCAATTAAATGAAATAAAAACATAACTTACTATAAATATTAATAAAATTAATTTTCATTTCCATAATTGTCATATAATATTACTGTCGAACTCCAAGTAATAAAATTGTATTCAATGACAATAAGAAATGGATGATTTTAAGCTTAAGTCTTACAAATTATATCTAAGCAAATATCAGAGTCAAATATCATCATTATTAATAACAAAGCCGAAACAAATGATCACGAGCTAAGTTGCAAACCTAAACTAGAACTAACTCGAGCTACTGCCATTCTTTATGTAAAGCGTGTTCCTCCTATAATTACTTCTAGGCAATGATCATAACTCACTATTATTATTCTAGCACTAACGAACTTTGCATTGCGATTTTCTTTTATGACTCCGCAGCATGAGATATATCTGTTTTCACCTCGTTTTATGATTATGAGTATCAGGATGGTAATTATGTTAAAATATCAAATAAAATAGCTAGCAATTTTAATCGTAGCAAACCGTGCTGTTTTGGTGTCGTTTTTATAGCATAGATAGTCTTTTTTCTATAGTTTTATGTACTATCGTAGGAACCAGGTATGCTGTCAGGATAATATTGTATATTTAGTCAGCAACAAGCATCATCAACTAATAACGATTTGTTTTTATAAAGACAAATTCGTATAAATTATCTCCATACAAAAAAAAAACTGATAAACGTTAATAACTCAACTTGTAAAGTAATTGAGCAACTAAAATAGAAAACGTCAAACTGACAATAAAATTTGAAAGTTTCGTATAGTATTTAACTAACTGGGAGTTAGTGCATCGTGCTAAATTGGTGTAGTGTAGGAGTTGGTAAACTGCTTAAAATTTTAACAGTCACTTTGCATGCTTCACAGTGAATTTGACGACGCTTTATAATTTAGCACTATTGACTTCACTAAAGAGCCTTCACCGCACATTATTCATGTTAAATTTTGCTTACAACACGGTCAGGAGAGGTGCACGCTTAGTTAAAGTTAGTTTACAACTAAAACCTTAACCACGTTTTCATCCTGAAAACTACATAATTTTAAATACCTAGGACACTGGGTTACTGAGTCGTTTAAAGATGACTTGGACTTGGAGCGAGAGCGCAGGGCATTGTGGGTTAGGGCTAACATGCTTGCTTGTAGGTTTTCGCGTTGTACTAAACAGGTTACAGTCTCACTTTTTAAAGTCTATTGTAACATTTTGTAAACGTGCAGGCGTCTTGTTTTTGAATTACTATTTATTGATCAATTTCCAATTTTCGAATGAAGAACAGCTTATTTCCACACGGGAGTGATTTAAAAATGATGTCTCAATTTTGTGAGTGACGATTCGTGAATAACGTTACGTAATTTTGTTAGTTTTTCTTTGCTTTTCAGTTTGCTATCGAACGGAAATCGCACGCCATATCCACGCGAGTTATTCAAAAAAAGAGCTCCAGGATGCAGACAACCTATACCCAAACAGCATACAGAGCCCTGCGCACTGAATACAATGACGCATTCAGGATACTGATGGGGCTGCAACGCTATTGGCGCTATTGTAAGGTAGTGCTTTCAGGATGCTGGCGAAGCAGGTGTTGATAGTTTTGCGGCTATTGTGCGAAATAATTGTCCTTGATCCACAGGGTCGTGGCAGCTCCAACAGTCTCCTGCAGAGTGACGCGGCGAGGCTGGACGTGGACGGAGCCATCATGCAGCAATTGACTCGGTACCGCCTAGCTAAAGACACTATTATAACTTATTTTAATTTTTGTTTTTTTAAATCTTGAATTGCAATGTACAAACAGTGTTTATATTACTAGTATAAAGGTATAATTTTTGACGACCTCCGTGATATAGTGGTTAAGCACGCTGGTTTCAAGCCGTCGCCGCCCGAGGGAAAGGGTCAATAAATAGACATTTTTTTTTTTTTAGATTGTCTCTGGTCTGGGTGTTATGGTATCACCGTTGTGTCTGATTTCCATAACACAGGTGCAATTAGCTACTTTCTTTGGGATTAGAGCATGTGATTGGTGTCCAATATTTAATTATTTATAATTATTAAAACACTTCTACAAAGACTTAAATAATATAAAGATAGGTACATGTTTTTGGATTTATACTTTAAAAGATTTTGTTTTTAAAATGAATTATCTCGTGAATCTACGTGTATGTTGTCGGGGCTTACACTCGGGGTTATTACTGTCGGCCTATGTTTGCTACTAGCTATTATATTACGTGCCCCGATATAAACTTATAGAAGGTGTTAGAGGTGCCTACTAGGTGTCTAAATTAAAAGTCAATAATTATCACTGATGTTTCTATTCACTGTCCACAAATTCTACAACCTTTAGCGTTATAAAAGTAAGCTACTACAATTTTGGATTAGTACGACCTAACACTGTTTGGCAAAGCGAACGACTGGCGATCGCCGCCGAGCGCGCTCTGCACACTGGTACAAAATGTTTATTCAGCAAAATACATGTAACTACTATGTCCCTACAAAGTCAAAGCAAGTTTAGTAACGTCAAATTTGATGATAAAACGAGCTCATCATCTAAAAGAAACGTGACTACTTTCACGGTGAAGATATTATTTGACAGCGCCGTCCATAAAGTTAAAAAGCCATTAAGGTTAAATAAACCATGTAAACATTTTTCTAATCCGCATAATTAAATTCCTAAATGCCGTGGGCCTTAGCAAATGGTACATCCCTAAACAACGGCGAGCTCGCATAATAACCAATTCTGTCAGAACCCGTAAATAAAATCTGAATAAAGGAGCAGACGCACAAAAAAACATGGATGAAAGTAGATAGCGTAGAAAAGAGTCCTACTCCAAAAGAGGAAATCCGCATTATTTCACTTTATGGTATGACCCGGGAGCGGTACTTAACGAGAGCTGTAGTCAAAGACATATTCAGTGAAATACTGTCGGTGCAATGACATATCGATCACATCGCTGGCGAACTGTAGATCGTCATTGATTTGCCGACTCGATTCGACATGCCGAATTTTTATTGTTTATTTGGTACACCAACAGGTTACATACAAGTATTGACAATGAAATAAAATAAAAATACAAGTTTGCATCTTGTATGCAACTTAATTATAGGTGAACACAACATTGATTTAATTACGATAGGCTTAGATTACGTAACATAAAATAATAATTAAGAAAGAAAAAAAAAACACAAATTACAATTTAAACTGTGATGTTGATAAAATGACTCGACTCTATCTTTAAATTCTGATCCTGGCTTGCAAATACCGAGATCAAATTCGCCATTTACGCTTTTGTAAGATTTTAATATTCTCGGTAAAGGTGCATTCTTCCAAGGTTAGTGTTGGATCGAGGTACAACAAAATTGTTTGTGAGCTTTCTGCGGGAGTTTGGCCTTAGTAGAGCATATTGAATGTTCTGTAGAATATTTTGAGAAGTTAAAGAACAGTAATGGACTATTGAAAATTTTTGCGAAAGTCCGACAACGCTTGTCGTTGTCATACTGTCGTCCCTGTGAAACATCCTTAGCTTCCTAAAAACCTTTTATTTGTATGCATAAAAAAAATTGATACATATTAGCAAAATGCTTATCTCACGTATAAGTTTAACCGTCTTGGGTGCCTTCGAAAACACGGAGATGCTTTTAATTCGACAAGCTCCAACGACATACTGTGCACCGCGATAACAATTAATTAGCAATTTTATCTGAAAACTCGGTACTTGACTGTAATTCGTCATGTTCAGGTTCTCCAGAGGTCTTGGTTTATGCTGAGTGAGGTCCTCTTCACACACGCATACACATATCACTGATTGGCTGGCTTAGTTTGGTATAGGAACGCTAATAAATCATAAAAATGATAATATTGTAACATTGTTATTTCTTTATCCCGTTTTCCGTGTAATTTTGTGTCTTGTAATTTATGTGTAAATATTAATGTGTAATACTGTTTATGTATTTGTGAGATAATGTAGTAAAAGCATTTTCATCTTTTTTTTACTTCTTTCTTTCTAATTTTGATGGAATGGGTCAATCCTCTAAAAACGACGTATTACGAATTGTTGAATTTTTGGTATCACTGCCAAAGCGTTGACACTACTGCGCTACGAGCACCTAAAATAAACGTAGTAGGACCTTAAAAAGGATGAGCAGCCGATCACTCTGTATTCAAAAGTTGGATCCACAACACACCTATTTAGTAGATATACAACGCGGCATTGTTTAACCTAATGTACGCCATATATCGCAGTCTGTTTTAACCCCAACAAAGGAGCAGCTAAATGAAAAAGCATTTATTTCGTATTCTTTTTCTATTTCCTTTCTGGTTTTTTGTTCAAAAAGTTGCCGGACTGTTATATATTTTGCGGCCTATGTTTAGAATTGAGCGAGCACTGATGTAATATGTTTTACTTCTGTTTCGCATGCACGTTGTCCAGTAACTGGCCTACACTTTTTAATTAGCCATGATTTTAGTTTCATGTTGCAAGTGCGATGGTCACGGCGTAACTGAAGTTGTTGCGGATAGGCTGTTATTGGCGTTAAATTCTATATTAATGGCTTTGAAAGTTTAAATCTCTGATAAGGTTTCCTTTACGTGCATTTTTCTTATATTATTTTTTGACTGATATATTATCCAGTACCCAAAATATAATACATATAGATTTTACCTACTTTTAGATACACTCACTGCTTTTTTAAAAGTTTTTCTCAGCAGAATTAAAAGTGTTTTAACATTTTCCGACTCAATGGTCTGGTGAAAATAACAATTCGAGACAGCTCTCGTCTTTACGGGCGGTCATAACAGCTGCAATTTTTCCCACCAATAATAACATATCACTTTCATTTCACATCGGTTGATAATACCGAGAAAAAAATTGATAAATTATTTTGTTTCGTATCGCAAGTAATTTTTGTACTGAAAATGTTTCTAACAAATATTACGTACGGCATGTTAGGTGTTGAAAGAGTTCTGAATGATTTTATCCACAAAGAACATTTAAATATTTTTTTATAAAACCTGGGCCTCTATTTTTGAACCACTCGCGTCAAGATTGCGTGTGATATAAATTGATTAATTTCCGATTTTCCAATGAAAATTAGTGTAATTATACACGAGAGTGATTAAAAGTAGGATAACTAATTTTTTTGATCACTTACATCTTTATTGCACGTAATTTCCACAGATTTTTAATTCGTTTTTAAACGAAAATTATATGCCATATTCAAGCGAATGCAAGTGATCCAAAACTAGGGTCTCTGTTTTACTCTGTTTTTTTGTGTCCAAGTAAGCTCCGGTTACTAATATCTGCTTCATACTAGTACAACAAAATGACGTTCATTATTTGTTCAGTGGTCCTAGCTTTGGAAAAATCAAACAGACTCACGTCTCAATAATTCAAAAAGGGTCTGTTATGTTATCGAATTTAATTTTTTGGAGTAAACCTTAGTAATTATTTTTGGTAGCGTAGCAAATGATTTTTACGTGCATTTTTAATTTCTCACATTATTATACGTCGATATAATTTCAGTTGACGTGCAAATTAATACATATCCGACTTTTTATTTCTGTTAAAAACAGTAGAATATTGCTTGAGAGTGAACCATCAATCTTGTCGAGTCGGCGTGGCGCATCAGCATCAGAGCCCGGAGGGTGATCATGTAATTTGAAAGCGATAGGAATCTGTGTGTGATATGACAGCACATTAATTGTGAGTCCTTAGTGCAAAACTTCTGCAGCGCAAGCAAGAGATAGCGGACATAGGTATCGAGTGTGTCTCGTAGATTTCTCAGCTGTCTTATAAGTACTCAGTTTGACGATTGAAAATTAGTATTATTACGTTACTTATAATTGAAATGTCTTGTCTATCCAGTTGCGGCACTCCTGTTAAATTCAGTTCCCAGATACGAGTATACGGTTTTGCAATTAAGCCCCCTATTTTTGAATCACTCGCGTCAAGATGGCGTGTGATATTAATTGACTGATGTCCGATTTTCCATCAAAAATGAGTATAATTTCATACGGGAGTGATTAAAATGAATTTTGTGAGTACTAACGTCTGTATATCGCGTGATATCCATTGAAATTTAATTTGTTTACAAAAAAAAGTACGCATATTCAAGAGAGTGATTAATAAATAGGGCCCTCGTACGTATTCATAAAACATCGTTCAATTTTAAGTTCTAAGATGTATCTCAGAACTAATAATTTTTAATAAACAATTTACTTATCGTATTTTAATGCGTAGATTGATCATATATTTCTAATGCAACTGCTTTGTTCGATAAAATCTCGTGACTTTGTTTCTCTATCTACCTGTCTGCGCTATTTAAGCATTTTGATTCTATTAACAATTCTTTTCACATATTCAATTTAGACTAAATAATAATAAAATAAAAATACAAATAAAAATAAAAATATTTTATTTTAGACCAACAGTGACCACAAATACTTGACAACTATGTTAGTAAGGTAAGAAAAAAAAATAAGGCCAGGTCATAATGATACCGTTATATTATTTATTGTGGGATTCCAACCTCGAATGTCCAATGTCACAACAAATACAATGCTTAGTGACACGAAGTTCAGAAAACCCTTTGTAAACGTTTATAATATGGAATAAATTAAAAAAAAACGAAAACTATTGGGTTACGTAGAAGCCCTACCGGTCGCCCGCCACAGTTACGGCTATTTGTTCCGTTTGACAGCCAACAAATGAATTTATGTTGCATTCCAAATGGTTGTGCAAAAATAACGCTGGGATTGAAGTAAACACATTACTTAGAGCTGATAAAAACAATGACCCTGTAAATATTATTAACAAAGGTATTTAACTTCAGATTGCTGATTAAAAGAAACATATTATTATGAATGTGTACTTATACTTATGAATCTAAAAATGACAATACGATGCGATTACAAAAAACGTTTCTTCCATAATCGTAACTAAATTAATTGGTTTCAAAAGCACTGATGCTTTTGCCTTAAATTAAAATAAAGTTTTTTAACTCTTGCTATACAAAGTTTCTGCTCTTGGTAGACAGCAGAAATACTTACATAACAACAAGGTTTCCGAAAGTAAAATTTATTGTTAGTAAGTTCAATTAAATATAAATACAAATACACCAGACAACACACCAATTGTCGTGTTTTCGCAGAAAGGAACTTACTTCCTTGTGTTACGAATACCAGAAAACGATTACGACGGGGGCGTTTCTCATAAATACTTTGATACATACGAAACATCCAAGACTCTGGTACAACTATTCATGCTAATCATACTTACATTTTCCTCTTGCGGGATTCGAACCCGCGACGGCCGGCGTAATCTAACCAATACACCGAACGCGTCGAGTTTGTATATGAAAATAAATTACAGTTTTTTTTTTTATGAATGTCTAATTCACACTTCTTTCATAATATTCAAACACAAGCTATCGGTATAATATAACGCCCTAAAGACTCAAAGCCAAGAAGCTTAGCAGCAATCTCGTAAGAAAGAATTGGGTCAGAAAATAAATAAAATATGGTATCTGTCCTCCGCTAGGCATGCATCGTATATTTTATACGTGACATTTTCTGCGGTGCATTTGTTGTTTTTAGCTTACTTGATATTGTGCTACAAATTTCTCCACATAGTATATTATCATCATGATAGACTCTTTTTCCATCACGGATATTGTTTATTATACATGCAAGTTTATAAAATCTCATCTTGTGAAGAAGATCAGCCTTTCACTAAGAAATTATCTATCAATTATAAGAAACACAAAATATTTGTTTTACAATGTCTAAATAATTTTTGGTTAGCGTTATATGTCCGATACTTCTAACGAAATTTCGTTCTATAGGTATTTGGAAGATTCTTTAATAATAAATAATCTTTGTTTTTGATGAAGAAATAGGCCGATTAAGAATCTAAAACTAGAATGATAGCTATAATTGATTTTGCAGCCTAAGTTCAAGTTTGTATAATGCAGTAAGTGGCATCTTAAATAAATAAATAAATGCACCTGCTGAAAATGTCGCAACATGAGTCGTACATTTTAATACTAGTAGAATTTGTCATGGTAGCAGCCAGCATACTAGATAATAACTTTATATTATATAACTGTCGGTAATTATGTCTACTCAATAAAATTAAATATCAAACAAGCAACAACAAATGTCAGAAATACTGACTTTCAATGCTATTCATCTTCTTTTATGACATAATATATTTAATGGCTGAAAGTTTTCAAAATCATTCTATAAATCATGATACAAAACAAATTATTGTAAACATATTCAATAAAGTTTCTCACAGTCTCGGACAATAACTCTGTTTCCGATGCCCGTTACTCCGAGGGAGAATTTTAAGTCAATATTATGTTAGTATTTGTTGGGCGATGCTTTTATTTGTTCCAATAATCCACTTAGCTCAAATGGGGAACTTGTGCCAGTAGCAAATGTTTGACCAATAACAAGTAATACCTCTTGACAGCCGGGGATGCCGACGTGAGAGGCAACACTGTTTGTCAGTTGTTAACTAGAACATTTCTTGTCGCTGGTTTCCTTTCAGAAGTATGTATGTTAGCGAAACAAGTGCTGATGTGTTTGGAGTAACATTTTGCGGTACTCCATTCTCTGATGTTGATTTTCCGAAAGGGATTTATGGACACATTTTTGGGGGTTTCAACCCGAGGCGAATGTTTTGTTGTTGGAATTAATAAAGTGGGTAAGAGTGCAATCCAATCTGCAAATAGTCCAAAGTCCAATCTGCAAATAACTACATAGAAAGTTGTAATACGAGAAGACATTCCTATGCAGAGATCGTGAATTGTAGTAAAGATACTTGTATTGGAGAAAACTACAAAAAGCTTACGAAGGGACCACGAATTTCTACTTAATATGATACACAAATATGTATTACATAACTGCTCTTGTAGTGTGTTGCTTTAGTTATATTTGATTATATCTCGTTGAATTCTAAAGTTATTACTATGAAAATTCACTTCATTTGCAACTTGTCAGTATCCTTCAATTTGAAAATAACGTTAATGAAATCGCCTTCAAAGGATGGTAGTTTTAATAAAATAAATCTTGGAGTTTATTATACTAAGGTAACAAAACTACTTCATTCTTTACGAGATCCTTTTTTCATTCCGGGCTGAATTTCCAAAAAAAGGAAGCTTTCAATGACTCCCTGTCAATCGTATAGCAGTTAAGTTCACTTTATCAGGAAAAAGAAAAGGAGCGTTACTATATTTTAAGAGGTTGGTTCATTGTGTTAAAATTATATTAGAGTACATAAGTAAGTTCAATTATCTGAGTGAACGCTCACACTTTTAGTACAAAGACATACATTATGTACCTAATGGTATGCCGCATTTTAATATGACAATATCTTCACACCCTATCTTATGCATGTTATTCCCAACACAATATAAATCTAAGCAAAACATTATGCATGGTAATGGTTTATTCAAAGCGCCAATGTAAGCTAGAGGCGAGGCAAGTTTATTATTCCGGGGACGGCACGGCTATCGAGTGCAGAGCACACGGCTAATAGCAGCAGAGTATTGGCTGGTATTGCTCTATTCCACGCCCCGTAGATAGATCCATCTGAAAAGTTAATTGCTCGCTCCGCAATACCCGTACGGCTTTTCAGGGTTGCGTCTTAGGTCCGATTTCTAATATTATACCTTCACAATATGCTTATTTTGCTGTATTGCAATTTAACGTATTAATAAGCTTGTAAACAATTATAACATTTTTTTTAAAAAAAACATGAAAAATTGTTAAGAACACTCGGAGAAACTTATGTATATATTCATCTGTTTGCGAGCTACAATACCACGGACAGATACACAGGCAGACACGACAAACTTATAATACCCCTTTATTTTGGCGTCTTTAAAATATACCAATACATACTTAATTAGTCACCATAGTTTTACAATATCCAATTTACCATTAGAATAGATGATAAATCAGGCGAGAGCCCAAAAAAAATGTTAATGATAAGTAGGTACATCGTCAGACTTCTGACTCCATAAGATTTTAGAAATTAATATACAAAACATGTTTGACTCCAATCAGAGACCATTTTTAAAAAGTGTACCCCCTTGGCAAGCCACTCAATTCATGCTAATTTTTTAACCTTGCAGTAAGAACATTCATTCAAAAGCTCCATGACATTTGATTTTAGTGTCCATACTATGATATAAGTAGAGCACAGACAAGTTTATATAGCTGTGCTGGCTATCGAGTGCAGAGCACCTGGCTAACAACGGCAGAGTATAGTAGTATAGGCTGAAATTGAAAAGTGAATTGCTCGCTCCGCAATGTGCTATCACCAATCTTAATCATGCATTTTTTTATGTACCGGCCAAGTGCAAGTCGGACACGCACACTCTAAGGGTTCTGTGCCAACTTTAACTGAATTCGGAATCGTTTTACTATCACTTAGCCGAAATATCACAATTGTTACACGACGATTCCCGATCCTAGCCTGCCCCACATATTTACTTAGTTCTGTAATAGTATACATCAGAACTAAACCTCATACTCACTGCGTATGACTTATGAAACCCTATTGTATTCACTACATTACACATTCTCTTAGTCATAATATGTTCAATACATTACAATTCATATGCCTATCTAGATTTGAAATATTATGATTAACGTAAATGTCGGAAGTGTCCATCATGTTAAATGTCATTAGGCTTTGATATAAGACTAACTTGGATTAATCTTTAAGTGACTTAATTATTAGAATTGTATTTAATTAATTTTATATTAGTCATTTTAATATTATTGGGACACTTATTAGATTTTTATATCTGCCGTATAACAAATGTTCATTTTGACGCCAAAAGGAAGTTGACTCTGATTGGTTGGTGGAGGTTAGATTTATTTCAAATATTGTAACTATTAAAATAATAATCTAAAAGGTTAACTAAATTCAGTACAATTAATAACTAATTAAATAATTAATTTACATTTTTAATTAGCAGATTGTTTATCCCTTCAAATAACAACTAAATATTTTAGTAAATGTTCGGATTTGGAAACGGATGTCATCCCCACTATTTTTTACTGTTGTTCAGGGTTTTGATTTGTATAAAAGCGAGCTTCATGCTAGAATATAGCCTCTATTTTGTACTTTCTCTCACTTTGTGCCCTATCTTTGTGCTATATTGTTGGAATAAAACAATTGGAGAAGAACCTGGAGATTTATACTACGTGTTTATTATTCAAGCACCCCACACGCGGTCACACCTCAGAAGTGGGATGTGCGAGAATAACGGGCCTGACACTGCCGGCTCTGACCAAAGAAGATTCATGGACCAAGAAGACTGCTAAGATTTAGAAGACCAGAGAGAAAGGCATCGTCGAGTGATTCGTGCTGACGCGGGAGTCATCCCCAAATTTCATCGAGAAGAAAGTACGTGTAACATCACCAATTGACTGCTCAAAATCAACCAGCTGCGTGAACTCTGTGGATACTGTTCTATTTCTCATTGCTCGAAAACTGCAAGTAGAAGCCACGACGGCATTGCGAAAATCATTTTGGAGAAGAGGAAAGTCTGAAGAAAGAACCAGTGCGACAAGACCTCCGGCAACGATACTGCAGCAACCAGGAGTGAGGCGGTGTTACATCTGTCGACGGGTCAGCCACGAGATGCGAGTCTGCCGTACTCAACGACGCGACACCTGCCAGCGCAGCGCTCCAGCGGCTACGTATACATCGCTTGATGGTTCGCAGCATCCAGTTCAACGCATCAGCCGCTCCAGCCACCTCAAAGTGAGTCGCATTATGTTTACTAATAAGTGACGTATTTAGACTAAATAGGTCATACCATTAAATACTAAAATTTGCCATAGACCAGTGCAATGCGGAGCTTCCGAGATGCTTACACGCAATCGCTAGGTGGATCACACATAGTTTTACACATAGACAACGTTTGCTCGAAAATAACGCATAAGTACATTACGATCGTGCTGATACATGGGCAACCAATAACCAATTATTTTGGTGAAAGCTTAGTGACGGGGAGGTAGACAGAGATAATCCAATCAATCTAGACGAAAGTTATTTGAGCAACTTAGTATGGTTATTATTTCGAACGGTGATCATACTTTTGTTAGTACGTGTAAAAGGGGGTAGATTGTGATGAATTGTTCAACCTAATACCTTCGTTCTGGGTGAAACGATAACTTTGTGTACTATATATTATGAGTACCGTTTACAACAGATTTGATTTAACTATAAGTAAAACCACGCATACAATACATATTTTTATTGCAGTATGAAAAATATACAACAATATGCAATAAACAGTTGTTTAATAAGGAATCGACGGTTTGGGTTTCTTTTTTCCATCGTTGAGAAGTTTTTCTTTCTTCAACCTTAAACAAAATAACGTTGATATTAGGGTATAAACATTTGTATTGGAGCAGTAGAAATAGTAATTTAATTTATCTGAGTATATTAGTATTAGCTACAGTATTTCAAATATTCCGGAATAAATCGCGGACTATGTTATCTACGCAAACTTTGTGTGATCTAAGTAAACTGATATCTGTGTCACATACGGAAAATGATCTGTGCGACCTAAATAAATTATGTCTGTATGAGCAGCAGTGTCTATGTGACCTATGCAGCTACGAGAAGTAATGTCTGTGTGAATGACGTAAAGAAATGCTGTCTGACCTACATACATTATGTCTGTGTGAGTAGCAGTAGCTGTGTGGCCTACGTGAAGTACTGTGTGAACTACGTAGAGCAATGCTGTGTGAGCTACGTAAATTGTCTGTGTGAGAAGCAGTGTCTGTGAGGCCTACGTGAAGTAATATCTGTGTGAACTACGTAGAGCAATGCTGTGAGAGCAACATAAATTTGATATATACTATTGCCTGTGTGACCTACGTAAAGCATTGCTGTGTGAGCTAAATAAAGCAAAGATGTGTGATGAACAAAAATTATGGTCTGTGTGATCTAGGTCAAGTAGTGTTTGTGACTTACGTAAAGTTATGTATGTGTAACTATTGTCGGCTAATACCCCTTTAGAATTTATTACACATGCTGAAATTTCCTTACTAGATATTTTTCTTTGTGATGCAAAGTAACAGAATATTACCGTGTCCATCAAAACAAATTATTACCATGTCCACCAAAACAAATTTCTTGCAAGTTTCCAGTGTATTTGTTGATTCTGCTTCTTCTCAATTTCAGCACACCAACAACGCAGACTTCATAACACCACCAGAGCACCGTGGGTCACGGTGGTTGCAGGATGGCCGAGTGTTACACGACGATTCCCGATCCTAGTCTGCCCCACATATTTACTTAGTTCTGTAATAGTAGACTTGTGCACTAAACCACATACTCACTGTGTGTGACTTATGTAACCCCACTGTATTCACTACATTACACATTCTCTTAGTCATAATATGTTCAATACATTACAATTCATATGCCTATCTAGATTTGAAATATTATGATTAACGTAAATGTCGGAAGTGTCCATCATGTTAAATGTCATTAGGCTTTGATATAAGACTAACTTGGATTAATTTTTAAGTGACTTAATTAACTATCGTATATCGTAACTATTAAAATAATAATCTAAAAGGCTAACTAAATTCAGTACAATTAATAACTAATTAAATAATTAATTTACATTTTTAATTAGCAGATTGTTTATCCCTTCAAATAACAACTAATTATTTTAGTAAATGTTCGGATTTGGAAACGGATGTCATCCCCACCATTTTTTACTGTTGTTCAGGGTTTTGATTTGTATAAAAGCGAGCTTCATGCTAGAATATAGCCTCTATTTTGTACTTTCTCTCACTTTGTGCCCTATCTTTGTGCTATATTGTTGGAATAAAACAATTGGAGAAGAACCTGGAGATTTATACTACGTGTTTATTATTCAAGCACCCCACACGCGGTCACACAATATTTTGTTTACAGCAAATATAACTTTGATTTACATAGTATTTGTAATGACTTGTTATGAATATTAAAGTCATGTTTGCGGTTAGTGAAAATGTGCTCTATCTCAAAAACTACTGATTTGATCTCGTCCAAATTAGTTTCCATTGAAAGTGTTTGTAAAGATCTACAGCGTGTAATTTATTTAAAATTTTCAGTACCTTGGTTCAAAAGTTAGAGGTGGGAGGGGGACGCCCATTTTACCACTTTTGAAGCGTCTATCTCTTAAATGTTAGACTTTTAGAGAAAGTGGTTTTAGGAACCTGGATGTCATTTTAAAAGACCTATCCATAGACACCCTACACGCATAAGTGTCATTTTTTTTTTGGTTTTAGTTTCATGTATTGAAGCCTCCCTTTAAAAAAATTTTTGTATGAAAATCGTTAAGTGATTAACAGTATACATCTACCTTTTAAGTTTTAACTGTTATATACTAATAGTTTCAGAATAAAGTGGCTGTGACATACGGTCAGACAGACAGACAGACTTGACGAAACTATCAGGGTTCCGTTTTTTGCCATTTGGCTACGGAACCCTAAAATTGTCCTAATTGTAAGGGCTACAGGAGAGGAGTTAAATAAAAGTTTTAAAGCAAAACAGCACTATATTGTGACAACCTTAGCCTCGCAACGTTCTGAGTATGGCAATGTCGATGCAATGATTTGGACATTTTTCCATTCAATTGTTTGATGTTGAAGACGACTGATACGCGTTGTTGCTGAGCAGGTAGAACTCACAAATGCTCTTTTACGATCCATGTGAGTTGTGACATTATCGGGCCGGTCAGTGGTTTGTT
Organism: Pyrausta purpuralis; assembly: GCA_963924145.1. NCBI lineage: Eukaryota > Metazoa > Arthropoda > Insecta > Lepidoptera > Crambidae > Pyrausta > Pyrausta purpuralis. The sequence continues at coordinate 15,344,449 of OZ001653.1, read as the reverse complement.
AGAATACTAAGTCTTTTGCTTCAATGAAGTATATTTTCTATGCTTTCTTCAAATTAAGGTCACACTTAAACTTAAATATCTTACAACTCTACTCGTAGGTACTTCTTTAGATTTACTATTTAGGTCGCACGAATTTTTATTCGAATCCAACTCAACAGCGTACAGGAATTTGCGAAGTGTGTCTTTTTTTCTCAATTACCTCATACAAATATACACAATATATGGATCAGAAACATGGTCTCTTACTATAGGTCTCATAAAGAAGATCAAAATTACACTGCGAGCGATAGATAGGACTATGCTCGGCGTTTTTCTACGAGATCAAATCAGAAATGAGGAGATACGCAGAAGAACCAAGGTAACGGACTTGACGGAGCCCTGAGAATCAGTAAGCTCAAGTAGCAATGGGCAGGGAACATAGCGCGATGAACTGATGGCCATTGGGGCTGAAAAGTTCTAGATTTGAGACCCTTCGATCTAAGACGTGGCGTAGGATGTCCGACAAGATGGACGAACTACCTTGTTAAAATTGCAGGATTAAACTATATACAGATCGCTTGTGATCGGTCGCTGTGAAAAACAGTGGGGGAGGCCTATGTTCAGGAGTGCACGTCTTTTGGCTGATAATGAAGATGATGATGGATTTTTTATAGCCTCAATATAAACCTCAAGTCAGGTAATGTGTTTGATACATTAATATTCAGAAAATACGTAAATAACAGGCATTGTATAAATAAATAAGTGACTAAGTATTTCAGAAAATCATAATTATTAAAGAAAGAAATAACCAATTAAGAAGCAAAAAGGTCATGCGATTGTAAGAAATATAATGGTGAAGACTTATTTGGCGTTGCTCCAGAAAAAGAGGAAAATAATAATAACCCCAAGGGGCGCGGTTTTCACTGATAAATTCTGTATTGTTTGTCCCATAACGATCTTAATGTTTCCACCAATAATTTCCTCGGCAAATAATCTATGCTCTAATAGGCATGACGAAGTAAACATTATTGGTACTCCTAAAACTTATTGAATAGTATCAAATGTAATAGTTTTATAAAAATTAAATATAATTATATTTATATTTAAAAAAAAAACAGTGTGCGATAAATTTTAATTTTGTTCAATTCTTATTCATTGTTGGCTTTAAATAACTTTAAAACAATTTGTGTGTTAACAGTACGAAATGCATTGGTCAACAAATAAAATAAATACAAAACTAAGCAGGTACGAACACACTCGAATTACCGGAATAACTAAAACCAAACACTCTGGACTTTGGCTTTTAAAATCCCATTTCCCCGAAAACCGTTTGCTTCCATTTAAATTCGTTTAATCAGTGCTCGACTGGAACAGTAAACGTTCATCCTATATATACTACATACGTATACAGGGTGGTTCTCTAAACAGTAAAGTAACACAAGCTACTCCAGATCTAACTTATTAAATAGACAACGCAGTCTCTGCGACTCTATGAAAATCACTCGTGCCAATTTTTACTGTAATTGCGAGAGCGATGTAGTGACATAAAATCTCAATCCATCCTGCATAGATTAATGAATCATTATTTAAAAACAAAAATGTATCACGTTAATGCGGTACTTTTGAAGTGTGAGCGAAATTAAACGCCGTTAATATAAGCTAACTAGCGGTCCCCCGCGACTTCGTCCGCGCGTTTTAAGTTTGCTCCCTCCCCTCCCGTCGCAGCGTCATGTTTTATATCCTTAAGCCTTTCTCGATAAATAAGCTATCCAACACAGAAATATTTTTTTCAAATCAGTCCAGCAGTTCCTGAGATATGCGCGTTCAAACAAACAAACTCTTCAGCTTTATAATATATTAGCGCAAGCGCACGTTGTACTTAAGCTGCGAACATTATTTTGGTGCGGAGTTATGTTAAAACTGTGATAGCTCCTAAGATATTTATTGAAATCAAATGATATAAAGGGCAACTTGGTTTTAAATGAAATGCTCGTGATGATGAATGTATTTATTTTGATAAGAATAAATACCTGTGTGTATAATACACCTCTAAAAATAATGCATCATTTTTTTACAAATTTATTAACATAAAAAAGGTTGTAGTAAGTCAACCATAAAAGATAGACATATGCTGTCGCGGACTTTATTATAGAACTCTTAATGCTGAACAATCCTGTCATACACGATTTTTGTATAACCTAAGCGGTTTCCGCAGCGTATGCAGCGGAAGCTCTCAAAAGGAATATCTTTCTCCCGTTTTCGCAACATTTTTCATTTCTGCTGTGGTCTTATGAGTTGTATCTTTATGTTATATAGCCTAAAGCCTTCCTCGATAAATGGACTATCCAACGTAAAAATAGTTTTTTAACTCGGGCTAGTAGTTTTTGAGATTAGCGCGTTCAAACAAACAAACAAACTCTTCAGCTTTATAATATTAGTATAGATAAGTTTAACAGTTTTTGACCACTACACAGAACGTATCACCCACCGTGCTAAAAACATGTTAGGCTAATTTTAGGGTTCCGAAACCGAATGGCAAAAAACGGAACCCTTATAGTTTCGCCGAGTCTGTATATCTGTCTGTCTGTCCGTAACTAAAAGCATCACGCTGTTGAAATTTAGTAGGAAGATGAATCATGTTAACCTCTTTACGATTCTTATACAAAAAAATATGATGTTTAAGGGGGGCTTCCATACATGAAACTAAAACCAAAAAAATTTTTTTAGTCAAACATATGCGTTTGGGTTTCTGTAGTTTATGTAGATCTTAACAATTTTTTTCAACGAAAATTGGTTTGGACGGGATCCAACTAGTAGTTTTTCAGATAAAGCTTATTTTAAGCAACAACCGCAAGCATAACTTTGTTCTTCATACAAAAATTCTATGAAAAACAAAGTTATATTTACCGTCAGAAAATATTGGGTATTTTAGCTTAGTGGTACTAAATGGATCTCAAATCTAGTTAAAGTTTGCACGGAACCCTTAGTGTTCGACTTGCACTTAGCCGGTTTTTTTTTCTTGCTTTTCGTGAAAGAAATTTTGACACTTAAGTCCTCTATTTGGATAGTTGCTCTGTGCAAACTGCAGTGCAGTTGCCACCAATGCATAATTGTGGAGAGGAGCCGACCAACGCTGCCATTAGTACACGTCATTTTGCTGCCTCTTTACTGTTTCATTGAATTTCCTGCATGACCTCTTTTTGTTTTATGGTAACAACTGTTTTGTAAATGTTAAGGGTAACAACCCATTACTTGCCAGCAGAAATGGCCGGAGGCGATTCAGGAATGCGTAAATCCTTTTTAATGTAACCTATTTTCCTTGACAATAGGTAGATATATTTTATTTAAATGTATTTTGTTCAGTCCGCTTGAATTTTCTATTAATACTTATATTTCTGTATTATAGTGAGTAAAGTAAGTATTTTAATTCTGCAATAAATTTAGTATTATAATTTTTATTTTATCAGAACAGGGGTATTTCACACTATATATCGCATATATTAGAAAAAAATACACAAATTGCATTGCGCCCCCAGTCGTGCTAAATTATTATGGGAACATATTGGGTTCTGAAGTTAATGCGAACACCATATCCGTTATCACTGGTCTGCCTGTGATAACGGATGCAATAAAGCATTCGAAACGTCAGGCGTTTACTTACAAAGAAATACGCACGAAATCCAACCGAAAAGTGTTTTATTCAATTACTATAGGAATATGAAATCGCCCATGTAAAGAACACCGTAATTTTCCTGTTTTGTTAGTTTGATTTAACACTCCGTTTAAATTTTACAATACACTAGTATTACTGTCACCTTGTCTTGTACTGTCACTGTCACGTGTTCCTGTTTCAAATTCTAAAGATATAAATAAAGTTAATTGAAAGTAACTAACAACGTTGTTATGATAGGATCCCAAAAATACACTCTCTCCTCTTACAGCGGTAAATAGCCTTTTGTATTTAGAAAAGGTCAAGAAACGCGTGCTCACTTTGTTGTATTTTGAAATAAAATAAATTATTTTGGAGAAATATGTTTTAATCTGACAACCAAATTGTTCACCACGTGGATATCAAATTTCGTTGATGGCTTCAAATTGAGCGATTTTAATATCGCGAGATTGCTGAGGCGTCGGGAAAGCGTTTTCTATAAGATAATTAGTCGAAAGATATAAATCATGCTATCTTTGGTTGGGCCACGACAGCCAATAAGCGTTTTACGCGAATTACGGCAAGATGAATTGCCACGTCTTGACATTAATGCGAATTTTCTTTCGGAAATAAATTACCTGTATCATCCCTCATTCGATTCTGTGTCCTTTTAAGTATTTTTTGGTGACTTATCAAAGACGGCGTGGTAAGCACTTTTCGAACTTTTGTAGCTTAAAATTAATTAATGGATCTTCGATATTTTCTTGAGATACGAAAACGATTAAATATACTATAAAGAAACATTGTAAGATTCATTTTTATTACGACTCAACAAGCAAAACAGCTGGTTTATGTTACGCTGTAAATACCTGGTACCATAATTTAGTTGAATTTTAAATAACCCATAAATAACATAAACATGAAATTTTTAAATAATAACAAGCTTTATATTTCTTTTTTTTTATAACTTTTGAAGCTTTCTTTTAAATTAATTTTCTAAAGATTTTCAAGTATATTTTCATTATTTGTGCAAATCTTCAAATCAAACGTCAATAAGGACTATAATATTTTATGGCAGTACAATTATACCTACTTATTTTATAAAATATAATACCTCTGTGGATAATGTTAAGTGTGAATCGTAAAAAAATACATAATTTCATACCATACATAGATACCATTAAGTTATTGCTTGACTAATCTTACGTGTGACTAATTGTATTCACTTAAATTGACAAATAAGGTGAAACTTAAAATTAAGATTTATACCTACGCTACCTAGTAGAAATCATTTTTGGAGTCTCTTAAATTTCTAAGGTCGACATGTCAACGTTGTGTTGCAACAGAATGTTTAGGTACCTAGCCTGCCTTCTGCGAATAAAACGAATTTTATCATTACTGAAAAACAGTTCAACGATTACTCTTCTCCGAAACTGGAAGTACAAATATAACATCCTGCAGCATAATAAAAACCACCCAAGCAATTTATTATTGTGAGAAGTGTCTCAGGATGGGAACTGCGAAAATAAGTCTGCCAACAGAACAATGAAATGAATGAAACGATTTACGGAACTAGGCGAGGGGACTTGGAATAATTATAAATCTAAGCCAGTGAGACAAATAGAGTAACCATTTAATATTTCACACATGACTAGACTATGTTGTCGTGGAGAGCTACGAAATTTGTAAAAAAAAAACTAACTCGCTAGTTTCTTGTTTTATTTCTCTAGCCCAAGGTTTCAAAAGCTCTTGAGACTACCCTAGAGATGACCTATCATTTTTTTTAAATATATTGTACTCTTAAGTTATTTAAATGCATTTATTTATAGTCATTTCGTAAATCTTTTTTCAGCCGTATTTCACCACAGCAGCCAATCTCAATTTTAATATATAAATAAAATTATTTTAAAATGCTCAAGTATATACGTAATACACACACTCTGACTACAAAACAATATTACTCAGTATCCTCCACTTCCATGTGTTTTGATAAGACAGCATAACAACATGATCGGACAGAGATCAAGTGACCAACGATCTGTAGTGCATTCCAAGAGACGGAGGTGTCTGTCACCCTCCAAACTGACTTATGACCTATTTCAACAAAGACAAAAAAATACTAACCAAGGAATATTTTGTTATTTTGCATGAAGTAGTAAATAGATAGCGCTAATGGGATCTAAATCAGACATTGTTATACAGTTTGTGATTTTTAACGCATAATACACATTACATAACACATTCTTAAGACATAAACCTGAACACTGTTGCTTGATTCAAATCTGACCAACCAATGAGGCAGAAAGGAGCATTTATATTCTAACTGCCTCATAAATTTTTCACAGAATCGGAATAATCCGTAAACAATTCCATAGATTCGTGGGATTTCTGGTCACCCCATAAACCTTTGTGAGCCGGTGAGAGATTGGAGTTTAATTAGATGCAAAATAATTAATTATACACAAGACAGTAATAGATCGTGCACGAAGCGTGGTATGCGACCGGAGATTTGAAAATTCAGAGCTTTTAATGTTGAAAATGATTTATTTGTAATGCAAGAAGTTTTGTTCGTAAACAAACATAAATTTAATGGATAAATCTAAAAATCTTGCAGCTCTTGTGAGTTGTTTGTGTTATGGTCGATTAAAATTTTTATTTGTGTCAATTCAAACAAGTTGCTTTCATGACTAACACGTCCTAATGATTATTATTATATTTCGTTTTATTTATTACAGTTTCATAGTTGGGACCATATATTTAAAAGTCTACTGATTTTGGCTATTTCTTAGCCAAAACATATATACACGAACCAGTTTTTTTGGAATTTTATTGTTTGAGGAGGGGTGTTTGCCAGGCAAGTGACTAACCCTGCTGTGGTCAAGTATGGCTCAACCTACCTTATAGATGAGGTAAGGCCTTTGCCCAGCAGTGGGACGTTACAGGCAACTTTACTTTAAAAAATATATTTCTGACTAAATGTGCCAAAAGGTTATGTAGTAATACTACTGCAGCCTTTGTCATATACATGGAACATTATGCATTCATTTTATTGATAAAGCATTGGATCGTCAGTTCTATTATAATATATAAGGTAAATTGTTTAAACGAAGCGTAAGAGGATAATTGCGATCCATCTATTCATAATAATATTTTTAATTATAACCGAATAAAAGATAGAGCTGCATAAAATATCGAAGTGATTTAAATATATGAATGTAAATAGAAATGTAGATGATTAGAAAATTTTCTTACTTCTATGTTATGACTAATGATTTTAGAGGTGGTATTGTAACTAATACAATTGAGAATAATACAATCAACAAAACATTTTTTTAATTAGATAAAAACTTAGTGTCGATCGTATCTGATGTAAAGTGACAATGCAACCTAAGATAGGACATGTCTGACTAATAACAGGCTATTTACTTTCTTCTTGAAAACGTCGAATTTTCCAGCATCACAAAATACTTTACGATAAATTGTATACTCTAAGCCGTTGCAAGGGGCACAATAAATAGAGATCACCGCTTCTCGAGTGATAACGACACTTCTGACGTTAATAGAATTGACCTGACGACGTCTGAGTGCTGAGCGAATATGGACCTAATATTGCTGTCCCTTTTTCTTCTATTGGATATAAACGGGAATTATCATCAATATATCCCTTTTAGACGATTCAGAACGACTCTTTACGACTAAGGCTCAAGACCGTCGTGTTCCGAATCCAATTTCTTTAGATAGAAATCTTTATCCACCGCCCCTGGTGATACACAATACATGAACTATCAGTATTCTGTTGCCAGATGGTATTATTTTTCTTATTATTAGATATTTCTCGGTTTAATGTAAGTAGGCTATCAATAAGCTTGTACTGGAATTGAATGTGATGAATACCGATATGTCGATGAAGGAAACTAGTTAATGTTATTACTACAACATAAAAATATGTTTCATAAGAATTTTATGAACGAGATCAACAATGATTAAAATATATTATAGTGACGTGAAATGATCTACATTTTAAGTAAATTGTAGCAAGTACCAGTTTATATAACTTAAGCTTAAATTTTCCATTCCAAGTTATTCGCTAATTCTCGCGAAACAACATTCATTGAATCGTTTTGATTAAGTTCGTGAATCATCTGTTGCTGAATGAGGACTGCAATTATTATAACAGCTCCTTTTAATGTTGGTATATTAACTGAGGTTCTACATTGTTAGCTCTTTGACCCTATACATACTGCGACTTTAAGTTTCGCGCGTTTCGAAAACACGCGATGGCATCGCGACTCACGCATTAAGCACATGTTATTTGGCATCGATGCTGTCGCGCGTAAGTATTAATGAAGTCACCAATATACAGTATAACTCGTGAAAGCCTTCCAGCCTCTGCATCGCGACTGCATCGCTGCTAACGCGCGTTCGCAAGTTAACCCACCCATAGCGTAGGAAATCATAAAAATATGATGTTGACAGTTCCTCAACAATGAGTCATTCCCGTCTGTGGTTCGGGTTGCGATCAACCCATGAACTTCTACGAAAGAATATGCAGCAAACAATAGCAAGGCGTTGGCCACCAAGTAGTATAAAAGCTGGCTGCATCCAGTAAACGAGGACATATCTACTCCACAACTTCACAATATCACAAAAGTTCCGCGACTTGTGATAAATATTAAAATCATTCGTAATTAATATTTAACTTGTAATAAATAGTATTTTTGTAAACTGGAATTATATCCAATTATTTTGTTTGGCATATGAATAGTTTAAAAAAGTATCGGAGTAAACGAACACAGAGTATTGAGCTCATTCATCATATCCTAAACCTGCGCATATGGCTTATTTCTACTTGATTTAAAGTACTTCCAATAATGACTGACTGTGTGACAGAGGATGCCGATTCTAAATGGCATCGTTAACTTTATAGTAGAACCTCTGTCTGGATGCTTGAGCGGACCCGTCTCTCCGTCCCGTACCGCCGCGGCAGGGCATCCAACATGGCACATATTTCCACTAGCGCTTTTTATGAACTATAGAAAATCTGTTTTTTTTTTTAAACTGGGTTAAGACCAATAAGACTGGGTTGAGAAATAATAAGAGTTTAATAAACGTTGTCGCCTTCACCAATGGTTGTCTAGAAGAGATCGCTTCCAGCGATAAGACCGCCAATATTGTACTTGTGATTTGTCTGTTTTCTTTTTTATGTCTTTGTCATTTGTCAGAGGATACCGATTCTAAATGGCATCGTTGACTTTATAGTAGAACCTCTGTCTGGATGCTTGAGCGGACCCGGCTCTCCGTCCCGTACCGCCGCGGCAGGGCATCCAACATGGCACATAATATTTCCACTAGCGCTTTTTATCAACTATAGAAAATCTGTTTTTTTTTTAAACTGGATTAAGACCAATAAGACTGGGTTGAGAAATAATAAGAGTTTAATAAACGTTGTCGCCTTTACCAATGGTTGTCTAGTAGAGATCGCTTCCAGCGATAAGACCGCCAATATTGTACTTGTGATTTGTCTGTTTTCTTTTTTATGTCTTTGTCATTTGCGTCCTTTTTCTGCAATAAAAATATTTAATGATGACCGTCTGGTAGGCATGCATGAAGTAATTATGAAGTATTAATTTAGTACTTCTGTACGAGTATAACCGATCAGATTATTTTTACTTTTCCTTTAATGTGGTAAAATGCCTTAGTAAGCTTATTACGCTAAGTCAGTTTAATCGGTTCTTAGTCAGATATTTTAAACAAAAGAAAAGATGGTAAAAACAAGTTGTGGAGGTTGAGTAAAAGTAATGCCGTATTCCGACTTTACATATCTCAGCAATGTTTTTTTTTCAAGTATTTTGAAAAAATATAACATCGCTGTTTTAATACGAGAGAAAAAAAATACATCGTATTAAAATGCTTTCATTACGAGCTCTTACGAGTACATGCTCTATAATTAATACTACTACAATGTAGAACGCTACCTACTTCATGTATTTAATAGTGAAAACACTTCTCAGCCGTAAAAACGTATAATTAGATGGTCTGTATTTATTGAGAGTGAAGGTACCAAAAGACATTGACATCGCTGACTAGCGGTGAATAAAAATAAAAAGAGATAACCTAAATCCTAGCGGGTGCAAGTGTATTAAATTGAGAAAGCAAACAGCAAACAACTCCATAAAAAATATCTTAAGTGGCACAGTGTGGGTTTCATTTTTGACGACCTCCGTGGTCGAGTGGCTAGCACGCTGGTTTCAAGCGTCGCGATCTCGTGAGGTTCCGGGTTGGATTCCCGGTCGGGTCAATGTAGAAAACGATCTTTTCTATATTGTCTCTGGTCTGGGTGTTGTGGTACCACCGTTGTGTCTGACTTCCATAACACAAGTGCATTGGCTACTTACTTTGGGATCAGAGCAATGTATGTGATTGGTGTCCAATATTTATTTATATTAATTATTTATTCATACCAAACAATGATCACGAGCCTCAATCATAGAGTGAATGATTGTTATGAATGGGAAGATTAATAAAATTATACGACGCCTAAAGGCATTTCTCTATGAGGATAAGAATGTATCATTCTGAAATTTAAGTTACAAATGCTTCCAAATAATCTTCATATGGAACCTAATTAAGAACAGCGGAGAGCTCTAAATTGGTCAGCTGTTTTAAAACATGTGATGTGAAACATGATCATCAATGTGGGTTTAATTTGTATTTCTCACCCGGTTGGGTTAACAAACGAAAATTAAAAGGCTGAGATACTTAGTACAGATAAATCAAATCAAACAGACACTTTCTTTTATATATACTTACGTTTAAAAACCATATGAATAAGATGACGAAACAATAAATGATTAAGGCTTAATTTTCCCACGTCAGATCGAATATTCCTTATACGTCGAATAAAATTTATAATACGCCTTATTTAAAAAAATCTTAGATTTGACGGCATCTAAACATCATTTAAAATTAGTCACTTTATTCTCATTTAGACGGATAAGTTTTATTAAACGTTGATGAAATCGGTCCTAAGGTATGTAATGAAAGAAAGGTATGTTAAATATTTGGAAAAACAAAGTAATCATGTGTGTATGTTTCATTTTCAAGATTTTAGCGCGACTTAAAGTGTGTTTAAAGTTTACAAACTACTTACTGTTGATAAAAAGATTACTACAATATTTTTGGCTTAAAATTGAGAACATTTCATGTGAGAAGTTGTTTTCAATACCAAGGTTGTTAAACTATCAAAAAGTAATATACTAATGTGTTTTGCGCTAGCTAAAAAAACGTTTCATTTAGTATGAAGGCAATTTAATTTATCTTCAATTATCTTCAGTAATTGCTGCATTAAGGTTGAAGCAAATCTACCCACTCGGAACGAGAACAGCACCAACCAGGCGTCAAACATACGGGAGTACGTTGCGTAAAGGGAACAGCAACGCCTCGCATGGGATCGGCACCGGATAGCGAACGCCTCGCCTCGGTTTGTGTTTGCTGTATCTTATGACAGCTCTTCTTGTGAATGACAGCCTGTTTGATAGGGTGGACGGATAGTCGTCAACCAGCGGGCGACGCGCCGTGAGCGCGTACAACGCATACGCCGCAGGTCGAGAGTGGGTCCCGAGTTGGCCTCGATCCGAGGTGGTGACGTTACGAAGTTGATTGATGTGCCATGAAGTATGGAGTTAAAAGAAATAAAACTGAATGCCTCGAGTTGATACGGTGCTGACACCGTGTCAGGTTGATTAGTGGATTTCGACCTTTAGTTATTTATTAGCAAGTAGTTGTGATCATGATTTGGTGATAATCATGCACACTAAACTACTGTTAGTCTGTTTTCAGGTAAAATCTACGATTAAACAAATGTACAAAAGATTTTAAAATTATCTGTAGGAAGTAGATAAGAAAATAAGCTTCACTATATATTTTATAAAATTTAACAAGTTTTATTAAGCTGATGGAAATACACAAAGTACATCAAATAAATCGCAATACCGAATAATTCAGTTGAAAACTGCAATAAATCTGTCGAAATTAATTTTCTACGGGCGAAGTCTCATCCGAGGGGATTAATCACTTTCGATTGCTAATAGTTTGAAGTTAACTTTTTGAATTATTGCTCTTTCACAGTTCTGAAAACTGGTATAAGATTGGAAATGTCCTTATGTAATTTTAGTTATCAATGTACGAAATTAACAGTCAAAGTCAGTCGTATCAATTTAAATTTCATTCGTCACTATTGGGAGAAAAGCAATGTTACACATTCTTTTAAATATTTGATACTCAATCACAGATCACAAAAATATATAATAATAATAATAATATCCTTTGGACATTCCCACACATCGCATCTAGCCCCAAAGTAAGCTAATCAAAGCTTGTGTTATGGGTGCCAGACAACGGATATAATACTTAAATACTTTTTGTTTGTAAATACATACATGATATACATAGAAAACACCCAGACCAATACAAACAGACATGTTCATGCACACAAATGTTTGTATTGTGCGGGGATCGAACCCACACCCGCTGCGTAGTAGGCGATTTCTCGACCACTACACCAGACGGGTCGTCGTATATATACATGAAAAATATATACTTGAAATATATTTATATTTTTAAGGCGAAATATGACTTTCTAAAATTTTGCGATGTATTTAATATAAGTATAATATAACAAGATTTTGTGCCTACATTTAATTTAATAATTCCACCACTAATAATTAATATACACCTATAATAATTCTTATTATAGATAGTTAAGTATCGATGTGAATATTAAAAAGCCGCTTACACTCTATCCAGATACCAACAGATTCCGTTGATCAACGATCGTCGTGATATTTCTACATAAAAACTATTGGTTGACTAACGCATTATTAATGTTGGCAGACATTAGTAGAGATATCTACTTTGCCTTCTTAATAACGACATCAGGTAGCAGGTACACTCTTGGGATAAATGTATTGAGCTGATTTATCGTGACCGCCGATTAGTATTGTGTACATCATTCATGTATTATTCACGTAACTTTATTAATACAGGTCGGTATCCTCTAGAGTACCTACTTTTGTTTGTTAGTATCACGAAAACTAAACTTCAGATACCTGTGGGCCTATCAGAAATTGGCTGCGTAAACAAAATAATGTTGATAAACAACGACGTGATCTATTCCACTCTAATCCCAAACACGAATACCAGGTAAATTCGTCGGAAATAAAAACACGTTAAAAATTAACTTTAAAAAAATTAAAAACTGACTTCAATACCTAAATACATTAAATTCATAAAAAAACTCTTGACCGGTTAAAGGAATTCATTTAAGGCGAACTATTTCTTTTTGTAGTCGGTGCTCTAATAGTTGATTCTTGAGATGGTCAAACTGATGGCACCGATACCGCAAAAAATATTTTTATTTCATTATTTTTAGTGATCATAAGAGAGGGGGGGGGGGTAGCACCTTAAAATTGCTTTCATTAAGAAGCTACAAATCACCTATCATAAGTTCTGTCATTTCTGTCATTATAATCCCTAAAAGAATTCCACCATCAGCTCTGCTCCACACAATGTTGACTATCAGACGTAACGACACGTCAACATTAAGATTCTAGTACAAAAACAGTATAAGTGCCTTTAAAATTTGAAGATTTTCCTCGATTACACCTAGTTCCAATCATCAGATCCCGACTTGGCAAAATTGTAACCAACTAGAAGGTATAACCTCTAGGTTAGCGAAAATAATCGGTAAAAATCGGCAAATTGGTCGTCTGATGACTGTGATATGAGGTAACAGCCACAAAAAATATATACACAGTCAAATTGATAAACTCCTCCTTTTTTGAAGTCGATTAAAAATGGCATACAAAAACATGTTTAACTGACCGTACCTCATCATACATAAATGGTAGTTTACCCTATTTTGCTTTTAGTATAATAAGTGTAAAAGTTTATGGCAAAGACCTCGGCTTGGAAGATGGAGGTTTCAGTCCCCATGTTTACACTTACTTTAAGCTTAGGCCTCTCTCCGTAGACCCCACAACCTACATCTTTTCCTTTTTTGGATCCGTCCGTGTACCAGACGTGGCTACCTTTCTTAAATGACATTTGGCTCTCAAGCCATTTGTCTCTAGAAGGTATGTTTACGGAGTATAGCTTAGTAAAGTTACATTCCGTATGCATGTCGTCACCAGGCATGCTTAGTAGTCGGTTTTCAAGTACTGATTCTTTGAGTCTTATCAGATTTTGAGAAGCCCATCTGACTTTCGTGCGGGAGCAGATTTATAGACTCAACGGGACTAAGCAGTGAAATTTAAATATAAGGGCGCCACAATAGATCATACCTGGTCGAGCTGGCAACATTAGAGCCCAACAACCAATAATAATAAATAATAAGTGTAAAAGTGAAATTTATCGACGGGATAATAAACGGGAAATAATCAAACAAATTACCAAATTGTTATTTCAAATGGCCAGAAACCCTGCCACAGATATAAATAAATCGTTATTACTCCGTACCATTCGAAGTTGTCGACGAGTACGTCTACCTGGGACGGATCCGAAACGTGGTCTCTAACTATGGGCCTTATAAAGAAGCTCAAAATTACACAACGAGCGATGCAGCGGGCTATGCTCGGTGTTTCTCTACGAGATCGAATCAGAAACGAGGAGATACGTAGAAGAACCAAGGTAACAGACATAGCCTTGAGAATCAGTAAGCTTAAGTGGCAGTGGGCAGGGCACATAGCGCGAAGAACTGATGGCTGTTGGGGCAGGAAAGTTCTAGATTGGAGACCCTTCGACCAAAGACGCATCGTAGGACGTCCACCAACAAGATAGACAGACGACCTTAAAAAGATCGCAGGATCAAACTGGATGCAGATCGGTCGCTATGGAAAGCCGTGGGGGAGGCCTATGTTCAGCAGTGGACGACCATTCAATGCCTTACGGATCCATAGCATGATCGATAGGACACCGGACGTCGCGTAGTCAGTGTGGCAAATCCATTAAACAAAAGAATGACAAAAGAATGTTGATCGTATGTGTAAAAACCATGTAAAAAGATATAGTGCTGTTCGCGAACAGACATTGTCAGTGTTGTGTGTCGAGAACAGATGCGAGAAAATAATGAGTTTGTTGACAATGGTACCGGCGGCGAGCGTATTAAATGACTTCGAAGGAAGGTAGACAGATATGTCTGCCAATAACAACCCACCCGCAAGTTCTCTTCAGTAACTCCGTGATCATGGCGCTTGCAACAGTGCCGAAATATCGTCAACTCATAAATAATAAGGTACACGGTAGCAATCCCGTATCTAACTATTCTAATGTTAGTGGCCATGAAAATTTTAAACATTATAGAATGTTGATAATACAAAAATACAAAAATTATTTAAAATTCTTCCATAGAACGCCAGCGGTCGCGTGAACATAAGATTGACCACAATTTTTTGGTCAATCTCTGTGGATAATAAAATAACAATATTTATTTCAAACTTTTGTCACAAGTAAGTACACTCACACGGACCAAATAAGGCGCGATATTTGCGCCACACCAGCTCACGTCATTATCTGAAAGGTTCGAGATCGCAATAATTTCGTTAAGGTGCTCGCTAACAGATGTACTTAACTTGCCGTTTGAGCCGACTTTCCGGATGGTCACCAGATGTGTAATAACAAAGGCTGGCGAGAAAAGCCAGGTTTAAAATGCTTATGTTGAAATAAAAGCCAGGAAACGGTGCAAGTTCGACATAGCGTTCAATCATATTCCGGACTTGGTATTTGAATTCTGTAACTACTATCGGTATGTATGTATATGTATACTTAAGCGTCTAACTAAAACTACTAAATCTAACTAAATTTTCAATCTAATGATAATCATTTCTTTCTTAAAATTAAGGTCAGTTTTCTCAGAAGACTACTAAGCATAAATATAGGTAATGACTCAACACAATTGTATATAGTGAAAAAAAAATAGTGTCTGAGTATCAGTCAGAAAAAACGTAACTTAAAAGATCGAAACAACCATGTTTTTATTGGGTAAGACGATAATTTAATCAAGCAGTCACGCAAGGCATATGCTTTGGTAAGTTTAAATCACTATTTTTGAATCACTCGTTTGAATATGTCGTGTGATTATGAACCATGTTGACGCAAGTGATTCAAAAATAGTGACCCTGCGGGCGAAGTCTGAAGCAAAATTTTTGACATTTCGCGTAGACAATTACAATTTTATGATTATCTGGTTCATCAAATATCTTTCCAACTTATGTACCTATATCTTCAATAAATCTTTAAAAATATTTGTAATTTTTTAAGCTTGATTCGAAAATTCTTCTCAATCAATTAATACACGAAAACATCAATTTAGTCTCAGCCTCTTTCGAGCGCCACGTGGTGGTTTTACAGGAAATTATGTCGAGACTTCCAACACTGGAAAGATATTGGACAGACTGTTCCTTTCCGTTTTGTCAAAAGCGTAATGCTATCCGGCCTTATTATTGCAATGACGCTCCCAACAAGTTTATTTTCGTAATTGGCCCGTTTCCGATGTTTACCTACCCTCCCGAAATCGAGTTTGCAACTGATTGTCATTTTGAATGCGGAACGGAGTCACGATGTTTTGTTTACAGCGGTTTTAATATTGTAAACATGCGCTTCGTACTAAGTTGGCGCTGTAAAATACAAATC
This sequence comes from Pyrausta purpuralis, assembly GCA_963924145.1. NCBI lineage: Eukaryota > Metazoa > Arthropoda > Insecta > Lepidoptera > Crambidae > Pyrausta > Pyrausta purpuralis. The sequence continues at coordinate 15,328,134 of OZ001653.1, read as the reverse complement.
TAACGGCGCAACTTTGCCCATTTACCGCAAGAAGTAGGTTTGATTGTATCATTCTATGACGCGTCAGCTACCAATGCCAATTCTTTCAGATTACCGATTCCGACTTTCGATTTACACTTACGTTTTCTTAAAACATTTCGTTACATAAGTAGATGCTTTAGAATGTTTTTAACACTCAGTGTCATATTTTATATTCATAAAGAGGAAATAAGAAAACAAAAATTACGTAGGTACGGACGGTGTAACAAACCCACCTTGTCAAATTAAAGTTAAAAAATATTATCTGATTAATTATTACGTTGGTTATTATTTAGCTTCAAATATTTTAACTACTATTGAAATGTCGCAAATATCGCGTAGGTTTGTCTCAAATTACAAGAAATAAATGTGTTGCGCAGGCGTTCTTTTTTTCAAGTACTTACGTAGTTTTCGGATGACCAGTGGTAGCCAACATTTGGCTAGTTAACAAAGACAAGAATTATGTTGCTAGAATTTCAATAGCATTGCATATAATTATTATATTTATTAATAAATAGCGCTGATAGGTAGTTTAAATCATAAAATATCGATATTTTATAAGTCAATATTAAGGAATGTATTTTAGCATATATACGGGAAAATCATTGACTTGATAATAATAGAGGTTTACTGTTAAATTTTAATTAGAGTACTCAAAAATATGAGTGACTAGAACATTTATCCTTTCAAACTTTAAATCTTATCAATACAAATAAGTAATCGTTCACCTAAAGTTGAGAACCTCTGTTAATGAAGCGAGTTGCTTAGAACAGTTTAAAGTCATATGTAAGGGCGCGGGGGGGTCTGAAAGAAACAAAACTGATTGGCAAGATAGTTCAGGGACAGTCGATTTCGAAAAGGATTAGGGAGCGCTCAATAGATGCGCACGCGAGTGTAATAAGGAGGAGCTGGGTGTGGCAGGACTTCAGGGGAAGAATTGGCGCAGCATCATCGTCGAATAGCTTTAAAGTTATTGAATCCGCGTTTCCGGGTATTTTAGGGCTTACGATAGCCTTGTTAGGTTTTTAGCTTAGGTATGCTGGTAAAAGAGTAAGGCGTACTTTTTGGTAAGTGATTTTTATCTAGTTAAGATATCTGTTGAAGAGATTATTGATTTATTACACAAGTAAGTGAATATTTTTATGTAATTAAATTTAATTGAATAGTTTGTGCTTTCAATGGGTTCGATTCCCGTTGTTGGTATTTTGAGTCTAGAAATATAGAAAGTCAGCCGTATGGTGTTTTATTAAGGACTCTAGGTTTCAGTCCAAGCTACAAATATTATTGTTGAAATTAAATTTCCAGAATAAATGCAAGTGATTTGGGTTCGATTCTCAAATATTTAATGAAATGACCAATCAAACGTCTTATTTTAAATATGTATGTTGCTAAATATTATTAGTCTGAATTTATGGACGAAGTCAAGTGGAAATCGCTATTTCCATGTCTTGGGTTCGACTCCTTAGAGACAATCATAAAAGTAATTAGAAAGGAGTTTGTTTATTTGCAATATTATTACCTCAAAAGTTCCTGTATGTAGGTATGTTTGTATAGATTGAATTTAATTTAGTATTTAAGAATTCAACAGATTTCTTAACATTTTATTTTATGTTATCACTGGAAAATGGAATAGTTTACAAGCTCGGTTGAAGTGCTTAAAATATATAATATTGAGGTTACTAAGTATTATTTTATTTATTCATTTTCATAACTATTTGATTGTCAATAATGTCAAACTTGTAATTTTTGTAAATTCCTTTCCACTTTCTTGTGAATATTTTGTAAATTGCTTGTTTGATTTCTTTTGTTTTGAAATAATTTTATGTGTATTTTACAATGTTATGACTTTTGTGTTTACGGCCAAATTTAGTTGAATATTTGCGGTATTTTTATTGACTTTAAATATTTATTAACATCCGTGTTTAACTCATTTATTTCGGAATGAAATCATCGTTTATTTAAAAAATAATGAAAGTTAGAACTTCTTCGAAACTTGATACATGACATTATTATTCCGTATTGATATTAAATTAACAAAATATTGATGATAAATTCAAATTCTTTTGTCATCCAAACTGAATTCTGACTGATATTATTTCACTAATGTCAATATTATTTTAGGGAAAATTAAGCTGATTTATAGGACTTGCAATCCTAATTTAGAATGTTCAAAGTCAAAGTGTCCGATTTAGGGTTTTTGCTTAGCGATGGGACGTTGTGGACTAACTTTATTTCACTTTTACTACTTAAAATATTCTCATTTATATTTTAATTTAACTTACAAAATATTTAATATTTTAATCTCCAACAATCAATGATTAATATATTTTATTTTTACTTTCATCCCTATCACATGATTGTCAAACAAATAATTTCAATGTGATCATTATTTATTTTGATCTTTTATCATATATAATATGTGTTGAGTTTGTTGCGCTGCTTCTTCTCAACACTTATTTTAATTGTCCCGAAGCAGTGGTAGGGTTGGGACTAAATGAAAATCAGATATCATATCCTAAGAGATCAAGAAAATAAATAAAAGAGCGAATGGATCCAATACACTTTATCATTATCTAATTATTGCTGTTTAAATATACAAATATTGAAAGTTCAGGATGCAAATTTAAGAGTCAAGTCAAGGCTCGCATTACTGAAAAGAAATAGTAATGTCATATTTTAATAAGAGGTACTGTACACCTAACCCTTTAGATTTGAGCCAAACATTTAATGTAAATTTTGATTGCTGTATGTAACAGTATTACACAGTTTCGAATTCAATAATATATCATAATTTTGATTTTCATGAATAGTTTGCCAAAACAAGGATCAACGTAGTGCTGATACTTCAAATGTAAATAATATGGACTAATGTGGGCATATCAATGGTTCCAAAGAGCTCATGCAGATTTCAAACCGCTCTTTAAAGGAGTCATTGGTATTTTTGGATTAGCTCTGTATTATTAAACGACAATAGACAAAGGTGCTTCCAGGGAATTCTCTTGTAGCAGAGAATCCTTTGGAAGTATAACATTTAATAAATATGCTCTGCTGCTTTCGAATGCGCCCGTATTGGTGCTGCTGTAACATTTGATGGTCCAAGATCACTGTGCTTTTCTTATGATTCCTGTGTGTGCTATTGTTAGGGGACGACCACCCTTTCTCCAGCAAGCTATAGGGTGGACGTAGTGAAACCTTGGCCTCGGGGGGCAATGCCACACACAATCATGGCGAGCTTGGAATCTATAACAATTGTCACAGATGTAGATAGTCGATGGTGCAGCATTACATAATACGTTGTAGTATTTGAATTGTGGTTTCAGGTTGCATTTTCTTAGGGATCCTTTGGTTGACTTTACATGAAGTCACTTAGGGAAAAGGGTTAGGAAGATATTTATATTAAATGTCTTTAGGCTCAGGTCTTCCTTTTAGCGCATATTTCACGTAAAAATACGTAATTCAAGTAGGATCCATTCCAGGGAAAGGCGAAATAAAATTGGGGGCCATCATGTTGGGGGGCGGTGGAGGAGCCCCCCAAGCCTAAAAAAAACCCACAAGGTCTTAACTAATGATATTTTATAGGAATAAAAAAAAAAATTAAATTATGAATGCAAGGAGAGTGGTTAGATTTGCTTCAATTTGTATGAACTATTATTAGTTATAATGACCAGCGGTTTTGCGGGTTTCCATTTTCCCCTTCCTTTAAATGCGCACACACCCATAATATTTCTTGTTAAACGTATTATTATTTTTGAACATCCACGTACCTCTAAAAGAATTTGGTTACTACATAAATACACAACGTAAGGTCCTACTATTAAACTAGACGATCACACTGCCAAATTACATCATAATTAATCTTATATTATTCATCAATCATTGGGTCTATTTTGATAGAAGAGAGTGTTTCTGCAGAGTCGAAATGGGGGGGGTTCCGTTACAATTGGTGCCGTGACCAGGATATAATAAAAACCTAAAAACCTGGGTGACGGCTAACTAACGTTATTTCTATTATTAAATAAGTGGGCTTTTAGCCTACAATTGTTGCTTGTGAAATGGAAAGAGGTTTAAAACGTGGATGTTTATCGTAGGTATCTTTATGGGTGTGCGTATTTTAGGAATTGGAAAATAGTGGGGGCGTAAGGCATAGGAATACGGATGTCATAAATAGTTTAGCAAAAGTCCCATTATGACAATGAAATAACTTAATTAAATTATATATTTAATCTCTATTTGCAATCATACAATTTATCATATTACCTGGATCAACATTTGAATTTAACGTTATAGTTTCGAGATCCCATAACACTGTTATTTAACAACAGAAAAATTAAAGCTAGTCAAGTAACAATAGTATGTGTTAGCAAAAGTTTAATTACAAAGCGGTCTACAAGATTCACGGTGCGACATCTCGGAACTCGACACTTTCGTTATCGCTCATAGTACTCATTAAAAGATCCGTCGCAGAACAAAGCTTGCCGTTGTCCCACGGTCAATGCGTAATAATAACTCTGTCACGAATACATAGAGCTGTATGTGATTAGTTACTTGATGTTAAATACTGATGAAAGAAATAATAGAAAATAATTTTTTCCTTTGAAATATTCATACCAGTATAGGATAGTCAGGTGCCCTGTACGTTGAAGGAAATATTGGGGCGTAATCTATTAAAATTATGTAAATGTAAGGTTTAAATGAAGGAAGCATTCCTTATGATCTATTCTAAAAAAAGACTGGGTCCAAAGAATTTGTATGTTGAGTCCAGAGAAAAAACGATTTCTGTTTACGTTATTGTTACAAAAACGAGGTTTATTTTGAGGTTGTCTTTATGTTTAGAACTGTGGTTACTAGTAAAGTGTAAACATTTATTTAGTTTAGGCTTCATGTACGGACAAACGGAATATGTGGCGGACTTAATGCCGAGGGAAATCTCTACCAGTCAATGATAGGTCTAGATAGGGAGGATATAGGTGGTGTGAAGAAAGTAATAAGTGTTAAGTTATTACCCGTCGCTTTTATACATTACTTTACTGTAACGGGATTAAATCCTAGTCGTGTTCGTAGATAAAGCGATTCATTTATTAGGCTAGTTGAAAATCAGATAAATGCCGGGTAGCGATTCAGGATATTAAATAATACAAGCCTTGTTCTCAATTAATGATACTTAATATTAGTCTACGTCATTCTTCAAGTTCTATGTTCAAAATTTGCCTTATTAGTTGAGAGATAAACTCGGATTACCTTTGCTATTTGATATCTTACATAAGAGATTCGGCACATGAACATTAGGCATATTCGGTTAAACTGAGTACACTGACTTAGTCATATAAACAGAACAATAAAATCATTAAGTTAAAATGCTGATGTTATAAACAAAGCCTTAGCTTTGACGCGGCGTTCGTTTGAAATGTAACACAAAACTTTGATCGCCTACAGGAAATTTTAATAGCGTTAAGATAAACAATAATTTAATGGTAGGTGTCCTGTGTGTGTATTAGTATTGTTTTATTTATAACTTAAGTTCTCTAATAAATAAATGAAGTTTATAACCACTTGTGGATTTAGTTAGCGTGTGAATGTGCAGATTCAACTGCGTTTGTTGACAGGTTTCTACTTGAGATTAGGGATCACTTCAGATTCTAAACGATATCTGAGAAATGAAGGTTCACAAAAACATTACTTGAAACACTTGTGTGATCGTAAATTTAGCATTTCGTTACGAAAGTTGACAGACACTTTTAAAGGTCTTTTGTTTTAACACTTGGCTTTTAAAACCAAAGTGACCACTTGTAGTGTCAAATTCAAAGGATCTTAAGCAATAATGCATAGAATTTATGACTAAGAGTCATCGAATGCGGGATACTTATTAGTAATAGTGTGAGAAAATAATTGAGGTAGTTTTTGTAGTTGTTCAATATTTGAAATAAAAACAGAAAGGGACCTCGCATTGTTTTTGCTGAAAGCATTTTTAATTTATTATTTTTTGCCTTGAGTAGAAAAGTTTAGATGGTAGACATGAGCGGATACAAAAAAAAAATATTGGGTCATTGTTAATAGGAAAGTAGTAAGTACAGGGTAACTTTAGTGCATTATAGAATTGGTACCTATATTTTTCTCATTGTTGAACAATCGAGTCATTTAATCAATATACAAGGTCTGAAATAATATCCAATAATTATCATAACTCTTTAGTTATATTTAATTTTAAAATGTTAGTAATTTTATTATTTATGACACAAAACATTTTACAATCACAAAGAGTTAAACTCACATTTACAATAAAATAAAAATAAAAAGATATTTATTAAATATATATAATACATAAAATAAAACAAACAAGCAACAAGAATTATTGGATTTTCTGTGTGTTATTTACAAATGTCTTCATAAAAACATTTTCTAAAGGTAATTTATTCTTACTTGATTAATTGTACAAATTACAGATTTATTATTGGAATCGTGAATTAGGATGGTGGTTGGCTATCATCGGGTTCTTGAGTGATATTTTTCATATTTCTTATTATGAATTTGCTTTGATTGACTTTTGTTATATTAAGTTAGGTTTGAAAATACTTTGGCGTAATCATTTGAAAAATTAAGCGTACAGTATTAGGGTCGCCGCATGATAGTAAATAAGTAGTAAGGAAGTCGACATTTGCAAGTGGTGTAAAATGCTTTTGGCGTAAAGTTTAGAGTAATTTGCGTAAGTTATTATTAAACAACTGTTAATATTTTTTTACAATTGGCGTAAATTAACATTTGTCTAATGGAAGTAAATTCATTTATATTCAAAGGATAAAAAGATGGCTATTTTTTTATTTATTTAAAGGTGAGATAGTATTATTGTCGCGATTTCTTTTTTTATTTACACTCTATAGTAGACTGGTGGATTGTTAAAGTCAAGTATGAAAATGTGTTTGAGGAAGAGTGTGGTATCATGATATTTGTTTGGGGCTTTAATAATTCAATAGACCTGCTTATAGGGTGGCAATTTATTGACATTTTCATCCAAAGCACTCACGACATTGAATTGGTTGAGAAATAGGTGTTAGGTTAGAATGTTGCTGTTTCTTATAAGAAAGCAGAACATAGTCAGTTTTGTACTGGTTCTCAACTAATTCAAACTCGACATGCGGCTATCAGCCAATGATTTCCCCACACTATACATGCGCCAGGTATCTAGTGGTTGTACGCTTATGCAGTGTCTGAGTTGGGAGATTAATTCATGTACAGGGACAATTATAGCTGCTAAACGTAGTTCATTTTCTTGTAGGACCTTGTTGATGGTATCAGTTGCAAACGTAAGGCACGATTGGGCTGATAGTATTAACATGGTGCCACTAGGGCTGAGCGTGCCTCACAACCATGCTTTCCTGCCGAAAGTGGATTGCCTGGCTATGGTCTTAATTTTACATGGGTTTTTTTGGAGGCTCAGATTTTGCTGTATTCAGGCTTCAATTATTTGTACCTGGTTTAAATACTCACAATACACTATTTTGGGTACAAATGTTAATAAAGAAAATTAGGTGATGAGCACTACGCAGACGTTGTATTAATGCTTGTGTAGATGTATGACAAATGTTAGGAATGTATCCATCTGATTATTCTTTGTATTAGCTATTAATTGAATTCTTTTTGATAAAGATAAGCCTATCTACCGTCCTATAAAACGTTTATTGACACTTAATACTCAATTCAATTTCCTAAGATATTACAATTCGCATTAATTATTTGATTCCAATTAGAAAATAAGATTTATAAGAAAATATGATAAACCACAATAACACATATATTTTTTCTAATAAGATTAAAAAAAAAACAAGCTAACTTTAATTTGAAGGTTTGGTCTGTTTAGAGGTTTTAAAATTTTCATTCCAGTAAATTCCATAAAAATTTTGGGGGCGAATGTAACAAACCCACCTTGTCAAATTAAAGTTAAAAAATATTATCTGATTAATTATTACGTTGGTTATTATTTAGCTTCAAATATTTTAACTACTATTGAAATGTCGCAAATATCGCGTAGGTTTGTCTCAAATTACAAGAAATAAATGTGTTGCGCAGGCGTTCTTTTTTTCAAGTACTTACGTAGTTTTCGGATGACCAGTGGTAGCCAACATTTGGCTAGTTAACAAAGACAAGAATTATGTTGCTAGAATTTCAATAGCATTGCATATAATTATTATATTTATTAATAAATAGCGCTGATAGGTAGTTTAAATCATAAAATATCGATATTTTATAAGTCAATATTAAGGAATGTATTTTAGCATATATACGGGAAAATCATTGACTTGATAATAATAGAGGTTTACTGTTAAATTTTAATTAGAGTACTCAAAAATATGAGTGACTAGAACATTTATCCTTTCAAACTTTAAATCTTATCAATACAAATAAGTAATCGTTCACCTAAAGTTGAGAACCTCTGTTAATGAAGCGAGTTGCTTAGAACAGTTTAAAGTCATATGTAAGGGCGCGGGGGGGTCTGAAAGAAACAAAACTGATTGGCAAGATAGTTCAGGGACAGTCGATTTCGAAAAGGATTAGGGAGCGCTCAATAGATGCGCACGCGAGTGTAATAAGGAGGAGCTGGGTGTGGCAGGACTTCAGGGGAAGAATTGGCGCAGCATCATCGTCGAATAGCTTTAAAGTTATTGAATCCGCGTTTCCGGGTATTTTAGGGCTTACGATAGCCTTGTTAGGTTTTTAGCTTAGGTATGCTGGTAAAAGAGTAAGGCGTACTTTTTGGTAAGTGATTTTTATCTAGTTAAGATATCTGTTGAAGAGATTATTGATTTATTACACAAGTAAGTGAATATTTTTATGTAATTAAATTTAATTGAATAGTTTGTGCTTTCAATGGGTTCGATTCCCGTTGTTGGTATTTTGAGTCTAGAAATATAGAAAGTCAGCCGTATGGTGTTTTATTAAGGACTCTAGGTTTCAGTCCAAGCTACAAATATTATTGTTGAAATTAAATTTCCAGAATAAATGCAAGTGATTTGGGTTCGATTCTCAAATATTTAATGAAATGACCAATCAAACGTCTTATTTTAAATATGTATGTTGCTAAATATTATTAGTCTGAATTTATGGACGAAGTCAAGTGGAAATCGCTATTTCCATGTCTTGGGTTCGACTCCTTAGAGACAATCATAAAAGTAATTAGAAAGGAGTTTGTTTATTTGCAATATTATTACCTCAAAAGTTCCTGTATGTAGGTATGTTTGTATAGATTGAATTTAATTTAGTATTTAAGAATTCAACAGATTTCTTAACATTTTATTTTATGTTATCACTGGAAAATGGAATAGTTTACAAGCTCGGTTGAAGTGCTTAAAATATATAATATTGAGGTTACTAAGTATTATTTTATTTATTCATTTTCATAACTATTTGATTGTCAATAATGTCAAACTTGTAATTTTTGTAAATTCCTTTCCACTTTCTTGTGAATATTTTGTAAATTGCTTGTTTGATTTCTTTTGTTTTGAAATAATTTTATGTGTATTTTACAATGTTATGACTTTTGTGTTTACGGCCAAATTTAGTTGAATATTTGCGGTATTTTTATTGACTTTAAATATTTATTAACATCCGTGTTTAACTCATTTATTTCGGAATGAAATCATCGTTTATTTAAAAAATAATGAAAGTTAGAACTTCTTCGAAACTTGATACATGACATTATTATTCCGTATTGATATTAAATTAACAAAATATTGATGATAAATTCAAATTCTTTTGTCATCCAAACTGAATTCTGACTGATATTATTTCACTAATGTCAATATTATTTTAGGGAAAATTAAGCTGATTTATAGGACTTGCAATCCTAATTTAGAATGTTCAAAGTCAAAGTGTCCGATTTAGGGTTTTTGCTTAGCGATGGGACGTTGTGGACTAACTTTATTTCACTTTTACTACTTAAAATATTCTCATTTATATTTTAATTTAACTTACAAAATATTTAATATTTTAATCTCCAACAATCAATGATTAATATATTTTATTTTTACTTTCATCCCTATCACATGATTGTCAAACAAATAATTTCAATGTGATCATTATTTATTTTGATCTTTTATCATATATAATATGTGTTGAGTTTGTTGCGCTGCTTCTTCTCAACACTTATTTTAATTGTCCCGAAGCAGTGGTAGGGTTGGGACTAAATGAAAATCAGATATCATATCCTAAGAGATCAAGAAAATAAATAAAAGAGCGAATGGATCCAATACACTTTATCATTATCTAATTATTGCTGTTTAAATATACAAATATTGAAAGTTCAGGATGCAAATTTAAGAGTCAAGTCAAGGCTCGCATTACTGAAAAGAAATAGTAATGTCATATTTTAATAAGAGGTACTGTACACCTAACCCTTTAGATTTGAGCCAAACATTTAATGTAAATTTTGATTGCTGTATGTAACAGTATTACACAGTTTCGAATTCAATAATATATCATAATTTTGATTTTCATGAATAGTTTGCCAAAACAAGGATCAACGTAGTGCTGATACTTCAAATGTAAATAATATGGACTAATGTGGGCATATCAATGGTTCCAAAGAGCTCATGCAGATTTCAAACCGCTCTTTAAAGGAGTCATTGGTATTTTTGGATTAGCTCTGTATTATTAAACGACAATAGACAAAGGTGCTTCCAGGGAATTCTCTTGTAGCAGAGAATCCTTTGGAAGTATAACATTTAATAAATATGCTCTGCTGCTTTCGAATGCGCCCGTATTGGTGCTGCTGTAACATTTGATGGTCCAAGATCACTGTGCTTTTCTTATGATTCCTGTGTGTGCTATTGTTAGGGGACGACCACCCTTTCTCCAGCAAGCTATAGGGTGGACGTAGTGAAACCTTGGCCTCGGGGGGCAATGCCACACACAATCATGGCGAGCTTGGAATCTATAACAATTGTCACAGATGTAGATAGTCGATGGTGCAGCATTACATAATACGTTGTAGTATTTGAATTGTGGTTTCAGGTTGCATTTTCTTAGGGATCCTTTGGTTGACTTTACATGAAGTCACTTAGGGAAAAGGGTTAGGAAGATATTTATATTAAATGTCTTTAGGCTCAGGTCTTCCTTTTAGCGCATATTTCACGTAAAAATACGTAATTCAAGTAGGATCCATTCCAGGGAAAGGCGAAATAAAATTGGGGGCCATCATGTTGGGGGGCGGTGGAGGAGCCCCCCAAGCCTAAAAAAAACCCACAAGGTCTTAACTAATGATATTTTATAGGAATAAAAAAAAAAATTAAATTATGAATGCAAGGAGAGTGGTTAGATTTGCTTCAATTTGTATGAACTATTATTAGTTATAATGACCAGCGGTTTTGCGGGTTTCCATTTTCCCCTTCCTTTAAATGCGCACACACCCATAATATTTCTTGTTAAACGTATTATTATTTTTGAACATCCACGTACCTCTAAAAGAATTTGGTTACTACATAAATACACAACGTAAGGTCCTACTATTAAACTAGACGATCACACTGCCAAATTACATCATAATTAATCTTATATTATTCATCAATCATTGGGTCTATTTTGATAGAAGAGAGTGTTTCTGCAGAGTCGAAATGGGGGGGGTTCCGTTACAATTGGACACGAACCAACAACTTCTTGGCTAACCGGATCAAATGCTCTACCAATTGAGCTATCGTGCTGTCGGTCCGACAATATCGTAATGACGTATCCATAAGAGCCGACAATTTTAGCAAGGTCGGACTGACAGCAATTGGTAGAGCGTTTGGCCCGGCTAGCCAAGAAATTTCTGGTTCGAGTCCTGCCCATACGCAATATTTGGTTTCTTATTTCATCTTTATGAATATAAGTAGATGTTTTTTATTTGATCACAAAATACATAAATGTTTTTTTTTTGTATTTTGTGATTTTCGTTTCAGCATATTTGTTTTAGCGTTAATAGGAACTTCGTTAGAAACGATCTATTGGTAAACAATCAATTTAACAACACACTAAAAAAATGCATAACGCTACCCAATTCCAATTCGAAATGACCGTCACCGGACCATTTAAACAACGTTTTATTTTGCCAGGATCACGTAAACAATTCACACAAAATACATTTTACTGACAAAATACGAGAAACGTGTGGTGAATCCGGATCGAGATTTGAACTGCAGTGGTAGTCTCGACACAGTTTTACCTGTAGAACATCAGATGGCTCTCGAAAAACACCAGCTATTATGATTGAGAAAAGTTTTTGATTAAAATTAAAACAATTCAAGTATTTTAAAGATCCGAACAAATTAAATAACTTTGTGGAATTATCAATGGCCTCAGCATTTATCCTCTTTCAGTTCGACAGGCAAAACCTTAAGGAGCCTTCCGCCGTAGGCGAGTTAATGGAATACAAACAGCCAACGGCCCGCACCGCCACTTTAATTACGTTCGATAGCCGACTTTTAATACATAGCTAACGTCTCTAGTTAATTGAGTGATCATATAACGCTATTTTTAGTATTATCTCTACCAGTGTTTTCTCAGTATCATAGCTTAATTTACAATAATATTTTTTTAAAATAGCAATGGCACAATGGACAACCAGTTTGAAATTAAATACTTCAACAGATACTGGTGTGGCGTGTAAAGACCACGCCTTCAGGAGGAGGAGAAAATTAATTCTCGAGGGTGAAGATGGGAGAATTCGGAATACTTCCTTAGCGGGGGCTGTACAGGTGCGGTGGTCCACAGTAATATATTCTACCATACGACAAGTTAAAACACACTAAGGTGCCCACCTTAGTGTGTTTTAATGGCTTTAGTGTTCAAACAAATAAATAAACAAATAAAAGCTTTCTGAGCGTGTTGTCCATGTCGACGAGCTAAAGTTATTTTTATTGGACCTGCGTAGTCTACCCCGGTGTGAACAAATGCTTTGGATTCACAAATACTATATGATGGTAAATCAGCCATCTTCGGCGTAGGGTAAGTACTCGAAAACAAACTTTGCACATGCGAATACGTTTACAAATGATATTTCTGGCCGAAAGAATCCAGAAACGCTGTCGTATAATTGACATGAGTAAACCAGCACCTGTATGTAGGTTGGTTTTGTGAAAATGATCAATTAAAAGATCAATAGTGTAATCACGTTGTTAACAAGGCGAGTAAGATTTAGTCAACCTGCCTTCAATACGAAGAATACCTTCTTCGTCGATGAAGGGGCATAGGTGTTTGTATTGCTTCGAAGGCAATTCTTTTTTATTTAAGCGATCAATCTCGGCTTGAAAATACACAGACTAAATCGAACGAACTATATATTTTTCTGCAGTATTCAAATCACATGCTGTGATACAACCAGAGGTAGTCAATATTTTTGTGAAGCGAAGGACGTACACTACAACACAAAGAAGTTTGTTCCACGAGGAACAACGTTATAGTATTTTTATTGAAATGTAATAGTGTATAGTGTTGTTTTTTGGCAATGATTACACACGTGACGCGAATTACAATTTGAAAATAAATGAGTGGAACTCAAACAATTCACACAAGCATTTTTTGATTTAATAAAATCATAGCGCGCTTGGGGCGAAGGGAGACCTTTAAACTTAGTGCAATTAAATATTGTGTGCTCATTATTATTGCACATTAAACAAGGTGCTGCTGACTTATTGGAATTATTTTCAATAAGAAATGTGCGCGAACTGCGATTATCATATTTGTGGGGATTATTATTTGACGTTGATTGCCTGCTTTGAGGTGAACCATAATTATTATTGGTGAGATTTAATATTTTTACTTGATCTTGAATAAACGAAATAAGTTCTTTGCAAGAAGGGACAACATTAAAGGTGTTACGAACAGACAATTCAAAGGATTGTACAATTTGTACATCCACCCGTTTAAGAGTGAAATACAAAAATATGAAATCAGCGAGATCTGGGATGTTAAGTTACTTTAGAGCAGCAATTGAGGCAGAAAATCTTTTAATAAATGTGCCTAGTGACGCTGAGGAGTGAGCACAATTCTTAGAATCAAAAATATTATTTAAATAAAACGTACCTAGTGCACGCTTGTCTTGGTATTTTTTGACCAAACTATCCCAAATAATTTTATAAGTCTCACCTGTAGGAACTATTCCAGCTACAACTTTTAAGGCATCATGAGACAATTTTCCAATCAAATATTGAATTCTCTGCGAATCAGACAGTTGTGGATTATGGTGAATATTAGCTTTGAAAGACTCGTAAATAGTAGGCCAGTTATCAGTTGTACCGTCGAAACTTGGGATCTCAATAGGTGGCAATTTCACAATATGCTGAGGTGCTTTATACGCTGACGCTGAAGGTGATATGGTAGCTTTATCAATTTTATTTCTGATGCGTTTAATCCTGCTATACATTTCATTAAAATCCATCAAGCATTGAAAATCAAGGACATACTTTTCAACGTGAGCTAAATTCATCTGGTTTATTTGATCAACCGGAGCTGAAAATTCCTCCCGCATTTCGCTGATAGTTTCTGAATCAGCCATGAAACTTTCGGTGGAACAAAGCTCAACGTCTGCTGAAATATTCATCTTTTAAGACTGGTCTCTGGGACTCTGGTCGTTTAACTTATGAAGTCTTTGGAAAATAGCTTTCCTTTTAGACAGAAATAGGGTCAATTTATTAGTATCCATATTTATCTTTCAAAATGAAAAAAAAGCCGGTGCGACTAAATATGGTGGGGATAAGGGACAAAAAATAAGTAAAATTACACAGGTGAAAAATACTGATATGAATCCGGCTCTAAAGGACCAAAAAGAATGGTGTGGCTTGTAAAGACCACACCTTCAGGAGGAGGAGAAATTAATCCTCAAGGGTGAAGATGGGAGAATTCGGAGTACTTCCTTAGCGGGGGCTGTACAGGTGCGGCGGTCCACAGTAATATTTTCTACCATACGACAAGTTAAAACACACTAAGGTGGGCACTTACCAAAACTCCGGTGAAGAGAAGCAGCGATGCACTGCGCGGTGAATTGATTGGTGAGGTGTAATAAATCATGAAATCTGGTGCAGCAAATCAGTTGTACACGTATTTTACATCACTGATCATGTAATTTTATATGGTGAAAATTTTGAAGAGCTTTTTGAAGGGTGACAATTACTGGAGACAGAAGAATTTGTTTAGGAATGCACTTATTTCAATATTTTGACGATTTAGCGCCCTCTATGTATTTTAAGGGACACTAGAATCAGATGATAAAGCAGTGCCCGTAGTGCGTGCCTTGGATGGCAGATGTCGCAAGTAAAATACATTAAAATAGACTACGCACCACCAGATACAATAGAAACCGAACCAATTAAGATTCAGCGTGGTATATTTCAAGGAGACTCTTTAAGCCCCCTGTGGTTCTGTCTCGCTCTTAACCCTTTACATAATAATCCAAGCAATCCCAATTTTCACTTACTCATTTGGTCTTATAAAATGGACAAATTACGAACTGAAAAGTCTTCAACACATAATTAATACTTCAATGAGTAAAATAGGAAACATCATCCACGTTCTTCCATCCAAAGGCTAACCTTGCCTAGAAGTTAAGGAGGCCGGGGTTTGATAGATATAGCTAATCTACATAGTAAACAAATAAAAAATCTTCGTAGTTTCTTTCATCATAAAGCTGATACGTCCCTTCTCCACAAAGCAATAACATCAAATGATCAACGTCTAACCCCACTTAATTTGCATGACATGTCTGCGCAGAAAAATGAACAAATAATTACCAAGGAAACAAAATTGGCTGAATGGGCAAGAAAATCTCTTCACGGTAGACACTTCAACGACTTGAACCAAACAAACGTCGACAAAAATGCGTCGAACGAATGGTTAAATCGAGGAGAATTGTTTCCTGAGACAGAAGGCTTCATGCTGGCGATCCAAGACCAAATAATAGAGACAAGAAATTACCAAAAATATATAATTAAATCACATACCTACTGATCTATCCGAAAATGTACTAGCGCTTCTGAAACTATCCAACACATAACTGGAGCATGTAAATCCATAGCCCAAACATACTATAAGCACAGGCATGATCAGGTTGCAAAGATCAGGATCTAGTCCCAAAGTAAGCTACTCAAAGCTTGTGTTATGGGTGCCAGACAACGGATATAATACTTGAATATTTTTTGTTTGTAAATACAAACATGATAGACATAGAAAACACCCAGACCAATACAAACAGACATGTTCATGCACACAAATGTTTGTATTGTGCGGGGATCGAACCCCCAACCCGCTGCGTACTAGGCGATTTCTCGACCACCACACCAGACGGGTCGTCCAATAATGCTTAACACTTTTACGGACAGTACTCCAGACACAAAGACACAATATAAATTTTATTGTTATCACGCCTATAGGCGGTCACTGTCCGCAAAAGAGTTAAGAGGTAAGAATTTATCAATTTTTAATGATAAATTCTTACCTCTTAAGCATTATTAAAAGACCGATGTTGGTTACACCATAATGCTGTGTATCAAAGATCTCTCTCCCCAGAATAGTAAGTTCAAAAAACTCCGTAAGTTTACATAAACTCTTAATGATACAAGTACTTCAAAGTTCCAAGCTATCGCTGAATACTTTATTTTATCTATAACTTGATTTCCACTAGTCGTCTTCAAATTTCTGGGTCGCTTCTACTGAGGGACTAGATTAAAACTTGGATTACTTTTTGCAGAAGTTTACTAGGGCATCCTCATTTTAGTATAATATTCTAGAAGCTGTTAACATTAATTTTTAAAAATAAGATCATATTACTTTACATAGGTATACATAATTTTTTATCGTGATAGCTAATAGCTAAGTGGACTCGACGAGACTGAGTAAAAAAAATATCCAGAGCTGTGTTAAACTGAAGATGCAGTTACTGAATTTGCTATTCTAATCTAAAGTATCATTTTTCAGAGTTAGTAAATGACCCATGCCGCTTTTCTTTGCTTAAGAAATAAAGGTACATACTCAGTTACCATTTTTATCATCATTCTGATTCAATGTCGTAGAGAAACAGCAAGCATAGCCTTTAGCATCACTAGTTGTGTGATTTTGAGCTTTTTTACAAGGCCTATGGTTAGAGATCATGTTTTGGATCCGTATTCCATCACTGGTATCGCGCACTGGTTTATGACTATTGTTTTCATACACTAGGTAATTGAGATGAGAAGACAATTTTGCGCAATTTTCCGAAAGCTGCCCAGCCGAGTTGGATTCGGCGATTAACCTCTTTCTCAAAGTTATACCCACCCAATTAGATCACTTGTCCCAGGTAGACATACTCGTCGTCAACTTTGAGAGTTAGGAGGGACTCAGGTATGAGGGAGCTTAAAATGCGAAGGCAATATTATTGCTATTTTTACCGACACAAACATCAATTTGATCTCGTATGTATGTGACTTCGTCGGAATTGGATAACATTTTTGAAAGTTATCTATTAGGGCTTCCTTACTCGTGTGCAATTTCGTAAATGTATGTGTTTGACTCAGGATTTCTCGAAAACGAGCCAGGTGAATCGTAATAAGTTCAAGCACAATCAGGTATTCATTCAATCACAGTTAGGTAAGTTTCATAAAAATCGGTTTAAGGCTGATTCAAGCTACACTGTGCCGGTGCTTGACCAGGCTCCGACCGGGGCACGGTCAAACATTTAGGCTGATCCACGCTACACCAATATAAGAGGCTCTAAAAACAATTGGTTTATTAATTTGAGTAGCGTGATGTCTCAAGCTCATCCACTTAGGTGAAGTCATTTGAATTGTAATTTTTTAGATTGTATGAAAGTTAATCCTGCTAACTTTACTCTACAATAATATTATTATCGAATTAGCTATATGTGAAATACATCACGACTACACTTTTTCGTAAGTATTTTCATAACAAATTAAAAAAATAGTAATTAATGCAATTTTCACTGGAAAAAGATGCACAAATGTGGTAACATAACGTAGCACGAAATTTTTCCCGAACATGTTCATGTTTGGAGAAGTTCTCTAGAAAATTTAGAAAAATATTTGTTTATTTTTATTTATTTATTTATGACCAAAAAAACACAAACAATTTTACAATTACATGTCTGCCAAACTGCTTAGCAGTTTGACGGCAGTAGTTTTCGTCTTACTAACTTGTTACATTTTGTCACTTACTGAACGTGAAACCTAAAAAATATCCAAGAAAATAAAGAAATAGCACGACCAGCTACCTGGTACCGCTAGTCATCATTTCGTTAAACTCAGTAAGTAATTTGTTATTTAGTCTACGTGGTATAAGGCAACTGGCCTGCTCAACATCCACCAATAATGGGTATGGTCAACAGTTCACAAAACCATAAAAGTGTATACATCTTTAAATGAAAGTTTAAAATGAACATTACTGTAAATAGATTTTTGACTGTGATGTGATGTGTGTGTATGTGTGTGTATGCGTGCATGCGTGTGCATGCGCGCGTGCGTATTTATGTAAGTGTGTATAAGCGTGTATCCCCATATGCCCTACGGGAGCAGTCCCTTGGGATCAGAATAAGTTTACCACATATAGGATAGGGACCACGCCTGTAACTACATCACTAAATAGACAGATAACATATCACAACAGTTAAGGGCAGAGTGACAGGTAATGTTTTTTAAGTACCGTTTTAAGGTGGTTTTTTACATAACACTATCTAGACTATTTAAAAACACGTATATTTAACTTTAAAGCATTATTATCAAAGATGTATTCGATCAGTGTTTGTACGTAGGTACTCTGAATTTGAGCTGGCACATACGTAATTATATATGTACATGTATTCCTCAGATAATCACATTTAAACATACTCTTCAGTACATAATATTGAGTATATTGCGATGTAAATATTAATGTCAAATACCCACAGTTTATGTTTCCTCAAATTGAAGTCGTCCTTATGCAGACCTAAACAAATATTGGAAAATAATTTTGATGTCTCCCTGAAATAGCTTTTTACGTGCGCGAGATTATATTGAAATATGTTTCTATGTGAACAAATCATTTTTCCATAATTCTTGATCCTAAATTAACACACTTAACACTAAGACAGCCGGTTCACCTACGAATTTGCATGTGGCATGCGAAACTCATGCAGCACTGCGGAAATCTGTATCTCCGATTGCATGCGCAGGCGTGGGTGTACTAACGGCGGCACGAATAGAATTTCACGCATTTGACTGGTAGAGAAGGCCATATCATTAAGCCTTCAAATCATAGGCACTAATAACTCGGTAAAATTAATGTCAGTAAGTGAATAATGTTTTTCAAGACACAAAAACAAAGTGTTTTTTTTTCGGTCTGAGTATTAATTCATGCTTTGCCAATATTTCATCGAATTTTCCGTTCTAGTATGATTATAAGTCAAAACTATTTTGTAAAGTTATCGCAAAATAACGCACCGCATGTTCCACAAATTACCTACGCGGTTTTAATCCAATTATTCTAATCATTCTGGCCTCTAATGAACTTCCCCCAAAATAGTCATTCAGGTACGTTGAAAATTACTAAGCTGTTTACGTTGTTTATAGAAAGTTGCAAATTAGAGTTGTGTCTAGAATTCCAGGTTTTATTTGCGCATAGAGACTGTAAGAAAAAATAAAGTTAACAGATTAAAAGTTTGATCACTAGACATACGATCTTCTTTCAACTTTATGTATTATTTTAACTAATACGTGTCGTCATATTCACCAATGCCACCTAAGTATAGTTGGACTGTTATTTTTAAAGAGTCAATGTATTGTGATTGTGTATTGCTTGTTACTTATAAACTTTTAAACTTCTTACTTTGAAGGTTAAAGGAACGTGAAATTCACTAAGAGAAATGTCTATAGTGTTACACGACGATTCCCGATCTTAGTTAGCCCCACATATTTACTTAGTTCTGTAATTGTACTTCAGCACTAAACCACATTCTTACTGCGTGTGACTTATGTAACCCCATTGTATTCATTAAATTACACATTATTTTCGTCATAATAATATGTTCAATATATTACAATTCATATACCTATCTAGATTTTAAATATTATGATTAACGTAAATGTCGGAATATAATAATAACTTGAATTAATCTTCAGATGATTTAATTTTTAGAATTGTATTTTAATTGTAAATTAATTATTTAAAGATTATTGGGACACTTATTACATTTTTATGTCTGCCGTATAACAAATGATCATTTTGGCACCAAAAGGAAGTTGACTCTGATTGGTTTGTGGAGGTTAGATTTATTTCAAATATTTTAACTATTAAAATAATAATCTAAATGGCTTACTCACTTCAGTACGATAAATAACTAAACAATTCATGAATTTATATATTTAATTAGCAGATAGTTATTCCTACAAATAAATATTATAGCAAATATTAATAATATACGTTTATGTTCAGATATGGAAACGGATGTCGTCTCCTGCTTCCTACAGTTGTTCAGGGTTTTGATTTGTATAATAGCGAGCTTCATGCCCAGAACAGGGCCTCTGTTTGTACTTTCTTTGACTTTGTGCCCTATCTTTATGCTATTTTGTTGGAATAAACCTATTGGAGAAGAACCTGAAGATTTGTAATACGTGTTTATTATTCAAGCACCCCACACGCGGTCACAATAGTTAAAAGAGGACAATTTAGAAAAGTCAAATATCATTTTCATAAAAAGTGTTTTGTATCATTGTTAGGTCGGAAACTTCATCGACCTTGTTCGTAAGCCATAGCTCTAAAAAGTAAAAAAAAAAACAGTTTGAAAAAAAGTTTTGCGCTAAATACTGTGGAAACTTTAGACCCACCGCTGTTTCAGTGCTCTGTTAAAGGCATTAAGTCGTACTCTCTGCGGGATAAAAGTAATAGCACGGTAATATTATGTCTACAGTATTGTAACTTCATACAAACGGACGACGCGCGAGCTATACCTACTCGCTCGGATGCCGGCATGCGCTCGGCATGCTACAATTGCGGACGTGCGCGCAGTGACGACCGGTCGGAGTGTTGGTATTTAATCAGTAACCGCGCGAATTTTTACTATAAATAAGTGGAAATAAGTACAAGTAGCTATTTAATATGGCAAGTAGAATATATTGTGCAGTTTTTGGTTGCATATATTTTTCAATAACGCACCTATATACTAAGACTATAATAAGACTATAAAATAATAAGACTTACTATTAGGTAAGTAGGTACCTACCTACTACGTAATTTGTGTCTTGTGTCTTAATGGATTGGTATTTCCTTTTTAACCGACTTCAAAAAAGGACGTTATCAATTCAATGTACGTATGTAATATTGTTGGAATTGTACCATTTTTGCGTATGTTAATCTATACTACCTTCTGAACACGTGTGCCAAATATTATTCATGTTTGTATGTATGTAGTATTTGTATGTATGAATGTATATATGTATGATTGTCCACGAGTTTCTCGAAAACTAGAAGGTTGATTGCGATGATTTTATGTTATCATATTAAATTTCATATTGTTTTTATTTGTTTATCTATTAGTATCTGTACTAATAGATAAATAAATAAAAAGTAATAAATTTACAATCTCAAAACTAGATAGAAACTCAAAGTAAGCAGATGCAATAAAATAAAACGGTGTAGGGGGGCGACAGCCCTATCGCATGCTAACGTACTGTGCTGCTGTTGGTACTTATTTCAAGGACACGGGCCAGTTACAATACTGATAGACATAATATTACCGTGGTAATAGTAACATGAAACGTGTGTGTGATTTTCATTAAAGCGTCAGGAAAGTATTGTTTTTTTTTTATTCTTGTGGAGGGTGTCCAAAAAGAATAGTGGATATTTGTTTCTTCAATAAAACAAAATGTACTTGGTTGTAATATACAGGGTGTTTGGTAGGGAGCTGTACATACGCCTAGTAGTTAGGGAGGCGAATAGGGAAATTTTCGTTTATACTCGAGCGTGGCAGTTTAAGATATGAGAGATACCTTGGACCTAATAGAACAACCTTGTAAAGTATTTAGCTCTATATGTAGTGACGTGCGCCTAGGATAGACGATCAGATTAGTAAAAAAAATCGATAGTCTGAAATACTCGAGCGCGTCAGATTAAGATATTGGTGGTTGATTTTAGTGTTTAAGAATAAATTTAACTAATCTAACGATAAGTCCTTGACGCCGCCGAGTTATAGGGTCGCGAACTTGTAAAAAAAACGTTAATCCGGCATTCTCGAGCGCGATTTTATTTTATTTTATTTTGAAGAATATAATCTAAAACGTACTAAAAATACAAAATTTGCCGGTTTCCGCAAGACCGGGAGTGTCGAGGAGCCATTTCATCTTCCGAAAAACGCGTTGCGGCATATAAGTCGCGAACGATACATTTTACAAAAAAAAAGTTTGAAAAACAAAAAAGGTAATTTTATTTTACACAAAAAAGGTCTCTTTACATTTTTCCAATGTTAAAACTTTTTGACTTGAAGCATCATAAAAACTCAAACTCTCGGTTTTTTGAGTATAAGTATCTTGAAAACTAAGGGTGTTAAAAAAATATGATATGAAATAACGATGATTAAATTATATTACTTTTATTATATCTCAATATTTTTTTCTAAAGTTTATCGTCAATTTTCGTGGACTCGGAAAAAGTTACGCGTATCTGTATACAAAAGTATTATTAACATGTACAGTTTCATGTATGTATATTATTCAATAGCCTGTTGATCCTCAAATTGTTTTCTGGTCGTACCGTAAGCAAAACGAAGTGAAAAATTGAAGCAAAAAAGAGGAATTTGCCATAAACATGTAATACAAACTGAGCGAAAGGAAAAAAAAGAAACCAAAAAACCTTTCCGGTCAGATTAAGAGAACCCGCCAATATTTTTGTCAGATTAAGAAAATATGCTTTCAGGATACCGAGATAAACCTTCTCTATGAAAATCTGACGCGCTCGGGTATTTCAAAAAAACTTATTTTTTTGCATTTTCAGAAATTCATCGTAACTTATGGTCACGCCGAAATCGTCAGTTTTTTCAAAGGGAGCTTCCTTGGGGCCTACTTAACACCCTTTCCGAAAATCTGACGCGCTCAAGTTTTTTTTTGCATTTTTGACTACTTTATATGCCTATCCCCACCACGCAAACCGGCAGATTAGTATACCGTTGTTATCAGAGGCACTTGGGGCATACGTAGTATGAATATCTGACGCGCTCGAGAATGCCCAAGTAACTGTTTTTTTTTTACACTTTTGAAAAACCGTACACGCCAAACCCACCGCTAAAATGGTTTTTACCATACAAGCTTTTCTTTTTGAAATTATTTTATCTTTTGATTTTGATAGGTCTCGACGGCGCCGTTGAATTAGGCACGCCATTTAGCTACCTCGCCTCACTAACTATAGGGTACAAACTAGGGATGGTCTGCTACCTACCCTCGCCCATTATATTGACTTTGGCCTCAAGGTTTTTTTAATGTTAATTTATTTATGTTTTATAATAAAATGATTTTTTAGACAAAAACTACCTGTAGCACAAAATCTATTTATAGGATAGGTCTGCTACTAGTCTTGTTTGAATCGTTAGAGTCTAAGTGTACTGTAAAAATAATTTCACATCAGATAATAATTGTTAGTAATTAAAAAAAAACGTTTTTTTTTTCTAATATACAAAACATTTAAATAGAACCTTGAGGCTAAGGTCAACATAATGGACGGGGTAGGTAGCAGACCATCCCGAGTTTCTACTCTAGGCGTTTGTACATCTCCCTACCAAACACCCTGTATATTTTTTGTTATGTATACGAAATTTATTTTGTAAAGATGATTTTATCCAATTAGTGACTGTTACACTGCTGACAATCTTATTACCTGGAATGAAGATTAGTGATGACTCTCTGACGATGTGATGACGCTGACTCACAGGCCTTCGATATTACTGTCATTTCAACCCTAATGTTTCGTGTCAATCCCATTAGATTTGACGAACTTTAATCATCTGCCTTAATTTTAAGGTTTCTACAAAACAGTCAAGAGAACTAAAATCGGCGCTTCTGGGAAGTCAGTTGATGTTATCTCTACTCGACTCTACCGTATTATTGGACACCAATCACATACATTGCTCTGAATCAATGTTTTATGGAAATCAGACACAATGGTGGTACCACAACACCCAGACCCAAGACAATATAGAAAATTCGGATTTATATATTGACCTGACCGGGAATCGAACCCGGGACCTCGGAGCGGAGACGCCTTGAAACCAGCATGCTAAGCTTCTACACCACGGAGGTCGTAAAATTTAAATTGAAAATTCAAATAAGATAATAATTCGTAAACAGCTTCAATTTTTTTAATTTGTTGCCCAAACAAATATCTTAGTCTCATTGAAGCCACATTTTTGAGTTGAAACCATAACCTCGTACAACTTTAGACCTTCTTTTTACGCGGACCCGTTAAGACTCGTGAAAAATGCGTGACGCATACCTCTCTGTGGGGAGAGATCCCCAGGGGATGTGGAGCTCCCCTGCTTGACAAGCAGGTGCACCCACTAAAAACACAGGTGTCTCCCTCGTCGCCAGAGTGGGGGGTCGGGTGATCAGCGGAGCCTTAACCACCCGCGTGTACCACTTTAGACCTAATAATTTCGCATGCATATCGCAATATCAGTGAAAACAAGCACCGGTCTTATGCCTTAACCAGACACAGAGACCTCTTTGGTTGACCCCAGAGCCTCTATCTTTGACCACTTGACGGTTACTCATAAGAATACCTTCAAAATAAGGTTTATGAGAATAATTTATTTAACATAACTTAATCGTAGCAAAAAATTTAGGTAATAATGGTAGCATCATCTAGCTCTATCAGCAATTTCTCACAAATTTTCGTTCCAGATTTGAGAACGTGTAGCAGCGTAACGATCACTAATTGGATAACGTAATCTTTTTAAAATATTTTCTATATCGTATTCTTATGTTGAAAACAAAAAATATACAAAACTACTTAGTTCTTTTTGTTTTATTGAACAAAAAATACCCGATATTCATTTTTACCACCGTAAATAAATTTTGTGAGATTACTCTGTCTCTCTCTAAAGGGAGAGAGAGGGTTGATATTGCGAGAATGATCTCATAATATTTATGAATGGCGCAGCCTGCAAGACTCAATAGGCTTACTAATGTATCGGTGGCTGAGTGGTATAGGTATGCGCTTGGATAACGTAAGACACAGGGTTCAACTCCTTGTCTGATGCAGCTGTTTTTTGTAAATTTGAAGACAAAATTCAAGTTCATGTCTTAAAATATTAGGCTCCGTACAATTATTCATCACATCCGGTATGCGGTATCCTTTATTCGTGAAAATATAATTTTTAATAAGTTCTTATGAGCTAGTATGTAAAAGCCTCAACTAACCTAACCCGAGCCTAAAAGGTTATTGTTTTTAGAAATAAAAAAGAACACATTACAATCAAATCGACGACCTCCGTGGTGTAGAGGTTAAGCACACTGGTTTCAAGGCGTCACTGCTTTGAGGTCCCGGGCTCGATTCCCGGTCAGGTCAATATATAAATCAATTTTTTCTGTATTCTCTCGGGTCTGGGTGTTGTAGTACCACCGTTGTGCCTGATTTCCATAACACAAGTGCATTAGCTACTTACTTTGGAATCAAAGCAAAACCCAATACTAGTGCATCCTGTAGATATTACAAATAAAGAAATGAATACCCTAACATAAGTCGTATATTATTGAAAGAATATGCCTCAACATTTAGAATCTAGAATAAAGCAAAGTAAAAGATCATTAAGGGAAAAGTTAGACAAAGGAAATCAACTATAAATTTTTTGATTAATTTCAATCAAAGCAACTTCTACTAACTGGCACAAATAAGTTTGGTCATTCCATCAAAACGGTTCAGTATAATTGGCAAACAAACGGAGTTCCTGTTTAATATAAACTTGTTCATTGAAGTTTTCTTATTAAATGATTTGGTCCAATAAGTTTTGAATTGCGAGAAGCCAGATGCCGTTAAAAATATACGTCACATTATGTTAAGTCTATGGTTGAATGCGACCAACACATCGTATCGTAACTATACGAAGAATAATTCTGTTCTTCGATTTTAAATTCGAATAACTCAAAGTCGTTTTTCGACGAAAATTTTAAGAGATATTACAAAACATGCATAACTGTACGAAAGATTGAATTGTTTTATTATCCGGCAAATCCAAGTTACACCAAAACTGTATGATGTGAAAGTAAATATCATGCCAACTAAACAATGTCTTATTATACCGTTGGAATGCAGAAGTTTTGAATTCCACAATTCATTCTGACATAGTGAACAAATACCTTCAGAATAACGCCCGTTAGCATCGATGCAGTCGCAAAAGTTTTTTTTATTTTTATTCAAACCTATGCTTGTGGTGTCTATCGTTAGGGTGTCTATCGATAGGTCTTTTAAAATGGCAGGTCGATCGAGGTTCCCAAAACATCTCCTCTAAAAGTCTAACGTTTAAAAGATAGACGAATCATCATACTAGCAACACTACCGCTAACAACTTGATTGCATTTGTCTCATATTTAAAAATCTAATTTTATTTATTTACTATTAATTAAGCGACTCAAAATCAACATTAAACATAGCAACACAGCTGTATATCTAAGACCCTTTACACACTGCGACGTATAGCAGCGATGCAGTTGCAATGCTAACGCGCGTTAGCATCGATGCAGATGCGATGCCAACCCGCGTTAGCATCGATACAGTCGCGATGCAGAAGCTGGAAATTGACAAATTATGTACTAAATTTTTGCGACTGCATCGATACTAACGCGCGTTAGCATCGATGCAGTCACGCTTCAGTGTTGATGCTTACGCGCACCTGCATCGATGCTAACGCGCGACTGCATTGATGCTAAATATATTTATTTTTCTGTTCATTACGTGAGTCACGATGCTGAAGGGCGTTTTCAAAACGTGCGACTGCATCGATGCTATAAGTCGCAGTGTGTAGGGTCTAAGAGTTACTTCCTTATAAACGCGATATTTAATAACATCTGAACATCATCAACAATGTTTGGGAAACAATGAATAAAATAATGATTGAATGAAGTAAAGTATTCTAGTTGAGCTCGCCAGCCAGATCTCGAAAAGGCCACAGTTACATAGAATACATCCAGTCCGAGTCCGAAAGAAGTCAGTGTAATAAATTATAAGTAGAAACACAAACCCATGAACGACAAACAAAACATTATTATCCTACGATTTTGCAGGTTTATGTTACAGGTCGCTGCCAGTGACGTGAAATCAAAATATATCTAAACATGATTTTAATACTCATGAGCTTCATAATAATACAGAATTTCAAGACAGATGCTTTTAAAGTAATGTTTGTCTATTAAAAGAGAGGAAAGTATGTTTACACACGATTTAGTATACGACCTAGTTCAAGCAAGTGTGAGCGGTGAAAAATTTGAAACTTTCCAAGCCTATTCCAAAGGAAATTGGAAAATCTAAACCAAACATCCTGTGGAGGATATTGCTTCACGGAAATGAAAAATAGTGGTTATGAAAACAAATTCCAAACTTCACCTTGTAGTTTGTGGTCGGGTTTCTGAAATAATATCTTTACTTTAAAATTCCTAGTCAAAGGAATCCCTATTGTGACTTCCCTCGCCTTCGTGCCCACCTCGCCTCGCTTACAAACCAGTGTCTTCGTTACTTTCCTTAAGACTTTTAATTAGCTGCAAAAGGCAAACAAAATCTAGCTCTCATTTGTTATAAGAACAAAATTGATGAAATCAATTAGTGTTAGTTTGATTATTTTCCTTATGAATAAAAATATCGAAAATGTGTTTCGTAATGAATGTTTGGAAAATCATTATAATTAATAAATATAATAGGTAAAGAAGTATTTCATGTGTTTGTAAACATGGCTACAATAGAAGATTACCTTGTATATCAAGGGGAGAAAAAGACCCATTTCACTCGAGATGTTTTTGGTGCTCGAACGGAGTGAGCGAGCTAATTATTCGGGAGTGAAATGGGTGCTTTCACCCGAAATAAACATACTATTTTTCATTTCGACTGTGAGGAAAAATAAATACATTTAGCTATGTAATAGTGATGAGAGGATAAGATATTACGTTGTTTGGCGAGATATGAAACGTCAAGTTTGTTTTACATAAAACACACTATTTGGCACGAAGGACAGTAACGGCACTAAAGACAATAGAGTACATAAAACGCAGACGATATCAATATTTCAAATCATTGTTAAAAATATCGATAGATTTTATGCTACAGAATAATAATAGTAACAGAACACAACCTTAACCTTGTCACCAAAATTACCACAGGTTATGTCAAATTCCAGATTCAATTTTGCCTCATGAGATAGCGCTATGAGTGACAGCTAAAGGTGGGAGTGAGTGAGAAGATTAATGAACAACAAAATCGCGCCAAGTCGCCTCCGCCTGCTTAATAATCTGTGCAATAATCGACCGAACTAAAAAATATACTGACAAAGACAAAAAATGTGACAATTTAAAATAAAAAAAAGTGTCACTATGTATGGCGGGCACCAAATATTATATTAGTAGATTTTAAATTGTTAAAAATTAGACCAATTGTATTTTTTTATAATCAGTGACCATGATAAACACCCTTTTAATGTTAAGCTTATCTTAAAAAATATGGAAAGCTTGTTTATTGTAATAATATGATGTGACTCAATTATCTTTAACTCCATGTCTGATTGTAGCAATTAAAACTAAATTACTTTCCACCCTAGGGATGGAAAAGCTATTTTCCACCCGTCTTTCTTTACAGGAAAGTTCAATTTTCCTAACAGGAGAAATGAAAAAGTTTTTATGATACACATCTCTTAGTTGTACCTTTATAGGCATATACCCCTTTAAGTTTCAAGTTTGCACTAAAATGGCTAAAATGATTAAAGAGAGCTCAAAGAGATATTAAAGATCATAAAAGGCGGACGTAGAGGACAGTGTTGATTCAACAATTTTTAAAGTTTTTTGTGAATACGAGAATGTAAATATGTCAGAGAAAGGTTTTTTTAAGGCATAACAGTGCTCAGTTCATTTGCCCACTTAGTTAAGCACTGGCGCTGTAAATAACCAGACGGATTTCCCTAGATCGACTTTATTGGGACGATCGTAAATAAAATACAGTTTGGTTCCGTGGTTTCGGAACAAATAATCGCTAAACTCCATTATACAGTGTACTAAAACAGAGATGGAGACGATAAAATTTTCAATCGATAGTTCGGAATAAGCAGGTATTTTGTCGGGCTGGGTCATGGAAATAAAATTTGACGTACGGTTAGAATGATTGATTTAATTTGATTTAAAATAAAATTATTTCTGCTAATTAGTATTAACGTATTTAGCTGTAAAATATATGCGATTGTTGTATAACAACGTTTGTGGGACACAATAAATCCTTCTTATGCAAAAACAATAACTGTCACAGCTCAAATCAAACAAAGTTTTGTTATGAATTGAAATTATTTCTTGCTCTATTAAAATAATTCAATGATTTCTCAAGTACTAATATTTGCTAAGCAGCTTTGTAATTAAATAAATTCATGTTTATTACTTTAAGGGACCGATTCGGCTTATTGTATACCCAAGCCGAAAAAGCATTAAAACACTTCAAACCAATTGAAACCCTTGTTCCTGAAAACCACACATAAAATTATCCAAAAACCTTTTTGGTCGTTTAAATGGCTCTCAATATCAGTAATTCGATACAAGTGTATACGATTTTTGTTCCTAACGCGCTATTGATGAGATTCATTTTGAGTACAGTTTTAAAAGCTCATAAAAATTTAGCCTGTTTCTCGTTTTTCGATAGGTCGGCTTAACGGCCCTGTAAAAATGTACAGTATCGATAACTTTAAAGCGTTCGCATGAATATTTTTCCGCTCGAGCGCTAGGTTCACATTAATGAACGATTTATTAAATTGCGCAGTGTGGGGCAATGTGCGATATGAAAAGTTTGTTTTGTTTCCCAGCAATGTTTGCATAATTTAAAGCATTTAAGTTACCAGAAGGATTCTTGTATAAACGGAAATTATACTTTGCTATATTGAATTAATTTATTCTAATTTATTTACGTAAATGAGTTATAGAGGTAAATGAGGCTAATTATGAACTTGCATAATAGTTAAAACGAAAATCTCAAAAAGCGCACGAATCAGATTTTTCATTTATAAGCTGCTATCAATTTGCAAATAACAAATCTGACCCAGGTTACTGTTACTAGTCAGTATTTTCTTGCGTTACAGGCAAGTATTCCGTTTCCAACTCAGTACCAAACGTTGATGGAAAAAACCGGCCAAGTGCGAGTCGGACTTGCGCACTGAGGGTTCCGTGCCAACGTTAAGTGAATTAGGGAAACCACTTACTACTACCTTCTTCCACTTAGCTAAAATACCACAATTTTTCGACAACAAATATAACTTTGTTGTTCATAGTGTTTGTATGAAGAACAAAGTTATGTTTTCGGTTGTTGAAAATGTGCTATATCTCAAAACTTCTCGTTCGATCTCGTCCAAACTAATTTTTGTTGAAAGAATTTGTTAAGTTCTACATTATATATTCTTTTCAAAATTTACACTCTCTTAGTTTAGAAATTAGATGGAGGGGGACGCCCATTTTACCACTTTGGAAGCGTCTAGCTGTAAAACGTTAGACTTTAAAAGAAAATGATTTTATAAACCTCTATTTCATTTTAAAAGACCTATCTATAGACACCCCACACGCATAGGTTTGACTAAAAAAAATTTTTTCGGTTTCAGTTTCATGTATGGGAGCCCCCCCCCCCCCCCCCTTAAATATCATTATTTTTTATTTTTTGTATAAGAATCGTAAAGCGGTTAACTGGATACATCTTCCCACCAATTTTCAATAGTGTAATGCTTATAGTTACAGAATAAAGTGACTGTGAAATACAGACGGACAGACAGACTTGACGAAACTATAAGGGTTCCGTTTTTGGCGATTCGGCTACGGAACCCTAAAAAGGCGGAAAATTTAGCGCACGTTAGCATCGCTACTGCATTGTTGCTAAAAGTAGCGCAGTGTGTAAACATTGACACATTGCGACTGCATCGATGCGAAAAGTCGCTGTGTTTAAGGGGTCCAAGTTACAAGTAGCTATTTATCATTTTTATATATAAATAAAATATTACTATATTACGGATAACTTTTTGGATTCACCCACGCTCCCAATAGCTGAATGACTATTGAAACCCTAATTTAGTTTAAGTTGCCACGGAACCCTCAGTGCGTGAGTCCGACTCGCTCTTGGACGGTTTTTAAGTCTACTACTAAGCAAGTATGAGACTTTTTGAAGCTTGACCAATATCTGTGCTTATAAGAATTATACTTGATTGGTTGTTAATAGTCTTTGCATTAATGCGAGTAATATTTAATAGTAAATTACTGTTATTCCTAGCCCTGCAGTCTCCAATTGCAGCTCAGCATATAAAAAGTATCCAGAGAATGCTTAACAACGGGATCGGGGTCATAACTGGGATCACTCCGCAACGTCTTGGCGACGCGACTATAATACCGAGTCACTCTTAATTGGAGAGCATTTTAATAGTCTGTATTTGTTATGGATGCACTTGACTGGACTTTTCATTTTGGCATGAATGGCTATTATGATCTTTATATTGTAACGTTTCGATACTTTGGAAATTAATTTAGGAAAAATGAAATTGGTAAAATTCAAAGCAATTTAGCTGTTAAAATAATAAATGCATATAAATATTTGTTTATATACGTCGCAAAACCTTTTTTATTAGTTACGGTAAATTAATTTATTGCATATTATTGTTCATAAAGGTTGATTTCTTTATCAGTACCGAAATTTTGTGTAAAGACTCCCCTGATAAATACATTTTGACCGCCCGCTAATTGTACTTTTGTATGGAACAGATGTTTTTGAAGTGAAAACTTCTTTAACGGCGTTGAGCACTTTTGTGGGATGGGGGAAAAATGTGAAACTCGCGTCAGGACACGTGGGCTGATCGAAAAACCGTAAGACGAAATTATGGATGTAAGTTGATTTTTCTGAGAGATAAACTTTTTAATATAAATTGTAATGTTTGTGTACGATAGCGCAATAAATAAATATTGTATTCTATAAAAATATTATATTATTATTATTATTATTATTATTGTATTTATTATTATTATTTATATTTTTATTATTATTATTGTATTATTATTATTATTGTATTCTATCACAAAAATGATAGTACTTTTATATTGATAATAACTATTCCAAAAAATCAAAAATGCACTACGTTGATATTCAAGTTTTCACTTCTGCCGGCACTCCCGGAGTGCATTTTTTTTTTCTCGATATCACTACTGTCCCCATAGTAAAAGTTGTTCATATTCATCAGTGGAGTCTTTACACAAAATTTCGGTACTGATAAAGAAGTCACCCTGTATATTATTTTCACAGGGTTTAAATATTTAAAGATAACACTCAACAAATAAGTTTTCTTGATACATTAAAAAAATAATAGTGAGCTTAATCATAAGCCAGCAGGCATCACTAGCAAGCGATCATACATTTTTTCATGTGTAAATGTTCTTTACTAAGGTAGAACTTATTAAATAACTAGGAATTGAGCACTGCTATGCTAGTTATGTTATTATGAAAATAAAGTATTACATAAATAGAATGAAAGCATCTTCTGAAATAAAAATATTTTCGAACCTGTTACAATCACAGCGAAAATAGGTTATCCCAACAATATTGGTTTTCGATCTTGCAAGTATTGATAGGATACACACGCCCTCAAATCTGTAGCAATTGTTTTTTCTTCGTATTGTATTTTTCTTTTTCAATTATTATCTGGCCTATTCCCTTTGTAAACCCTAACCGAACCTCTCACGCCTATCTTTGAAAAAATAGAGGTTGTAAGAAAAAAAAGAGAAAACATTTGCAATTTGCGGAATTGAGACACTCCGCATAATTTGCCGAGTTCAGTGTAATACATGTGATATGATGAACAGGGTAAAAAATAACGTACATACTTTATGGCCGCATGACAATCGGGAAAGCTATAGACTTTTATTTAAATTTTACGCGAGAGTGTGCGTTCGTTTTATAGCACGCTGCGTATGACGGATTGCTGCTTACAAATGCTCTTATTTCTTCTACGTTTTTATGAGAGACGTTTTTATTTAGCTTGGTTGTTTTATAATCGCATTTTACACATAAGAACATAACGATTTTTTTGCAAAAACATCAAATTAAAAAAGTATAGTTGAGTGCTAACAATATTTTCATTCAACACCATATTATAATTATAATGTCAACGCTATAAAATCAATTTTATTATAACTGTTCAAATTAAATACTTCCGCGTCACCGTCCACCCTTCATACCGTCGCATCGCGATGTTTTATAGCCTAAGGTCTTCCTCAATAAATAAGTTACCCAAAACATTTTTCAAATTGATAAAGGAGTTTTTAAGATTAACGCGTTTAAACAAACAAACTCTTCAGCTTTATTATATTCGTATAGACGAGCCCCAACTTGCACTTGCCTAAGCACCAATGTAGATATCTATTATAATACTTTAGTTAAAAATAAATTTAATTTCAGCAGAAATTTATATTTCAGTAAACTTTAACGCGATTTTCTCCAACTGTTTACTTATAACTTGCTCCGATTTGTATGTGTAGTCCTCTATAACACAGTCCTAAACAAATAATATATCCTTTATTTGTAAAATAAAATTGTGAATATAAACTCGAATGAAAATGCTTTAAATTCAAAAGTCTTCATACTAGAACAAAGGGTGGCAGATTTAAAGTAACCATTCCATCAGATTACTGACCTTTATTCGAGATCACAATAGCCCTGTCAAGATGGTAATTGGTTGTCAAAGGCACTCTGCAATACGTTCAGATTTGTGCTTATTAAGGAATATATTCGGCGAAAATATAAAGTTTCAGTAGTGTAAGGTCTGATTTTATTAATAATCTCCAATATAATATTTAACACCAAAAAGTATTTAATGTCTTTTAAAATAAATAATTGAACGAGTAGAATAATATTTTTCATGCTGGCAACTCTAACTAGATTGGCGGGTGGTCAAATGAGCGATTGAAAGAAACTTCCGGGAACGGTAGCGGGGATCGGTGCACTCGGCCGGTTGGGCATTCGGTGTCGACGAGTGGAAACGGACAGTAGGGTCGTGATAAAAGTGTACCTATAGAAGTGAAAGTAATAAAATATTGAAAAAGAAGATCTGCTGTTTGACTGGCGTACAACCCCTACAAGTCAGAAGTGGGATCACTCGGCGTCTGAGCGTGAGTACATTTTGTTTAAACTTCTTAACGGACAAGTTTTCAAATAGATAATCTAAATTACAGTTTTCCCATTTAAAAGCAGTTATTCAGTAGCAGCAGTAATTCATGTGGTTGAAATTGTGACAGATAAAACAGGTGTGATAACAGTTCGTTTTATTCGAAATAAATTGAAGGTAATACATTTATTTTAGTTTCTCATCCGCTAAAATCATTGCAATCTTCAGTTTTACCTTTGGAATATACATTGAGTTCCAATTAACGTCAGCGGATCCTTGATTACGAATACATATTTCCATATTTAGCGGGGAAATATTTTTTTTTTTCCGATTTTACGTGCTTGTATCTTTATCTTGGCAATCTTTTGGAAATTTAGAAAATAGCCACAGGCACATGTTGAAAAATGTGAACTGCGAAAGTTTAATGGAATATTTTTGGTTTTTATGAAATTATTGTTTTAGTACACGCATACATCCATAGAAATCTTGTCAATCTGTTAAATAATTCTCGATTAAACGTGTTTCCGTGCCACGAGCGGTGATCGACTTAAACTTTATGGATTTATTTTTGATATTATACAAATTTTATATTTATAACGCCTAATTTGAATTTAAAATGCTAGCTATACATATCATAGCCTTATTTATTTATTCAAATACTTTCTTGCACAAATATAAGGCGCATTCGCATCCAGGGAAGCCATTGTACTTTATGAACAACTAACTACATGTCTTTCTTGTCTTGTTCGAGGCTCAATGGAAGAAGCAAGCGATAACAATAGTGGTGTGGGTCGTCGGGTGGCGACCCCAACCCGAAGCCGAAGCCGTTGCTCCGAGAGCCGTCTCTGCCGGAGCGAACGTGACCGCAGCCCTATCCTCCAGACTCAAGAGCAGTTGCCGCCTTTTCCGCATGAGCCCTCGCGAAGAAGTCGACCACGCAGCCGACACCACGAAGCCAGGACTCGTGATGGGCCAAGCCTTCATGAGCGGGAACGTGACCTGAAGCGGGAGCGTGAACGTCTTCGTCGTTTGGAACGTGAAATTCGAGAAGATCGTGACTACGAGCAACGTGCTCAGCGTAACGAGTCACTGGATGTGAACGAGGGACGCCGGAGCCGTCGGGACAGCGAGCGCCGCTGCGAGGAACCCTGGGGTCGGCGAAGCAGTGAGCGCCGCCGTGAGGAACGCCGGAGCTGCTTCGACAACCGGCCTCGCTACGAGCATCGCCGAAGTCGTCTGGACATCGAGCGACGCTGCGAAGATCGCCGGAGCAGCCAAGAAAAACACGATATTTTCGTCTAAAGATGTTATTAAAATAATTCAATCATTTAAAGACAAGTCGGCGTCGCAACCAGTAGAACAGAGTGCACTTTCACACAATAAACTTGATTATAAAAATATCTTGCCGGAATTTGATCCATCTATTAAAAGTCAGCGCATGGACGTATGGATTAGGAAAGTAAATGAATGTGCATCTGTCTACGGTTGGGACGACAAAACAACTATTCACTTTTCGATGCAAAAACTGCAAGGACTGGCCAAAGTTTGGTATCAAAGCTTAAATACTATTCTTTTTACGTGGCCTGAGTGGCAAGCAAAGTTACTAAAAGCTTTTCCCAGTGAACAAAATTATGGCCAGTCCTTGGAGGAGATGCTCAAGCGTAGAAGCAGGTTCAATGAACCAATTGAGAATTATTTTTATGAAAAGCTTGCTCTTATTAACCAGTGCGAAATAACCGGAAAACGTGCTGTTGACTGTATCATCCATGGTCTCAGTGACAAAACTACCAAATCAAGTGCCATTGCATTACGATGTACGGACCCTGATCAACTCTTACAGTTTTTACTAAGCAATAAGGATTCTAGTTTCCATCCAACCGTTAAAAATCGTAATTTCGCTTTGCCTACAAGCTCCAATGAAAATCAACATAGTAGAACTAATGATAAACCTAATATACATGGCACGGGGATATTTTGTTATAATTGTAGGGAGAGGGGACACTTATTTGTTAAGTGCACTAAACCTTTACTTAAATGCGAGTATTGCAATAAAATAGGACACAAAGTTGAGGAATGTCGTTTTAAGGAAGCGTCTACAAAAACTAACACGATTCCTAAAACAATGATAATTTCTAGCTCAAATCCCAACGATAAATTTATTAAAGAAGTTTTGGTTAATGATGTTCCTCTCCAAGCGTTCGTAGACTTTGGAAGCGAAGTTACTTTAATCAGGAAAACTAATGCTGCTATGATAGGAATCGTAAGTGATGGAGAGTCAATGCTGATGAAGGGGTTCGGTAATGGTTTCGTGAGGTCGCTAGGCTCGGCGACAGTTAAATTGTCCATTGATGGGGTTACCGCTACCGTAAACTGTAAGATTGTAGATGATACCTTGCTCGACAAGCCTATGCTTGTTGGTCAAACGTATTCCGAGCAGCCTCATATAATAGTTTATAAGGACTCGAATAGTTTGAAGTTTTTAGATGTAGGTGATGAAGTTCCATCGAATGTTTATGACGATGAAGGACAGCCTATTAGAATAAGAATGTCAGCAGGTACTACATTACACGGAATTGCTAGTGTTAGGGCTGCAACAGAGGTTGTGATTAGTGGAAATATCTTAATTAATACAAAGGTAGTTGGAAAACCTAATCAGCAATATGTCGTTATTGGTGGGATATACAAAGTCCAAAATGGCATATTGGATGTGATGATCTCTCCGTGCTCGATTCCCTGTACGTTACAAGAAAATTTTGTGTTTTCCCGGGCCGAGAAATTAGAAGTAGTTAATAGAGTAGTATCGGTTACTGACCCAGAGATAAATACCAACAAAGGGATTGACAGTTTTTCTTTTAATGAGCAACAGATCAAACTTGGTGATTCAATATCTGAAACTGACAAAATTAGACTTCTCGAAATATTAAACCGTTATCGACGTTGTTTTGCATTTAGTTTAAATGAGCTAGGATGCACCGATGTTACTCAAATGAAAATAGAATTAAATAGTGACCGACCAGTAGTTTACAGACCTTATAGACTTTCTCATAATGAACGTGAAAAGGTACGGGGTATGGTAGGTGATATGCTAGAGGCAGGCATTATTAGAGAATCTGTGTCCAACTATGCTAGCCCTGTAATATTGGTTAGGAAAAAGGATGGGAATATTAGATTGTGCATAGATTATAGGATGTTGAATTCCATAACTATCAAAGAGAGGTATCCGATGCCGATTATCGATGATGAGGTTAGTCGCCTGGCGGGTCAGGCATGGTTCATCACATTGGATTTGATGTCAGGTTACTATCAGGTGCCAATTGCAGAGGATTGTAAACACCTTACGGCGTTTGTCACCCCGGACGGGCAGTACGAGTTCAATCGTGTACCGTTCGGGTTGGCAAACGCTCCGGCAGTGTTCCAGAGGATGATGAACCATGTCCTGGGACCTGCGCGATTTGATAAAGCTACAGTTTATATTGACGACGTGCTAGTATACGGCAAGGACCCTGATGAGGCACTTACAAGACTAGATGATGTTTTGCAGCTTCTTGATGATGCCAATCTAAAATTAAACTTAGCGAAGTGTAGCTTTCTTCAAAGTAAAATAGAGTATTTAGGATATGAGATCAGTTCAGTAGGAATGAGACCCGGTGAGACTAAGATTCGATGTGTCCAAGAGTTTCCATTGCCTGAAAACGTTCACGGAGTACGTCAGTTTCTAGGCCTTGTAAGCTACTTCAGAAAATTTATTAGAGGGTTTGCTGAGCTAGCCTCTCCACTCACTAGACTGTTAAAAAAGGACGCGCGTTGGGAGTGGACGGATGATCAACAGCAGGCATTTGCAGATCTAAAATCCAGATTAGTGACAAGACCAGTCCTAGCCATTTACGATCATTCTGCGGTCACTGAGCTGCATACCGACGCCAGCAAACTTGGTATTGGTGGGATACTGTTGCAGTGTCCGCAAGGAGAGAATGGTTCCTTGAAACCCGTAGCGTACTACAGTCGGCAGACAACTCCCGAGGAGAAAAACTTTCATTCCTATGAACTAGAAACATTAGCCGTGGTTTGTGCATTAAAAAAGTTTCGGGTGTACCTCTTAGGCAAGGAGTTTAAAATTGTCACCGATTGCAGTGCGCTGCGGTCCACTTTCCAAAAGCGCGACCTTATACCTCGTGTGGCCCGATGGTGGCTTGCTTTTCAAGAGTTTGACTGCACAGTGGAGTATAGATCCGGTGCAAAAATGGCACATGCAGACGCGTTGTCGAGAAACCCCGTTTTTGCCCCAGAGACGCAAGACACGGAGCATTTTCCTACTATTTTGGCAATCAGTAGTGAGGATTGGCTTCTTACACTTCAATTGGGTGATACGGAATTGAACAGAATTCGGGACATTGTGAATAGTGATCTAGACTCAAAAGGATTAGACTATATAAAAGACAATTATACAATCAGAGATAACAAATTATTTAGATACCTCGATGGGGACAAAAACAACGTTAGGTGGGTGGTTCCGAAGGGCGCGAGGTGGCAGGTATGTAGGATGAACCATGACGATATAGGGCATGTAGGTTTTGAAAAGACGATTGAACGGATCAAAAGATATTACTGGTTCCCGAAGATGACGAAATTTATTAAAAAATACGTAAGCGCTTGCGTTGACTGTGCGTATTCAAAAAAGACTGCTAGTAAAAACGAAGGGTTATTGCATCCCATTCCAAAAGTTGAAGTACCATTTCACACCCTCCATACAGACCACCTCGGGCCATTCGTGAGATCAAAAAGGGGCAATACACATTTACTTGTTACTGTAGATTCTTTTACCAAATTCGTCTTTATTAAACCAGTTAGAAATACTAATACTCAAAATGTAATAAAGGTCTTGGGAGATATTTTCGATACGTTTAGAAACCCTGACCGCTTGATCAGTGATCGTGGCAGCTGTTTCACTTCTCATGTTTTCAAAAGGTTTTGCCTAGATAGGGGCATCCGGCACATACTTAATGCAGTGGCCAGTCCAAGATCCAACGGACAAGTGGAACGATATAATCGTACTATCTTGGACTCGCTAACAGCACAAAATCTTAAGGGGGACGAAAGAGATTGGGATACTTGTCTAGGAAAAATACAGTGGGGCCTAAATAACACGATGCAAAAATCCATAGGTAGAGCACCCGCTGAAGTTA
This sequence comes from Pyrausta purpuralis, assembly GCA_963924145.1. Classification (NCBI taxonomy): domain Eukaryota; kingdom Metazoa; phylum Arthropoda; class Insecta; order Lepidoptera; family Crambidae; genus Pyrausta; species Pyrausta purpuralis. Next base: position 15,288,603 of record OZ001653.1, on the reverse strand, counting down.
TGTTTGGTGGATTACTTTGATGGATAGCGAAAGTAATCCAGCATTCAATGAGATAGCAGGACTGACACGTAAATCATGTACGCTATCGTCGATTCGTAAGGAAGTGAAGGATAAAATTGACAAGGAGCAAGAAAAGCAGAAGCAGTACTACGATAAGGGACGAAAACCAGCTAGGGTCTACAAAAATGGTGAACTCGTTAAGATCGCAAAAACTGCATTTCAAAATGATGGCAAAAGTACCAAACTTCTGCCATCATACGAAGGTCCGTTTAGGGTTGTTAAGATACTAGGAAACGATCGTTATAAGGTAGCACCCATAGCCGGGTTTGAAGGGATGAAAAATAGGCGAAAAACTACTGTTGCGGCAGATCGGATGTTGCCATGGATACATTTAGCTGCTCTAGAATTAGGCAATGATAACGCTGAGATTTTGGATGATAAAAGTAACGAAGGTACATATAAATTGAATGATGATGAATGAATAAATAAAACATTTTTGTAAATACACAAATTTATGCAGTCTATGAAATAAAGTAATTAGCCGATTGTAGAATAAATAACATTTAATAGTTCGATTATGTCAGAATAAGTTAAAAATTATATTGTGATTATATGCTACAGAGAAATTTGTATTTATGTTCCAGGTCAGACACGAGACACGTGAGCGAGCGGGTTCGTGGTTTGACTTCGTTATTACATGGTATATGAAGAGAGAGAAGGACACGAGACTCCGCGAGCGAACGGGTTCGTGTCCAACTCCATGAAATGTTTACCCTTGAATAGACGAGAGCCAGCCACGAGACTTCGTGAGCGAGCGGGTTCGTGGTTTGGCATTTTAAGAGATGAATGGTAGAATTATAAAGAGGATTCACCACTCTGTTAAAAGTTTAGCTGTGAGACTCGTGAGCGAGCGAGTTAGCAGAGTAATTTTAGTATGATGTTTTAAGTAAAGAGCTTTTTATTATTATTTCTAATAGTATTATCCCTTCTTAATAATGCCTTAATGTTGCTGAATCATTGCATTTTTATAATTTTATTAAATATATAATAAGTTAATAAGTAAAAAAAAAAAAAAAAATATATATATATTCTTAAACAATGTTTAAATAAATTAATAAATGTATACATAATTGCCAAAGTAAGACATAAGTTATGGCTGTTTTTGTAAAAGAGTTTTGTTACCTAGAATAAGTTACATTTGAGATCACTAGGCAGGTACTCGCGAAAAGAATAAAACCCACCGAGAGGTTTCTTGCTTGTTCTTTTACTCGGCTTGGGCCGGCTAGGGTTGGAACAAGCGTAAACTTAGTTTAAGACAAATTATTTATATGTGATCTCTTTTTGTGTGAATGACACAACTTGCCGAGTGTAAGGTCTACCATAGGTACGTGTATGGGGTCATACACGTTGTCAGGACGGTCGAGTGTAAGGTCTGATTTTATTAATAATCTCCAATATAATATTTAACACCAAAAAGTATTTAATATCTTTTAAAATAAATAATTGAACGAGTAGAATAATATTTTTCATGCTGGCAACTCTAACTAGATTGGCGGGTAGTCAAATGAGCGATTGAAAGAAACTTCCGGGAACGGTAGCGGGGATCGGTGCACTCGGCCGGTTGGGCATTCGGTGTCGACGAGTGGAAACGGACAGTAGGGTCGTGATAAAAGTGTACCTATAGAAGTGAAAGTAATAAAATATTGAAAAAGAAGATCTGCTGTTTGACTGGCGTACAACCCCTACAGTAGCCTATCTAGAAAAAAAATGGGGGACTTTAATGTATATTTATACGGGAAGCCTACTGTTGATCATAAAGCAATTAAATTTATCTAGCAATTGTCAAATTACTATGCCGGGTCACTGGGTTAAAGTCACAAAGTAATGAATACCCTTAAAAACAAATAATGCTAAATTCTTATATCATAAATAACTAAATTATTTCGTTTATATTGCCGATGGATAACCTTCTTTACGCGGCTTAGATGTATTTCAGATAGCGCTTGTTAATTACAATTGATGCAGACAAGTTGACTTCTGGTAGTGTTTAAAAAAATGTTATATCAGCAAACTGATTTCAAATACTTACAGCAGCACATACAAGGGCACCATACTGTGCCGTTAAACTGATATCTTCGTAATTAAGTGTAGTAGGCTTACTGTACAAACCTTTACTGTGGTATTGGGGACAGGGTAATTGGCAGACGGAAGTCAAACATCGGTTTATCTCTACTCTGACAGATCCATTATTACTGGTAACGAGGAAATTTTACGTTAAAAGCAGGAATATTCGCCGTTAGCGTTTACTGTGGCGATTTCGCAAAAGGTTTGCTTGAACTTTGAAAAATATTTATGAAAATATATTTTGTATCTACTTTTTATTCTTCATTTTCTATGGAAAATAGGAAAAATGAGTATTTTTAAATGTCATTCTGTTTTAGCAACATAAAGATAAGTTTTTGAGGGACATGTGATGTCAAGAGTAGTTTCATTTGACATGAGTATATTCTAAGGTAGGTATATTAATATCTCAATGCTGACAATTAATAAGACCGAAATAGATCAAAGATAACTAATTATGTTTATGATTTTAGAAACTAAAACCACAGAGGTGGTTACGAGTCTTCTTTAATGATCAAAGTACCTATTTACTGCGAGTTTGTGTGAGTAAGTATAAAACAATTAATGAAGCAATGAACGTTACTAAAATAAATGAACCGAAGGCACTACTTATCTTAAGATACAATGTTGGTATGCTGATAGCGTAAGAAAGCTACGACAGTGAAACACACTTAAGCTATTTTCCCACTAGAAAGGACCACACCATGATCGTGCCATGACTGTGCTAGGTACTTTTGTGCCAGGTTTATGGTTTTTGGTAAATAAAAGCAAAAATGTAAAATACCATGGCTACGACTCACCAAAGGCGACACTTTACAATATCGAAAGAGAAATAATCTTAAGATATTTACAATTTTACGGTGACATATACAAATGACACATCATCAAACTCAACTTCAAACAACCTTCTAGGTTCTATAATACATTGTGATGTCTCTGTATCCCTACAAATCACCGAATAATAATTAACCGAAGTCTAATTAAGATCTAAAATGAAAATTGAACTACGATGTAACGACAGCGAATTCATTATTCCGGTAGATCCAGTGTGATCCTGCGATAGGAGGCGGCCTTGCGTAAATCACTTGAAGAAACAATAAATTAGGAACTCTAGGCTGGGAACTTGATATCAATCGATAGTTCTTAATTTGGTTGCTTGATGGTCTGTAATTAAGTTTTTATTTTTTATTTTTAGATCACGTAACTTTTTGTCTAGACTCGGTCGCAGGATCTAACTTAAACTACCTATTATTACTTTCTTGCATAACATAAGAAACTAATTGCAAAAAAACTGACTTAAAAAAAACATTAATTAGTAAAAATACATAACACGCCTTTAAAGTTTGGGGGTTTCCCTCAATTACACAGATATCCCATCATCAGATCCCGTCTTAGCAAAAATGGGACGAACTGAATAGGTAGGTGAAAAAAAAACTATCTACGAATGACTAAGATATTTAACATACATACTACATTCTAATTGATAACCACCTTTAAAGGTCGGATAAAAATTATATGATATGAGACTTATCAGTATTACAATCGTAGAAGAGTAGGTCCTGGGGCCCTATTTTTGAATCACTCGCGTCAAAATGGCGTTTGATATTCATTGGTTGTTGTCTGATTTTCGTATTAAAAAAAGTTGAAATCAACATGGCAATAGTTAAAAAAATTAATAAGTACTTTTTACTACTTACCTACGTGATTTATGCGTGATTTTCGTTGTATTTTAGTGTGATTTTGAACGAAAATCACACGCCATATTCAAGCAAGTGATTCAAAAATAGAGCTCCTGGTAGCATAACTTAACTTCACTCTTCGACCACTTTTACCGCTTCTATTAGGGCTGAGCTGTAGATTACTTGCGGGGTCACAGGTTAATTTTGAATCACTTGCGTCAAAATGGTGAGTGAAATAAGTTTATTTGAATTTTCGATTGAAAATCAGTGTGACGCGTTTGGTGTATTGGAAATAGCTCCTGACTATTACGCCGGCCGTCGCGGGTTCGAATCCCGGGAATCGAAATGAGCACGAATATTTGTAACTGAGTCATGGATGTTTAATATTTAAAGTATTTATGGGAGACGCCCCCGTCATTTTCATTGTCCGGTATTCGTAACACAAGTAATAACACTCCTTACTTCGAAACCATGACAATTAGTGTGTTGTCTGGCGCATATTTCTTTTATTATTTATTATAGTTGTAATCCAGGCATTTGAAAAAAGGTATCACAATTTCGTGCGTACCTGCGTCAATACTTTGCGTGATTTTCGTAGATTTTTATTGTTTTTTAAAACGAAAATCACACGCCATATTTATACAAATGATTCAAAAATAGGGACCCAGATTTGGTGGGTAGTTGCAAATGTAACAATATAAAAGCAGCCTCCGACAAAACAGTGGCGGGAAGTTCAGTGGAACGTGTGGTTTACAAAAAACACTAACATGAGCAAAGCTCTTAAATTTGATGGTGATAATTTATAAAATACCTATGGTTGCCTCGTAATCGTTCAATTAATGTAAACATAGTCTTTTAGGCTTTGCTTATATTTAATCTGATAAGTTACTCGCACTGCAAATTATATTACAATAGCGACGAAGTGAGATCAGAGATAATGTATCGATATTAATCATGGTGAAATAGATGCCTTTGTAGGCCCACAGTTTGCAAACACAATTGTATAAGCTTTATTGTTATGTCTACTCAAGGATTGTTTGAGAGCAAACAATTCCCTATGGAGAGCTTTTCACAAATTATAGCTAAATACAGCAATAGCATAAACATAGAATATTAAAGTCATGCCGATAAGTAAAACAGAGTGTAATTTAATTATTATTTACACAAATTTAACAAAGTGTATAATAAAAGACGAGCCAAATTTAAGGACAAGTCATGAGTATAAAATAAAATAAACTTTTTTTTTATTTTCTTGAATATTTTCTTTTATGTACTGTATTCTAAACTCGTTTGGCAACCACCCCTTTAAATTTGGATCGAATTTTCTTTTACTACCTGTATAAACTTAGTTAATAACCTTCAATTAGGTACGTCAGGCTTTTTCTTTATCCCATCGTGATATTGTCCGAAAATTGTTAAGTACTTTTTCAAATGACTGTTTTTTTTTAAATCATTTTATTTTCTTATCATTTAGGAAACTGACAACTTTTAGACCAATTAATTTTATTATAATAGCAAAGAAAGTTAACCTCGTTAAAGCAGATAAAAAGCATTAAGGCTTTTGAGACCCAATGTCAAAAGATTCAGTGTGCTCTACTAAATATTTTCATTTAACCTTATATTTGAAATATATCAAGTTGTACAAAGTTACAGTTATTATTATACATGTTTTTTGTTGATTTTGGATACGTTTAGTACAGTCGCCGTCAGATAATGTTGGAGCAGACAAATTAGCCAAATACTTCTGAACAGTTTGAAATGTCAATAAGTTCCATACACTACAAGTTACCATTAAAATCTGAACATTCATTACTTCAATAATACCTAAGCAGAAGCTAGTCAACAACTTCTATACACACAACTAACCAATAATAATACAAATATAACACTCATAACGTCAAATTTACTATGCAGTCGGTCTTAAATATCTAAGCAATCGAAGAAAATTGCAGAATGAAGTTCTTCCAACTTAACTATAAATACTATTTAAAATAGGACCTCTTTTCATAGTTTATATTATTGTAATATGATAATGGCAGTTTGTAACGCTTTGTAGTTTTCAGTTGTCATCACTGTCATGAAAGTGTCATGCAATATATATTTTCAGGCAAGTGAATGTTCAGATATTTTTGGTTAGTTGTGTGTATAGAAGTTATTAACTAGCATCTGCTCAGATATTTTTGACGACCCGTCTGGTGTAGTGGTCGAGAAATCGCCTACTACGCAGCGGGTGCGGGTTCGATCCCCGCACAATACAAACATTTGTGTGCATGAACATGTCTGTTTGTATTGGTCTGGGTGTTTTCTATGTATATCATGTATGTATTTACAAAAAAAAAGTATTTAAGTATTATATCCGTTGTCTGGCACCCATAACACAAGCTTTGAGTAGCTTAGTTTGGGGCTAGATGGCGATGTGTGGGAATGTCCAAAGGATATTTATTTTATATTTATATTTATGAATAAAATGATGAATGTTCTAATATTAATGGTAACTTGTAGTGTTTTAAACTTGAAACTTATTGAAATTTCAGAAGTATTTGGTCACTCTTACTCTTACTATTTTTATTCAATTTAGAACACAATATGCCACTTATGAACGTCAAATGTATAGTGAAAAATAAGATAAAAATAAATATGCCCTGAAGGGAATCATGTCTCCTTATCTTTTGGGCCCTACCAGCGCTTCGAGACAGACCACAGACAATTAGGCAAGTGCTGAGAAGAAACGCCGGAACAAACTCAGTCACCACTAGCTGCCGTAAAATCAAAATCATCAAAGGTAAGTACATCAGTCGGTGCAGGCTGGACGGACCACACATTCATGTCGTTTAGGTAGTCTTGAACCTTATAATAGCCTTTAGATATAAGCGTGTTTTTAACGTGTTTCTTAAATTTATCAACCGGCAATTCGACAAGATTGTGTGGTATATTATTATAGAATTTTATACAATTTCCCATGAACGAATTACTAGTTTTAACTAATCTGAGGTTAGGAACGACAAGCTTGTGTTTATTTCTTGTGTTATATGAGTGAATGTCGCTCTTCTTCATGAAATTATCTAAATTTTTACGGACGTACATTATATTGTCAAAAATGTATTGAGAAGCCACAGTTAATAGGTTGATTTTCTTAAAGACCTCTCTCAGGGAGTCACAGTCTGCTCCAATATATCTGACGGCGACTGTACGAGTACTACTATTTATTCAGATTTTTTACAAAAGATATTCCTTTGATACAACCGTGTCTTGTGAACTAAGCCAACTGATCAAACCTTCTCAGAGAGGGTAGCTGATTAATTACCGCATTATAACAAAGGATGGTCGACTGACCGTAAAATCAGGGTAAGCCTCCACAGCCTTGACACGTCACCTTAATAAATTGTCAACGGCTGACGTTATTGTATCTAGAAAACAAGAAGGAGTTAGACCAACGCATCGAAGGTTCCGTACTATAACTAAGGTTCTGTTGCATTTATTTATTGTTATCATCAAACAAAAATATACACATATTTGCTTAATTTATAGTATCTTAAAGCCTATTACAGGTTTGTCTAGATACTACTTGTTTACAGTATTAATTCGTTGAGCATCCATACTTGCTTAGCATTAAAAAAAAAAGGAATGAATGTTTATACAAAATAACTATAGATTAGTTTAGCCACACAAAAGATCAACAAAACAATTGCATACCTGCGAGTATGTCTACCATTGAGTGAACGCGCACATCGAACCACTCGACGCATAGGTTATACCGTTTGCATTATGCGATGGTTTGCGTAATATTAATAGTAATATAATAATTAGTTCAGCCAACTATCGATCACGTAACTGGGCCTAAGTGAGAACTTATTACATTAGCAAAAAAATGTGTTATTCAGCAATATATTGGTCATTCATATTACTTGATGGTGTTATTTAATTTGAATATTTAAAAAAATAATTTTTGATATTATTTTAAGTATCATCAGGAGTTGTTGTAAGTAGCTTAATTTGGGACTGTACATAAATTACTACACAAAAATATTCTCACGAGTAGGCAGCTGAAATTACGGATTCCATCATTTTATTCAGCATACCTGGCAAACTTTATTGGTTACTTAGTATACAGTCAAATTCTCTTGTCTAATTTTAAATAATTGCTATCGAAAATAATTCAATCAACATTGAAAACTTAAAACGAAATTGAATTTTCGGGAACTGATTTCCTGTAAGATTTCAATTTAAATCATCTAAGAGGCTACTTTCTCATCGCCTTCGATTGACAAGATCTTCATTTAAAAAATACCGTCGTCCTTTGACCAAGGACTTATTTTTCTTTTACAGAATATTTGCTTTATTTTCATTGGGCAGTCTTCAATCATTCAGCAGCATCCTTAATTAAACCTTTTGCTTGATTTTACCGGAAAGTAAATTGGAAATTAGTCAATGACCTTTTTAAAAGTAAACAAATTATGTACTCAATGAGTATCTGATCTGATGGCTTGAAATAGCGTATTGATACTTTATTCATTTTCTAAGACCTGCTTGCGTAATTGATAGTTTACTTGACTAATAATAAAAAAGCTAGCGATTTAACATTTACGATTGTGCGTGTTACAAAGAGAAAATTCCTTAACCAAATGTAGGAATTGCATTTTTAACATATTCTTTCCATTGGCTTGACCATTAGTTCATTTAATGTATTATTTCTTCAAAACACGCATAAAAATTAATATTTAAGCGCTTGTTACAATATTTTAAAACAGTAAACTATTGATAACACACGGGGACTTGAAAGAGAATGACATAAGGACTTTTTCCGTGTCAGACGCTATCACAAAAATAAAATTGCAACGATCGAGAACATTTCACAAAAATATCCTAATTTTTTGCTAAAATTTACTTAAACCTGCTTTAAGGAAGCTAACGGATCCGACGTCTTTTAATTGCATTGCATATTTCAAACGGGAAAATCACTGGAGCTGTATGAATAGAAAAATCTTGCCTATGCTGATCAAAGAACTACACAAGGAATTTGAAATAGTCTATTGAGTAGTGTAGTCACTGTTGCTCGAAGTACGGGCGGAAGGGCACGAAGTGACGTCACCGTCAGTAAAAGTCCAAAGTGCGAAGATAGGAGTTTATTCCGCAGTCTTGAGGTACAAAATAGGGTGCGGACCGAGCAGCGAAAAGATTCGAGCTCAGTGCCTTACAGATCCAAAATTTATGGAATTACTAGATGCCCAAGATGGTAAAAACCAATAAGGTGCGTTCTAGGAATCCAAAGTATACACTAAGGTATTGGAGAGACTAGATGCCCAAGATGGTAAAAACCAATAAGGTGCTTTCTAGAGACCCAAGGAATGGATTGGATTGGATTGGTTTTACATACAAAGCTCAGGAGTACTTAACCTACGGCATACATACCTGACAGCGTCATTTATTGTCAGGTAGTGGAACTAATGTATGGACGTACTTATGATATTGATTAAAAACTTAACTAGCGCGGTCTCATATTGAGAAGCGCCATCTATTGTCAGGTAGCAAAACTAATGTATAAGTTTACATAATTGTAGGTGTGTTACAGTAGTAGAATTACCTGCAACAGGTTGCGTTTTTTTAGGGTTCCATAGCCGAATGGCAAAAAACAAAACCGTATAGTTTCGTCAAGTCTGTATGTCTGTTTGTCTGTCTGTCTGTCTTCACACATCACATCACAACCACTTTATTCTGTAACTAAAAGCATCACACCGTTGAATTTAATAAGAAGATGTATCGTGTTAACCGCTTTACGATTCTTTTACAAAATAATAAAAACAATGATATTAAGGATGGGCTCTCATAAATGAAACTAAAACCGAAAATATTTTTTTTAAGTCAGACCTATGCATGTGGGGTATCTACTGATAGGTAATTAAAAATGACATAGACGTTACTAAAACCTTTTTTTTTATTTTTTAAGTGTACCGTTTCTTAGCTAGACGCTTCCAAAGTGATCCCATCTAACTTCTAAACTTAGCGAGTGTAAATTTAGAAAAAAATATGTAATATAGATCTTAACAAGTTCTTTCATTAAAAATTGGTTTGGACGGGATCGGACGAGAAGTTTTTTAGATATAGCACATTTACAACAACCACAAAAATAACTTTGTTCTTTTTACAAACACTATAAAAAACAAAGTTATATTTGCGGTCAACAAAATATTGTGCCAGTTTACTAAGTGGAAGTAAGTAGATACCCTAATTCAGTTAAAGTTGACACGGAACCCTCAGCGCGCGAGTCCGACTCGCACTTGGCCGGTTTTTCCTGTTGATATACGAGTAGTTGCACATAAGACCTGTTCCGACTGCAATTACATAGTCTGCATAGACTGCAATTACATAGTCTTAACAAAATAATGAAGAATGGACTCAGAGACAACGAAGCACGATAGCCTCCGTAGAAGTTTAATAAACGCTTTCGCATTTCGCTGATTCTGATTTTCATAGGCCCAATTTATTCATCGACAGCAATGGTAAGGATTCATTATCAGTGTGTGTCATACGACTGTGTGTATTTAAAAAAACAAATAACTTAACCAATGGTCATTAAAATAGCCAATCCGACATCGGCACTCTGCGACTCTGCGACGGTCTTAGGCAAAGGTTACACGTATAATCGGACTGTACTGACACCATAGTGATGAACAATCGTCTCTTTTGAATTTTTATTAGTCTATCAGTTCGTTTAGGTCAGAGCCCTTACACAATGTCAAAGGTTGAGATTTTGCGACTGCATCGATGCTAACGTGCGTTAGCAAAGCGATCGCCTCGCTACTAAAAGTCGCAGAGTGTAAAGGGTCTTACACATCATTCTGACTAGACTTAGGGAACAGACTGACTTCAGACTGATGTATTCATTATGTATGAGATAATATTCACCATCGCATTTCAATAACTAGAAAGTTACGTAAAAATAAAAAACGGTTTGAAAACAGCACCTTCTCTTGTAAAAGCACAAAAGTAACAGACGAAATTGCCACACGTCGTACAGTTACGTTCTAAGTTAACTAAAAGTAAAAAGTTATACCACAACTCTGAAATTATTCTTTACTTCGAAAAAATGTCTCTGAATTTTTGTTCAAAGGCAGTAAACCTGTGAACTAAGTTAAATATTTTTGTGAACTTGCAGTTCCAAAGTATTTTGCTTTTTAGAATAAAAAAACTTAAATATATATTTTTTAATAAAGACTCATCGTTTAACTTAAAAACAAATTTGATTGTGGCTACAGGCCTCACCGTGTATACCTTAGTTAAAAGCTGTAACTGCTAACGAAACATTGCATTATAAGAAGCATTTGGTGCCCAGGATTGTCGTGTTTCAAATTCAAATTAAAAGAATAAGAATAAAAACTTCACCGTCCTGAAAGCTACGAAGGCTTGACTTCCAGCTTAACATAGCTTTATTCTGTAAATTAAAACGTTCAATTGGATTTGCATTCAACTTCAGGTTTCATTGAAATAAAATACTCGTTACGGGATATTAAGTAGGATAATAGGATCTTACGATTTTTTATTGTTTTTGTATTACCTTAATAGTTTTATTTTTTGTATTATAAGTCAAGTTTCGTTCACATTCGTGGCAAATATTTACAGTTTTAACTGTTGACACTATGATTTACCATTTGTCGTATTTTCGTATTTCAAGAATTTCGTCTTAACTAGGTTAATGAAGGTAGTTATTGGCTTCGTGCTGCCGAAACAACAAACTTAGGCTTGATTTTTCCAACGTCAGATTAGAAATAGTTATCAGATTAAATACAATACGCCGAATTTGATAACGTCACCTTTTTGTCAGCAGTTGTTTAATTTTATGTAAGTGTTATTTTAAAATCGGTCGTTTTTTTCCTACACAGTCGGTCTTATAAAGTCTTATCTGATATTGGTAAAATCAGCCCTTAGTAGGCTAAATAATTTTTGCGGAACATGTGTGACTTAATGAGGTTGCAGGTCGTTGGAAGCGATCTTAGATTTCTAAATAAAACTAAAAACTAACGTGGAGTGAAGTCTTCACTAGTTATAGCTGTCGGACACTAGACGGCGCTTATAAAAAGTTTATTTATTTTTAACAAAATATTATTATACTTGGATTTGTTATAACTTTTTTCAACCAATTTTTATCTAAACGTTTACTAGGCACCATGTAGCAAATGGCAAATGTAGTACACATTTTAGGTAGAGATTTGTCATTTGTGGAAATAAAAGAAAAAAAAATTATAAAGTTATCAATTATCTTTATCTTTTCTTGAATTCAAAACCATTGTTTAATTTAAAACGTTAAAAAATACAAGTACACAAGTCCGTGTTTTTTTTGACGAATTTATTGCATTGAGGGTAAAAATTGTTTCATGAATAAATATAACACAAATTACAGTAATAAATATCTTTGATCAAAAGTTACTTGCGACTGTTTGTTAATGAAGGTTAATTTAAAAAAATACGTATGCGTCAGTTTTGTAAACAGGTACATCAGTAAATACTTTAAAAACACTAAAAAGTTTTTCTTATCTTTTAAAGATCAACTTACCAAAAATATTTTTGACGACCTCCGTGGTGCAGTGGTTAAGCACGCTTTTTTCAAGGCGTCACCGCTCCGAGGCCCCGGGTTCGATTCCCGGTCGGGTCAATATAGAAATCAACTCGGGTCTAAAGCCCTATTTTTGAAACACTCGCTTGGATATGGTGTGTGATTTTCACGAAATTCACGCGAAATACAGACTTGGTCACACGAAATGGTCACGTAAACTTTGAGTATGTTTAAAGCAAACTTTATGAATCAGCAGTGTAGAGAAATATTTCAAATTGTGCTTATAATCTCAAGGCAAGCTGGAAAGTCATGGAAAATAACAAATAAAATGGTTAGGCGAACGCAGCATTAATGATAGAGCGCCACTGCGTGTTGGCCAGACTAAAAACTCCAAAACAACTTGAATAAAAAATATAAGTGATTAGAACTTACAAAATGAGTGGTATTATGTGCCTACAATGGAGTAGTCATATTACACCGTATGGCATTGTTTAATAACAAGCGTTTACATCTATTTTTTAAGTGATAGTCACGTCACTTGTCCACGGAACGGGTGGACAGACTGTCATGATTTTTATTTTGTTGGATTCGTCTTAGTCCCGAATATGATAATAATCACTTGACGACCCGTCTGGTGTAATTCTAGCTAATTCATTCGTCATTTTAGCTAATTCAATTAGTTAAAGTTGACACGGAACCCTCAGTGCACGAGTCCGACTCGCACTTGGCTGGTTTTTTAAAGTATTTACTGATGAACCTGTTTACAAAACTGACGCATACGTATTTTTAAAAATTATTCTTCATTAACAAACACAGTCGCAAGTAACTTTTAATCAAAGATAAAAAGGTTTTGAATTCAAGAAAAGTTAAAGATAATTGATAACTTTATAAATTTATTTTTTCTTTTATTTCCACAAATGACAAATCTCTACCCAACATGTAGTACATGGTGCCTAGTAAACGTTTAGATAAAAATTGGTTGAACAAAGTTATAACAAATCCAAGTATAATAATATTTTTTTAATAAATAAAATTATTATAAGCACCGTCTAGCTATAACTAGTGAAGACTTCACCCCACGTTAGTTTTTAGTTTCATTAAGAAATCTAAGATTGATTTTACCAATATCAGATAAGGCTTTATAAGACCGACTGTATAGGAAAAAAACGACCGATTTTAAAAAAAAAAACATTTACATAAAATTAAATAACTGCTGACAAATAGGTGACGTTATCATATTGGGCGTATTGTATTTAATCTGATAACTATTTCTAATCTGACGTTGGAAAAATCAAGCCTAAGTTTTTTGTTTCGGCAGCACGAAGCCAATAACTACCTTCATTAACCTAGTTAAGACGAAATTCCTAAAATACGAAAATATGACAAATGGTAAATCGTAGTGTCTGCAGCTCAAACTGTAAATATTTGCCACGAATGTAAACGAAACTTGACTTACAATACAAAAAATAAAACTATTTAGGTAATACAAAAACAATAAAAAATCGTAAGATCCTATTATCCTACTTAATATCCCGTAACGAGTATTTTATTTCATTAGAATCTGAAGTTGAATGCAAATCCAATTGAACGTTTTAATTTACAGAATAAAGCTATGTTAAGCTGGAAGTCAAGCCTTCGTAGCTTTCAGGACGGTGAAGTTTTTATTCTTATTATTTTAATTTGAATTTGAAACACGACAATCCTGGGCACCAAATGCTTCGTATAATGCAATGTTTCGTAAGCAGTTACAGCTTTTAACTAAGGTATACACGGTGAGGCCTGTAGCCACAATCAAGTTTGTTTTTAAGTTAAACGATGAGTCTTTGTTAAAAAACATACATTTAAGTTTTTTATCCCTAAAAGCAAAATACTTTGGAACTGCAAGTTCACAAAAATATTTAACTTCGTTCACAGGTTTACTGCCTTTGAACAAAAATTCAGAGACATTTTTTCGAAGTAAAGAATAATTTCAGAGTTGTGGCATAACTTTTCACTTTTAGTTAACTTAGAAAGTAACTGTACGACGTGTGGCAATTTCGTCTGTTACTTTTGTGCTTTTACAAGCGAAGGTGCTGTTTTCAAAACATTTTTTATTTTTACGTAACTTTTTAGTTATTGAAATGCGATGGTGAATATTATATCATAAATAATGAATACATCAGTCTGAAGTCATTCTGTTCCCTCAGTCTAGTCAGAATGATGTGTAAGACCCTTTACACTCTGCGACTTTTAGTAGCGAGGTGATCGCTTTGCTACCGCGCGTTAGCATCGATGCAGTCGCAAAATCTCAACCTCTGACATTGTCTAAGGGGGCTGACCTAAACGAACTGATAGACTAATAAAAATTCAAAAGTGACGATTGTCCATCACTATGGTGTCATACAGTCCGATTATAAATAAATAAATAAATATCCTTTTGACATTCCCACACATCGCCATCTAGTCCCAAAGTAAGCTACTCAAAGCATGTGTTATGGGTGCCAGATAACAGATATAATACTTAAATAATAATAATAAAACCATCCACACCTCAATCACGCTCACACAGACACATCAGGTTACTACGCGCGCGACACGTCGTCGAGCGAGTTATTTGGTTTTACCTAAAACGCGTACAAATTACGGCAAGCGCATGTTAACTTTTGAAGGAGCACAGCTGTTTAATAAACTACCTACAGAATTAAAAAATGTCGACTCGACGAGTGCTTTCAAAGCGAAACTTGCCGAATACGTTTTGGAGGTGTTATAGTGAAAAAGTTTCATGTTTTTTTTTTTTTTTTTGTTTGTTTATCTGGTTCGCTGTGATTGACATTTATTACTTTTAAAATGTAGTACGTATGAGTAGCATAGATCGGCGCGAACGATGTGTAAATAATGAAATACTTACTATTTTTATGTTATATTTGTTCTCATGTAAGTGACAGTGTCTTTGTTTGAGAAATAAATAATCTTTAAACCTAAATACTTTTTGTTTGTAAATACATACATGATATACATATAAAAACACCCAGAACAATACAAACAGACATGTTCATGCACACAAATGTTTGTATTGTGCGGGGATCGAACCCGCAACCCGCTGCGTAGTAGGCGATTTCTCGACCACTACACCACACTGTCGTCATATTATACGTGTAACCTTTGACTAAGACCGTCGATGCCGATGTCGGATTGGCTATTTTAATGACATTGGTTGAGTTATTTGTTTTTTAAAACACGCACAGTCGTATGACATACACACTGATAATGAAACTTTACCATTGCTGTCGATGAATAAATTAGGCCTATGAAAATCAGAATCAGCGAAATGCGAAAGCGTTTACTAAACTTCTACGGTGGCTTTGGTGTTTCGTTGTCTCTGAGTCCATTTTGCATTATTTTGTTAAGACTATGTAGACTATTACAGTCGGAACAGGTATAATGTGCAACTATATTAACAGTAAAAACCGGCCAAGTGCGAGTCGGACTCGCGCACTGAGGGTTCCGTGCCAACTTTAACTGAATTAGGGATCCACTTACTCCCACCAAGCTAAAATACCACAATATTTTGTTGACAGCAAATATAACTTTGTTTTTCATATTGTTTGTAAGAAGAGCAAAGTTATGTTTGCGGTTATAGTAAATGTGCTATATCTCAAAAATTTCTCGTCCGACCCTGTCCAAACTAATTTTCGTTGAAAAAACTTGTTAAGATTCACATTATATATCAATCAATCAATCATTTATTTGCGTCAAATATGGTATACAAGGTGTCAAATTACAGTTGGTAAATAAAGGAATCACATATTTGGGCTACATTAATTAGCATGAAAATGTCATCGGGATACAAAAAATATTATTAGCAATATAATATTCAGTTTTAAATGCCTTATTGAGTCAGTGCTGAAATTATCTTTCAAACCTAAATTCGTTTTTTATAAAAAAAAAACATCTAGACTATAGAAATTATGGTGGTTAAGCCAGCGGAACAAATGTCTTCTAAATTCTGATAAATTAGAATTTTTAAAGTTATTAGGTATATGATTGTATATTTTTACGCACATAGCAAGACAACTATTATTAAATTTAAAAGACTTAGGATTTTCCTTTCGTATAAGCCGATGAAGTTTTCTACGCACCCTTGTGTTTTTGATATCATAAGTTGATCCGAAAAGATCCCTATGTCTGGACACAAAATTGCATACCTCATATATATACAGGCATGGTAGTGGAAGTAGAGCAAGATTTTAAAGTGGGGCTCACATTACTTTCTTGATGCAATCCCATTGATTGCCCGTATACATTTCTTTTGTGAAATAAACGCTTTATTTTTGTCTGTACTGTTTATATGACGATAGCATATCGAATTATGGACTCAATATAGGCTTGATACGATAAGATAGCAGTCTTTCGATCAGTGACGTTTTTGATCTGGTAAATAGCATTAACAAATTTATTAATCTTTTTGCAAAGGTCAGCTACGTGCATTTTGCAATTAAGATCTTGATCTAGAATTATGATAATACCTAGAAATTTTATTTGAGATACCTGGTTTTATTTAACATATTTAGATTAAAGTTAAGATTGGGATGTTTTGGTTGACTAAATTGTATATAATTAGATTTATCTAAATTTATTTTTAAGTTATTAAAAATAAATTAAGATAAATTATTTATAAATATTTATAATATCAGTTATTATCTAGCCATTTCAAAATATTATCAATTGTTGCATTAACTTCATGTTCATGTCTGAAAATGGGAATAAATAAAATGGGATGAGAAGTAGATGACGCCTCGCGAACTAAAAGAGTACACAAATATGGCACCGTCTGATTAATGGATGTTAATATTGACATCTATCACATCAGACATCAGTTTCGGAACAAAGTCTTAATAGAGTAGCTTTCTTAATATATTTTTTTTAATTATGTAGGTACATTACAATAGACTCGTTGGCCTAATTTTAAAATTGAGTTCACACTTAAGCTCGGTAGTATATTAATCAACAAAAACATTTTATTTTCAAACTATTAAACATTTAAAATATTGAATAATTATCTAATAAATGCAATTTGAATGTATCACGTGAATGCTTGAAATATCATGGCGCCAATATCAGAGTCACATTCACTGCTAGGCATTCACGATCACTTGACCACATGTTTTTTTTTTTTTTAAATTACATTAATGAAAATATTTTCAGTCCTTATTTAAATAAAACATGAAATATTAATTACATACACCATAGTCATCTGACATCATGTAAACAGGATGATTCCTTCAAATAGCATGCTAATAGTTAGTGAATATATTTTTTCTACAGTCATGAGAATCATCCTTCACTGATGTTTTGATCCGTGAGCGTCTACGCTGTTACTTTAAAGAAATTTAAGGTGTAATTTAAAGTTATGTAATAAAAACATATAAATATACATGTCCATAGACATACGTGTACGGGTCGTGCGGACGGGATGCGATCCCGCGACTGCTTATCTTTGTAGTCCGGTACGTAAAACACCATACTATGACGGTCGTAAATTTATTATTGAAAAATATAGTACCAAACTACTCCATGTATGGCACTGTCTTAGAATGTCGACCATGTTGGTTCTTGGGTTGACTAAGAAACAAAACTAACTAATATAATTTAAAAATACTTCAGTCATGAATAATCGGCATCATTTAATACAATTTGCTTAACGAAAACATCATTTTCAGACTGATTTTATCAATTTAGTGAGCTGTTTTTGCAGTTTTAAAGGCGCACTGAGGCATTGAGACACTGACGCCATCAAAAACAGACTGAGTCAAAGTTAAGACCTCACTTTGACGTGAGGTGGTGTTTGCTTGACTATCTTTTAGCCTCTCACCGGTGATCTAATATAATACTTAATACAATATCATTGAATGGAACCCAATATACTGCCCTGCGGGACATCAAAATTATTATTTCTATAATTAGAGTAGTACAACTGCATTACATTATTGTGTACTTTTGTTATCATGACACGTTGTTTTCTAACATGAAAGTAGGATGATAACCATTCAAGGGGTAAGCCCCTGATGACAACTGTTTAGAGCTTCTGCAACAACAGATCATTGTGGCACAACTTCAAAGGCCTTCGATATATTTTATTTAATATTTTTAATAATTTATATTTTTTCCAAATTTAAATTCGCTAAGTTTAAAAGTTAGATGGGGGAGACGCCCATTTTACCACTCTGGACAGGAAACGTATAGCCATGAAACGTTACACTTTAAAAGAAAATGTTTTAAGGAATCTCTATGTCATTTTTAAAGACCTATCCATAGATTCCCCAGATGCATAGGTCTGACCAAAAAATATTTTCGGTTTTAGTTTCATGTATAGCCTTAAATATCATTATTTTTTTTTGTAAGAGAATCGTCAAGTTAACAGGATGCATCTTCTTAATCAGTTTCAACGGTAACTAAAAGAGTTACAGAATAAAATGGCTGTGACATACGGACAGACAGACAGACAGATAGACTTGACGAAACTATAAGGGTTCCGTTTTGTGCCATTCGGCTACGGAATCCTAAAAAAGGCAACCAAATAAGTTTGTTTCAGGTAATTCTACAACTCAATAGACCATTTCAAATTCCTTGTGTAGTTCTTTGATCAGCATAGACAAGATTTTTCTATTCATACAGCTCCAGTGATTTTCCCGTTCCGTTTGAAGTATGCAATGCGATAAAAAGACGTCGGATCCGTTAGCTGCCTTTAAAGCAGGCACTAGTACTTTGTATGCAAAAAAATGTGGATATTTTAGTAAGGGCCGATTTTTCAATGGTCAGATAGAATTTATCAGACTGATAAACTATAAAGCGACACATTTAAAAAAAGTACAGTTACGTATGATTGCTGACAATAAGGTGACGTTTTCAAATAAGCCATATTGTATTTTGTTCGACGAATATTTCTAATCTGACTATTAAAAAAATCTGCCCTTAAACGTTTTTGATCGTTGCAATTTTATTTCTGTGATAACGTCTCACACGGAAAAAGTCCTTACGTCATACTGTTTTTAATCCCGGTTGTGTTATGGATAGTTTACTCTTTTAATGTCGATACCAGGGGTTAAATACCAACTTTTATTGTTAAGAAATAATACATTAGGAACCGATTTTTCAATAGTCAGATAAAACTTATCAAACTGATAAATTATAAGGCGGCAGATTTAAAAAAATGACAGTTACGTATGATTGCTGTCAATTAGGTGACGTTTTCATATAAGCCATATTGTATTTTGTTCGACGAACATTTTTTATCTGACTTTTGAAAAATCAGCTCTTAATTAACTAATGGTCAAGCCAATGGAAATAAAACATTAATATAGCAATTCTCACATAGGGTTGAGGGATTTTCTCTTTAAAACACGCACAATCATAAATATCAAATCACTATCAATTTAATTATTAGATGAGTTAACTATCAATCACGCAACCAGGCCTTAGAAAAATTAATAAAGTATCCAAATACACCATTACAAGCCATCACATAGATTCTCGTAGAGCTCATAATTTGTTTACTTCAAAATAGGTCATTGACTAATGTCCAATTTACTTTCCAGTAAAATCAAGCGAAAGGTTTAATTAAGGATGCTGCTGAATGATTGAAGACTGCCCGACGAAAATAAAGCAAATATTCTGTAAAAGAATAATAAGTCCCTGGTCAAAAGACGATGGTGTTTTAAAAATGAAGGACTTGTCATTCGAGGGCGATGAGGAGGTAGCCTCTTAGATGTTTTAAATTGAAATCCTGCAGGAAATCGGTTCCTGAAAATTCAATTTTGCTTTAAAATTTCAATGCTGATTGAATTATTTTAGATAACACTTATTTAAAATTAGACGAGGGAATTTGACTGTACATTAATTAACCAATTAAGTTTGCCAGGGAGGCTGAATAAAATAATAGATTCTGTAATTTCAGCTGCCTACTCGTGGGAATGTTTTTGTGTAGTTATTTATGTACAGTTCCGAATTAAGATACATACAAAAACTCCTGTTGATATTGATAATAAAATAATATAATATATCATTTTTTTTAAAAATCAAATTAAACAACACCATCAATAAATATGAATGACCATCATATTGCTGAATAACACATTTTTTTGCTAATATAATAAGTTCTTAGTTAGGCCAAGTTACGTGATCGATATTTGGCTGAACTAGTGGTTAAATTTTGTTAATCATTGTTAATGTTTAGTAGGCACACCATCGTATAATGCAAACAGTATAATGTATGCGTCGAGTGGTTCCATGTGCGCGTTCACTCAATGGTAGGCATACAGTTGCAGGTATGCAGTTGTTTTGTTGATATTAATAAACTAATCTATAGTTACTTTGTATAGATATTCATTGATGTTTTTATTGCTATACGAATATCCATACTCGCTCAATCACTGAGAACAACTTGTATCTAGACAACCCTGGCTTTATGATACTTAAAATTCAGCAAATATGTGTATATTTTTGTTTGACGATAATAATAAATAAATGCAACAGAACCTTAGTTATAGTACGGAACCTTCGATGCGTTGGTCTAACTCCTTCTTGTTTTCTAGATACAATAACGTCAGCCGTTGACAATTTATTAAGGTGACGTGTCAAGGCTGTGGAGGCTAACCCTGATTTTACGGTCAGTCGACCATCCTTTGTTATAATGCGGTAATTAATCAGCTAGCCTCTCTGAGAAGGTTTGATCAGTTGGCTTAGTTCACAAGACACGGTGGTGTCAAAGGAATATCTTTTGTAAATAATCTGAATAAATAGTAGTACTCGTACAGTTGCCGTCAGATATATTGGAGCAGACAGAGTGACCAAATACTTCTGAAATTTCTATAAGTTTCAAGTTTAAAATGTCAATAAGTTCCATACACTACAAGTTACCGAAAATATCAGAACATTCTTCATTTTACTAATATCTGAGCAGATGCTAGTTAATAAATTATATACACACAACTAACCAATAATATCTGAATATTCACTTGCCTGATTTTTATCTCATACAATTTTTACGTCTTCGACTCTATGCCATACAGACTATTCTTCAGTAAATAATGTTCATTTTTTACACTTATTGACTAAAACTAACGCTAAACTAGCCTACCTTAACCTAACTCATTGAAATGCGAGGTGGTTCGCTTTTCAATGCTCAACAAGGAAGCTTAGCGCAGGAATAGCGATCCGGGTAAGACGGCGCGATCAGATCGCTTCACTTAATTCCCCACTTTAATTGCATTGTTCTCTTCAAAAGCACAAATTATCATGATAATTCCACCACACAACCACAATAATTGACCCGAAAAAACCAATTACTAAAACGAAGAAATAAGGTCCGTCCTTCCCTTTTCGTTTCCTGCGCAAAACTTCTACACCAATACTCTTGCCTGAAAATATATATTGCATGACACTTTCATGACAGTGATGACAACTGAAAACTACAAAGCGTTACAAACTGCCATTACCATATTACAATAATATAAACTATGAAAAGAGCTCCTATTTTAAATAGTATTTATAGTTAAGTTGGAAGAACTTCCTTCTGCAATTTTCTTCGATTGCTCAGATATTTAAGACCGACTGCATAGTAAATTTGACGTTATGAGTGTTCAGATTATGATTGGTTAGTTGTGTGTAAAGAAGTTTTTGACTAGCTTCTGCTTAGATATTAATGAAGTAATGAATGTTCAGATTTTAATGGTAAAACTGTTCAGAAGTATTTGGCCAATTTGTCTGCTCCAACATTATCTGACGGTGACTCTACTAAACGTATCCAAAATCAAAAAAACCGGCCAAGTGCGAGTCGGACTCGCGCACTGTGGGTTCCGTGCCAACTTTAACTGAATTAGGGAATCCACTTAATTCTACTTAGTAAAATATCACAATATTTTGTTGACTGCAAATATAACTTTGTTTTTCATAGTGTTTTTATGAAGTACAATGTTATGTTTGCGGTTGTTGAAAATGTGCTATATCTCAAAAACTACTAGTTCGATCCCGTCCAAAACAATTTTCGTTGAAAGTATTTGTCAAGATCTACATTATATGTTTTTTTCAAAATTTACACTTGCTTGGTTTAGAAATTAGATGTGGGGACGCCCATTTTACCACTTTGGAAGCGTCTAGCTATGAAACGTTATACTTTAAAAGAAAATGGTTTTAAGAACCTCTATGTTATTTTAAAAGACCTATCTATAGACATCCCACACGCTTAGGTTAGACAAAAAATTTTTTTTTGGTTTTAGTTTCATGTATGGGAGCCCCCCTTAAATGTCATTATTTTTTTATTTTTCGTATAAGAATCGGTTAGCGGTTAACATGTTACATCTTCCTACTAATTTCACTTAAATGAAAATATTTAGTAGAGCACACTGAACCTTTTGACATTGGGTCTCAAAAGCCTTAATGCTTTTTATCTGTTTTAACGAGGTTAACTTTCTTTGCTATTATAATAAAATTAATTGGTCTAAAAGTTGGCAGTTTCCTAAATGATAAGAAAAGAAATTGATAATTTGACCGTTTTAAACTAATGACTTAATAAGTAAGACCCCTTACACACTGCGACTTTTAGCAGCGATATAGTCGCAATGCAGCATCGATGCAGTCGCGATGCAAAAGCTGAAAATTGTCAAATTAGTTACTGAATTTTGGCGACTGCATTGATACTAACGTGCGTTAGCATCGATGCAGTCGCGCTTCTTCATCAATGCTGACGCAGGACTGCATAGATGCTAAAAGTCGCAATGTGAAAGGGGTCTAAAATTTATATGAAAATATGATTTATAAATTGTCTTTCATCTTTCATTTCACCTTCCTACCTTTTGACCAGCGAATAAAATTTGAAACAGGTTTGAAACAAATTAATTTCGGTTAAACTTGGGAAACCAAAATCCACTATCGAGGTTGAAAATATTACATTGTATGTGGAGTTGACACTAGTAAATTATCGATAACAATAGTCCAAATCCTTGTTTGAATGCTGACCACATACTACTAATATTGAACCGTTTCCAACTAACTACAATAATGATGTTTTTGAAGTGAAAACTTCTTTAGCGGCGTTGAGCACTTTTGTGGGATGGGGGAAAAATGTGAAACGTGTGAAATGTCGCGTCAGGACACGTGGGCTGATAGAAAAACCGTAAGACGGTTGGCGAAATTATGGATGTAAGTTGATTTTTCTGAGAGATAAACTTTTTATTGTAATTTAATATAATATAAATTGTAATGTTTGTGTACGATAGCGCAATAAATAAATATTGTATTCTATAAAATATTATATTATTACTATTATTATTATTATTATTGTATTCTATCACAAAAATGATAGTACTTTTATATTGATAATAAGAGCAATTCATTCAAAATTATTCCCCAACTTTTCCAAAAAATCAAAAATGCACAACGTTGATATTCAAGTTTTCACTTCTGCCGGCAGTCCCGGAGTGCATTTTTTTTTAATACAGTCATTTGAAAAAGTACTTAACAATTTTTGGACAATATCACGATGGGATAAAGAAAAAGCCTTACGTACCTAATTGAAGGTTATTACCTAAAAAAAGTTTATACAGGTAGTAAAAGAAAATTGCCAAAGGGTTGTTGCCAAACGAGTTTGGAATACAGTTCATAAAAGAAAATAAAAAAAAGTTTATTTTATTTTATACTCATGACTTGTCCTTAAATTTGGCTCGTCTTTTATTATACACCCTGTGAAAGTAAATGATAGGTAAAATAAAATAAAATTACACTGTGTTTTACTTATCGGTATGACTTTAATGTTCTATGTTTATGCTATAGCTGTATTTAGCTATAATTTGTGAAAAACTCTCCATAGGAAATTGTTTGCTCAAACAATCCTTGAGTAGACATAACAATAAAGCTTATACAATTGTGTTTGCAAACTGTAGGCCTACAAAGGCATCTATTTAGCCATGATTAATATCGATACATTATCTCTGATCTCACTTCGTCGCTATTGTAATATAATTTGCAGTGCCAGTAACTTTTCAGATTAAATATAAGCAATGTCTAAAAGACTATGTTTACATTAATTGAACGATTACGAGGCAACCAAAGGTATTTTATAAATTATCACCGTCAAATTTAAGAGCTTTGCTCATGTTAGTGTTTTTTTTAAACCACACGTTCCACTGAACTCCCCGCCACTGTTTTGTCGGAGGCTGCTTTTACAATGTTATATTTGCAACTATCCACCAAATCTGGGTCCCTATTTTTGAATCATTCATTTAAATATGGCGTGTGATTTTCGTTTTAGAAAACAATAAAAATCTACTTAAATCACGCAGAGTATTGACGAAGGTACGCACGAAATTGATACATCTCTTTCAAATACCTGGATTACAAGTATAATAAATAATAAAAGAAATATGCGCCAGACAACACACTAATTGTCTTGGTTTCGAAGTAAGGAGTGTTATTACTTGTGTTACGAATACCGGACAATGATAATGACGGGGGCGTCTCCCATAAATACTT
Source organism: Pyrausta purpuralis (assembly GCA_963924145.1). NCBI lineage: Eukaryota > Metazoa > Arthropoda > Insecta > Lepidoptera > Crambidae > Pyrausta > Pyrausta purpuralis. The sequence continues at coordinate 15,263,751 of OZ001653.1, read as the reverse complement.
TAATAAATATTAAACATCCATGACTCAGTTACAAATATTCGTGCTCATTTCGATTCCCGGGATTCGAACCCGCGACGGCCGGCGTAATAGTCAGAAGCTATTTCCAATACACCAAACGCGTCACACTGATTTTAAATCGAAATTTAAATAAATTTATTTCACTAACCATTTTGACGCGAGTAATTCAAAATTAACCTGTGACCCCGCTAGTAATCTACAGCTCAGCCCTAATAGAACGGTAAAAGTGGTCGAAGAGTGAAGGTAATTTATGCTATCAGTACTTACTCTTCTACGATTGTAATACTGATAAGTCTCATATCATATAATTATTATTCTACCTTAAAAGGATGTTATCAATTAGAATGTAGTATGTATGTTAAATATCTTAGTCATTTGTAGATCGTTTTTTTTTTTCACCTATTCAGTTCGTCCCATTTTTGCTAAGTCGGGATCTGATGATGGGATATCTGTGTTATTGAGGGAAACCCCCAAACTTTCAAGGCGTGTTATGTATTTTTACTAATTAATGTTTTTTTAAGTCAGTTTCTTTGCAGTTAGTTTCTTATGTTATGTAAGTAAGTAATAATAGGTAGTTTAAGTAAGATCGTGCGACCGAGCCTAGACAAAAAGTTACGTCATCCAACTTTATTGCAGACCATCAAGCAACCAAATTAAGAACTATCGATTGATATCAAGTTTCAAGCCTAGAGTTCCTAATTTATTGTTTCTTCAAGTGATTTACGCAAGGCCGCCGCCTATCGCAGGATCACACTGATCTACCGGAATAATGAATTTGCTGTCATTATATCGTAGTTCAATTTTGATATTAGAACTTAATTAGACTTCGGTTAATTATTATTCGGTGATTGTAGATCAATGATATTGTATTAAGAACTAGATCACTGGTGAGAGGCTAAAAGATAGTCAAGCAAACACCTCCTCACGTCAAAGTGAGGTCTTAATGTTGACTTAGTCTGTTTTTGATGGCGTCACAGTGTGTCAATGCCTCAATGCGTCTTTAAAACTGCAGAAACAACTAACTAAATAAAAAATAACAATCCGAATATCATATTTACGTTAAGTAAATAGTATTTAATGATGTCTATCATTCATGATTGAAGTATTTTCAATAAAATTAGTGACTTTTTTTTCTTAGCCTACCCACGGACCAACATGGTCGTTATCTAAGACAGTGCCATACATGGAGTAGTTTGGTACTATATTTTTTTAATAATTTAACGTCATAGTGTGGTGGTTTACGTTCCGGACTACAAAGATAAGTACAAGTCGCGGGTACAAATCCCGCCCGCAAGACCCTAACACATATGTCTATGGACATGTTAGTTAATATGTCTTAGTTATATAACTATAAAGTACACCTTTTTTTTGTAAAGTAACAGCGTAAACACTCACGGATCTTATGGTAACCGGCGCTCGCGTTAACAAAAGTATAACAAAATACTGTTGATAAACACATCAGTGATGGATGATTCTCACAATTGTAGAAAAAAATATGTACGCTAACTATTAGCATGTTATTTGAAGAACAATTCCGTTTACATGATGCCAGATGACTATGGAGTATTGATAAATATTTCTTTATTTTTTTAATAAGAACTGTAAATATTTTCATTAATTTAATTTGTAAAAAATATACATGTGGTCACGTGATCGTTAATGCCTAGCAGTGAATGTGACTCTGATGTTGGCGCTCATGGCGCATTTCAAGCATTCATGTGATACATTCAAATTACATTTATTAGATAATAATTCAATATTTAATACATTAAATAGTTTAAAAATATTTTTTTTTGTTTAATAAACTACTGCGCTAAATTGTGAACTCAATTTTAAAATTAGGCCAACAATTAATTGTAATGTATCTACATACTTTAAAAAATATATTAAGAAAGCTACTCTGTTAAGACTCTGTTCCGAAACAGATGTCTGATGTGATATATGTCAATCCATTGACATTCATTAATCAGACGGCGCCATATTTGTGTACTCTTTTAGTTCGCGAGGCGTCATCTACTTCTAAATACAATATCATTATTGTAGATAGAATGTGATAGAACTTAGAAGGTTGTTTGAAATTAAGTTTAGGGGTTAACTGTCGTAGCTTTCTTACGCAATCAGCATACATTGTATCTTTAGATAAGTAGTGCCTTTGGTTCATTCATTTTAGCAACATTTATTGTTTTATCAATTGTTATAGACTTTCTCACACAACCTCGCAGTAAATAGGTACTATGATCATAAAAGACGACCCGTAACCACCCCTTTGGTTTTAGTTTCTAAAATCATAAACATAATAATTTATCTTTGATTTATTTCGGTCTTATTAATTGCCAGAATTGAGATATTAATATACCTTAGAATATACTCATGTCAAATTAAGTTACTGTTTACATCACATGTCCTTCAAAAACTTATCTTTATGTTGCTTAAGCAGAATTACCATAAAAAATACTCATTTTTTCCAGTTTTTCATAGAAAATGAAGACCAAAAGTAGGTACAAAATTTATTTTCATAAACACAAATTTCAAGCAAACCTTTCCAAAATTACCACAGTAAACGCTGACGGTGAATATTCCTGCTTTTTATATAAATTTTCATCGTTACCAGTAATAATGGATCTGTCAGAGTAGAGATAAACCGATGTTTGACTTCTGTCTGGCAATTACCCGGTCCCCAACATCACAGTTAAGGTTTGTACAGTAAGCCCATTACACTAAAGTACGTAAGTATCAGTTCCAAGATATAGTATGGTGCCTTTAAAACTTATTAAACGTCTTTAAAACATTAGGAGAGGTCAACTTGTTTGAATCAATTACAATTAATAAGCGCTATCTTTAAAGTATCTAAGCTGAGTAAAAGTGGTTCACAATATAATCCATAGTTAGAATATGCGTTATAAGGTAGAGAACTATCTCTGTGATATGAAAATTAAGCATGATTCGTATTTTAGACGCCTTACACCTACTTTTAGGTAGGATTCACATGGAACGGCGCGCATCGGAGCGCGCTTAAACGCCAGTAAAGAAAACAGTATTTTATTATCAGTTCGACAAATCGTAATTGCTTACGACTGATACATTTTCTATCCGGACGGATGCACGAGCATGTGTCGGAAGCCGACAATACAATTACGACTTTTAGAACTGCTAATAAAATACTATTTTCGTTAAGGGCGTGTAAGCGCGCTCCGATGCGCGCCGTTCGATGTGAATCCTACCTTAAACTCACTTGCGACACACGCAATGAACAAATTTAATTCGTCGTGACTGTATCGATGCTAACGCGCGTTAGCATCGTTACTGTATCGATGATGTAAGTAGCGCAGTGTGTAAAGGTTGACATGTTGCGACTGCATCGAAGTAACACGCGTTAACATCGCGACATCGTGTGTTAAGGGTCTTAGAGTCTTCACTACTTTGTGACTTTGACCGTTGAATAAATATATATACTTTATTTTCAACAATGAACTTCTTATATATAAATAGCCCCATTTTCTTTTCTAGTCGGGCTACTGAGACTTTATATTTTGTCCAAATATATTCCATGATAAGCACAGATCTGAACGTATTTGCAGAGTGCCTTTGACAACCAATTACCATCTTGACAGGGCTATTGTAATCTTGAATAAAGGTCAGTAATCTGATGGAATGGTAACTTTCCATCTGCCACCCTTTGTTCTAGCATGGAGTCTTTTGAATTCAAAGCATTTTTCATACGAGTTTATATTCACAATTTTGTTTTACAAATACACGGAAATTATTTGTTTGGGATTGTATTCTAGAGGACAACACATACAAATCGGAGCAAGTTATGTGTAAACAGTTGGAGAAAATTACGTTGAAGGTTACTGAAATCTGAATTTTTGCCGAAATAAAACTTATTCTTAACTAAAATATTCTAAGAGATACCTACATTGGTGGCTAGGCAAGTGCAAGTTGTCTATACGAATATAATGAAGCTGAAAAGTTTGTTTGTTTGAACGCACTAATTTAAGGAACTCCTGGATCGATTCGAAAAAATATTTTTGTGTTGGGTAGCTTATTTATAGTGGAAGGCTTTAGGCTATATAACATCACGTTGCGACGGTGGAAAGGGAGCAAACTCAAACCGCGTGGACGCTGACGCGGAAGTATTTAATAAGTAACAGCAATAATGAAATTGTTTTTATAGCGTTGACATTATTATAATACGGTGTTGAATAAAACATTTTTGAAAAATTTTTGTTTTCATTATGTTCTTATGTGTATAATTGCTATGATAAAGCAACCAAGTTAAATAAAAACGTCTCTCATAAAAACTTAGAAGGAATAGGAGCATTTGTAAGCAGCAATCCGTCATACGCAGCGTGCTATAAAACGAACGCACACTCTCGCGTAAAATTTAAATAAAAGTCTATAGCTTTCCCCGATTCTCATGCGGTCATAAAGTATGTACGTTATTTTTTACCCTGTTCATCATATCACGTGTATTACACTGAACTCGGCAAATTATGCGGAGTGTCTCAATTCCGCAATTTGCAAATGTTTTTTTTTCTTACAACCCCTATTTTTTCAAAAATAGGCGTGAGAGGTTCGGTTAGGGTTAACAAAGGGAATAGGCTAGATGATAATTGAAAAAGAAAAATACAATACGAAGAAAAAACAATTGCTACAGATTTGAGAGCGTGTGTATCCTATCAATACTTGCAAGATCGAAAACCAATATTGTTGGGATAACCTATTTTCGCTGTGATTGTATCAGGTTTGAAAATATTTTTATTTCAGAAGATGCTTTCATTCTATTTATGTAATACTTTATTTTCATATTAACATAACTAGCATGGCAGTTCTAGTTATTTAATAAGTTCCACCTTAGTAAAGAATATTTACACATGAAAAAATGTATGATCGCTTGCTAGTGATGCTTGCTGGCTTATGATTAAGCTCACTATTTTTTTTTTAATATATCAAGAAAACTTATTTGTTGAATGTTATCTTTAAATATTTGAACCCCGTAAAAATAATATTCAGGGTGACTTTTTTATCGGTACCGAAATTTTGTGTAAAGACTCCACTGATGAATATGAATAACTTTTACTATGGGGGCAATAGTGATATCGAGAAAAAAAAAACAGCTGTTCCATACAAAAGTACAATTGGCGCGCGGTCAAAATGTATTCATCAGGGGAGTCCTTACACAAAATTTCGGTACTGATAAAAAAAAACATCCGTTATGTACAATAATATGCAATAAATTAATTTACCGTAACTAATTAGACAGGTTTTGCGACGTATCTAAACAAATATTTATATGCATGTCATGCATTTATTATTTTAACAGCTAAAAAGCTTTGAATACTTCCAAATTGATTTTCCTAAATTAATTTCCAAAGTATCGAAACGTTACAATACAAAGATCATAATAGCCATTCATGTCAAAATGAAAAATCCAGTCAAGTGCATCCATAACAAATACAGACTACCTATTAAAATGCTCTCCAATTAAGAGAGACTCGGTATTATAATCGCGTCGCCAAGACGTTGCGGAGTGATCCCAGTTATGACCCCGATCCCGTTGTTAAGCATTCTCTGGATACTTTTTATGTGCTGAGCTGCAATTGGAGACTGCAGGGCTAGGAAGAACAGTAATTTACTATAAAATATCACTCGCATTAATGCAAAGACTATTAACAACTAAGCAAGTATAATTCTTATAAGCACAGATATTGGTCAAGCTTCAAAAAGTCTCATACTTGCTTAATAGTAGGCTTAAAAACTGGCTTAGAGCGAGTCGGACTCACGCACTGAGGGTTCCGTGGCAACTTAAACTAAATTAGGCTTTTAATAGTAATTCAGCTATTGGGAGCGACGGTGAATTCAAAAAGTAAGCCGTAATATAGTAATATTTTATTTATGTATAAAAATGAGAAATAGCTACTTGTACCTTAGACCCCTTACACACTGCGACTTTTCGCATCGATGCAGTCGCAAAGTGTCAATCTTTACACACTGCGCTACTTTTAGCAACAATGCAGTCGCGATGCTAACGCGCGCTAAATTTTCCGCCTTTTTTCCATGAACGTTTGGTACTGAGTTGGAAACGGAATACTTGCCTGTAACACAAGAAAATACTGACTAGTGACAGTAACCTGGGTCAGATTTGGTATTTGCAAATTGATAGCAGCTTATAAATGAAAAATCTTATTCGTGCTCTTTTTGAGATTTTCGTTTTAACTATTACGTAAGTTTGTAATTAGCCTAATTTACCTCTATTACTCATTTACGTAAATAAATTAGAAAAAAAATTCAATATAGCAAGGTATATTTTCCGTTTGTACTAGAATCCTTCTGATAACTTAAATGCTTTAAATTATGCAAACATTGCTGGGAAACAAAACAAACTTTTCATATCGCACATTGCCCCACACTGCGCAATTTAATAAATCGTTCATTAATGTGAACCTAGCGCTCGAGAGGAAAAATATTCATGCGAACGCTCTAAAGTTATCGATACTGTACATTTTTACAGGGCCGTTAAGCCGACCTACCGAAAAACGAGAAACAGGCTAAATTTTTATGAGTTTTTAAAACCGTACTCAAAATGAATCTCATCAATAGCGCGTTAGGAACAAAAATCGTATACACTTGTATCGAATTACTGATATTGAGAGTCATTTAAACGACCGAAAAAGGTTTTTGGATAATTTTATGTGTGGTTTTCAGGAACAAGGGTTTCAATTGGTTTGAAGTGTTTTAATGCTTTTTCGGCTTGGGTATACAATAAGCGGAATTGGTCCCTTAAAGTAATAAGAATGAATTTATCTAATTACAAAGCTGCTTAGCAAATATTAGTACTTGAGAAATCATTGAATTATTTTAATAGAGCAAGAAATAATTTCAATTCATAACAAAACTTTGTTTGATTTGAGCTGTGACAGTTGTTGTTTTTGCATAAGAAGGATTTATTGTGACCCACAAACGTTGTTATACAACAATTGCATATATTTTACGGCTAAATACGTTAATATTAATTAGCAGAAATAATTTTATTTTAAATCAAATTAAATCAATCATTCTAACCGTACGTCAAATTATATTTCCATGACCCAGCGTGACAAAATAACTGCTTTTTCCGAACTATCGATTGAAAATTTTATCGTCACCATCTCTGTTTTAGTACACTGTATAATGGAGTTTAGCGATTATTTGTTCCGAAACCACGGAACCAAACTGTATTTTATTTACGATCGTCCCAATAAAGTCGATTTAGGGAAATCCGTCTGGTTATTTACAGCGCCAGTGCTTAACTAAGTGGGCAAATAAACTGAGCACTGTTATGCCTTAAAAAAAACCTTTCTATGACATATTTAAATTCTCGTTTTCACACAAAACTTTGAAAATTGTTGAATCAACACTGTCCTCTACGTCTGCCTTTTATGATCTTTAATATCTCTTTGAGCTCTCTTTAATCATTTTAGCCATTTTAGTGCAAACTTGAAACTTAAAGGTGTATAATCCTATAAAGGTACAACTAAGAGAATATGTGTATAATAAAAGCTTTTTCATTTCTCCTGTTAGGAAAATTGAACTTTCCTGTAAAGAAAGACGGGTGGAAATAGCTTTTCCATCCCTAGGGTGGAAAGTAATTTAGTTTTAATTGCTACGATCAGACATGGAGTTAAAGATAATTGAGTCACATCATATTATTACAATAAACAAGCTTTTCATATTTTTTAAGATTAGCTTAACATTAAAAGGGTGTTTATTATGGTCACTAATTATAAAAAAATACAATTGGTCTAATTTTTAACAATTTAAAATCTACTAATATAATATTTGGTTGCCCGCCATACATAGTGAAACTTTTTTTTATTTTAAATTGTCACATTTTTTGTCTTTGTCAGTATATTTAATGGTTAAACAAACTTACCTGAAGTGAAGTTTGACCGTAATTATACGAGACGTTACATCCGAAGGGATTTATGAACACTATGTAGTTTCACTTCTATATGTACTAGGCATCACACACAAATTTTCAGAGCTGTTTATCTAAAAAAGAAATAAAAATGAAATAAAAATAATCTGATTGGATACTACTAGCGCCATCTGTTGTGGTAACTGCGCGACGTCGGCCGGTCGGCCCGCCCGTGCTTACCTACCTCATTTATTTTGGAGATTTTACTTATTTCGTAAATATCATTTCATTACATATCGGGGTTCAATAACTTCGGGTGGGAGGGTGTATAAATCCCTTCGGATGTAACGTCTCGTATAATTACGGTCAAACTTCACTTCAGGTAAGTTTGTTTAACCATTAATTATACTTACGACGTTACATCCTCGAGATTTATGAACACTATGTAGATGTTTAGCGCACGAAATAAGTAAGTAAAAGCAACGATTAACTTTTTACATAGACTTTTATTAATCACAAACAAAATCATATTAATGAATAATTAATACTTCTAGTATAAATAATTTTTATTATTCTCTAGATTAAATTAAATTAAAGTCACGTAAATATTGCATCAGCAAATTCAGTACCCGTACTTTCTGGAACGGGACGATTGTAAAACTTAGCGAACGTTAGTGAGTTTCCAGACCAGCCTGCCGCTTGTTTTATAATTTCTATTGGTGTCCCTTTTCGTCTAGCCGCAGATGTAGATGCATGGCGTGTACTGTGTGCGCAAAACACACTTGTGTCCACGCCACTATCCGCAAGGACAGTTTTAATCCATCGTCCTAGCGTTGAAGGACTAGCGTTATGAATGGGCTTTTTCGTGGTCAAAAACAATTTATCAGTTTTTGGGAGGTTTCTTAATTCTTTGGTGGCGTTAATATATGATCTGAATCATATGACTTTATGTTTGACAGTTCAATCAGTGATAACGTCTGGGTCCGTTGTGCTGTTGACAACGCGAGCAGAGTTATGAGCTTTTTTGTAAGTGTGTCTAGCGGAAGCTTATCATTTGGGTAAAATTGGGAAAGGTGGCTTAGGACCAGATTTGGATCCCAAGTTGACACATACCTAGGGAAGCTAGGTCTTGTTCTATAAACTCCTTTAATGAATCTATGTACCCTGTCATCTTGTGAGAATTTTTTGCCAAGAATAATGGCCAGAGCAGAGCGAACGGTATTTAGGGTTGAATAATTAGAGCCGGACTCATATAGTTCTGTCAAAAAATTCAGAACTGTTGGGATTTTATCGCAAAAAAGATCTAAATTATGAACTTTACAGAATTTCCACCATTTTTTATAGGCACAGTTATATTGTTTAAGGGAACTTGGGGCTAAAGATGCGATCAAAATTTCAGAAGTCTTTACCGACAGTGATTGTCTTGAGTATGCCCGCTTGATAATATTGACGACACCAGGGTAAGTTGTTTCCATAACGGGTGTGGAGTCCTGAAAGGTGATAAGAGAAGGTCAGGCTTCGGTTCAAGAAAAATAGGCTTTCCATGAGATAGTGACACGAATAGTGGATACCAGGGTTGGCTTGGCCAGTAAGGTACTACCATAATGCCAACCGCTTTGTCTGTGACAATTTTTCTTAAGCATTTTAATATTAGTGAAAACGGAGGAAAGGCATAAAAGAAGTACTTCTTCCAGTCTAAAGTAAAAGCGTCAATATTGTATGCTGAGGGATCTCGCTTCCAGGAAACATATTTATGGCATTTAGTATTGTGATATGATGCGAACAAGTCAATTTCAGGTCTACCAAAAGAGGCAATAATGGACTGATAAGCAGTCGAATCAAGGCTCCATTCTGTATCTAAGTTAAGTCTCCTGGATTCAAAATCAGCCTCCACATTGTCTTTGGACTTTATGTAGGAAGCGACTACAAATAATTCTCTCTCCTCACACCATTGCCACAATAATTTAGATATATTATGTAGGTTAGGGTATTGAATTCCGCCGTATTTGTTAATGTACGCGATAGCGGTTGTGTTGTCGATTCGCAAGAGTATTTCCTTATTTCTTAAATCTTTCGCGAAGCATTTTAATCCCATGAAAGCTGCTTTTAGCTCAAGTATGTTAATATGTTCCTCTACTTCGGCTGTGCCCCACAGTCCGCTAGTACGCTCCTCATTACAATATACACCCCAACCAGTTAATGATGCGTCTGAAAAAATTTCTAGCACAAACTTGTTGGTTCGAATGGGGTTATAAGAAGTCATGATATGATTAACCCACCACAATAAATCCGGTTTTATTTTACAAGATAACTGCATCTTTTGTTCATAGTCGTCATTACTGCCTTTGAGGGCTAAGAACTTTTCTCGTTCAAGTTCTTTAGTATATAACCACCCGTAAGAGTCCTGGGCAGACTGAACACAATGAACCTAGGAAGCTAGCAAATTCTCTGATGGAGATAGTTTTTGTTTTTAGCATACCATTGATTTTACTTAGCATTTTTTGTCGTTTTAAATCGGGTAGTTGTATAACCATATTACGTGAGTCTAATTCAAATCCAAGAAAGGTTTGTATTTGACTAGGGATGAGGTGGCTTTTTTTGGTATTTATAATAAATCCAAGATTTTTCAACAGATCTATCGTATTTTTAACACTCTCAAGACACGCTTTTTGGGTGGTATTTATCAATAAAATATCATCTAAATATATTACTAATAAGTAACCCTTATTTCTAAGAGATAAGATCACAGGTTTCATCAGTTTGGTAAAAACTAGAGGGGCTAGTGATAAACCAAAAGGGAGGCATTGAAATTCATAAGTTTGGCCCTGAAATTTGAATCTCAAAAATTTCTTACTGTCCTCATGTATAGGCACCAAAAAATACGCTTCTTGCAGGTCAATAGACGCCATAAAGTCATCTTTGTTAAGTAACTTTGTAGCAGTTCGTATGTCTTCCATCTTGAAATGGTAAGGGTCGATAAATTTATTAAGTTCCTTAAGGTTTAAAATGAATCTAAAGGTGCCATCGGGTTTTGGAGTTAAAAATATTGGTGATAAAAATTGCCCGGGTTTGTCATTACATTTGACTATGGCTCCTAAATTTAAAAGTTGTGAGATAGCTAGGTGTGTTTCTTTTAAATCGGAAGAACAAAGTCTTCTACTATTATTTGGCTGGAATGTTTGTGACGGGGACTTATTAAACGGGATACGAAAGCCCTTGACATAATTGAGTACGACTGGGTCGTCCGTGATCTGTTTCCAGTTATCTAAGAAATGCCGTAGTTGGCCGGCATGCTGAAGTACCTCGGTTACGGCCTGCGGGTGCGTGGGTTCGTTTTCGGCGGTGGTGCTGTCCGATTCGCTATCTGAGGTGGTCGGCGCGTAGACTGCTGCTGGTAGGGCTGGTACCGGTTCTTCTGCCCGCCCTGTCTGGGTATCCTTGCTGGTGCTTGGTTCCTGGGCGGGCCGCGCCAGTTTCCCTGGTTGGTGTTGGTTGCACGAGGGTGATTATCGACTCGTTTGATTTGAAATCCAGATCGTTCAGCAGTCTTAGTGGCCTTGATTTTTTCACCTAAGTTGGTGCCAAAAAGGTATTCATCGCGTTTCACGTCGGAAATCATGTTATAGAACTTCTTATCGAGCGATGTGGTAACTAGCTTCCTTCTTGACTTTGTATTTTCAAAGTGAAGATCGAGGAATATCTGGCTTATTTCCGAAATCTTCTTAAGGATGCTAACTTTATCTAGATCATTTGTTATGAGGTCCGAAGCCAAACTAGTAAGGCCGGCTATTCCGAGGCCGAGGTAGTTTTGCGACTTTTCAAGTAGCTTGTCCCTATTTTTAACGGCGTCGCTAAGAACAGCGGCAATTTCGATATTAAGCTTAGGTGCCTTACTAAGTTGAAAGTTTTCTGGTATCAGCATTTTTTGTAGTAAAGTCTCCTTGGCTTCTTTGGTCAAACCCTCAACAATGATCATACCCCAGCGTTTGGAGATTTCTTCATTGATGGCCGGGCCCAGTGTTTCATCCTTACTCTGTGGATCTCCTAGTGCCTCAATTATTTCTGGTGGGAGTACCTCTGGTGATTTTTCTGAGCTCGGTCCTGCGATTGGCTCCTCTGTTATAGGCTGTTCGTTTGAGGTGGTTGTTGGAGGAGGTATAACCACTTGGGATCTAACGGTTTCCATTTCGAGCGAGTCTGAGTCCGATAAGTCACCGTAATGGTCTGGTATGATTGAGTCGGGTGATGAATGTCGACGGTAACGGTAATTTTCTGAAAATTACAGAAAAAAACTTCGTTGGCTTAAAGAAGACAAGAAGATTGCACTACAAGTGAGCTTTTTGGGTAATGCTTTTTCGGACAAATAGTTTTGAGTCGCTGGTCATAATCACGTTACGACACTGGACTATAAGTTATCAACTATGATCACGTCACAGAGAATAACCAATAATAAATAGCTATCAGTCGTGATCGCGTCACGAAGTATAGCTGTTAGATCAACCTATCAGCCGTGAGTTCATCACGGAGAATAGGTAAAATGTTTTCATGTTACAAATATGCTCGGTAGGTAGGCCGGAAAAAAAATATCGCATCGGCATTATCACTCAAAAGTTGAAACACTCGCTGCATATAGAATATATGTACATAAGTAGGTACGTCGACTGCGAACACTTATTATTACGTATGCCTATTTGGTTTGAAATAAGAAACACTAATTTACTAACCTTCATAATCGCTAGATGATGATCGCCGAATACGTTTTTCGAGACGTCTAATCTTCCTTCTTAGTTGTGAATTGCTTCTTTTACGTTTTCCCATGATTTTGCACAAAAATCACTACAAATACGATTTTATTCAAAATAACGATGTGGTGATGCCAGCACACACAAAAGGAATGAGGTAGGTAAGCACGGGCGGGCCGACCGGCCGACGTCGCGCAGTTACCACAACAGATGGCGCTAGTAGTATCCAATCAGATTATTTTTATTTCATTTTTATTTCTTTTTTAGATAAACAGCTCTGAAAATTTGTGTGTGATGCCTAGTACATATAGAAGTGAAACTACATAGTGTTCATAAATCTCGAGGATGTAACGTCGTAAGTATAATTTTTAGTTCGGTCGATTATTGCACAGATTATTAAGCAGGCGGAGGCAACTAGGCGCGATTTTGTTGTTCATTAATCTTCTCACTCACTCCCACCTTTAGCTGTCACTCATAGCGCTATCTCATGTGGCAAAATTGAATCTGGAATTTGACATACTCGTAACTTGTGGTAATTTTGGTGACAAGGTTAAGGTTGCGTTCTGTTACTATTAACATTGTCTGTGAGAAAAACTCGATCGATATTTTTGACAATGATTTGAAATATTTGATATCGTCCACGTTTTATGAACTCGGTTGTCTTCTGTGCCGTTACTGTCCTTCTAATGGTGCGTTTTATGTATAACGACAGTAAATAAACTGATTCTGATGTAAAAACTTTAGGTTTCATCTCTCGCCAAATAACATAATATCTAGATAAATTTATTTATTTTTCCTCACAGTCGAAATGAAAAATAGTATGTATAACTCGGGTGAAAGCACCCATTTCACTCTCGAATTATTAGCGCTCTCACTCCGTTCGAGCGCCAAGAACTTCTCGAGTGAAATGGGTCACTTTCTCCCCTTGTATAACAATCTACTATTTCATTTCTTCTGTTCGGAAAATTGAACTTTCATGTAAAAATAGACGGGTGGAAAATAGCTTTTTCATCTCTACGGTGGAATGTAATTTAGTTTTAATTGCTACGATCAGACATGGAGTTAAAGATAATTGAGTAACATCATATTAATAAAAAAACAAGCTTTCCATGTTTTTAAGATTAGTTGAAAATTAAAAACGTCTGTTATTATGGTCACTGATTTAAATAAAAAACAAATGGTCTAATTTTTAACAATTTAAAATCTACAAATGTAATATTTGGTTGAGCGCCATACATGGTGTCACTTTTTTTTTCATTTTATATTGTGACACATTGTTTGTCTTTGACGATTATTTTTTTCAGTTTCGTCGATTATTGCACAGATTATAAAGCAGGCGGAGGCAACTTCCCGCGATTTTGTTGTTCATTAATCTTCTTACTCACTCCCATCTTTAGCTGTCACTCATAGCGCTATCTCATAAGGCAAAATTGAACCTGGAATTTGACTTAACCTGTGGTTGTTTTGGTGGCAAGGTTAAGGCTGCGTTCTTTTACTATTATTATTCTGTAGCATAAAATCTATCGATATTTTAACAATGATTTGAAATATTGATATCGCCTGCGTTTTATGTACTCTGTTGTCTTTAGTGCCGTTACTGTCCTTCGTGCCAAATAGTGTGTTTTATGTAAAACAAACTTGACGTTCTCGTTATCCTCTCATCACTATTACATAGCTAAATGTATTTATTTTTCCTCACAGTCGAAATGAAAAATAGAATATTTAACTCGGGTGAAAGCACCCATTTCACTCTCGAATAATTAGCTCGCTCACTCCGTTCGAGCACCAAAAACATCTCGAGTGAAATGGGTCTTTTTCTCCCGTTGATATACAAGGTAATCTTCTATTGCAGCCATGTTTACAAACACATTAAAGACTTCTGTACCTATTATATTTATTAATAATAATGATTTTCCAAACATTCATTAGGAAACACATTTTCGATATTTTTATTCATAAGGAAAATAATTAAACTAACACTTATTGATTTCCTCAATTTTGTTCTTATAACAAATGAGAGCTAGATTTTGTTTGCCTTTTGCAGCTAATTAAAAGTAACGAAGACACTGGTTTGTAAGCGAGGCGAGGTGGGCACGAAGGCGACAATAGGGACACAGATAGTCACAATAGGGATTCCTTTTACTAGGAATTTTAAAGTAAAGATATTATTTCAGAAACCCGACCACAAACTACAAGGTGAAGTTAGAATTTGTTTTCACAACCACTATTTTTCATTTCCGTGAAGCAATATCCTCCACAGGATGTTTGGTTTAGATTTTCCAATTTCCTTTGGAATAGGCTTGGAAAGTTTCAAATTTTTCACCGCTCACACTTGCTCGAACTAGGTCGTATACCAAATCGTGTGTAAACATACTTTCCTCTCTTTTGGTAGACAAACATTATTTTAAAAGCATCTATCTTGAAATTGTGTATTATTAAATTCATGAGTATTAAAATTACGTTTAGGTATATCTTGATTTCACCTCACGGGCAGCGACCTGTAACATAAACCTGCAAAATCGTAGGAGAATAATGTTTTGTTTGTCGTTCATGGGTTTGTGTTTCTACTCTTAATTTATTACACTGACTTCTTTCGGACTTACAGACTTCTGTATAATTTGCCTAAGCGTATGGATGTATTTTATATTACTGTGGCTTTTTCGAAATTTCGCTGGCAAGCTCTACTAGAACACTTTACTTTATTCAATTATTATTTTATTTATTGTTTCCCAAACATTCATATCATTTGTTTTACATATTTTTAACTGTATGAAAACATACAAAAATGAAATAAAATGAACAAATATTAACAGGCAGATGTTTGTTTTTACAATCACACAATATGTGGATAAGGTTGTTGGTCGTACAATAATATCAATAATTTTTATTAAGATTACTTATTAATAGGATAGTACAATTGTTTTTAGGATTCCGTAGCCGAATGGCAAAAAACGGAACCCTTACAGTTTCGTCAAGTCTGTCTGTCTGTCTGTCCGTCCGTATGTCACAGCCATTTTATTCTATAATTATAAGCAACACACTGCTGAAATTTGGTAGGAGTATATATCCTGTTAACCGCTTGACGATTCTCATACAAAAATAAATGACATTTAAGGGGGGGGGAATTTTTTTTTTAGTCAAACCTATACGTGTGGGGTGTGTCTATAGATAGGTCTTTTAAAATGTCATTGACGTTCTTAAACCATTTTCTTTTAAAGACTAACGTTTCATAGCTAGACGCTTCCAAAGTGGTAAAATGGGAGTCCCCCCTATCTAACTTCTAAACTAAGCGGGTGTAAAGATGACAAAAATATGTAATGTAGATCTTAACAAATACTTTCAACGAAAACTGGTTTGGACGAGATCGAACGAGAAGTTTTTGAGCTATAGCACATTTTCAACAACCGCAAACATAACTTTGTACTTCATACAAAAACTATGAAAAACAAAGTTATATTTGCTGTCAACAAAATATTGTGGTATTTTAGTTTAGTGAAAGTAAGTAGATAATTCAGTTAAAGTTGGCACGGAACCCTCAGTGCGCGAGTCTGACTCGCACTTGGCCGGTTTTTTTTAAACAAAAATGTTCTGGAATATCGCGTTTATATGGAAGTAACTCTTAGACCCCTACACACTCTGACTTACGCAATGAATAGATAAATAAATATATTTAGCATCGATGCAGTCGCGCGTTAGCAACGACATAGAAGCGTGACTGCATCGATGCTAACGCGCGTTAGTATCGATGCAGTCGCCAAAATTTAGTACATAATTTGTCAATTTCCAGCTTCTGCATCGCGACTGTATCGATGCTAACGCGGGTTGGCATCGCATCTGCATCGATGCTAACGCGCGTTAGCATTGCAACTGCATCGCTGCTATAAGTCGCAGTGTGTAAAGGGTCTTAGATATACATCTTAGTTATGTTAAATGTTGATTTTGAGCCGCTTAATTAATAGAAAATAAATTAAATTAGATTTTTAAATATGAGACAAATGCTGTTAGTGCTAGTTGTTAGTCGTAGGTATTCGTCTATCTCTTAAACGTTAGACTTTTAGAGGAGATGTTTTGGGAACCTCGATTGACCTGTCATTTTATAAGACCTATCGATAGACACCCTACAAGCATAGGTTTGAATCAAAATAAAAAAAAAACTTTTGCGACTTCATCGATGCTAACGGGCGTTATTCTGAAGGTATTTGTTCACTATGTCAGAATGAATTGTGGAATTCAAAACTTCTGCATTCCAACGGTATAATAAGACATTGTTTAGTTGGCATGATATTTACTTTCACATCATACAGCTTTGGTGTAACTTGGATTTGCCGGATAATAAAATAGTTCAATCATTAGTACAGTTATGCATGTTTTGTAATATCTCTTAAAATTTTCGAAAAAAGACTTTGAGTTATTCGAATTTACAGTCGAAGAACAAAATTATTCTTCGTATAGTTACGATACGATGTGTTTAGTCACATTCAACCATAGACTTAACATATGTGACCTATATTTTTAAAGGCATCTGGCTACTCGCAATTTAAAACTTATTGGATCAAATCATTTAATAAGAAAACTTCAATAAACAAGTTCATATCAAACAGGGTCTCCGTTTGTTTGCCAATTATACTGAATCGTTTTAATGGAATGACCAAACTTATTTGTGCCAGTTAGTAGAAGTTGCTCTGATTGAAATTAATCAAGAAATTTATAGTTGATTTCCTTTGTCTAACTTTTCCCTTAATGATCTTTTACTTTGCCTTATTCTAGTTTCTAAATGTTGAGGCATATTTTTTCTATAATTATCGACTTATGTTAGGGTACTCATTTCTTTATTTGTAATATCTACAGGATGCTCTAGTATTGGGTTTTGCTTTGATTCCAAAGGAAGTAGCTAATGCACTTGTGTTATGAAAATCAGGCACAACGGTGGTACCACAACACCCAGACCTGAGAGAATACCCGCTTGGCAGTCCAATGGCACTACAGTGCCATTTTCTTTTTTACGGTAAACTGTCCGTGGTACTACAGTGCCCACCACTTGAAAATTATGTATTAAGTATAGTATATATATAAATTAAGTATAGTATATATTATAGTATAGTAAGTGTATTAGATTTTCAACTTTTTATATATTTATAACTATTACCTATCTACCAGTATTTTTGTTTTCGTAATCACAACTATACTTTTCTTTATATAATCGTTTTTATCGCGCGACATGTCGCGCGATTTTTATCATGCAACCGTCGCGCGATATCGCCGGACAGTTTTCCCACATCATAGTCTGACAGCGCGGACAGTCGAGTGGATACAGAAAATTTTGATTTATATATTGACCTGACCGGGAATCGAGCCCGGGACCTCGAAGCAGCGGCGCCTTAAAACCAGTGTGCTTAGCCACTTCACCACGGAGGTCGTCGATTTGATTGTAATGTGTTCTTTTTTACTTCAAAAAACAATAACCTTTTAGGCTCGGGTTAGGTTAGTTGGAGCTTTTACATTCTAGCTCATAAGTACTTATTAAAAAATATGTTTTCACGAATAAAGGATACCACATACCGGATGTGATGAATAATTGTACGGAGCCTAATATTTTAAGACATGAACTTGAATTTTGTCTTCAAATTTATAGAAAGCAGCTGAATCAGACAAGGAGTCGAACCCTGTGTCTTACGTTATCCAGGCGCATACCTATACTACTCAGCCACCGATCCATTAGTAAGCCTATTGAGTCTTGCAGGCTGCGCCATTTCATAAATTTTATGAGATCATTCTCGCAATATCAACCCTCTCTCTGCCTTTAGAGAGAGAGAGAGAGAGAGAGTAATCCTAAAAAATATATTTACGGTGGTCAAAATGACTGTCGGGTATTTTTTGTTTAATAAAACAAAAAGAACTAAGTATTTTTTGTGTTCAACATAAGAATACGATATAGAAATTATTTTAAAAAGATTATGTTATCCAATTAGTGATCGTTACGCTGCTACAAGTTCTCAAATCTGGAACGAAAATTGGTGAGAAATTGCTGATAGAGCTAGATGATGCTACCACTATTGCCATGATGTTTTACTACGATTAAGTTATGTTAAATAAATTATTCTCATAAACCTTACTTTTAAGGTATTCTTATGAGAAACCGTCAAGTGGTCAAAGATAGAGGCGGGCCTCTGGGGTCAACCAAAGAGGTCTCTGTGTCTTGTTAAGGCATAAGACCGGTGCTTGTTTTCACTGATATTGCGATATGCATGCGAAATTACTAGGTATAAAGTTGTACAAGCGGGTGGTTAAGGCTCCGCTGATCACCCGACCCCCCACTCTGGCGACGAGGGAGACACCTGTATTTTTAGTGGGTGCCTACACCTACCTACCTTGTCAAGCAGGGGAGCCCCACTTCCCCTCTCTCCCCACAGAGAGATATGCGTCACGCATTTTTCACGGGTCTAACGGGTCCGCGTAAAAAAGAGATCTAAAGTTGTACGAGGTTATGGTTTCAACTCAAAAATGTGGCTCCGATAAGACTAAGATACTTGTTTGGACAACAAATAAATAAATTGAAGCCGTTTTGAACGAATCGAACGAATTATTATCTAATTTGAATTTTTAATTTGAATTTGACGACCTCCATGGTGTAGAAGCTAAGCACGCTGGTTTCAAGGCGTCTCCGCTCCGAGGTCCCGGGTTCGATTCCCGGTCAGGTCAATATATAAATCCGAATTTTCTATATTGTCTTGGGTCTGGGTGTTGTGGTACCACCGTTGTGTCTGATTTCCAAAAAACAAGTGCAATTAGCTACTTACTTTGGATTCAGAGCAATGTATGTGATTGGTGTCCAATAATAAGGTAGAGTCGAGTAGAGATAACATCAACTGACTTCCCAGAAGCGCTGATTTTAGTTCTCTTGACTGTTTTGTGTAGAGACCTTAAAATTAAAGCAGATCATTAAAGTTAGTCAAATCTAATGGGATTGACACGAAACATTAGGGTTGAAATGACAGCAATATCGAAGGTCTATGAGTCAGCGTGTCATCACTAATCTTCTTTACATGTAATAAGATTGTCAGCAGTGTAACAGTCACTAATTGGATAAAATTATCTTAACAAAATAAATTTCGTATTCATAACAAAAAATATATATTACAACCAAGTACATTTTGTCTTATTGAACAAACAAATATCCACTATTCTTTTTGGACACCCTCCACAAGAATAAAAAAAAAACAATACTTTCCTGACGCTTTAATGAAAATCACACACACGTTTCATATTACTATAACTTATATCCCGCAGAGAGTACGACTTAATGCCTTTAACAGAGCACTGAAACAGCGGTGGGTCCCAAGTTTCCACAGTATTTAGCGCAAAACTTTATTTCAAACTGTTTTTTTTATTACTTTTTAGAGCTATGGCTTACGATCAAGGTCGATGAAGTTTCCGACCTAACAATGATACAAAACACTTTTTTATGAAAATGTTATTTGTTTTTTTCTAAATTGTCCCCTTGTAACTATTGTGACAGCGTGTGGGGTGCTTGAATAATAAACACGTAGTAGAAATCTTCAGGTTCTTCTCCAATAGGTTTATTCCAACAAAATAGCACAAAGATAGGGCACAAAGTCAAAGAAAGTACAAACAGAGGCCCTGTTCTGGGCATGCAGCTCGCTATTATACAAATCAAAACCCTGAACAACTGTAGGAAACAGGAGACGACATCCGTTTCCATATCTGAAAATAAACGTATATTATTAACATTTGCTGTATTATTTATTTGTAGGGAAACAATCTGGTAATTAAATATATAAATTCATCAATTATTTAGTTATTTATCGTACTAAAGTGAGTAAGCCATTAAGATTATTATTTTAATAGTTAAAATATTTGAAATAAATCAAACCTCCACCAACCAATCAGAGGCAACTTCCTTTTGGCGCAAAAATGATCATTTGTTATACGGCAGACATAAAAATGTAATAAGTGTCCCAATAATCATTAATTAATTAATTTACAATTAATAAAACACAACTAATAATTAAATCATCTACAGATTAATCCAAGTTATTCTTATGTTCTGACATTTAAGTTAATCATAATATTTCAAATCTAGATAGGCATATGGAGTGTAATGTATTGAACATATTATGACAAAAATAATATGTAATTTAGTGAATACAATAAGGTCACTAAAGTCACACGCAGTGAGAATGTGGTTTAGCGCTGAAGTATACTGTTACAGAACTAAGTAAATATGTGTGGCTGACTTGGATCGGAAATCGACGTGTAACAGTCGGCCATCCTGCAACCACCGTGTCACAGTGTTCTGGTAGTGTTTTGAAGTCTGCGTTGTTGGTGTGCTGAAAATGAGAAAGAGGAGAATCAACAAGTACACTGGAAACTTGCAACAAATTTGTTTTATTGGACACGGTAATAATTTGTTCATGTAAGTCACTTATACAATATACTGTTACTTTGCATTATAAAGAAATTTTTAAGTAAGGAAATTTCAGCATTTGTCCAAAATTCTAAAGGGATATTAGCTGATACCAGTTACACAGACATAACTTAACGCAAGTCACACACGACACTACTTCACGTAGATCACAAAGACAATAATTTGTGTTTGTCACACAGCATTGCTTTATGTAGCTCACACAGCATTGATTTACGTAGGTCACACAAGCAATAATTTATGTTGCTCACAAAGCATTGCTATACGTAGTTCATACAGATATTACTTGAGGTAGGCTACACAGTCACTGCTACTCACACAGACAATAATTTATGTTCGTCACACAGCATTGCTTTATGAAGCTTACACAGCATTGCTCTACGTAGTTCACACAGATATTACTTCACGTAGGCCACACAGTCACTGCTACTCACACAGACAATAATTTCAGCATTTCTCTACGTATTTCACACAGATATAACTTCACGTAGGCCACACAGACACTGCTACTCACACAGTACGTAGGTCACTCAGATTTGATTTACGTCGTTCACACAGACATCACAAAAAAGAAACCTGAACTGTTAATTTCTTTTTAAACAACTATTTACTTATTGCCTAATGTTGTATGTTTTTCTTACTGTAAAAAATATATTAAATCTGTGGTTTTATTTACAGTTAAATTAAATCTGTTGTAAACGGTACTCATAAAATAAACAGTACACATATTTATCGTTTTACCCAGAACGAAGTTATTAGGTTTAGCAATTTAACGTTTAACCTTTTACACGTACTAATAAAAGTATAATCACCGTTCAAAATAATTACTATACTAAGTTGCTTAATTAATTTTCGTTTAGATTGATTGGATTATCTCTGTCTACCTACCTGTCACTAAGCTTTCACCAAAATAATTTGGTTATTGGGTGCCCAACAATGAGATCTATATCAGCGCAATCGTAATGTATGCGTTATTTTGAAACAATCACTCAAGAAAATGTAAAACTATGTGTGATTCACCTAGCGACTGCGTGTAAGCATCTCGAAAGCTTTGCGTTGCACTGGTCGATGGCAAATTTGTAGTACAAAATGGTTTGTTCTATTTTGTCTAATTACAATCATAACATAAGAGTAAACATAATACACAATCACATTGACTCTTTAAAAATAACAGTCCAACTATACTCGGGTGGCATTAGTGAATATGTAGACACGTATTAGTTAAAATAATACATTATAAAGTTAAAAGAAGATCGTAAGTGATCAAACTTTTAATCTGTTAACTTTATTTTTTATTACATCACAGTCTCTATGCGCAAATAACGTCTGGAATTCTAGACACAACTCTAATTTGCAACTTTCTATAAACAACGTGAACAGCTTAGTAATTCTCAATGTACCTGAATGACTATTTTGGGGGAAGTTCATTAGAGGCCTGAATGATTAGAATAATTGGATTAAAACCACAAAGATAATTTGCGGAACATGCGGTGCGTTATTTTGCGATAACCATGGGTACAAATTATTTTTGACTTATGATAATATTAGAACGGAAAATTCGATGAAATATAGACAAAGCTTGAATTTTCGAAAACACTTTGTTTTTGTGTCTTGAAAAACATTATTAACTTACTCACATTAATTTTACCGAGTAATTAGTACTTATGTTTTGAAGGCTGAATTCCTTCCCTACCAGTCATCATTCATCATCATCATCATCATCATCATCATTATCATTATCAGCCAAAGGACGTCCACTGCTGAACATAGGCCTCCCCCACGGCTTTCCACAGCGACCGATCACTAGCGATCTGCATCCAGTTTGATCCTGCGATCTTTATAAGGTCATCTGTCCTTCTTGTTGGTGGACGTCCCACGCTGCGTCTCTGGTCGTAGGGTCTTCAATATAGAACTTTCCTGCCCCAACGGCTATCAGTTCTTCCCTACAAGTCAAATGCGTGAAATTCTATTCATACCGCCGTTAGTACACCCACGCCTGCGCATGCAAACGGAGATACAGATTTCCGCAGTGCTGCATGAGTTTTGCATGCCACATGCAAATTCGTAGGTGAACCGGCTGTGTTAGTGTTAACTGTGTTAATTTAGGATCAAGATATATGGAAAAATGATTTGTTCACATAGAAACATATTTCAATATAATCTCGCGCACGTAAAAAGCTATTTCAGGAAGACATCAAAATTATTTTCCAATATTTGTTTAGGTCTGCATAAGGACGACTTCAATTTGAGGAAACATAAACTGTGGGTATTTGACATTAATATTTACATCTCAATAATATGTACTGAAGAGTTTGTTTAATGTGATTATCTCAGGAATACATGTACATATATAATCACAAATATATGTACCTATGTGTCAGCTCAAATTCAGAGTAGGTACCTACGTGCAAACACTGATCGAATACACCTTATTGTTAATAATGCTTTAAATTTAATATACGTTTTTAGATAGTCTAGATAGTGTTATGTCAAAACACCACCTTAAAACGGTATTTAAAAAAATATTACCTGTCACTCTGCCCTTAACTGATGTGATACATTATCTGTCTTTTAAGTGATGTAGTTACAATCGTGGTCCCTAGCGTATATGTGGTAAACTTATTCTGATCCCAAGGGACTGCTCCCGTAGGGCAAATGGGGATACACGTTTTTACACACTTACGCACGCGTGCATGCACACGCACGCACGCAGACACACACATACACACATCTCATCACAGTCCAATATCTATTTACAGTAATGTACATTTTAAACCTTCATTTAAAAATGTATACACATCTATGGTTTTGTGAAATGTTGACCATACCCATTATTGGTGGATGTTGAGCAGGCCAGGCCTTATACCACGTAGACTAAATAACAAATTACTTACTTAGGTAGCTGGTCATGCTATTTCTTTATTTTCTTGGATATTTTTTAGGTTTCACGTTCAGTAAGGGACAAAATGTAACAAGTTAGTAAGACAAAAACTACTGCCGTCAAACTGCTAAGCAGTTTGGCAAACATGTAATTGTAAAATTGTTTGTGTTCTTTTGGTAATAAATAAATAAATAAAAAATAAATAAAAATTTTTCAAAATTTTCTAGAGGACTTCTGCAAACACGAAAATGTTCGGAAAAAATTTCGTGCTACGTTATGTTACTACATTTGTGCATCTTTTTCCAGTGAAAATTGTATAAATTACTATTTTTTTAATTTGTTATAAAAATACTTACAACAGGTTGTAGTCGTGATATATTTCACATATAGCTAATTCGATAATAATATTATTGTAGAGTAAAGTTAGCAGGATTAACTTTCATACAATCTAAAAAATGACAAATCAAATGACTTCACATAAGTGGATAAGCTTGAGACATCACGCTACTAAAATTCATGAACCAATTGTTTTTAGAGGCTCTTATATATTGGTGTAGCGTGAATCAGCCTTAATGTTAGACCGTGCCCTTGTCGGAGCCCGGTCATGCGCCGGCACGGTGTAGCTTGAATCAGCCTTAAACCGATTTTTATGACACTTACCTAACTGTGATTGAATACCTGATTGTGATTGAACTAATAAAGATTCTTCTGCCTCGTTTTAGAGAAATCTTGAGACAAACACACATACATTTAAGAAATTTTGCATACGTGTTAGGAAGCCCTAATAGATAACTGTTCGCTATTCGAACAAAGGGAAGAAATAAAAGCTAATTGAACTTCAAATATTCCTCATGTAATGAGGTAAATCTTATATTTACGTTACAAGTGACAGTGCTAAGGCGACAGCGACCGAATGTGAAGTGAAACATAGAGAATACAATTTTTGGCTACTGTATTAATAGAAGCAAACAATTTAGACCTTATGTAAATTAAATTAAGATACAAATAATATTAAACAGTGAGTCCCACTACTGGGCTTCAAGGTTAACTAGGTGTAAAGACAGTTGTGATTGGAATATGATCGTATGATGTATAAGGTGATTTAACAACATAAGTAAAGCTACAAAACTATACTACAACTAGACAAATGCATGTACTAAAGCTAGCTAGCTATATAATAAATTAAGGTGGTTCTACGTCGCATCTTGTGCGCGTAGACATCCTCCGGGGCGTTGAATGTATAGCTTTTAACTCTTTTCTTCGCCTGCGGTCGGCAAGAGGCACAGTCTGTTGAGAGCGTGTCGCACAACTCCACGGGATGTGGCGACGTCAGCAACGCGAGGCACGCTGTCTGTACCAGGGAAGATCTTATCGACCCGGCCGAGACGCCAACAGAGGGGCGGAGCGGCGTCATCCTTCAGCAAGACGAGATCATTCACTTGCAGATCCTTGCAACGGATTTTCCACTTCGTACGCTGCTGCAGCTTGGAGACGTACTCGCTGGACCAATGTTTCCAAAAATGTTGGCGCATCTGCTCCAGACGGTGGTAGCGTTCGAGGCGGTTAGCGTTGCATTCCATCAGGGCAGGTAGCGGCAGCGCAGTCAGGGGCCTGCCGATTATAAAAAGACACAGGGTAAGAGGTTGTAGGTCTGTGGGTGAAGGGTTGAGTGGACAAAGAGGGCGGCTGTTGAGGATGGCCTCAATTTGTGTAAACAAAGAACACAGCTCTTCAAAAGTACGCAAATGATATTTGGCTGACTTTATTCCAGCTTCGAAATAACCTCCGAAATGGGGAGCGTATGCAGGCGAAAATTTAAAATCAATGCCCTGCTGAGCTGCGAAGTCTAAAATGGTACCAACATTGTCCTTTGACCTCAAAAAATCGCTAATTTCGCGAGCAGCGGCAACGAAGTTTGTATCGTTGTCGCAAAATATCTTTTTTGGCAAACCTCTATGGGCTATAAAACGTTTAAGTGACTACATGAAAGCCTCCTTTGAAAGCTCGCTAACAGCTTCTAAGTGAATACACTTTTAATACAAAGATATATAAATGCACAAATAACATTTAGTTATTTTACAACCCCTGCCCTTGCGATCGGTAATCAAAAATGGCCCAGCAACGTCCGTCCCTATGTTTGAAAATGGAATGTCAGGGTTTATTCGCTCAGATGGCAGGTTACCCATTATATTACTCATCTGCTGTCCTTTAAAGCGATGACACACAACGCAGTTTTTTACGACACTGCGAGCCAGATTGCGCCCACCTACAGGCCAGTATCTATCTCTAATAGAAGCGAGGAGAAGTTGAGGACCGGCGTGCAGTAGTCGTGTGTGCTCTTGTCGAAAGAGTAGCTTTGTAAAATGACAACGAGCATGCAACAAAACAGGGTGTTTTTTATCAAAATTATATGACGAAGCAGCAGTGTCCACCAACACGAATAATGCCGTCGGAATCTAGAAATGGATTCAGTGCGGTGATATTGGATTTAGCTTTCAAACTTTTATTTAGCGAAAGTAATCTTAGCTCATTATTAAAAAAGCTCTTTTGAGAAATTCTAATTAACGCCTTTGTTGCGCCATCAATTTCTGAAGCTTGTAATGAACCAGTCAATTTATTATTTCTATTTATTTGTTTTGAATTGTAAAATCATCTCAAGATACGAGCATAAGCTCGTTGCAAAATGGACATCCTCGAGATCCTAGAAATATCGAGAGGAGCATCCCCCACCAAAACTGAAAAAACTTTGATCTCCGGCAACGCTGGCATTTCCTCGATTTCTGAGGGTGGCCAGGACGCCTCTTCGAGTTGTAAAAAGGAAGGGCCGTGCCACCACATGACAGAGCTAGAAATGTCTTTGGGGTCAACACCGCGTGACACAAGATCAGCAGGGTTCTGAGATGATGGCACATAGCGCCAAAAGCACGGATCAGCACCTACCTATTAGCTACAAATGTTTTCATACTCTCGGTTGTGCGTAGCCAACTCAAGACAACCTTCGAATCGGACCAATAAATGCATCGACAAATTTTATGCCGCAAAGCTTGTACTACAACCGTAGAAAGTTCGGCTCCTAGCAAGGCGGCACACAGCTCTAGACGAGGAATAGTAGTCGCTGTGACTGGAGCAACACGCGATTTAGAACAAAGCAAGTTTACCTTAACGTCACCATGCTTATTACCGATTTTAAATAAATGCATGCTCCATAACCTTTCTGTGAAGAGTCGCAAAAACAATGCATTTCTAGACATACTGGATCGTCAATTAAAATGTGTCTCGACAACCTTAGCTCCGCTATGCAACTTAAGCCATCAACAAACGAAAGCCAGGAAGACTTGATTTTTTCTGGAACAGGGTCGTCCCACCCTAGCCTGTGCTCTGCCCAAAGCTCTTGAAGTAGCATCTTTCGTAGCACAAGAACAACAGACCAAGGGGATCAAAAACCTTAAAGGTGGAAGACAATATAGATCTTTTAGTGACGACATCGACCGAGGGCAAATCAATTGGAAAATGCAGCTCGTCTGATTTAGGCATCCAACCAATACCTAGAGTGCTTGTTGCATTGCTGATCATGAGATCACTTGACGACTCTGTAGAACTATGTTCAAGCACCGAAGGCAAGTTTGACCGATACTTTCTGAGGTGAAACCCGCCTTTAGCTAGAGTTTCAGCGACAGACTGCTGAATATAACGCAATTCTTTTTCCGTTTGAGCTCCTGTCAAGAGGTCAATGACATAAAAATCCCTTTGAATGACATCTTTAATTAAAGAATCGATAGTCTCTTCACCTAATTGCCAGAGACAACGAGTCCTCAGAAAGCTAGCACTTGAGAATCCATACGTGACAGTATTAAGCATCAAAGTGCGCAAAGGCTGAGACTCATCGTCGCGCCATAAAACAAGCTGAAGACTACGATCGGCAGGATGAACCTTTATTTGCCGGTACATCTTCCCAATGTCTCCGGAGAGGACGTATTTATATAAACGAAAACGAGTCAAAATATTAAACAATGAGTCTTGAATAGTAGGGCCCGTCATCTGAATATCGTTAACTGAAAGTCCAGATGAGGTACGAGCCGAAGCATCAAAAACAACTCGAAGCTTGGTCGATTCGCTATTATGTTTTAAAACTGGGTGATGAGGCAAAAATAAATCTACTCTTGAAGACCGCTGAACATCACCGCAGTCAGACAAGTGTACTAAGTCAGCGTATTCATGCATAAAATCAAAATAGAGTTCCTTTAGCAAAAAGGCTGTCTCCTGAAACGCGACTCTAAATTAAAAAACCGCTTCTTAGCCAGTTGCAACGAGTTTCCTAAACAATCTCTATCGGTATGGAGTGAAAGTTTCACAATAAACCGGCCGTCAGCATCACGAGACGTATTAGCGACAAAGTGCTGCTCGCACAACGCTTCTTCTTCGGTTAAAATCGACTTACTAGGGACCTTTTCCAATTCCCAAAATTTAGATAGATTATTGCTTAAATTAATGATACTCGCTTCAGTATTTCGAATTAGATTGCAACGAACCTTTTCATTATTTAAACTTCTGGAGGCTACAGGAGTAGTAACAAGCCAACCGAGTTTAGAGCTCCGCAGAACTGGACAATTATCGCCCAATGAACGCTGCTCCGTTCCTAGCAGATCCCAGAATAATTCTGCACCAAGAAGCAGATCGACGTCCAATGATTTATTAAATTGAGGATCGGCTAACTGGATACCTGCCAAATTCAAATGGTCCCCGCTGAATGAGTGTGTCGGCAATTTGTCAGAAATAATCGGCAACACGATACAGGAGAGCAAAGTGCTAAAAGAACTACACCTAGATTGAACGCGCACTGAGCAGCGTTCTAATTTATTCGCCACTGGAATGGCGGCTATGCCTACTAAATCCCTACCATCTTGCAGGCGAGATGTTATGATACAAGATTGGCTACCGCTATCCAGTACAGCTCGCGCTGTAACATTGGCATTGGTAACAGGATTAACCAAGTCGACTTCAGCCGTACAAAGAAGCGCTTCGCAAGACGAGAGTGCATACATAGTGACGACAGGTTGAGGCGAAGACAGACTATCCTCCTTAAACAAACGCTTGTGAAGTAATGTGTTATGGCGTTGCTTGCATATTTTACATCCACCCGATAACTTGCACCGCTGTGGTTTGTGACTTTGCCGCACGTGGCACAATTTTAAGGACTGGACAGCAGATATTTTGTCATCAATGGTTTTAGCCTTGAAAACAGGGCATTCAAAAACGCGGTGCGAACTTTGACACACATAACAAGATCTCGACGGCGTTGAAGACGGCTGCGCGGACTGAGAAAGGCCCTCGGTAGAAGTACCCAACATGACCCTAGTCTGTGGCCCTTGCCGACCAGAGTTATTAGACGAGGATGCCCTTTTAACCGACTGAGAATTATTCACTGTTTCCATAACGTCCGCACGAGTTCTCAAAAAATTAAAGAAATCGTCAAGACACGGTATCTCACTTAATGAATTACGGTGTTCTTCCCATTTAAAACAGGTTTTTGAGTCTAATTTTTGCGCGACAATATAAATAATTAACACGTCCCACTTATCAGTAGGCAAGCCTAAAGTGTGAAGAGCACGCAAATTCTTAATTACGTGATCGATAATAAATCTTAATGATTTTTCGGTTTCACGCACGGACTCGAGACTAAATAATGACTTCAAATGATTATTAATCAGCTGGCGTTTATTATTGTACCGATTGCATAAAAGCTTCCAGGCCTCTGCATAGTTATTATCGGTCACCTCTAAACTACTAATGACTCGCGCCGCCTCCCCTTCGAGAAAAGAGTTCAAATAATAAAACTTATAAACTTCCCTAATCTTTCGTTCATGAACAAGCGCAACAAACGTATCCCGAAATTCTAGCCATTTAAAATAAGTCCCATCGAACGTCGGTATCTTAATAACGGGCAACTTAAATCCAAGAACTTCAGTATCATCATTATGACCCGGGCAATGAACGCTAGACCGTCATGACGAGGTAGACTTATAATCATCACTATTCGCTTCAACTATTTGCTGCGCTTGAGCTAAATAATTATGAAAGTCCTGCTCGATTAAGTCTCTTGCGCCTAATTCGACATCCTGAGTGGCAACATTAATCACTTCTATCTTTTCCTGCACTACATCAAACTCTGTAAACAATGCTTCTAACTTGGCCAATTTACTTTTGAGCTTAAATTAGTCTAACGGCTGAAGGCTTTCACATTCTCTCAAAGAATCTATATAATTTTTAAACCTTGTTACGCGCCCCTTGATTGAGCTGCGCTTAGCAAACAAATCTTTAAGGCTCACTTCAGACTTCGAAGCATCAGTTTCAGGCATTGTTCTCAAATAAAATAAAACTAAATCGAAAAATAGTAAAATAAACTAAAATTGCATACGATACGCTCCTCGTTCGTTCCGGTGCGAAGTGCAGGTGCAGTCACAAGGAAGCGCTTGCAGCGATGTAGCCGCCAGTAGCAGTGCGAGCGCGGCGACAGGTAGGCAGCGCTGATTAGCTGGAATGCACGGGGCAGGGAGATAAGAAATAATGAATGCACCAGATGATACCTATTGATTAATGGATTGGAATGCACTTCGTAATAAATAGCAACCAGTCGTGATGAGAATAGCTGTATGAAAGCACGTAAAAGTTACAACTGTTGGATGTGATAAGTGCGTGCAAAATGGGCAATATAGTGAAATATTTAGTGATGAATAACGGTGGAATGTGAACGAAATGGATTGATACATATAAAATGTAAGTATTTAAGACACACACGTCTTCCTGTTGTGCAATAAGCTAGTGCAAAACACCTAGCTGATTCAGCTTAAGGCGTCGTCCTAATTGACAGCGATCGTACGATGGCGCGATGCGTTTTTCATCTCACGATCAAAGTGGTCGTACGATGACCTAACAGGTGTCCTAATAGATCGCGCGATGTGTATCGTGCGATGCCGTCGCTCAATGGCTGGCGTCGCGCTTACGCCACTTTAACGATGGCTCTTTATAGAGATGCACAGTTTTTGCTGTCGGGCAATATTGCTTTAAAAATTGCAAATGACATTGAAAAAAGGAAAGGTGAATTTGTCACTGGTGTTGGCCCTTGCCCCTTTCGTCCCGCGCCCCTCGCGAGTCGACGCATCGCGTATGTAACCAATTAGGACACTCAGAAGAGATCTGTTGCTTTGATTACATGGTCGCACGATCAAACGCATCGTACGATCGTTATTAACCATTTCATGTGCTCGCACGATTACTTGCGAGGTTCAAATAGGACACTCTGATGAAATCTGTATGTTTGAACTCATCGCACGACGAGAACACATCGTGTCATCGTACGATCGCTGTCAATTAGGACGACGCCTAAAGCGTTGGAAAACGAAGCAAGAAATAACAAAAACGTACGGATTAATTGTCTGTATCTTAAAATACTTCTAATCAGTTAGGGAAATTAGGCCAATTGTAAATAGGCGTGCTTAAGGTAGGCTTGTGGGCAAAGAAAACACCTAGTTGATACAGCCTAAGGCGATAGAAAGCCACACAAGAAGTAGAAAGCACAAATAGATATTGCAATATGTAGGTACTACCTATTTAGCACTAAATATCGGCCATTTTAAATGCTGGTTCCTGAATACACAAATTTTGGCAGAAATAGGAAGGAAAGTAAAGGAACGGGCTCACTTGACAATCAGACAGGAGAAGTGGCAGCGCAGTCCTAGATGTTCGGCGCCCGGGTAGTCTGTTGCTGCGTCGATGAGACCTTGATTCGACTTCCCTTATAACGACTTCACGGCCTTTTTGGAGAATTTCACGGTGAACACGTAGGTCGCAGAGCGTGCACTCCCAAACGTCAGCTCACAGAGCACAGGATAAGGCCGGATTCTGTCCGAAACCCTCGATGGAACTCGATGAGGCAAGTGACGTGGTGGTGACCTCTACTCGTCCTCGACACGGGACAAAGGTTCTGGAAAACTCCAAAAATCGCTTCAAAACTAAGCACTGTCCTGTCACGGTCGCCAATTTTTTTCGCTATTCGAACAAAGGGAGGAAATAAAAGCTAATTGAACTTCAAATATTCCTCATTTAATGAGTTAAATCTTATATTTACGTTACAAGTGACAGTGCTAAGGCGACAGCGACCGAATGTGAAGTGAAACATAGAGAATACAATTTTTAGCTACTGTATTAATGGAAGCAAACAATTTAGACCTTATGTAAATTAAATTAAGATACAAATAATATTAAACAGTGAGTCCCACTACTGGGCTTCAAGGTTAACTAGGTGTAAAGAGAGCTGTGATTGGCTGAATATGATCGTATGATGTATGAGGTGATTTAACAACATAAGTAAAGCTACAAAACTATACTACAACTAGACAAATGCATCTACTAAAGCTAGCTAGCTATATAATAAATTAAGGTGGTTCTACGTCGCATCTTGTGCGCGTAGACATAACTTTCAAAAATTTTATCCAATTTAGACGAAATCACATACATACGAGATCAAATTGATGTTTGTGTCGGTAAAAATAGCAATAATATTGCCTTCGCATTTTAAGCTCCCTCAGAGTCCCTCCTAACTCTCAAAGTTGACGACGAGTATGTATACCTGGGACAAGTGATCCAATTGGGTGGGTCTAACTTTGAGAAAGAGTTAAACGCCGAATCCAACTCGGCTGGGCAGCTTTCAGAAAATTGCGCAAAATTGTCTTCTCATCTCCATTACCTAGTGTCTGAAAAGTCATCAACCAGTGCGCGATACCAGTGATGGAATACGGATCCAAAACATGATCTCTAACTATAGGCCTTGTAAAAAAGCTCAAAATTAAACAACTAGTGATGCTAAAGGCTATGCTGGCTGTATATCCACGAGATTAAATCAGAATGATATCAACTGAGTATGTACCTTTATTTCTTAAGCAAACAAAGGCGGCATGGGTCATTACTAACTCTGTTGTATATAAAAATGTTACTTTAGATTAGAATAGCAAATTCAGTAACTGTATCTTCAGTTTAACACACCTCCGGATATTTTCTTTACTCATTCTCGTTGATTCCACTTAGCTATTTTAAATACATAAATCATCCTCATTCTTCCGTGAGAACTATAAAACTAGCTAGTTATCACGATAAACATTTATTTATACCTAGGTACGTAAAGTAATATGATCTTATTTTTAAAAAATAATGTTAATAGCTTCTAGAATATTATACTAAAATAAGGTTGCCCTATAAAACTTCTGCAAAAAGTAATCCAAGTTTTAATCTAGTCCCTCAGTAGAAGCGACCCAGAAATTTGAAGACGACTAGTGGAAATCAAGTTCTAGATAAAATAAAGTATTCAGCGATATCTACGAACTTTGAAGTACTTGTATCATTAAGAGTTTATGTAAACTTACGGAGTTTTTTGAACTTACTATTCTGGGGAGAGAGATCTTTGATACACAGCATTATGGTGTAACCAACATCGCTTAAAAATTGATAAATTCTCACATTTTAAGCATTATTAGACGACCCGTCTGGTGTAGTGGTCGAGAAATCGCCTACTACGCAGCGGATTGCGGGTTCGATCCCCGCACAATACAAACATTTGTGTGCATGAACATGTTTGTTTTGTATTGGTCTGGGTGTTTTCTATGTATATATGTATATATTTACAAACAAAAAGTATTTAAGTATTATATCCGTTGTCTGGCACCCATAACACAAGCTTTGAGTAGCTTACTTTGGGACTAGATGGCGATGTGTGGGAATGTCCAAAAGGATATTTATTATTATTATTATTATTAAATGTTTATATCAATGGAACCGACATCTCAAATTTTCAAATTCCTTTACAAATGGGTGTGCACCAGGGCTCAGTATTAGGGCCGTTGCTCTTTTAACCTGACTACGGCGAAGCAAAAAGGAAGGTTATGATTTTGACCTGTATGTATGTATACATGTGGGTATAGATGTTAACTTGTTCATTCATAACTCATTAACTATTTATCATAATTGGACAAATGAGGTATCGTTGGCCTCCTCTGGATTGTCTGCTGGTTAAAGGCTAAGTAGGCTTTTTCATGTGAAGTAATGTCAAACTGACTACAACGCCCTCTAGGAAATTTTAAGTAAAGATCTAATAAAAAAGGTTTTTTACTGTGTCAAATAAAAGGGCTCTTTTAACACATTGCAAATCTGTAAACTGTATTCGCTGCTGCTCACGGTTTTGCTTGCAATCACCTGATAATTTCAGGTCTAAAACCGAACTACGATTCTTAAAGTATGCTAAATTTATTTGAGTGATCTAATTGCCTTGCCTTTAGTTTTTTTTAAATAATTATTTAGGAAATAAAAGTTAGATTTTAAGGGTTCCGCAGCTAAATCGCAAAGTTTAAATCTGTCTGTCCGTCCGTATATCACAGCCACTTTATTCTAATACTAACTATAATAAGTCTTCGACGTTTAATGGTACGAGAGCAGGTGGATAGCCAGGACCCCGGCTGGCAGATGAATCTACACTACTGCGTAGCTTAAACGCGTTTGCGCATCGTGCTATACGCGCTGTAGCTCGCAGCAGCCGTAACCAATTGCTAAATCTACTTGGGTCTGCTACAATTGGAAATGCTAAAGGATGCTGGAAGTAATTACAAGTAACAGTATCTACTGGGGAAATCATTTTCGGTTTAACTTCATTGAGTGGCAATCATTGAGTGGAAAGGATCCACTGAAGGTTTAGTGGGTTCAAAGAAGGACCAGATAACCAACGATTTGAATTCTGGAATTTAGTTTTCACACGTGTTGCATCGTCCGTGACATTCAATGCAGATGGAGTATATCGCCAATCTACCGGATGGGTAAGCTCCAAAATTTCGCCTTCTCTATTGTTAGGTTATAACTGATATACTTACATATTATTTTTCGTATATTTAATAATGATTTAAATAGTGATTCAATATTATTGATTTATTTTAAAAGATGTCATGTTCTAAAAGCATTGAATTTATATAACATGTAATTTTTCTGGTAAATGATTTTTATTTCTATTTCCGCATTTACTAATGTTTTTTTTTAAATTCAATAAATTTTATATCTGTTTCCGTTTTTATTTTTTAATTAGTTTTAGAAGTAAAACAGTTGTATTTCCGTTTCCTAGTTTTAATAAATATAAAATGTAGTGCCGTTTCCGTTTTGATGCTGACCAATCGGAGGAATCGACCAATCGGAGGCGTCGACCAATCACAAACCACCGATGCTGTGGTGGGGTGATTGAGCGAGGCGTTCGGTTCGGTCGAGTCAGTCGGAGTTGAGCTTCGAACGGAATCGCAAGTGTTAAAATCTGTGTGTAGTTGTGCTGAAAGATAGCAAATAAATAATTGAAAGTGCTGAAGGATTTTATTTCGCTGACCTAGCCAAAAGGTCAGAAGCGGGATTACCCAGAAAATATCACATTTTCATACGTCCACGGCTCGGAAAAACGTAAGTAATTTATAATATTTACCCTTTTTCTTATGATTTTCACTATAAGAACCGTTCGAATAGCTTATTTATCTTTAAGTTTTTTTTTCTTCTTTTTGCTTCTCTTGTTCGTTGGTCAATATAATACGTGGAGGGCTTTCGTGGTGTAGTAGCTAAGCCCGCTGGCTTTCAAAGCGTCGCCTCTTCGAAGTCCCGGGTTCGATTCCCGGTGAGGTCAATATAGCAATCAAAATTTCCTATATTGTCTCGGGTCTGGGTGTTGTAGTACCAACGTTGTGTCTGATTTCTATAACACAAGTGCATTGGCTACTTACTTACAGAGCGATGATTGTGATTGGTGTCCAATATATATTATATTTTATTAATTTCTTGTTATTATATAAATACGTTCTTCTTATTCTTATGATACGTAAGCACACTTAGTGTTTGTTACCTTTGCATGTCTATTAAATAACTTTATTTCAAAACAATCAACATGCTCATAATAAGTTGATAGGCTTTGTATGCTTTAGTTTATTTCAATTTTTTTATTATTTACGATTAATAAACGTATTGTATTTAAATTATATTTATAGTTTGAACCTCCTTTTAAAATATTTTATGCAAAACTTTAAGTAAACCGCTAAAATTATTTGACCCTCTGTATTGTTTCGCTTTCTAGTTATCTGTGCTATAAAATAATATTCTTTCTTAAGTTGTTTATAACTATTATTGAGCCAGATATTATGGAGATTTATGTAAGGGTATGAAGGCTATGGCCCTGTGGTGAGATACTTTAAAATCATAATATTAATAAATAAATCTACCTTTACATTTGGATATTATCTCAGGTTCATAGACTTAATAACATTAAAACATTAGAGGTTTGATTTAGACTTTTGTAGTGGATATAAAAATAAATGGCATGTACTTAGCAATTCTTTTGAAAGTATATATATATAAACACCCTAGGCGGAGGGTCTAAAAGGAGGAATACCCTAGGTGGAGGGTCTGAGAGGATAAATACCCTAGGTGGAGGGTCTAAAAGGAGACATACCCTAGGTGGAGGGTCAAAGAAGAAGGAAGCTCTAAGTGGAGGGCTAAGTAAATGTAGTGACGAACAATCTAAGAAAATGGTTCGGGGACGTGATTCTACTGATGAGGAATTATCTGATCAGCACTCCCGAGTACTGCCCTTGCCCCGGCAAGGTCAGAGACGTAACAGGAAATTCTTTAACCGATCAAATTGGGACGAACAGTGCGACACGTCATCGTCTGGCAGCGAGAAAGCAACAGCGACGAAAAGAACCCGTCAAGGTGGCAACGCTGAAAGCAGAACCAGAAAGCGCACCATTCATCCATCGCCAGAACCGGACTCCGAACCATCATCTCCAAAAGGGTAAGACGCATGAAGGAAAGGGAAGAGGGACGGGATAGTTATTTACTAGATAAATTCATGACTTTTATGGATAAGTTTAAGAGTTCTGATAAACCTAAAATGTCTTTTCACTCTAATGTGATACCGGAGTTCGACCCTTTAGCTAAAGATCAATCAATCTTGACATGGATTACCAAAGTAGAAGAATGCGCCGAAATTTATGGTTGGGAAGAGAAGGAGATCATCCACTATTCCCTACCGAAATTAAGCGGTGTTGCTAAGGCATGGTATCAGGGTCTAACTTCGATATTACATACATGGTCTGAATGGAAACGAAAGCTTATAGAATCTTTTCCTAGCAAAGAGGATTATGCCGAACTTTTAACTGAAATGCTAGCTAAAAAGGCAAAGTATGGCGAGTCATTGGAGCATTATTACTATGCCAAAATAAATCTGTTAAATAGATGTAAGATTAGTGGTAAACAAGCTGTAGATTGTCTTCTATACGGGATTGAGGATCGAGCGGTAAAAGTTGGCGCCCAGGCAGCACAATTCCGAGAGCCGGAACAGGTACTAAGTTATTTTAAGACAGTTAAAAGTGGGCCAAGCCGGGACAATCAAGATACCACGCGAGGAGGTAGGTTTGGAAACAACGCGGCCCGCCCTGATGCTTCAAAAACAGGTAACACAAACCCCTTGATAAGATGCTTTAATTGAAATGAAATAGGTCATCCAGGCTTTAAATGTGTAAAAACACTTTCTTCAGTAAAATTCCATAATTGCAATGAAGTTGGTCATCGTAGCTACAAATGTGATAAGTCCCCTTCTGAATGTACCACATGCCATAGAGTCGGTCACCTGACTTCCAACTGTTATAGAAATATAGGCAAATCTTTTGCAGAAAACGGTTCTAATTCAACACCAGGTAGCAATCCTAAACAAAAACTTGTATCTGAAATAATGACTGAGGATACTGGGATAAGCAAATATCTTATGGATATAAAAGTAAATGGGTCTATTATTTCCTGCCACATAGATTTGGGGAGTCAATGTTCTCTCATTAGAATTGGTGATGCGAAATCCTTAAGACTACCAATAACTTCTAGCTCAAACACACCGACTCTTAGAGGTATAGGAGCCACTTTAGTTAATCCAGTTGGGGTAGTTTGTGCCACAGTAGAAGTTCAAGGTATATCAGAAATAATTAACCTTTATGTCGTGGAAGACTATGTACTAACACATCCTGTTTTATTGGGACATTCCTTCACCGAAAAACCTGATATAATTATTATCAAAACCCCAGACGCGGTAACCTTTCAAAGACTACCGCCAACGAAAATTAGTTTAATGTCCACTTATGACATTGAAATCCCTTCTCAAACAATGCGAGCAATACAGGTCTCAGCTGATGTACAGTCACAAGACTGTGTAGTTAATGTACAAGGCACATTACATGGACCTGAAGGTAAGGAGTATTACTTGGTTCCTGGACAGTACGACATAAAGAGCGGCCGTGGTGCAGTGCTGATCTACAATACTTCGCCAACTGCTCTACTCATTACTAAAGGTACGCTTTTAACACGATCTTTGGAACAAAATTATGTTTCTTCAACTGAGAACATCAAAACTTCATTCAGCGTTACCTTATCATCCATCGTTGAGTCACTCAACGATGGATGATTCTGTAAACTGTAATCAGAATTTAAGAGAAGATCAAAAACAGGCTCTGAAAGACACTCTCCGTAAGTACTCGAATTGTTTTTCAAATGGTTTGAATGATTTAGGGTTTACAACGCTGACGGAAATGACTATAGAACTCGTTGATGGTGAACCAATCGTATACCGACCTTACCGCATGTCACATGCTGAAAGACTTACTGTTAATAATATGGTTTTAGAAATGTTGGATAGTAACATTATAAGGGAATCTTCGTCGCCTTATGCAAGCCCAATCATCATGGTCCAGAAGAAAACGGGTGACAAACGACTATGCGTCGATTATAGAGCCCTCAATAGGAAAACTAAAAAGGATCATTACCCTATGCCACGAGTGGAAGATCAGTTGGACCTACTGGCAGGTAATACTCTGTTTACATCGCTCGACTTGGCGTTGGGGTATTACCAGATCCCTTTGTCAGAAGAATCACGACCAAAGACTGCCTTTGTAACACCTGATGGGCAGTATGAGTTCAACCGCATGCCTTTCGGTTTGGTCAACGCACCTTCAGTATTTCAGAGGACGATAAATAAGATTCTAAAGGAAGCTAAAATCAAGTATGCTTTTGTCTACATGGATGACATTTTAATTCCATCCAAAGATTTTGATGAAGGCCTACAAAGACTGAAAGAGGTCCTACAACTCTTGAAAGAAGGTGGACTAACCCTAAAATTAAGTAAGTGTCACTTCTTTCTTGATTCAGTTGATTTTCTAGGATTTGACGTTAGCGCCAATGGCATCCGACCTGGCAGTAGAAAATGTGAAGCAGTTTCCAGATTTCCGCGTCCTAGCAACCAGCACGAGGTTCGCCAATTTCTCGGATTATCAGGTTTTTTTAGACGCTTCATAAAAGGATATGCCATGATTACTGCACCATTAACAGATTTGTTAAAGAAAAACGCTGGATGGTGTTGGGATGAAAGCCACGAGCAAGCTTTCAATACTATAAAAGAATTGCTTACAACACGTCCTTTATTAGCTCTGTATGACCCAAAAGCGGAAATTGAA
Source organism: Pyrausta purpuralis (assembly GCA_963924145.1). Lineage (NCBI taxonomy): Eukaryota > Metazoa > Arthropoda > Insecta > Lepidoptera > Crambidae > Pyrausta > Pyrausta purpuralis. The sequence continues at coordinate 15,224,210 of OZ001653.1, read as the reverse complement.
TTGCATACAGATGCTTGTAAAGAAGGGTTGGCAGGTGTGTTACTTCAGCGAAATTCAAAAGGTGCATTACAGCCGGTGTCTTACTTTAGTCGAAAGACAACATGTCACGAACGTAGGTTACATTCTTATGAACTTGAAACATTAGTGGTGATTGCCTCGTTAAGCCGATTCAGAGTCTACTTAATAGGCATACCATTCAAAATCCTGACCGACTGTAATGCACTGAGATCCACGTTGGTCAAGAGAGATTTAATACCGCGTATTTCTCGATGGTGGATTCAGCTCCAAGAGTACAATTGCACTATAGAATACCGACCTGGCGCCCGGATGAGCCACGCAGACGCACTCAGCAGGAACCCAGTGAGCAGCGCTGAGAGTGAACTGCACATTTTGGATGTATTACCGGTACAGGAGTTGGACCGAGACTGGATATCTACTGTGCAATCTGCCGACGAAGAGGTAAGGAAAATTAAAGAAACACTTTTAGACTCGTCAGTTGAAGAATCAATGGATATCCATAAAAACTTTAAAGTCAAGAACGACAAAGTTTACCGCATCGTTGGAGAAGAGATGAAATGGTACGTACCTCGGGGTGCGCGATGGCAAATCGTGAAGATGAACCATGATGATGTGGGGCACTGGGGATTCGAAAAAACCCTACAACGCATCAAAAAACATTACTGGTTTGCCAAGATGCGCAGGTTTGTAAAGAAATATGTCAGTTCGTGTTTGGAATGCGCACATCATAAGGCTCCTGGTGGGAAACGGGAAGGTGAGTTACATCCTATAGAAAAGGTATGTACGCCGTTTCACACAATACATGCCGATCACCTTAGTCCGTTTGTTAAAAGTAAGAAAGGTAATTGTTACTTGTTAGTGATCGTAGATGGATTCACGAAGTATATTAGCATAAATGCCGTCAAAAATACTAAATCGCTCACTACGGTTCAAGTAATGAAACAATACATAAGCTATTTTGGAGTTCCGACACGATTAATCACAGACAAAGGTACGAGTTTTACAAGCAAGACATTTCAGAATTTTACAGAACTTTATGGCATGAAACATATTCAAAATGCTGTTGCCACGCCCAGGGCTAATGGTCAGGTGGAAAGGTTCAACTGAACTATTTTAGACGCGTTATCTACATCTAATCATGGCGATGATGAAAGATCCTGGGATGAACACATTGCGGACATACAGGTAGGTATTAATACAACAAAACACAAAACGACACAAAAAAGCCCCTCTGAATTACTTTTTGGGTTCAATATTCTCAGTAGAACAGAAGGTAAGTTGAGCGAAATTATACACGAGACGCTTAACCAAATCCCGGTCGAAGAATTGAATGAAGTGAGGCAGGAGGCTGGAGAGAAAATTAAACAACAACAGGTAAGAGATGCTACTAACTATAACAAGCACAGGAAACCAGCAACACAATACAAGGAGGGAGACTTGGTGAGGGTTGAAAGACAGATACCTCACGATGGTAAGTCAAAAAAACTTGTAGTTAAGTTTCAAGGACCCAATCGTATAGTAAAAATGCTCAACAATGATAGATTTTTGATTGAAGACACGCCTTTGACGCGAAAAAATGGTCGTAAATACGAGGCCATTGTTGCTCTAGATAAAATCCAACCTTGGATGAATTTTAGTAGAAATTTCCATTCAGAATCATCGGAAAATGAGACGGCAGAAGATGAGTAATATTATTGTATTTAGTTAAGAATGTAAGATGTAAGTAATTATGTAAGAATGATTTAAGTATATTACACACTCCTTTTTTTTCAAATGGATGCATGTCCCAACTAAATAATGATTTTGTTATTGTATCATAATCAACTACAACTTATTGTTTTTTTCTTTCTTTTTCTCTCTTCTAAAAAAAGCGATGGGACTCGCTTTGATGAGGATGGCCGAACTGTAAGGTTATAACTGATATACTTACATATTATTTTTCGTATATTTAATAATGATTTAAATAGTGATTCAATATTATATAAAGCATTGAATTTATATAACATGTAATTTTTCTGGTAAATGATTTTTATTTCTATTTCCGCATTTACTAATGTTTTTTTTTAAATTCAATAAATTTTATATCTGTTTCCGTTATTATTTTTTAATTAGTTTTAGAAGTAAAACAGTTGTATTTCCGTTTCCTAGTTTTAATAAATATAAAATGTAGTGCCGTTTCCGTTTTGATGCTGACCAATCGGAGGAATCGACCAATCGGAGGCGTCGACCAATCACAAACCACCGATGCTGTGGTGGGATGATTCAGCGAGGCGTTCGGTTCGGTCGAGTCAGTCGGAGTTGAGCTTCGAACGGAATCGCAAGTGTTAAAATCTGTGTGTAGTTGTGCTGAAAGATAGCAAATAAATAGTTGAAAGTGCTGAAGGATTTTATTTCGCTGACCTGGCCAAAACTATGTGCAACGAAAGGTTTAAACGAGCGAGCATCACTACGTAGCCATTTAAGGACAGTCAGACTATTAGTCCAAAGGAAAAGTTTCGAAGGATTTTGCTTGTGAGCATCCTTTAAAAAATTGCGAAACGGGCTGCTATCAACGCACCTTGCAATTCGAGCCTCGGAATGGACACCGGCTTTAAGGGTGCTAACCTAGCTTTGCCTCCGATTAAACTTAAAAACACGCTTCCGTCGACGCATTCGAAACGCTAATAAGCTACACACGCGTAAGCGAGCTCACTGGCGTCGGCAAAGACATGAAGTTGACGAGAAATCGCGCTTTTGCCATTAATGTAGTGTCGAGGAATAGTAAACTTTAAAGCAGCAATGGTGGCAGCTCCTGATCCCATTGAATTCCAAGTCTCCACGTCTCGTGAAATAATATTCTACCTTTAATTACGTCTGGAGTTTCAAATCCAAGAGGATCATAAATACTCATTAACTGAGAAAACACAGAGCGTTTTGTTAATTTTGAATAACTGGGGTCAGACTTTATTGGAAGAAAAAGAGTATCATCAGTGACATTCCAGGACACTCCCAGTATCTGCACGTGAGACGAGGTAGAGTCAAACCTTCGTTATTCTAAACGTAGAAGCGCAAGCGCTTTCTCACAATTCGAGGTCCAAGAACGCATCTCTAAGTAAGCTTTGGAATGAACTTGCACTATATCAACGGCTAGCTGGGCGGCTTCCTCTTCAGAATCGACACTTCCCAAATAGTCGTCCAATTACTGATCTTTTATAATGGCGCTAGCAGCAGCTTCGGAGTCTTGAGAGTATTCTTCAGCATTACGATTTTACAAAAACTGTGCAGTAAAGGGACTGCAGGTGGCTCCGAATATTATTGATGACATTCGGAATTCTTGCATCGGCTCATATTTTTTTCGACGCCATAAAAATCTTTGAGAGTCCCTGTCCTCTACCAGTATCTTTGTTTGTGGGAACATTTCACGAATATCTACGTTCAAAGCTACTAGGCCTTCTCGAAACCTTAATAGTATCGTTAATAATGGCTGTAAGAGGTCCGGACCGGGTAGAAGTAATAAGTTCAAACTTATACCTAGACTTCGCTGCGTCATCGTGGACACCGCGAAACTTTCTTTTTTGTGGATGGTACCCACCAAAGTGTGGTAAATACCATAGCACAGTTGGTTTCTCTACAGTATTTGGAGCACAAGATGCGGCATAGCCTTTCGAAATCATAGTTTCTATATTTTCCCGATATGCCGAAGCGTAGGCTGGATCTCTCATCATGTAACGCTCTAATGATACATAAAACACTAGCGAGCTAACTCATAGCTATTGGGCACTTCTATCTGATCTGACTTCCATAACAAGCCAGTTTCAAAACGACCAGAGGGAAGTCGCCGTGTAGTTTTTTCCAAAATATTAATCGCACGTTATTCCAATCGAATCTAACTGGAAATATTCCCTTAACTGTGAATCTAAAGACTCTTCAGTAGAAGAGGATTCTATCAAACAGTGATTGACTAAAATATGCGGTGACGACTTATTTTTCAATGATTCATAAAGTGCCAAGCCTAAAGGGGTTAATATAGCAATTGGCTGACTCTTACCTCCCATTGAAATGACATGCCAATTATCAACGCCTATTAGTAGAATGGGTTTTGCCTCGGTAAGTATCAAGAAATTGGTCAAATCTAACAAATGGTTAATAGATTTAATATCTTTAAGAGAAACTGTCTGACTGGTTAAAGATAAATTCGAAATTGAGCGTACGTTTTTCAAGCAAAATGTTTCTGAAGCGTGACGACCCTTAACAGATACATCAACAAAGCTTACTTCGGACTCACGAGACATACCGCCAAACCCAACAACGTTAATTCGGTTCTTTAACCTATTGCCGTGGCGAGTGAAGATTTGATAATAGTTGCCGTTGAACCTTCATCGAGTAATGCGTAAGTATCGACTGTTCCTTTGGGACCTGTCAAAATTACGGGTATTACCTTTAGGAACGAATGAGAAGAATCAGCACTGCTTATACTGGAAACCACCACTGCAGCTGAACCTGTATCGACCAAAGGAGTATTTGAAGTGATTTCAACGGCAGTAGATACCAACTCACTAGTTGCGTGTGATACGTTGGGTACCGACCATAGCGTGAATTTAAATGTGCGTTATTTCAATATTTAGAACAAAGCTTGTACTATTTGGTACCTCGAAAATTATATTTGGTACCTCGTCGGAAACTATGAAAATGTTACAATGAAATTGGTCGGTACAGAACGTACTCGTTTCGTACCGACCAGCAGTCAAAACTACAAATTCAAGTAAAATAAACAAATAAAGCTTATGTAGCTATTTAGTACCTCTTCAGTACCTTCCGATTTGAGAACAAAAATTTAAAAAACATGCTTAATTAAATAAATATTTTCATTAATTTTCGGTTTTCCAGTACTACACAACAAATTCGTTTTACACTGAAGATCAGTGACCTTTCGATGATTAATCGTGTTTGAAGCCTTTCTAAATACCTGAATACTACTTACTGTCTTCATTACACAAAAATTTAACCAATAAAATTGTTTTATTGGATTATGGACAGTCATTAGGTGGATTATGTATGCACCTGATGACTGTTCAGGGCCGGACCCAGGATTTCATTTCGGTAGGGGATCAGCATTAGACCAGAGACTATTCGGAATGGTATTTAATACGCATACGCTCTTTGTGTGTGGTAGATATGATTTTTATTTATTTGTTATTGTACGCAATAAATGATTACCCGCCAGTTCAACCAATCAATAATGGCAAGTACGGTTTTTTTTGGAAATAAGAAATGATACATAATGTTATTAATAACTTTAATACTCATTACAGGTTTATTTATTTATTGCATAAACAAGCCTTAGAAAAAAAAACGGAATGGTATTTAATACGCATACGAATAGTCTCTGGTCTAATGCTGATCCCCTACCGAAATGAAATCCTGGGTCCGGCCCTGAACAGTCATCAGGTGCATACATAATCCACCTAATGACTGTCCATAATCCAATAAAACAATTTTATTGGTTCAGTTTTTGTGTAATGAAGACAGTAAGTACTATTCAGGTATTTAGAAACGCTTCAAACATGATTAATCATCGAAAGGTTACTTGATCTTCAGTATAACACGATTTTTTTATGAAGTACTGAAAAACCTGAAATGAGAATATTTATTTAATTAAGCATGTTTTTTAAATTTTTGTTCTCAAATCAGAGGGTACTGAAGAGGTACTAAATAGCTACATAAGCTTTATTTGTTTATTTTACTTGAATTTGTAGTTTTGACTGCTGGTCGGTACGAAACGAGTACGTTCTGTACCGACCAATTTCATTGTAACATTTTAATAGTTTCCGACGAGGTACCAAATATAATTTGCGAGGTACCAAATAGTACAAGCTTGGTTCTAAATATTGAAATAACGCACATTTAAATTCACGCTATGGTCGGTACCCAACGTATCACACACTAGTTGCCTCACCAGGTGAATCCCTATGCAGAAGTGAGTTATGGTTCTTACGTCGGCAGCCCTTAATCTTACAAAACTCTTTGCAACTTGAATATTTATGGCCTCCTTTGGTCAGACACTTTCTACAAACGTTATTGTCATAGGTCCATTCTAGTCTCTGGTAAAGGGACAGATTGAGAAACTTTTGGCACTTGGCTATGACATGAGTCTCCAAGTGACAGTATCCGCAGGGAGCGACGTTTGTCACTTTGCTAGTGTTGACTGCTGATACAGACGTGGAAGAAGGTTGATTGTCGTTGGCAATATGAACTCTGTCAATTCGGTTTGTGGTAATTGTGTTCACGTTTTGAAAGTCTAAGTTTTTGCTAAATTGTAAATGTATTTTTGCCTGATGGTGCACAAATTCGGAAAAGATTTCTAATTTATATTTTTGTTCATATTACCTACTGAATGCAAAATCTACCCACTTCTCTTTCAGCAAGGGAGTGAGTTTTCTGAGAAGGACTTATGAGCTCTGGATTAGCCAAATAGTCTGGCAAATTTAAAAGACGAATAGTGCCTACGCAATTAGCTACATTGCATGCAAAGGAATAGAGCTCTCGTCCAGAGTCCTGATTGGCCAACTTAGGAACGGCTCTCACCCCAGCTATAGCCAGAAGCACAATCAGCTCTGGTACGCCGAACTGATCTTGCAAGGCGGAGCTCGGGTTCGTTCGAAGATACTAGTAAAAAAGGTCCCTGACAGCCTGGCCATATTTTGACCGCGAGAAAAATGATCTTTGGACATCTCATATGACTTGGAAAAGAAAGGTCAGTCTGTCAAGGCTCCAGTTAAATTTGGTAGAGGGGCTGCACTCACATTTCTCCTCTTAGGAATGCTGCGGAGGGCTACGACAATTTCATTTTTAATGTGTTTTGACCAAATCTATTTTTTTTATTTGTGTTACATTTATTTCGAAGTGTGCCTGATTTTAAACGTGTATGTACGTGTGTAGGCTTCGTTGCAGGGATATGAGCACCCATAGTACCCACGATTTCCGCTGGGCGTAGCGGCGCCTTTGCCATTGAGTGGTCCGCAGGTTGCGGCTCGGGGTGCGTGGCGTCCAAAACTGTATAATACGGAGACGCCGCGGCCTCAAAGTGAACCGAGGGTTGCGGTGGGGCCGTGGCTGGTTGTTTTGGTTCTCAGTATAATCGTTGCCCTGAAAATGTGTAGACACGTTAGGCTCATGGTTTGGAGAATTCGAAATGACGTTATCTAACCATACGCCAACTGCACGCTGTGAATGGCGGGATGACCGGCTGCAGCAACTGCCGCTAGCTGCCACCTCCAAAGCGGCCAACTGGGCCTGGAGCTTTGCGTCAGCCACCATACGCTTTCGGTCGAGCTCCCTGAGCTGAGCCTCCCGCTCCATTTCGGCGATTTGCTTTGTATGATCAGCCTCCAAGGCGAGCTTTTGAGCTTAGAATGTTGTTAACGACAGAAGTTTCATATGATTTCATTAAGCTTTGATAGTGTCGTTTATTTACTTATTTTCTACTAGACTTAAAGAAAGAGAAAAATGTTTAAGTAAGAACGAATACGAAAATTGTTAAGAAAAATTAAATAGGATAGCAATATATGTAAGAAAGAAATGAACATAGTAGTGCCGTGTGCAAACTTCGTGCTCAATAATTAGAGATAATAATGGATCGCTTTAGTCGCTAATTGAACGCAGAAAATCATACAAGAATAGAGCCGAATTTGTATGCAGTACGTTCATTCCTTCCTACGGTTTAATAGTGAATACAGCTACTAGTGAAAAGTGAAGTACCAGTAATTACCAGTGAATTGTGAAAATAGTAAAAGTATTAATAAATTAATGTGTGTCAGTATAAGTGCAGTGTTTTACTGGGGAACAGTCAGTGCCTAGTGTTAAATTTAAATTACAGTCCACTCGCTCTCTGGGCTTGACGACTGTACTCTCTCCATAGTGTAACACCAACATAGCTGGTCCTATCGGAGACGGATCGAAAGTACGCACCAGTGGACTCTGTGCTGTGAAATTAGTGTTTACGACTTAGTGCAATATGGACACACTTATTTTGGACTATAAATTGTAAGTACTTTTATTATTTCTACAAGTGATTACTGTGTTATTTCGTGTTAAGTGCATCTGATCTGAACTTTGATTCCTGAACTGTGGATGAACTCTGTCTGTGTTAATTGTGATTTGCAAATAGACATTTGACTCTGCTAATTGACTCTGATAAGTGTTTAAATGGTGTATACGCGAAGCCAAGTCATGGCCGAACGTTCCGAACGTGTGTTACCGGAACCGCCCCGGTCGCCGTCCCCGTCGACGAGGAGCCGCTTGGAAGCGGAACAGCATACGGCCGCCCAGCCTAACGAACGTGGCGCCGCTGTGTTGCGTACGCACTCAGCGTTCGACGTGAACATGGGACATGTCGAGACCGCCACAACGAGCAGGACGCAGCACGCCAGAGCACGCTCCACCAGATCCACTGCTAGCGCTGTAGCACGGCTACGGTTCGAGGCAGAGGAGCGGCTCGCAGCCATCAGACGCAAGGAGCTTGAGCTTGAGGCCGAGATGGTAAAGAAGAAGCTCACGGCAGACTTAGCAGAGTTGGATGACGACAGTGACCAGGAACAGATGCAAGAAATAGAAAAAGTAAACGAGTGGCTGGACAAGTCTGCGCCAAACGTGGATGCCAAACGGGGGGAGCGCCTGGAGGCTCCACCGGAACCCAGCAACGAAGAGACGCCTGTGACCCAAAGGGCAAGATTTTGGACGCCGGGACCGGTCCAACCCAGACCACGCGCAGAAAGGAAGAGATCGTCAACCCTGAAGGGACGAGGTATTGAACAGCTGGCAGACACGCTGTCACAGATGATGGCGTCGCGACCACCACCGCGGCAAGTTACGGATCTACCACTGTTCTCCGGATCACCACTGGAGTGGATACACTTCGCTACTGCAATGGAGGAATCAACAAGGCTGTATAAGTTCACTCCATACGAAAACTTGGCCCGACTACGCAACGCTCTCAGAGGTGAAGCAAAGGAAGTGGTAACGCCACTACTTAGCAGCGCAACGCACCCAGATCGAGTAATGAAGACGTTACAGCAATGCTTTGGACGCCCAGAGATGATCATAGATATGGCATACGAAGAACTTAAGAAGCTGCCCAAGATGGGAAGTACTGCAAGTGAATTAAATTCCTTCGCCATCAAAGTCCAGAACATCGTGGCAACTCTTGGCAACGTGGATCCAGCATATCTGTATAACCCATTGCTAGTGCGTGAAGTATTAGAGAAGCTGAGCCCACACATCAAGTCAAGGTGGTGTGACTTCGCCGAGGAGCAGCCGAGAAATACGACTCAAATCGTAAGGCTTTCCGAATTTTTAATGCAGCAAGCTGACCGTGCATTAAAACACAGTTACAGTGGTGCTAGAAAAGACGTCCCGATCAAGAACACGAAGATCGAACAAAAGAGAAAATTATTCACTGTAACGGAGACGAGCGGCAGGCCAGAAGACAATCAGAAGCCCGAAGCCAGCGTCTGCATAGTGTGCAACAGTGAACACAAGCTACCTGCGTGCCCGAAGTACAAGGAGCTGTCGGTGTCGGAGCGGTGGGAGGCAGTGAAGAACGCGAAACTCTGTTTCCGGTGCATCAACAGCAGGCACAGAAGAATGAACTGTAAACAGAAGCTCTGTGGCGTAAAAGGCTGCAAACGTCCTCACCACGCCACCCTACATGCTGAAGTCCCGGCCAAAGAGGAAGCCGAACAGGTGACTACGAACCAAGCAGAGGTCGCAATGGCCACAGCTACACCTGGAGGGAGTGACGTGAAACTGAAGATATGTCCGATCATCATCGGCGGCCAGCGAGGGGCGCAGCGAACATACGCGCTCTTTGATGAAGGGGCCACGATCTCTCTAATCGACGAAGACCTCGCGAACGAAGTTGGAGCTAGCGGACCCAGTACTTGTCTAAAACTAAGAAGCATAGACAAAGAAGTCAAGAGCATGAACAGCAGAACCGTCCGCGTCATCATCATCATCACGAGGGAGCTGCGAGCGGGCAAGCCGTATCAGCCGGCAGCCTCCAAGACCTTACTAGGATGGGTGATCCACGGAAGAGTACCTAGAAGCTGTCAAGATACAGAGAAGATCTTGCACATCAAACTAGATGAGAAGATCGAAGATCTGGTCGAACATCACTTTCGCGTCGACTCGCTAGGGATATCTATGAAGAATGAATTCACGAAAGAAGATGACCTACGAGCCATGAAGATCTTCGAAGAAACCGCGGTGAACAAAGACGGAAGATTCGAAGTAAGTCTACCGTGGAAGAGCGAAGGCATGAAGCTACCGAACAGCTACAACGCTGCCTTGAAGAGGCTGAAGACACTTGAGTCCAGCTTAGAACGTCGTCCCGAAGAGAAGAAGCAGTACCACGAGCAAGTGGAGAACCTGCTCAAGAAGGGATACGCCGAGCAGTGTAGTGGCGAAGAAGAAGACAGTTCAGTAGCGTGGTACTTACCACACTTCGCAGTGAAGAACCCGAACAAGCCAGGAAAGATCAGGCTTGTCTTCGACGCAGCAGCCAAGGCGAACGGAGTCTGCCTGAATGATTGCCTGCTGGAGGGGCCGGACCTTCTGCAGTCTTTGCAGACCATACTGTTCCGGTTCCGAGAAGGCGCCTACGCGATAACAGCAGACATAGAAGAAATGTTTCTGCGTGTGAAAATAAAAAAGGAAGATCAACCTGCGCAGATGTTCCTATGGAGGGAACAATCAACAGACAAACCAGTGAAGATGAAGATGACTTCAATGATATTTGGCGCATCAAGCTCTCCGTTTCTGGCACACAGCGTCCGGAACAAGAACGCACTTCAGCACGCGAAGACACACCCTGAAGCCGTTCTACCGATCATGGAAGCCCACTACATGGATGACTACGTGGATAGCTTCAACGACCTGGAGAGCGCCAAACGAATCATCGTGCAAGTCGACGAGGTACACAAGAAAGCCGATTTCCATCTTCGAGGTTGGAGCAGCAACAACGAGGAGCTGCTAGAGGTCACACCAAAGGACAGACGAGCAAAAGCGGGAACAACACCACTAGGAGGACAAGAGAAGACCTTGGGACTTCTATGGAACCCGAAGACCGACAAGCTGAGCTTCAACACTTCGCTGATTCGAGTCTCAGAAGCCGTGAAGTCAAGAGAACGAGCCCCCACGAAACGAGAAGCCCTGTCAACGGTAATGAGTATTTACGACCCGCTGGGACTTCTGAGCTGCTACACCATTGCAGCGAAGATCACTCTTCAGAAATTATGGCGCCTCAAGACTGGATGGGACGAACCGATTCCTGAAGACATCGCCAACGAATTCGACGGTTGGATCGCAAACTTAAAAAACATCAAGAAGCTGCAGCTTCCCCGAAGCTACAACGGGGGGAGAGAAGTGCAACGTCGAGAATTGCACATCTTCTGTGACGCAAGCGAAGAAGCATACGTACGCATAGGAAGTGGAAGTTGTGCTGGTGGCAGCACGCGCGAAGGTCACCCCGCTCAAAGCACAAACCATTCCCAGGCTAGAGCTACAAGCAGCATTAATTGGAACGAGGTTAGCGAAGGCCATCAAACAAGAACACAGACTTCGCATCGATGACACGGTCTACTGGAGTGACTCGCAAACAGTCTTACATTGGCTGAGGAACGGGAGTCGACGCTACACGCCCTTTGTAGCACACCGGCTCGGCGAGATCACAGAAGAAACGAAGCCAGCAGACTGGCGGTGGGTGCCGACTCACCAGAACATAGCTGACGTAGCAACGCGCACAGGCTACGTGCCAACGTCCGAAGATGATCCATGGTTTGGAATGTCGTCATTTTTGGAGAAGCCTAAACGTGACTGGCCACGCCAAGAAGATAGCAGCGATGACATCACCACGGAACTACTACATGTCATCACTGAAGAACGGAAAAAAGAAGATGCAGCACTGCCTGACATCAGCCGATTCTCCTCATACGATCGGTTGATTGGAGCCACGGCAAGAATATTACAGTTCGTAGATCTTTGCCGCAAACAGAAGACTACGCTCAGCCATGAACACATCAAGAAGGCAACGAATCTCTGGCTGCGACGAACACAGCAAGACTCGTTTCCTCACGAAATAGACTGCACGAAGAGAGGCATCATCGTGCCCCGATCAAGCCCTCTTCATCGCTTTGACCTACTATGGGAAGATGGACTCCTAAAGCTCAATGGGCGCGCGAACAAGGCAGCGGTACCTGATACAGCAAAGCGACCCATACTGCTGGATGGGCGCCATCCATTCACAAGACTACTCATCGGGCGAGAACACCGAAGAGCTGGCCATGCGAACACCGAGAGGATAGTCAACGACGTTCGACAAAAGTTCTGGGTGACACGATTGCGGCCTACAGTGAAGAAAGTAGCCGCCGACTGCCAGATGTGTCAACTAAGAAAGACGAAGCCAAGAAACCCACCAATCGGAGATCTACCGATTGAACGCCTGCAGTCATACCACAGACCGTTCAGCTTTTGCGGAGTAGACTACTTCGGCCCCATCACAGTGACGATAGGAAGACGACGAGAAAAAAGATGGTGTGCTCTTTTCACCTGCCTGACAACAAGAGCCATCCATTTAGAGTCAGTCGCTTCCTTAAGCACTAACTCTGCTATCATGGCTCTCAGAAGAATGGCTGCCAGAAGAGGATGGCCCAAGACGCTGTACAGCGATAATGGAACAAACTTCAGAGGCGCAGACATAGAACTAAAGAAAGCTTATGCCGAATGGCTACCAGAACTATCAAGACTGGCGATGAACTACGACACCGAGTGGAAATTCATAGCCCCAGGAGCTCCGAACCAGGGAGGCGCATGGGAAAGGCTAGTGCGCTCGGTCAAGAACGCGCTTACCGCGACGTTAAAGGAGAAAGCGCCGAAAGAAGAGACCCTGACCACTCTGCTGACCGAAGCTGAATACTCAATCAACTCAAGACCATTGACCCATGTCTCCGTGGATCCAGAAGACCCAGAAGCGCTGACGCCCAACCACTTTCTTCTGGGATCATCAACCGGACTACCACACACCGGAGCCTGCGAAGAAGCGGACCGGCGGGCTTGGAGAGCAGCAATGGCACTTGCGGACAGCTTCTGGCAGCGGTGGATGCGCGAGTACCTACCCACACTGGTGCCACGCCTTGACCGTCACGAACGCCAGGTTGCCGTCAGAACAGGCGATCTGGTCATCATCGCTGATCCACAACTACCACGGAACATGTGGCCGAGAGGTACTGTCACCAGGACCTTTCCAGGACCTGACGGTGTCACGCGCATTGTAGATGTGCTAACCAAAGGTGGGACCTTCAAAAGACCCACCTCTAAGATCATCGTGATATCTACATCCGCACCTTCCCCGGACCAGAGGGAAGGGACGCGCTGCACCAACGAGAGGCTGTCTACCGGAGGAGGCTACGGTACACCTTCGCCGGGGGGAGAATGTTAACGACAGCCACAAGACCAAAAGAAGTTTCATATGATTTCATTAAGCTTTGATATTGTCGTTTATTTACTAATTTTCTACTAGACTTAAAGAAAGAGAAAAATGTATAAGTAAGAACGAATACGAAAATTGTTAAGAAAAATTAAATAGGATGGCAATATATGTAAGAAAGAAATGAACATAGTAGTGCCGTGTGCAAACTTCGTGCTCAATAATTAGAGATAATAATGGAACGCTTTAGTCGCTAATTGAACGCAGAAAATCATACAAGAATAGAGCCGAATTTGTATGCAGTACGTTCATTCCTTCCTACGGTTTAATAGTGAATACAGCTACTAGTGAAAAGTGAAGTACCAGTAATTACCAGTGAATTGTGAAAATAGTAAAAGTATTAATAAATTAATGTGTGTCAGTATAAGTGCAGTGTTTTACTGGGGAACAGTCAGTGCCTAGTGTTAAATTTAAATTACAGTCCACTCGCTCTCTGGGCTTGACGACTGTACTCTCTCCATAGTGTAACACCAACAAATGTTGTAGACTTAGAAGAACATGTATGTGTTGAAAAGAACCAGAGGAATTTCTTACTTTATCGGTTCCTTGGTCCGTCATTCTGGCGGCTTTGCTCCTTGTGAGCATTGGATTCGGGCCAAGTGCACTTATTGATGATAAAAATAAATTGAAGTATCACTTTCCCTATTATTTACTATATTCTGACACCATATAAAGAACCGGAAAAACTATTTTATATTGATAAAAGAAAAATGCGTATTTTTCCTGTCTTTGAAGAAAATGTATTGACATTAAGTAGGAAAACAAAATAGTATCAAAAATATAAAGAATTATTTGAATATTAAAAACAAACGTAAAGAAAAAACATCAAAAAAGGTTGCATCGGCAACAGTCCCTAAAACCATTTTTTCAAAAAGTCTAACATTTGATAGACAGACGCTTCCATTGGGTTCCCCCCCTCTCCCAACTATTAGGCTTTAACAAAATAATTCCTTTAAAACTTAATGTCACGGAAACAGGGATTTTTATCGAATATTATCTCATCAAACTCATAACCATTTTAAACGACCTATTCAACGATACCCCACACGATGGGTTTGGCAAGAGAAAAAAAACATTCCTCACTTACTTGTATAAGAGGAATCCAAAAAAAAATATTTTTCCACTTTGGCGTGGATATTAGAATACATATCCATGCCAAATTACAGTTTCTTAGCACCTCCGGTTTTAGCGCTGAACTGCGGACGGACAGACGAAAATTATTTCCTTTTCCTTTGTTTTACGGAACCCTCATCATCATCATCAATATCAGCCAAAGGACATGTGAACGTCCTTTGGGCGGCCGGCGTGGGGGAGGCCTATGTTCAGCAGTGGTGACGAAAATAGGCCTCCCCCACGGCTTTCCATAGCTAACAATCACTAGCGGTCTGCATCCAGTTTGATTCTACGATCTTTACAAAGGTGTCTGTCTATCTAGTCGGTGGACGTCCTACACTGCGTCTTTGGTCGAAGGTTCTCAAATCTAGAACTTTCCTGCCCCAACGGCCATTAGTTCTTCGTGCTAAGTTCCCTGCCCATTGCAACTTGGGCTTACTGATTCTCGAAGCAATGTCCGTTATTTTAGTTCTTCTACGTATCTCCTCATTTCTGATTCAATCCCATAGAAAAATGCCCAAAATAGCCCTCTCCATCGCTCGTTGTGTGATTTTGAGCCTGCTCGGTCATTTTTAATTTGCTTAGCCGTTCTGCATAGCTGATGCTTCGGTTATGCAGGCCAACTATGAATGAAAGGTGACGTACAAACCGTTTCTGTATTCGCTCAATTTTGAGTGAGTGGTTAGTGAAATGGGGACGCCATACCGTGCTACAATATTCTAGAATACTCCTTACCAGAGTATTATAAAGGATTTTCTTGGTTTTAAGGTTGCGAAATACTTTTGAGTTCCTGATAACAAAACCCATCATCTTGTAGGCCCTCTTTGTTACACTGTCTATGTGTGGCACAAAGGTAAGTTTCTTGTCTAGGACTACACCAAGGTCTCTTACAAGATCAACTTCCTTAACAGGAATACTGTTGATTCTGTAAACAGAGGGAATAACAGACAGTTTGCGCGTAAATTTAATATGAGAGCATTTTTTGACATTAAGGTCCAATCCATTTTCACTACACCAGACACTTAATACATTAATATCCTCCTGCAACAGAGCAACGTCTTGGCGTGATTCGATCACTCGACACAGTTTTAAATCGTCCGCAAACAGGGAAGAAAAGGAATGTCTGAAGTTGTCTGGTAAATCATTTATGAACATGTTAAATAAAATTGGACCCAAATGCGAGCCCTGAGGTACCCCGGACGTTATGTGGTGTATGGATGACTGGCTGCCATTTATGACTACATAAAAAGACCTGTTCGTTAGGTAAGACTTGAACCATTGCAGTAAAACCCCGTGAAAGCCATAGTGCGTCATTTTCGACAGTAGGGTGCTGTGTGAAACTTTATCAAAAGCCTTGCTAAAGTCTGTATAGATTGTATCAATCTGTTTGTTGGCATCCATAGCTTCGATAAGTTGTTCACTAAACTCAACAAGATTTGTGCATGTAGACCTTGCTCGAACAAAACCATGCTGATGCTCTGATAAAAATCGTTTAAAAAAGTTCTGTATTCGTGGGCAAATCAAAGATTCCAAGACCTTGGCAACTACTGGAAGTATGGAAATTGGCCTGTAATTTCTCACATCATGGTGGTCGTCATTCTTGTATACAGGTACCACTTTCGCAAGCTTCCACCTTACTGGAAACCTACCAGTTTCCAGAGACTTGTTATAAATCAGAAGCAGGGGATCAGTGAGAGCGTCCGCACATTTGGCGAACAGAATTGGAGGAATGTTATCTGATCCTGCGCCTTTCGAAATATCTAAACTTTTCAACTTATTCAGAAGTTCATCACGTTCTATTTGTAATATTGAGTAACAGTCTCCTTGAATATCCGTTTCTGATCTTGGACCGTTTACAGGATTACGACTGTAAACTGATGAAAAATAGGAAGCAAATAGATTGCAGATGTCATTAGCGTTCGAGCACGTTGTTGAATCATCCCACATCACTGACGGGTACGTACTCGCTCCTTTACGTTTAGATTTTATGTAGGACCAGAATGATTTTGGATTGTACTTGATATTCTCTTCAATGGTTTTAGTGTACTGATTGTAGCATTCGGTTGTCAATTTTTTGCAGCGCTTTGAAAGTATTTTAAATGAGATTAAGTCAAGAGGATTTTTATATTTTTTATATTCGAGTCTGTATTTTTTCTTTTCGTGTAGACGATTTATCAAATCATGGGTAAACCAAGGTGGATATTTTGAGCTCTTAGGTTTACAGACAGGGACATGGTTATGTATTGCATCCGTTATAACTGTATCGAGTCTTTCTGTCATTTCATCAACGTCCTTGGCTTCCAGAAAAAGAACAGTCCAATTAATAGTTTGAAAATGTTTGTTTATGACTTCGTAATCGGCTCGATAGAAATTTGGTCTGTCACCGTTGAAAACAGGAAGGCGGTTTTCTTGCGCCATAGTTAACTGGAACTGTAAAGGAGGATGGAGCGGGTCTATTTTAGATAACACGTCTAGCGCATTGGTTGTAAAACTAGCAGGGCAGTCGGTAAGAATAAGGTCTAAGATTCTATTCATATTGTTAGGTATGATATTATACTGTCTGTAGTTATTAATAGTGCTGAAGTCAACGATAAGTCGGGCAGATGTATCATTAGGTGAATATGTATCAGATGATTTCACAGCATCCCAGTCTATCAGCCCACGATTAAAGTCTCCAACAATACAGGTGTACTCATACCTAGACCTATCAACAATAGAGTTACAGTTATCAACAAAGTGTTTTACTATCAATGACTTTGCTGGTGGTGGAATATAAACAGCACAAAACAGGATTCTATTGTTTGAAGAACCTGATGGCACGTCAACCGATACCCATAAGTCTTCACACTCGGACTCCCAATTTACAATTCTTGGAGAATTAAGCCTCTGAGTAACCGCTATCAAGACACCCCCACCATCCATATTACCATGAAAGCCTGACGTCTCCCTGTCTCGTCTATAGACAACATAATTATTAGGTTTAAAGACATTTATTCTCATAAAAACTTACAGTTCATTTACAATGAGAATTTCTTAAACTAGAACTTAGAAAATTAATAAAGCTGGAGCAAGAGATTATTCTTATAATAATTATAATGGTTTGCATTTTTGCAATCTACTTAACGAGTGCAAGACTTTATAATAATGTATGTACATATTCTTTTATTTTGTTTTTAAATTTGTTAAAGTTCGTGCATTCTTTTATTTTGTTAGGTAATTTGTTATATATCTGAACACCTTCAAACATTACAGTCTTTTTCCCGTAGTTTGTTCGAGCCTTATTTAGAATAAGTTTATGTTTATTTCTTAAATTATGAGGGTTGTTTTTTTTTTCCAGGTGTATGTTAGATTGTATAGAATTTGTTATTATTTTGTAAACTAAAATGCAGGTTGCGTATATATATAGTTGTTTGATATTAAGGATTTTAGTTTTTTCATAAATTTCTTTTGTTCGTGTTAAATAATTAATATGATTTAGTACTTTTACAATTTTGTTTTGTGTTCGTTGAAGTGGTTTTAAATTTGTTTCAGCGGCTGAACCCCATATTTCTATTAAGTAATTTAGGTGAGATTTTACAAGTGAATTATAAATTATTGTATGTACTTTATTGGGAATACAATGTGATGATCTTCGGAGTGCGCCAAGTACTGCTGTTAATTTTGATTTCACGTGATCTATGTGCACTTTCCACGTCATTTTGTCATCTAGCCATAAACCGAGATATTTTTCCTTGTCCGTTTGCTTTATGACTTCACCATTGATTACGAGAGGGCTAAATTCAGGTATTGGTTTATTTTTAGCAGCAAAAATCATAAAAGAAGATTGCTAAAGAGTTCTGAAGTTAAAACACTTTGGTTAAGCCAAGTTTCAGTAATAATAATAACATCATATTCGCAAGTTAAGGAATTACAATGAAAAGCATGAGTTTTACTTCGTAAACCTTTGACATTTTGATAGTAGACATTTAACGCAGAGAATTTTATCTTGTTATTACTGTAAACATGCAAAAATTAAATAAAAAAATAGAAAAAAAAAACTAAGGTAACTTGTTCAATGTATCAAAGTCTCTAATTAGTTTGTAGTCTGAGTTGTCGGTCTTTCTCATAT
This sequence comes from Pyrausta purpuralis, assembly GCA_963924145.1. Lineage (NCBI taxonomy): Eukaryota > Metazoa > Arthropoda > Insecta > Lepidoptera > Crambidae > Pyrausta > Pyrausta purpuralis. Next base: position 15,205,452 of record OZ001653.1, on the reverse strand, counting down.
AGATACGGCCACTTCTCACCCAGACATATTTGTAGCACTTATCCTTGGCAGCCTGTCTTGCCGCTGCATGTAGGGCCTTGTTGTTTGTGGAGAGATGCTCGCATACATATATTGGTGTTTTAGTGCCCGGGATACCGGCATGTGAGCTGTTCAATTTGTCCTGAGGCTTAGATTTGTTGTACCCAATTGTCGCTGCAAGAAACTGGTCTCTCATTCTTGGATTGTTAAATTGGACAACAATGGACTTCGGACGTTTAGAATCCTTGTTAACTTTTGCGATACGTGTGTAGTGAGCCAGGTGTTCCTGACTAACAGGGCAATTAATTGATTTACCCAGCTCGGTAATAATAGACAGCAGATTTTCGTCTTTTCTTTCGGGCACGCATTGAATTTCAATATTATTCATTCGGGCTGTTTGTTCCATTTGGTTGACTCTATTAGACAAATCAGCAATTTTACTCTGCATCGCACTGTTCTCAGTTTCCAAGTTTTTAATTTTCTCACTAGAGTCAGCATGTTCCCTGTTTATGGCCTCGTATTTTGTGTTCATGAAATCCATTGAATCCTTGACATCCTTAATCTCATCCTTTACATTCTTGATTTCGTCCTTCAATGACTTCAACTTAGCACCCAGTATTTCCTCTATTGTGGTCCGCATTGTCTTGTGGAATTGAACCATGACTCCTTGAATGATATCTTGCATGTCATCCTTTGTTACGGGTTTTTCGTTTGGGGGTGAAGTCAAAGCTTGTCTTTTTCCGGGTCTGATAGTTATGTTAGGGTTATAGCGGACTGGAGTATTGTCGTTATTCCCTTTACTCTGCGTATCAAGACATAGAGGACAAATCCATGACGATGTAGTAGGTTTTTCTAGGTTACACGACGAGGATAGGCACTCAACATGGTAAGCAAATGCACATTTAGAGCATAACAAATAGTTTTGATCCTGCATTCCCATGGAGCAACATCCCCATTTCAGGTCATCATTTTTCTTGCCAGCCATTTCGAAGGTTGATTTGTTAATAAAAATGAATAAAAGTAGGCAAAAATAAACAAAAAGAAGAAAAAAATAAAAAATATTTATGCTAGGATTTGAACTCGGGTTTCTTAATTGCTATTAGGGTGAGCCGGACCTCTGCGCCACGACGTCGTTAAGGTGTCGGGCGAAATTTGGTATGAAATATCGACACACACTTGTTGTTCGCGATATCTCCGATACTGCTGTGGGGTCAAAGTCCAGTCTTTTGTTGCGGAAACGAGTAACTTATGGGTAGATTTTAATTTTGGATGTTAATTTACCCAACGATTGCACACTCATTTTGTGATTTAAGCACTAAGTTAGACTTTAAATCCGTGATATCACTACCACAGCACTAAACTGGCCACTTTCCGAATGTTTTACGTAACTTAATTGTGAAAACAGTGAACTTTTGCACTCTTTTTTATAAAAAATCGAGGAGCGCCAAACAGATACGTCTTCTTTCTTTTAACGTTTTATGATGAAAGTGCACAACATCTCCCTGTCTGAAACCTCTCCGCAGTGGAATCGCCCTCGTGTTCTGCTCCTGCACTCGGACCGACATGGTGGCGTTATTGTAAAGGCACTTTAACACGTTGAGTGCAAACCATACTCATGGTTTTCACTCAACTCACCAACTACGAGAGTTCTCGTAGTTACAGATAGTAGATTTCCTACTGAGTTTTTAACGCTGGGAGTGGGATGAGAATAAAAATGGATTCTTTAGCAATGGAAATAAAAATAAAATAAATCAGAAAATTCCAATTTATACTTTTTTTAAGGTACAGTGTTTTTTTGAGAATTTTTCTTTAACAAAATTTATGTTTTAAAAAAATACATCTATGATGAAAATAAAAATGAATTTTTACATTTAAAACAATTTCCCACGCACATGGCAGGTCTTTTCGGGCAAACTGAATAAAAATAAGCTGATTCCCTTCGCTTATTTTCTTTCGTGCAAACCAGACATGGCTTTGTGGGTTTCTGCTTCATTTCTGTAGGCAGTAGGCGCTATTAATAATGAAACGTTTCTCTTGTTACCTATTTCTTCTAAAACTCTACTCGGATTGGATTGAATTGGACTAATTTATCGCATAACAAATACTTGGCCACTTCATCTTGGAATATCAAATTACTCTTTTTTGTGTCGCAGGAAGTGATCGCTAATTATTGTAAATCAGGCAAACGTTGTGCATATAAATTTCGAAGATATGCATGGCATTTTATTGTACTAGAACAGTGTTTGTCGTAGTGCTGAATAGTAGGAAAGCATTTGATCGGAAATGTCGATTCCGAACAATGCCATTTCTGTTGTGAACGGGAATTCGGATGGGTTTTCTCGTAGTTAGAACCGGCGATGACTTATCTCGTAGTTGGCAATGAAGAATAAAAATCCTATCACAATGCCAACCTAAGAGTATTCTCGTTGTTAGGTCTCGGCGCTATTGCCAACTATGTGGTGACTCGTATCTTGTATTTTGTATGGTGGCATATGAGGTTAAAAAAAATTGCTACTGGTATACTCGTTTAGCACTCAACGAGTTTATCATCATCATCATTATCAGCCAAAGGCCTCCCTCACGGCTTAGCATTTAGGGAGGTATTTGCCAGTACTCGCCAAGCTTGGCAGGTCGGTTGGCGAGCGCAGAGGCGCAGTTTCTTTTAGGTGTGACGCTGCTGCCCATCACAACTCAACATTTTACTGCACCTTTTGTTGGATGGTTATCCCGCCATCAGTCGGTCGTCAGAGCCTCGTCTGTTGAAACAGAACGCACCGCGTGAAGGTGAGGTTGGCTTGGAACTTTGGGTATTGGTTAAGCTCCCTTACGTCCTCAACGAGTTAACACCTCTATATACCTATAGTCTATGTGGCACCGCTGCAGAGACTGAATACTCCTCTGACTTCTGTATAATTTACCTTAGCGTTAAGATGTGGTCTATGGTACTATAGCCTTTTCGGAAACCGGCTTGTTCAGGAGGCTGGAGGTCATCAGTCATCATCTACGTGCGAGACGATTCGTGATGACCCTTGTGAACAGCTTGTAGGCATGGCTCAGAAGTGAGATGGGTCTATAGGTCTTCAATAAGGTTTTGTCTCCTTTTTTGAAGAACAACACCACCACACTCCTGTTCCACGCCATGGGCGTGATGCCGTCCAGCAGCACGGAATTAAAGTGTCTCGGTGTTCAACCCGCCTTCAAAAGCTCTTATGAGATTCCGTCCTCGCCAGGTGCCTTGGTGTTTTTGAGCTGTTTCAGGGCCATCCTAATCTCGTAGAGGCTGATGTCCGGGATGTCTTCGGTGCAGAATCGGGTTAGGATAGCTCTTGGGTCTCTAGCCGAGCTATCACCGGGTTTGGCAACTGAGGTATACAACTTCCCATAGAACCTTTCGATCTCCTCCAAATCCTCTGCTTTCGTTGACGCTACACTGCCGTCCTCCGTCTTAAGCTTCGTCAACAGGCTTTGCCCAATAGACATGTCTCTTGCAAATACTTAGGAGCCTTGGTTCGTGAGTTCGTTTTAACTAAGTAATTAATAAATATCAAAACTTTATTTTACCAAGTACCTACATACATTCATACACTGATAAACAGGGTGTGGCCCTGTAATAGTAGGAAAAATTTTAATCAATCATTCTACAGAGTATACTAAGTTACCGTTAACTCAGAGATATAGTAATTCAAAGTTATAATCCCTAATCAATGTAGAACAAAATCGCTAACTCGCTATAAAGGACAATGTCAAGTTTTATAACTGGACACATTTTCTTTGTAATACATTGCTAGTTTGATTTAGTTTCTTAGATTTTTTTAGGGTTCCGTAGCCGAATGGCCAAAACGGAACCCTTATAGTTTCGTCAAGTCTGTCTGTCTGTCTGTCTGTCCGTCCGTATGTCACAGGCATTTTATTCTGTAACTATAAGCATAACACAATTGAAATTTGGTAGGTTGATGTGTCTTGTTAACCGCTTACCGATTCTCATACAAAAAAATGAAAAATATTGACATTTAATAGGGGGGCTCCCATACAGGAAACTAGAACCAAAATATATTTTTTTAGTCAAACCTATGCATGTGGGGTGTCTATGGATAGGTCTTCTAAAATGACGTAGAGGTTCCTAATACCATTTTCTTTTAAAGTCTAACGTTTCATAGCTAGACGCTTCCAAAGTGGTAAAATGGGCGTACCCCCCCCCCCCCCCTATCTAACTTCTAAACCAAGCAAGTGTCAATTTTGAAAACAATATATAATGTAGATCTTAACAAATACTTTCAACGAAAATTAGTTCGGACGAGATCGAACGAGTAGTTTTTGAGAAATAAAACATTTTCAACAACCGCAAACATAACTTTGTACTTCATACAAACACTATGAAAAACAAAGTTATATTTGCAGTCAACAAAATATTGTGATATTTTACTAAGTAGAAGTATGTGGATTCCCTGATTCAGTTTAAGTTGGCACGGAACCCTCAGTGCGTGAGTCCGACTCGCACTTGGCCGGTTTTTCATATTAATAAAATTAAATTGTTGAGAATTGATATTGAATATATTCAACAAATTTACTACTATTACAGGCTCATAGACATATTATTAAAATTTTGTCACAACCACATTTTGATCAAATGAGAATATTCCGATATAATATTAAATAGCCTAACTCACTGTCCGCACTTATAACTTTTTTTATACAGAAATCTTTGAAAACTATGGTAACTTGATTTTAAACAGTGAATCAAGTTACGGGACCAAGCATATCTTTGTAAGAGCAATTAATCAAAAACGAAACTCCGCCTGTTAGCGCAAAACGACTCGTTGATAGCTGAACCTTCAAAATATTAAAATAGTGCTGAGATATATTGTACCGTTACCATGAGTTTATAACAGTTTTACGCGCTAGCGGCAACGTAAAAAAAGTCTATGGAAAATTGCACAGCGCTTCTAGCGGTCACTAACGGAACTATTTTTTTCCATACAAAAAGTAAAGTCGTCGCTAGCGAGTAAAACCGTCGTCGCTATCGAGTAAACTCATGGTAACGGAACTGAACTAAAATAATTTTAGATTCGGTATTAATTTGGCACCTTGGTAATATAATAGTTTTAGTTATCCAGTTAGTATTATCAGATGAAGAGACAATTTAAAAAATAAGGATATTTAAATGACTTCATATTAATTAAACTATTTATCGTTTTACTAATTGCTGTCTAATACAATAGGAAAGCGATGTAATAAATGATAAAAAATACTGCTTTAAAGAAAAAAATACTATGTGGCGACAACGGTTTACTCCAGAATTGTCCAATCTCTATGTAAACAAATAATAAGCGTCTGTTTTACATTCCATAATTGAGCCAATCTGAATGCTATTAACGTCTATTTTGATGAATGGGTTTAGGTTAATAGAACCTAAGGGAAAAACGTCAAAGGAAGTTTTAATTTTTTTCTCTACATTTTGGGTAAACATTTAAAACATCAAACTAAAATTATCTGTGCGGCTAAGCTTTGACAATAATTCATAACTTCCGTAAATATGAGCTCCCTAAATTACGTTATGAAGATGAATGCTACATAAAAATGATTCAGCTCAGCGCACATTTTTTCATGATAACGTCATTTCTCACTCTACAAAATAGGATCAAGCATGGAACCAGGGTTGAAAATATTTTATATATGACATATAACTTAAAATTATTATTTTTAAGTATTAATTGTAAAAACATATGAAAACATTTAAAAATAGGTACCACTCACCACGCAACCAGAGAACAATAGCATACCATGACCGAATAAACTTTATAGAAGGTAGGCTTTTACGTTATTTTGAGCGTGCTTTACACGTGCACTATGCAAAATTATATGCGATATTGGCTTGAACAAAAAAACATGAGAGCCAATGTTAAATTGTTGTTTAGTAAAATTGCGCCAAAATTAAATTCTGTAACAGCCAATAATAAAGCTGGCTGGTTCCTAGCTCAAAGGATTAGCATAGCTATCCAACGCGGAAACGCAGCCAGCATCATAGCCTGCTTGCCTCAAGGAAATGGCTTCGTTTAATAGATAGACTTTAAGTTATTATTTTTATTTTGCATGTCTAAGTGTTATTTTTTCTTGTTTGTTGTTAATACTAAAAAGAAGGAAAAAGCATAAATAGAAGCGAGTAACACATATCACGAGTACACACACACGCACATTGCGTTCTTGAAAACTTTGTCCTTAAAGAACCATTCACACTAGAACATACTTGTTACTACAATCTAAATAATTTTATTTTTAAATGTTTTTCATAGGATTTATTATGGCACTTGATAAAATTTCATTTAATATTTTCAGTAAGTAAAAACAATTTTGATATTATTATACATGAAGATAATTTTGTACTTAATGCACCTACCCCAGACACTGGGCGCCAAGCATAATCATCTTAGTGGATCAAAAAGGGATGATAAGAAAAATACTTGTATCCCAATTCAACTGAAGAAGAGCTTGTCAAGATTAAAAACCTCAGTCAGCCAGCGAGAGCTAGGAAAGAGTTTGGATGTCTTGTAATACGCAATGAAGCTATCAAAAACCGGCCAAGTGCGAGTCGGACTCGCGCACTGAGGGTTCCGTGCCAACTTTACCTGAATTAGGGAATCCACATACTTCTACTTAGTAAAATATCACAATATTTTGTTGACTGCAAATATAACTTTGTTTTTCATAGCATTTGTATAAAGTACAAAGTTATGTTTGCGGTTGTTGAAAATGTGCTATATCTCTAAAACTACTCGTTCGATCCCGTCCAAACCAATTTTCGTTGAAAGTATTTATTAAGATCTACATTACATTTTTTTTCAAAATTTACACTTGCTTGGTTTAGAAGTTTTTTTTTAACTTTATTGCACTGACAAAACTAAAGTACAAATGGCGGACTTAATGCTTAAAGCATTCTCTGCCAGTCAACCATTGGGTGAAACCATTGGGTGAAGAAGTTGGTAGGGGGGTGACGCCCATTTTACCACTTTGGAAGCGTCTAGCTATGAAACTTTAGACTTTAAAAGAAATTAGTTTTAGAAACCTCAATGTCATTTTAAAAGACCTATCCATAGATACCCCACACGCATAGGTTTGACTAAAAAATTTTTTTTGGTTTTCTATTCATGTATGGGACGTGCAGACATGCATTCTTAGCTCATAATGTGCGGAGCCCCCCCTTAAATGTCATTATTTTTTGTATGAGAATCGGTAAGCAGTTAACAGGATACATCTTCCTACCAAATTTCAACAGTGTATTGCTTATAGTTACAGAATAAAATTTCTGTGACATACGGACGGACAGACAGACAGACTGGACGAAACTATAAAGGTTCCATTTTTTGCCATTCGGCTATGGAACCCTAAAAAGGATATTGAAATAATAAAGATGACTGTCAAGTGAAAATGGTCCTTAGTACACGGTGTGTCATAGAACACGTCCAATTGTCACGTATGAACCGATCCCCGGCCGTGACGTGCATACCAAACTGTCTCAAGTAAATATCTATCAACTGAACTGGTCTTTAGGGGAATGATATATCACGTAAAATGTGCTTTGGGAATAAAGCACCTCCTACGATGGCTTGTTTTCATACTGGATCCAACCAACTGTAGTCATTGCGAAGGAATATAAGGTCTAGATTTTAAAACGATTTATCCTTCTGGCGATTACTTTGAAAAACTCAAAATATTTTTTGTTACAGTAATTGATATTACTAAAAGTAGGTTTTTTATATTCAAAAATACAACAATCAGGTTTATATCAGTTTATGCTGGTGATAACAAGTTACAGTATAGTCATAAACTTCAGTATTTAGCTCTAGAACAATATTATAATGATGCAGCAATTGGACAGGTATTGTCCGTTATTTTAAGGGTTCCATAGCCGAATGGCAAAAACGGAAGTGTCAATTAAAGAATATATATTGTATAATGTAGATCTTAACAAACAATTTTAACAAAAAATGATTTAAACGGGATCGAACTAGCAGTTTTTAAAGCCGGGTACACATTGGTGCAATGTAACATGTAATGCAACTTGCAATGCAAGAATTTGACGTCCACATTGCTGCAATGTATCATGTAAAGTAACAGAATTCCCATAGTGTAGACGCCTTGCGCGCACGAACCGCGTCTACTACGCGCACGAACAGATTGTTGCAACTCTTGCGCGTAGCGACCCGAAATTTGTCGGTTTTTTCCCCGAACACAAAGAGGCGCGCAGTATGCGCGGAGCGTCAGTGTGGACAGGTTGTGTGGTGTGTACGGCTCACGCGCGCGAACATGGAACAAGACGTGTTCTTTTGCAGACTGAGCGATCCGTTCGCGCGCATCTCGGAAACAGATGTGAGTAGGTACATGCGCGGTTCGTGCGCACGTTGTGCGCGCCCCGCGTCTACACTGATGCAATGCTCGTTTCGTGTTGCATTGCATGTTGCGTTGCAGCAGTCTGTACCCGCCTTAAGATATAGCACATTTTCAGCAACCGCAAACATAAATTTGTTCTTTATACGAACACTATGAAAAACAATGTCATATTTGCTGTCCACAAAATATTGTGGTATTTTAGCTAAGTGGAAGTAAGTGAATTACCTAATTCAGTAAAAGTTGGCACCGAACCCTCAGTGCGCGATTCCGACTCGCACTTGGCCTGACTTTTGTTATTCAATCTTAGACTCGTTGAAAATACAAAAATGACGTAGGTATGTTTTTGTTACCCAGTGCTACTAACAAAAATGCGATTAAATTCAAATTAATTTCAATGTCAAATTAAAGTGAGAGCGCACCCTGATCACAATTTCGTTAACCTGCAAAAGTGCTACCTGTTCGTTTATTCGGGAAACTTTATAACCCCATCCAGTGGCTTGCTGGCAGGTTGCAAGTGAGTTAATCAATTTAGTATTTCTCCTCGTAGCGCTCGTAGCTTCGTAGATTTGATTTCGGTGAACGCTAACAGATGGCGCTAGTGGAACAACATATGAATAGCGACCTCTTAGGTTATATACCGTAACGATACCACTGAAAATTACTGAAGCAATGACAAAGGCAAACCATACGTTTTCATTAGCCAATACGTACTTAGCTTTATACATTTGCGATAGATGGCGTCACAGAACACGTTTTTCTTTTGTTTGATTGTTTGTAACAAAAATATTTTATGATGTTGTACGTCAAGACTTTAGTCAGATTCTATGAAAAAGCGGTATTTTCCGCCGAGTAGGGTGGATAAACCAAATCGTGTCTTTAGAATCCTTAGTGTCTTGTTCTTCTCTTTACGGGAACGTACATTACTTGTGCGACTGTGCGTACATTAAAGTTATAAGTGTTTTTTCGTACATCTGAATGAGCGTACAACTCTTTTTTTTGGTATCATTCTAGCGACACATTGTTAAATAACGATGAACAAATTAAGAAAGGGGCTGTATTTCGGGTCATGATACGTTACGGATAACCCTTGGGTGTAGGTAGAAGGAGTCCAAAAATGCACAAACAGTCGAATACGTTAAATAATAAGGCCTTTTTAGTAATCATACTTACTTTGATCATGTGATTTCAACGTTACTGAAGACCTTATTTTTACCGAATTCAAAAATGTGGTTTCTCATTTAGAGTGTAGTATTAAAATTTTAATTAAATCAAAAGCTACTGCGTATAATCAGCAAGTTAAAGCTCTTTTGAAGTTTTTTTACATATATATATCTAGTAAGAAAGTACCTACTTAACATAGTACTACAGAAAACGAATTCAATAGAACTTTTTTTTTCAATGAAAGGTAAAGCTACAGAAAGTAATTGAAATACGTTCCTTTGCCCAGCAATCGAACCAATGCTTAAATCGAAAAAATATAACAGTACATGAAACTGATTGCTTCAAAAAAAGATAAATTGGAAAGTACTTAGACATCAATGAATAGATAGATGGCGGAAATAGTATTTGGTCTTAAAATGTTTACATAAAACCTCTTTTTTAATTAAAGATAAGCAGATACCATTCTAGACGTCCACACCTGACATCAGGTGCGAGGCTAAATATTGTTTGTCCTTAATTAGTCACAAATTTCTGCTTCATTATCTGCCGCTGAACATAGACCTCCCCCACATTTTTCCACATCGACTGGTCACTAGCGGTCTGCATTCAGTTTGAACCTGCGATCTTTACACGGTCACCCGTCTATCTTGTCGGTCGTCTGTCCAATTTCTGCTTAGTAGCAACCTATTCACTCTTGCCTTAAAGAGGCTTTGGTCATATTATTGAGGAAAAATTTCACCAGGCTGCAAGTTTCACTCCCTAGAAATGAGTCAGCAAAGCGCTTTGGATGATACACTAGCCTACGTTGTCCCCTGAGATCGAAAGGAACTGGCGAGACAAGATCGTGCAGTTCACTTGCACAGTATAACCGAAGTGCAGTCTGTAGATATTATGTATATGTATAAGCGGCCGCCCGCGACTTCGTCTGCGCGTTTTGGTTTTACTCCGATCATGTAGGTCATAGCGTAATGTTTTATAGCCTGCAGCCATTCTTTCCCCGATTTAATAGGTGAGCTATCTCTAACACACTCATGATTATTCTAATCGGACCAAAATGTCTTCAATTTTATCATATTAGAATAGATAGGAAAAATACAATTTTTGCTTTATTTTATGAGCACGTTGCATGTTACGAAGGGGTTAATATTTATCCAAATAAATCGAAATCCTTACTGAACCCATCGTCATTATTTTCTCTTTCAGATTTACCAGGCCACTCTGGAGCATACCACAAATACCACATACAACCATAAAACAGACCAGTGCCAGGGAGAAGCAGCTTGGATATTATGTACGTGTACGATTACTGACCGCTAATTTTAAAAGATATTTTTTCATCATACGGGTGAAGTTCAAAAAAAAAATCCTCTGTATTTATCTTCACTCCCTAATTAAGTAAGAAACTAATTGAAGGATATCTTGTCGGGTTGGTCCTCCACCATTGAGTTAATACGAAATGCAATATCACTTACTTCAGTTCATCACAGTCAATGGAGTTATTAAGGATGAGCAGAAATTCCCCTTGCGGTATTATCTATGAATATACCCGAAACATTAGTAAATTAATTATGTCAAGGAGACATGTCATGGGTGGGTCATGTCGGATCATCGGATACATACTGTAAGCTAAGAAGTAGGTATGCAAGTTATAATAATTACCTATACATAAAATATACAAGATTTTATATAGGACTAAGTTATCTTCTGTAAACAGGTGAGTGCAGTCAACTTTAATGCTTCTATCGTAGTTTCGTTTTCAATCGGAGTTTCATACATTGCGTAATTGTATATAAACTCATATCGTTTTAAGTGATATTATTTTGACACACTGTCATTATTTTTTGAAAAATCAAGATGTTTATTTATATTACTTTCTTCTACTACTCTAACAAAGAAAGTTATCAATTTTTAAAAAGCACCCTCACGATTTTAAAGTTACGATTTTTCTACGTTGTCGGCGTCGCTGCTATTAATTCAATGCCCAATCCTTGTTTTTATTAACCTTAATTGATAAAAGATAAAAATCTTTAAAAAATACCTTAATCTCCATTTGTCTCTTAAACTAGCGTATAACCCAAAGTGCTTTTCACAAAACAAAAACAAATATTTTTCTAAATCAGCTCTTTACTTATCGTTTGACGACCTCCGTGGTTGAGCGGCTAGCACGCTGGTTTCAAGCGTCGCCATCTCGTGAGGTTCTGGGTTCGATTCTCGGTCGGGTCAATGTAGACAACGATCTTTCCTATATTGTCTCGGGGATGGGTGTTGTGGTACCACTGTTGTGTCTGACTTCCACAACACAAGTGCATTGGCTACTTACTTTGGGATTAGAGCAATGTGGTGTAATTTGTGTCCAATACAAACACGTTAAAAAAAACTATTAATAATATCTATCATTAAAAAAAACGAAGGGACCATACTTTATGCAGGTATGTTGTTTTAGTCAGGGAAATCCAACTGAGGGATAATAATATGAGTTATGCTTATTCTAAAAATAAAACATAAATTGTACTAGTAAAAACAACCTTGTCAGACGAGAAATCGAACCCCCTAGTTTATGCCATTCGGGATGGGCATGCGCCCGGATAGCGTAGACTCGGGGTTCGATTCCTCGTCTGACACAGGTGCTTTAAAAAAGTGTTATTTATACTGTAAAGTTTATATAGTGTCAAAACACTACAAAAACAAAAATATTATTAAAAAATGTTATCATTAAATATAGAAGTTTTATAAAATAAAAACTCTTCACAACATTTTTTTTCAAACGAATGGGGTAATTTGCACCATCAAACGTAGCTTGCGTGTATCTACAAACTAAAGGTAGTTTTGACTCAAAAACATGTAAAATGACATATGTCGAAATGACTGAACTATGGGTCATTTGGTGGGTCATTGGTCGCTCCCACAAAATGATTTATTTGACTGTGCAATATTGTGAATTACATATAGTCACATCGTGAAAGCCTACTTATCTGTCGCTTAAGTGACAGCATCATTTAACAAAAAGTACGGTAAATGCTTGCTGTTTTGTTGAAATACTCGTTCCGTAATAAACCAAAAATAATCGCTAACAAACAAAAACGCCCTTTAAATTTTTAAGTCTGCGAGGTAAAATAGTGGCAGTGGGCAGGGCACATAGCGCGAAGAACTGATGGCCGTTGGGGCAGGAAAGTTCTAGATTGGAGACCCTTCGACCAAAGACGCAGCGTAGGACGTCCACCAACAAGATGGACAGACGACCTTAAAAAGATCGCAGGATCAAACTGGATGCAGACCGCTAGTGATCGGTCGCTGTGGAAAGCCGTGGGGGAGGCCTATGTTCAGCAGTGGACGTCCTTTGGCTGATTATGATGATGATGATGAGGTAAAATAGTACTGAAAGCGAGGCCTCTAATACACCCATATTCGTGATGTGCAAATATAGAAATTGTGACTAGAACAAACAAGGGAAATCAACCAGCTCCGTGCGATATGAAGGGAGAAACACTTGGTGCGTGTAAAACAAATACAAACAACAAAAGATAGAAGTACTGTTCAATCCTACGCTTTGTTGGTCAAATAATGAACTTGAGCGGTTCACGCTATCTCTGCGCTCTTATGCGCTTAAAATAAAGGTGAAATTGCGATGAAAATGACAAGGAGGATGTGTTTGCGAGAATTCAATATACGATAAAGATAAGACATATCAAATATTACTTTCATATGTCTTCTACAATTTTGTCTATTAAAAAAAATAGAAAACAATAATTTAAAAAAACGCCTTTGTGAACGTAAAAACGAGAGGACATTAGAGCGGCAGCAGCGGATGCCTTTACATTAGCAGCGCGACGGTCGCGCGACTGGGTCGGTCCCACTACACCCATTACCCATTTCAGTGCTAATACTTGGAAAGTATTACCACTACAATCGGTAATGGGTATAGTTGGACGGCCCCCGCGCGTCGCTGCGGCGCTGGAACAAAATACGCTTACACGCACGTTAAACATATAGGTTTCTTCTCTGCGTACAATCTGTATAGTTTTAAATCTACATAACTACACTAATGACCAAACAAATTCTTCTTATATTTTATGGTGAGTGCGTTAGTAGCTATCTGCCAAAAAACTTCCTAAATTTGAATCATTTATTGATGAGTGTTTACTTATTATCCTATGGTATAATGATTATAAGAAACAAAAAAAAAAAAATCGTTTTCTATTTCTTTCAAGTCATAACAAATGTTAGGAGCGGTGTGTATCAAGAACGTAATAAAAAATGTCATATTTCAATTCCACATGTTCCTTAGACACAGGTGCTCTTCTTGTATGCAGTGACAATAAGAACGGGTCATATCTTGAGAAAGCGTTCCAATTCGAGGAATCTCCCAGAGCTAACTTTCGTAAGAATAAGAAAAGTTTATTTTATAGTTCGGCTCTGACTCTCCAGTCCAAGAGATTCTATAGAGAAAACACTTATCTCTAGGGAAGTTTTGCACATTCCCATTCCAACGCTGTAATCTAAGGTCGAATCACCGTAAGTTTGTAGTCATTTCTATTCTGAAGTTTTTTCGTTAAAACTATTTTCTATAGAGCATGAATTCATGATAGTAAAGTTTTCTAAAAAAATAATGTATTTCCAATAATTTGTTCTTTTTAGTTAAAGTTTTCTACTATTAGACAATACTTAGGCCCAATTTGCTCATCAATATTAATGGTTAAATGTCGTCACCAGTAGTTAAATAAATACGATTGTGTGTGTTTGGAAGAAAAAATGTCTTCACCAAATGTTAGAATGACAATTTCAATGACATTTGGTAAAGGTAATTTTTACAATCGCTGTAACCAAATTTAACCATTACTATCAATAACGCAACGGGCCTTTCACACTTCACTACTTATTACACTGTTCCTTCGTTTTCTGAACAAATTATAGAACATAGTGTCTACAATCTTTATTCTGTAATCGGCTCGTCATCTTAATGAATTTGTCACGCTGAGATACAGCAAGATTTCGAAATTTTCGTAAAATTGACGTATCACTTCGATTCTAAGGCGAGTGTAATAAGATTTTGTTGAAAACGTTGTTGCCCTCCAAGTACATTCCGCCGACAACAGTGTTTTCCTCAAACAAAAAGAAGCTTATGCTTTAATCCGATTCTCGATACCGGTATAACCGAACCGTCGACCCGAGTTAGAGAGAAATTTTCATGATTTCTGTATAAAAGTGCTAAAATCACACGTGCACCTTTAGCTTTGTTCGAACAAAGCTAAAGGTGTAACAGAATCAAACTAAATGCATTGAAATGTCATTGATTTATTTTCGTCATTATGTCTTTGTTGCTAAAAATGTGATGGAGCATATCCAGGACATTTATAATGTTTTTAGGAAAAAAAAACGGCTAAGTGCGAGTCGGACTCGCGCACTGAGGGTTCCATGCCAACGTTAACTGAATTAGGGAATCCACTTACTTCCACATAGTAAAATACCACAATATTTTGTTGACAGCAAACATAACTTTGTTTTTATAGTGTTTGTATGAAGAACAAAGTTAAATTTGCGGTTGTAGAAAATGTGCTATATCTCAAAAACTACTCGTTTGATTCCGTCCAAACTAATTTTCATATTTTTACATTACATATTTTTTTCAAAATTAACACTCGCTTAGTTTAGCAGTTAGATAGGGGGAGACGCCCATTTTATCACTTTGGAAGCGTCTAGTTAAGAAACCCTCTATGTCATTTCAAAAGACCTGTCTATAGACACCCCACACGCATAGGTTTAACTAAAAAAATAATTGGTTTTAGTTTCTTGTATGGGAGCCCCCCCTTAATTATCATTATTTTTTATTTTTTGTATCAGTATCGTAAAGCGGTTAACAGGATACATCTTTCTGCTAAATTTCAACAATGTGATGCTTATAGTTACAGAATAAATTGGCTGTGACAAACGGACGGACAGACAGACAGATGATGATAATGATAATGTCCTCCCAGACGTATTCGTCGACGGCGACACCCTTAGCTGGTGTTAGCCTGGGCTCTTGCATGGGCGCGAGCGTGACTTGCACAGCCAAATTTGGTTTTGAAAGTCTGGTTGCAAGAGGCACAGTAAAGAGTCCTAGATTCATTGTACTTGTATCCATAGGAGGGCTTAGGCCGAGTCTTGCGGATTTGGTGACGACAGCCAGACAGACAGACATACAGACAGACAGACAGACATACAGACGGACAGACAGACAGACAGACAGACTTGACAAAACTATAAGCCCCCCCTTAAATGTCATTATTTTTTATTTTTTGTATGAGAGTCGGTTAGCGGTTAGCAGGATACATCTTCCTAACAAATTTGAATTGTGTAATGCTTATAGTTACAGAATAAAATGGCTGTGACATACGGACGGACAGACAGACAGACAGATAGTTCCGTTTTTTGCCATTCGGCTACGGAACCCTTAAAACCCGTCTGTAGACTAGAGGTTTTAGGTCACCGTTGAAGAGATAATAAAATATATTCAGTCAAGTAACATACTTCAGAACTATCATTTGTCATTCGTACAAAGTTTTCTTCAGCTTCAAAGTCTTCTCATAACTCCAAACGGGCGTGGCGTATGAAACATTAGCTCAAAATATGTGCGCAAACTATGATTTTTCTTTATTGCCTCTGACAAATAGCATGATGGTACATAATAAATATATTTTCAACTTTATTATATTTACTGCTCCAATTCACGCAATAAAACCTGTATGATATTGGTTATATTTGCACTATTCGAAATGTATATTTATTTTACTCACAAAATGTCGTTCCCCTTTCTGATTTGGAAGGTTATTTTCTGTACATTTACACAAGCTATTAAAAAAAGGTTGTCCACATTGATTGAAATTAGTATATTTTGTTTCTGAGAAGACTATAGTGGTAATAGTTTAGTGACTTGTCATCTTCCAATACTTAATAAGTATAGTATATGTCGATGTCGTATCTTTCCAAAACGAACATCATGCAACCATAGTTGTAAGTAGTAGTAATTCAGAGCCGTAATACAAATGCAATACATCTACACGTATAAAAGTTACCATACTACCCAACTAGCACACAAGCAGCTGTCACCGCCTTTATAAAGCTTCTTAGCGATACAATTGCCGTTGAAAAGCTTAAACCAACTCCTCAGCCTGTATAGCAACGTATTTTAAAGCCATTATACAGGTATGCGATACAGTGGCCATACAATCGAAATCATTTACACTAAAGCAGTTACAATGGTATCTTGTTCCGTCATTCTACAGGTGATGGAGGTATAGTAGCGTTGTGAACACTCCTTTACCACTAGTATAGGTATAAATGATGTTTTGGAAGGTATGAGTGTTTTAAAGGCGCTATAGGGTGCTACTTAATCACTTTGAGTGGAAAAGAGAGTCTCTATAGATTCTTAAGGTCTATTATAGAGTTTATCACCACTCTTGTAGCGTCATTACCAACAAGAGAGTAAAAATTACTCTGTAGTAGCGCTAAAGGCGCTATATTTGTGGGAAATGAACTCTTTCGTAGCGCTAAAGGCTTTATTGTAGTGGTATAAATTACTTAAGACGATGAGTAATACGTTTATAGCGTTGCTGTACCGCTTTGAGTGAGACAGGAACGGATTCAAATGCTTTGAAAAACGTAAACGTTGTCGTCCATTTTGAGTTAAAATCTTCAACAATAACAATAACAACGCCCACATTGATATCGAGTTATTGCAACTACTTTATGGTTTAGTTTCGATATTATTTATTAATAAATGACTTAAACATCTATTGAGAAATCTTAATACGTGGTTTTAATAAAATAAAAAAACTATGACACCAATATTATAAAAGTATTATAACACTAAAAACGAATTATCGTGTGGGCGCGTTAAAATCTAAGCGAAAATACATGAATATATTCACAGTAAACTGATACTCGCAATAAATATGGCACAGTAATAATATATTCAAACTTACCTTAACTTAGTTTATGTATTTGGAAAACTTCTGACCGACATCAACTTGTTTCATTTGCACTGATTTAAAATCACAACTTTTATCCATAAGTATATAGTTTTTAGTCACACAATCGCGATCAAATACGACAAGAGCTGCAGAATAGTGCTACAAAACATAATTTTACTCTTCCAGCGTTCGCTACACCTTTTTAAGTGTCATTGTATATCCGTTAGCGTACACTACCACTCTTATAGCGTCATTGTACAAACATTAACGTACATTACCACTCTTGTAGCGTCATTATACGGCGGTTCTAACTCTTATTTCGCTACGATAGCGCGATTGTAGAGCTGATATTGTTATAAAAAGTGCCTATTTTGGGGTTAGAGTAGCGCATAGAAGTTTATACGGCTGCTGTATTATGCTGCTTATGTTTATCTATAAAGCTAATACCGTAATCGTCAACCTCTTTACGGCCACTGTAGACCTTCTAACAGCGCTTGTGTGCTAGTTGGGTATCATTCGACGTGAATCGTGACGATAAGAAAGCAAATTTATACTTTTTTAAAAATAAAATTAGATCAGTGTTTTTTACGAATTCGAGGGTTTTGTTCTGGCCTGTGAACTAAGGGTTATATAATAACATTTTGTTAAATGTATACGAATTAAGATGATTTCTCTTTTTTTAACCGACTTCAAAAAAGGAGGAGGTTATCAATTCGACTGTTTTTTTTTGTATGTATGTTACCTCATATCTCAGTCGTTTGTCGACCGAATCGAAAAAAATTTCACCTACTTAAAGGGTATACCTTCTAGTTGGTCCCATTTTTTCCATTTTGGGATCTGATGATGGGATCTTGGTGTAATCGAGGGAAACCCTCAAATTTTAAAGGAACGTATAGTGTTTCTTTACAAGAATCTTAATGTTGACGTGTTGTTACGTCTGATAAACAACATCTTGTGGGGCTGAGTTGATGGTGGAACTCTCAGTAGGTAATTCCCCTCTTATGTAATCACTAAAAATGAAGATGCCATCACTTTGACCATCAAGCATCAACTATCACAGCACCGACTCCAAAAAGAAATTGTTTGCCTAAAACGGATTCCTTTCCTTTCAATGGTGAAGAGTTTATTTAAGACTTTTGAGTGCATTTTGGTTTTGAAGTCGTTTTTTATTATATTTATTAATACTCGTATCAAAAAATTTACAGCAACGGAAGTCAAACTCATGCATTACTTCAATTTTAACACACACGCCGGTCCCGCTAGGCATGTTAACTTTGGTTTATAGAACTCACATCTAGTTTTTTACTGTTGTGTTGGGAATATGAAAGAAAAACGAAATGATGAATCAAGAAACTGCATTGTATCTTGGATTATCATTTCATTTTTTCATAAGAAATATTTATGTAAGTTTTTACACAATATACCTACAACGTGTAATATTGAATGCGCAAAACCTTAAAAATTTTATAGTAAATTGACCTAGTTCTGAAAGAAAAAACATTTCTAATTAATAATTTGCAGTGTTGTGTGGTATTTTAGTTTTATTAGCACTTCTGATAATTTCTTGATCTGCGGATACGCTCCGTCGAGAAAGGATTCGGTAGGATTCACCGAGCGCTGACATTACGTATTATCATTACTATCTGGTGGACGACCCGTCTGGTGTAGTGGTTGAGAAATCGCCTTCTACGTAGCGGGTTGCGAGTTCAATCCTATCGCACAATACAAACATTTGTGTGCATGAACATGTCTGTTTTCTATGTATATAATGTATTTATTTACAAACAAAAAGTATTTTAGTATTATATCCGTTGTCTGGCACACATAACACAAGCTTTGAGTAGCTTACTTTGGGACGAGACGGCGAAGTGTGGGAATGTCCAAATGATATTTATTTATTTATCTACGCTCACAGAAACTAACCATAGCTTCTTTACGTATTTTGGCGGGTTTGTGGATGTGATGGCTTGTCTTATTGATAAATAGACAGGGCAACATTTTAATAAAGGTTTTTTTAAATGTAACATATGAAAAAGTGATTTAATCGATTCTGATCGTTATTCCTATCAAACTATTTACAGATTTTGCGCATTAAACGTTACACGTTGTATATTCTCTATCACTGCGGTTAATTCATGACACAATTTCTTTTGGCTTATCCGTTTTAGATAAAATCCTATCAAATTACAGTAAAAATTACACAATTTGTCAGTTAGTGTTTGCTTTTTCCTTTACGTAATATTTTTTGGTATGAAGGATATACACATTCAAAATAAAAGAAAATTTAATAAAAAGAGCTAAGGACACCTTACAATACATTTTGACATTATAGAACCGACGCGTATCTCTCAAGCGGACAGCAATCGCGCTCATACTGTCCCAAAAAGTTCTAAGATCTCTTGTTCGTGAGCGGTGTCACTGTGTGCGTTGTTCGAGCGCGCTTTGTAATAGGTAATAGGTCCATATTTTGATTTTCAACTGGGCAATATTTCTCAAAACCTATTCCAATAATCACATTAAAACTGGATTGCCTACTTAACTTTTATGATGTCTGACGGGTGTTCTATTTCAAACATTTGTAAGTGGATTTGGTAAATATCTTTGTAAATAAAACAAACTGAAGGTGAATTTAATTCAGAGGAAAATTTCTAAGACCGTTTTGATCGTCTCCCTTTTATGCGGTTCGGTCGGACTTAAATTAGTTTTATCAGTCCTGAGGAGTTTGCGTAAGAACAGTACTATTTCCATTTGTCAATTTTACAGAATATTGAAAAAAAGCTGAAGTATACAATAAATCTGTACTATGTGCGCTGATCATGAACAAAAGATTTTATTATACACTCATGATAAGATGGTTAAATTCGAACTTCATTAAAAGCCTCACAAAGTAAATAAATATTTACAGAGAGCCATTGTGTTGTTTGTTAAATAAGTATGGATTTAAAATTCCGATCAAAGTTTCGATAGCGCTTTCATGGATGTAATTTTCTTAAAGATATTTAGTAAAGATGATTAGCAACTATTGTTGTGTTTAGAATGAACTATTATTGTTGGCAGACTTGGATTGCCTTGGAATATAAACAGTTTAATCTCTGGATTGTATCTTGTGGATTAATATGCTAACAATTGTCTATAAACGTGCAATGATAGAAAGCTAGATAAATCCCTTAGCTAGAATATTATAAAAATAACATGTGAAAACTTTTCGTTACATAAAAATAAATTCGATACCTGACAAAAGATGAAACGGATATAATTGTTTTTGTACATATAAACTTGCTTGTTAGGGTTGAAAAAAAAACGCACACAATTGACCAAAACATCAATATGTAATAACACTATTAATCTCTTTATTTCTCACTTAAAAATACTTTTATCTCTTAACACTGAGCCTCACACATAGCGTTGTTTAACGTATTCTTTTACACTTAAGTTCCCTACAAACAATACAGTTAGATTGTCCATCACCTGACGCATCAATGTATCTTTGGCTCATTGTACGCGGGTGACACACCCTTGACTGTTATAAAAGACTGACGTTATGTCCATTTGAGTACTTGGCAGAAGACCGCAGGGACCGAATGGTGGTTAGTCTCACTGACGACGTGTTGTTGTCTCCGCGTCGAAGGAGTGAAGCCTGATGACCTGAGTCTCTGTAAAAAATAAATATAATTAGTCACCGTCATTATACTTCTACTTTTACAAATGAAAGATAACAAAGTTTTGACAGAGATCATCTGGCACCAAGTAAAACGCCAGCCGTTTAACTATCTCTTTTAAAATTTACGTGTGTAAACTTGTGACAAGACGCACCGAGTGTAAATAGAGATAAATGCAAGATCAAGGCTTCTCCTATGAGATGATCACGTCATCATGGTCATGACCACGCTTTGGAGAAAAGAATTGAAATAAAAATCCAATATGAACAAAATATTAACAACTCGTTTTAATGCAGTACTTTTTTTGCCCCTTGTTTTTTTTTAAAATACCTGTTTAAAAAAATCGTGTCTAGTGGAAACTTTCCGCGGATTTTAGAAAGCAAAATCTGTGATGCTCGCATTGTGTTACACCTTTAAAACACTTTGTTTGTTTTAAAGGTGTAACACAATCGCAAACAATAAGATATGCTGCGTATATAATGTCTTTTGTATTTGTGAAGTTGAATGTTCATAATGTGAATATATTCGTATTAAATACAGCTAATAATAGCTTTACGTCGTACGGGGATCAGAGTTATAGAAGGCATCGGTATTCGAGTCCTGCTAAAACCTTTTAATATCATATTTTGAGGGTTTTGAATTTACATGTCCACTCATTTTTTCTAATAAAATTGCCAGAATGTTCGTAAAAGGTTAAGGGCTATCTATCTTGTTGTTCGACGGTTATTTGTAAATGTTTTTTACGAGACAGAACTTTCGATGAAAAAATAATCCTAACCAACACTCGCATTATCAACTAATTACAATATTTTTGTTTCACCGGGAAAAGCTATATTTGCAATATCTTATATATGTATAAGTAATTAGGACTAACTTCACTTAGCCATAAATACTGTTTAAATCAGTGTCTATAATATTTGTATGCTTCCGAGGCTTAAACGAGTAGAAAAACAACGCATTATTCAATAGACATCTAGAAATAAACAGGTATTGTCTAATTTTAAAAGGAATATTAAATAGTCGTAAATGATTTGTTGTTACTAAGTACCTAATCTTGATTTTTTTGTAACCTCAAGTCAACTATCGATAGTAAAACTACCGATAGCTGGGCAACACTATCCCTACCTCCTTACCTATCTCAAGTGGACAAAAGCAGGCGTCGAAAAGAAATCACCAAACCACGTTTAAGTTTATTTCACAATACTTTGACTAAGCGCAATATTCTAACTGGCTAATAAACTACTTTATTATTGATTTAGCATACCTATATATTATAAAATTAAATAAAAGTCACTATCAGTTTTGGCACGTATCAAGTAAAAGTAAAACAAAAATTCAAAATCGATTTTTATTCTCAGATTTCGTTTTCCTTTGCTTAACAAATATTGTAAACGTGGAAAATCTTAACATTTCATTTTTAAATAAGATAAATAAAAAGCTTTCAATCACTTTACCTTTATAAGGTATAAAGGTAAGTCATCCTTGAGCACCAAGTTAGATTTGATTGACAACTTTACAAATACAATTAACTTATGGTTCATATTTAATTAATATGTTTTTATTATAAATACTTTTATAAGACTGTTTACAATATTAGCAAAGCAAATTAAAACGGATTTTACACAACATTCTAAGAACTTCACAGGCCAAGTCTTGGCACTGCAAACATCCCGTTCTATTCACACTTGGCTTAACGCATCAAAGCCTCAAAGAGCTCTTGACGGTCCTTCACTATAAAACGACTTGACCTCTTCCTGCGTAAATTATTTTCAACAGTATCCTGAACTAAAGAGGTTTTTCTCTTTTGGTATATTTATTTATTTATTTTATCACTAGTTAGATTTTCTGGGCGAATTTCAAATTACTGACTTCTTCTGTAAGACGACTTTATACCTAACTCGAACCTAATATTGAAAATATGTTTTTCGAGATTTTGTTACCCTTCCATACAATAAATATGAACTATTATAATAATTGAATTGAAATTTAATGTTTTTAATTTCAAACTTAATGGTCGTCAAACTTTACAATGACACATTTCATTTTCAGCTGAGTTTTCCATATTGTCAATTTGATAGCCGTCACATAAAAACTACATAAAAATGTAGTTGAAACTTTCAACTAATATTATAACAAAAGCGAAAAAATATAAATTAATTTATTGTATCATCGTAACGTATAAGAAAAAAACATTACTGAAATACAGTATTGAACTCCAGGCATCGTTGCCGGTTTTTTCTGTTATTTTTGTTTTACTTTAGGCATTATAAATGTAATCCATATTTGACTTTCCTGAAGCTTTAGATGACTTATTGTCACGAACAAACTGTTAAAACCTGGTGATATAATTCCTTACAGATGCAAAGATGCGGGCAAAGTTGTCTCCCATTCTTGACACCTTTGCCCACCCTAAAAATCTCAGCAGCTATACCTACACTTTTTAATAAGTACAAAAAACTTTGAGGTAAACTACACAAAAATTAGCAGTAAGGGCTTACTGATATTTTCTGCGTAGTCTACCTGAAGCTCGAACGGCATGTTCTTTGTATGTGGTAGGGATCCGAAAAAAATGGTTTTCCAAAATTCCACCACTAAAGTGTTGAAAAAGGGGGATTCCTTGGTCTCATATACTTAAAATTTTAAAGGGGGTACACACTTATGCGAATAAATTTGTTGTTTACAGATATTATTAAATTATGACTTCCTAGAATATTATAAGGACTAATTATTGATAATTATAGTGTTTAAAATGTTTGTACAGATTTTAATAAGGTTGGTGTAAAAGCTCTATTTTAAAATAATTATATTTTAGAAAATGGGAAGTACGCTGTATTATATATATGATTTCACCATTTAAAATAAAAAGATGCCTATTTAAATTTTTATGACCTAATTAATTACATCAGATAAAATAAGTACCTAACTAATACCTGTTTTTTATATGTATTTATATAGCCAAACACACAGAAAGCTCTTTATTTATGTAATAGTAGTAGTATTATTGGTTGATACATTACGTTATTAGAGTGCAACTTGTAA
This sequence comes from Pyrausta purpuralis, assembly GCA_963924145.1. NCBI lineage: Eukaryota > Metazoa > Arthropoda > Insecta > Lepidoptera > Crambidae > Pyrausta > Pyrausta purpuralis. Next base: position 15,181,241 of record OZ001653.1, on the reverse strand, counting down.
CGCAATAAAAAAAATAAATTTATTTTGCTGTCTGTACATTATTTTTTTGGCAATGCGGGCAGCAAAACTCAACTAACGTTTTTGGCCCACTTTCGACGAAGTCAATTTGATAGCTGCTGACAGTTACTCAAATGAATCTAACTGCGGTTTTAGTAGTCAATAATGCTAAAGAATGTTCTTGTTTTCGCTACACATTTCAAAAAGTTTTCATTTGCTATGATACAATTTCCATATGCAGATCTTAGTAATTTTCGTGTTTGAGCTAAGTTGCCTCCCGTGGGCAAAGATGTACGGTTTTAATAGTATGTATTTTTAATGACCTTCATCAGGAATTGTCAATATACTTATAACTTTTTGGGTTCAATTATAATGCATATATATTATAATATACAATCATATACCTGAATAAAGCTCGCTGTGATTGTAGTAGTTAGTGTTGCTAAACAGACGTTCTAGTTTTTGCGAGACACCTCACAAAGTTTCCATTGGCTTTTTACAAGCAGTAGTTACTTTTCTTGTTTGGGCAAATTTGTCTACCATGTGCAAAATTGTACGGTAAAGGTTCTCCATAAGAAGTATTTACTCATTCTATTGAAAAACTACACAACGAATAAGCAATATGTATGAGCTTTATAAAATCAAGTGTCAATGGGTGATACTAGCCATTGCCAAGCGAATATTTAAACAGACTATAAAATGCAAATTTACGAGTGGAATAAATTGCAACCGATAAGTCTACGGGACAAACGGAACCTTCTTATAAGTGAAATGACGGGTTGACATAAGATAGGCCAAGTACGGTAAAAGAATTCAATTATATTGGGTTTGATATTTTTATTACTTTCTTTTTCGTCTATTTTCGTGGCCATTCCGAGGAGGAGAAATCTTATTTATGACTGTTCAACAATGTTTTGTTTTTAATTGTAAATTTTCTGTGGCTTTGTAAGTATCAGTAATTACCTATACTCCTGCCCTACATGTTGTGAGCCTGAAAGGCTGATTCACAAAAAACAGATTACATTTGCATCTGCGTTGAAAAACAATAAACATCCTAATTGAGATCAGTAACACGTATTAATTAGGTGCTTTAGAACATTCCGCAAACACCCGACCAAATTGCTATATATAACTTAGGAGTGCAAAATGCAATCAAATTGCGTTTTAGACCGGGCAGCGCAAACATAGAGTTAATTGCTGTAAACAACGCGGCTATAACTCACGGAACAGATTTATTTCTTATCTCAAGATCGGGCAGATGCAATGTCTTAAACTCTGTGGTTTGGCAATGTCAGAACAAGTTTGGTGGTTTTTTAACTGTTCGAAGATAAAAACTCCAATTGATTTAAAATTGTCTGTTCATTATATCTTCAGCTCCACTATCCATCACATTGGTAAGAAAAAAATACGAACCCCATTTTTTGAAGAATTTCGTTCTTTTGTCTAAATTCAGCTAAGACACCTGTAGAAGTACTAGAAAAGTGTAATTTGGCATGAGTGTATGTATTCTAATCTCCCCTCTAAAGAGTTAAATTTGAAAAACAAAAGGGGTACCTCTCATAAAATTAACGTGCGGATATTTTTTTTCACTTGCCTTACCCATCGTGTGGGGTATCGTTGAATATAATATGAGTTTGCTTACATCGTTTTTCGATAAGGTGACATGTTTCTGTAACATTCGGTAAAAAAAGGTGGAATCCAAAGTCCCACCTCGTCCTAACAAATCGGTAGTGGGTGGATACGTAAAAATTTACAGCAGTAGCTTTTATGATAACACAAAGTCAAGAGCAACTACAAATTGGTACACAAAATATACTTAGAAGTTAAGATAGATCATTTAAAAGATTGAGTGGATAAATGATACTGCTGGAGGAGGCTTTGACCGCGATAGGCCCTGAAACCTTAAAACACTAATTTTAATTTATGCTCGAAACTAATACTACATTCTAATGGTTATGATACATACATATACACATACAGGATGTTGTTTTGATCAGCGACGAGCTACTCAGTTGTACAAACGATACCAATGTAAAAGAAACACAAAATCATTAAAGTCATAAAGTCATAAAAGTCATTTATTTATGCAAATAGGCCCTCTGGGGGGGCACTTTTACACGTCCCAATATATAACCCAATATTATATAGGCCCAATATAATTTATAACCCTACCACAGCTTAGGGACAATTGTGGGCTAGTGCTGAGAAGAAGCTGCGCAAGAAACTCAGTCACTATTGTCAATGCCTCTTTTCAAAAGGTTTACAATGTTTGTAGTGATCATGCAAGTCCAAACATTATTATCATTTAAATAATCATCTACTTTATAATACCCTTTCGTCATAGGGGTTTCTTTATAACAGTTTTAAATTTATTAACCGGTAAGTTAATACTGAGTTCTGGTAGTTTATTGAAAAATTTTATACCTTTCCCCATGAAAGAATTACCAATCTTTCGAAGCTTAAATTGTGGAACAGCAAGCTTATACTTATTTCTAGTATTATATTTGTGTATGTCACTATTTTTCGTGAATAAATGTATTTTTTTCCGTATATACATTAAATTTTCGTAAATATGCTGAGAGGCTAGAGTTAATATTCTAATTTCTTTAAACACCTTTCGTAAGGAATCTTGAGGTTTAAGATTATAAATAGCTCGCACGGCTCTTTTTTGTAACACAAAAATTGTCTCTACATCAGCAGCCGCGCCCCACAGTAAAATTCCGTAGGGCATCAAGCTATGGAAAGAACTAAAATAAACTAACCTAGCTCTTTCTACATCAGTCAAACGTCTTATCTTCCTTACAGCAAAAGCAGCTGAGCTTAGTTTCCCTGACAAGGCCTCTATATGAGGACCCCATTGTAGTTTGGAGTCTAAAGTGATTCCCAAGAATGTTGTGGAATCAATAGTATCAAGCGGTTTGTCTTTTATCTTAACTTGAGTTGATGCCTGTCGGACATTAGGCATAGTAAACTTTACACATTTAGTTTTACTTCCATTAAAAAGGAGATTGTTAATAGTAACCCAATGTAATACTTGTCAAAGAGTACTATTTACATCGTCAAAATTTCCTTCACCTCTTGGAATTTAAAATATAAGTGAAGTATCATCTGCAAACAATACTATATCACAAAGATTCCCTACAAAATACGGAAGGTCATTTATATATATTAATAATTAAAGAGGTCCTAATATAGATCCTTGGGGCACACCCATTGTTAGAGGTGCTCCAGAAGACTCAGTTCCGTTTATACATGCTTTTTGCATTCTACCTGAAAGATATGAATTAATTAAATTTAACGAATTCAATGATGCCCCATAGTGACATATTTGTAAGTAATGTTTCATGATCCACACAATCAAACGCTTTCGATAGATCACAGAAAATCCCTAAAGCATCATGCCTATTATCATAAGCATCAAATGCATGTGTTAAAAGAGCAACTCCTGCATCCGTGGTGCTTCTTTCTTTAGTAAAACCGAATTGTATGTTATGTAATAACTTGTTCGATGAAAAGTGTGCTAAAATTTGATTGATTTTTTCATATTTAACTCTCGAAATGTTTTTATTATTACTTCAGGTCCTATGTACATGCCTAAAATGCAGTTGAGAATTACATTCACTGACATTAAGTTTTAGAATAGATTCGGCTATTACTGAAGAAGAAGCAAGTTCTTTCGTTGTTGTTGGTGCAATATGTGAAAAAAACGACTCAAAAGCAGTTGCAATTTCTAATTTTGAATTTATTGTTGTATTATTGATTTTTAATGCAAATTTACCATCTCTCAATTTATTTTTACAAGTTTCTTTATTTATGATGCTCCATGTAGCTTTTGCTTTATTTTTGGAGCTAGAGACTATTCTACGAAGGTAATTGCCGTAGCACAAACTTTTTTAAATAATTTCTAATGTATTCAAAAAAGTTTTGGTCTTGAGAGTTTATTCGTAGACTATATAATTCATATAATTTAATCTTACTTTTACGAATTCCCGGCGTGGCTCAATTATTAAATTGACATTGGACCTTATTTGATTTAGTCTTTTTTATGGGAAATATTTCATTAAATTCGTTTTTAATTAAGTTAAAAAGGTCGTCATATTGTTTATCTACACTATCACTAGTAATTTGTTTCACTGAATAAAGTGTATCGTTAATTGTATCCCTAAATCTATCTAACCTATTTTCTGTGACAGGCCTATACATAGTTTCCACAGGTAAACTTGCGGTATGATTGTGTTCAAATAAAACCTTTTGACCTCTATGATCAGAACTGAGGCCAATAAAAATACCTTAATCAATGACACTTGCGTTTTTGTCACAAAAAATATTATTTAAGCAAGTGGCCGTGGTGGGAGTTACCCTTGTGGGTTCACAAAAGAGATTTTTTAAATTAAAAGATTTGAAAAGATTAAGAAATCGAATGGCGGTATTCCATTCCTTTAAAATATCAAAGTTAAAATCTCCACATACTATTATTTTCTTATTAGATTTTGAAACTTTTTCTAGCGCTGATTCCATAATTGGTTCAAAAAGTTGGTAAGTAGCGTCGGGGGGGCTATACACAGATAAAATTATATAATGTTCGAGCTCAGTACACGCTAATTCGATAGTACGTTCTAAAGAGAGTGACACAATGTCCCTGCGATCTTTACAATTGAATTTATTATTTATAAGTATGAGTGACCCCCCTCTAGTTGTGGTCTCTCTTGAAAACGAACTACCGACTGTATAGTTTTCAATACTAATCATTATTTTACATTTTCTATACCAATGCTCTGTTATACACATTACATGAACACTTAAATCGTGTAGAACTAGTGATAGTTCAAGCTCTTTGCCAGCCAGGCCTTGTATATTTTGGTGGACAACATTAAAACTAGACCTGGCCTTTGTCTGCCCTCTTAGTTTAAAGCCTCAGAGGTTGTCTGGTTGATAACATCAACATTACTTTTATTACTTACAAGTTGATAACCATGTGATATGGTTTTGTTAATTATGCAATTTATGTTATATGCTAACAAATTAGCAATTAGTTTTTTGATTCTATATGGCAGGTGTGTAGAGCCGCCAGTCAGCAAAAATGAGTTATTAGTCAATTTATTTGTGTCAAAATACACAAATTTGTCAGTATCACGTTGGATTAAATTAAATAATAAAGTATTCAATACATGAATACAGTTATTTTCCTGTGCCGTATGTTTTTTTGAAAATGGAATTGCACAAATGATTATTTTATGTACATTTAAATTTAACAATATTAAATATTTTTTTAACAGATTTTTTTTTTACTTAAATTTTTACTGTTTCCTAACATTAACACAAGTATTGAACTTGAATTTAAATTACTATTTTGAATATTAATAACTATTTGATCTAGGGATGCATCAGGCATGCAATTGATTACAATATTACATTTAAGGTTACAATATTACAATAAGGAACCATAACCAATTCCTAATCAGTCTGAAAAAACAATAACATTGCTGCATTCATTATTGTTTTTTTTTTGATGAACAATTATAATTAAGATTTTGTGATTGCAACTGTAAACTGTCATTCCCCTGCTGATCGAGGTCTTGTACGGAGTTTAGATTCATGTTTGGGAGTGAATTAAAATCAGAGTTAGGTGTGTTTTATTTCAGAAGTTTATTTGCAGCCAGGATATGTTCTGATATTTGTTCCTGGGAAGAGTTATATTTAATTGTCATGGAATGCAATGACTTTTGCAACCTGGAGATGTCAGTCTGCAATCGCTCAACAGTTTGTTCACATTGTGACCTACTTTCATGCAACTTATTTTGATATATTTCCAGACTGTCTAATAAATCTAACTTTTCCTGTCTAAGTTCAATATTATTGAAAAAACGTTTATTTTTCTTGACAAGAATTTTACTTTTCTTTATAAATTTACTAAGTTTTATATACTTTTTAACCCTATTTCTACCTGACAATTTAATATGAGCAGTTTTGTTTAGAATTTGGTGTGAACTACAATTTAAGTCTGGATTGGTGACCACAGACCGACAACCGGGGGTACCAATCAGCTCCTCATACAGGTTCAAGGTTTGGATATGAGCTTGATCTTTCTTCTCTTCTTCCAAGTGCAGTATAGTTCTATTGGCATCCCGTAGCTCACTTTCCAGGTCATTATTGCGCATAAGTGTCTGCTCAAAAATGCTGCTGCACTGGTCGAAGGTGCTGACTGTGTTGAGAAGCTGGTCTCGATGCTCGGTGACCTCCAGCAGGGGGACATGCAGTTCAGCCATTTCTTTTCTGATGCATCCATCAATTTACTATATTCGATACTAGCAATTGAGTCAAAACTACCAACACAAGGTTGCCTCTTCGTAGCTTACTAGCTACGGCGTAGTATTTCGAAGAAACGCGCGAGTTACGCGCGAGAGTACGAGTTTCTCTATTCATTTTGATTCTTTAAGAATGATGTTAAGAGGTTTTCTTTTTTAAAATTGGATATAATTTAAAGTTATTTTTTTGGGAACAAGCATAACTAATATTATCATCCCTGAGTTTGATGTCACTGACCCTGTTGTGAACCACCACCCTGAAAATTAGTCCTAGCTTTCATCTATACTAATATTACAAAGCTGAAGAGTATGTTCGTTTCTTTGAACGCGCTAATCTCAGGAACTACTGGACCATTTTTTTTTGTGTTAGCTAGCTCATTTATCAAGGAAGGTTAAAACTATAAAATATCACAATGCAACGAGAAAGGCGGGAGCAAACTTAAAACGCGCGGACGCAGTTGAGGGGGATCGCTAGTCATTTGTTATTTAAGTCGTAACTTCCAAAAAAAGCGAGTATTTGTTATTCCATTGAATAAATAGAATCAGTAGTAAACATATCTTCATTGTTGGTTTTACGGAAAATTATCTCAAAAAGGTTACGTTATCATATTAATGGCCGTTACGCTGCTGGCAAACGTCTTATATGAAGCAAAGATAGGTGACGACACGTCGACATCGACACTCTAATGTTGGATACATTATGATGGGTAAGGTTAAAGAAATTGTCAGGCGGGCCAGAGAAGAGGCCTCTGCAGGCCAACATGACTGCTCAAGGCATGAAATCTATCCTTATTTTAATAAAGATTGGCGACGCCAACCACTCCAATGTAATAATGACCGTGTTTGCGATTATTATTTAAAATTTATTGCACAGTGAGTTATTATTGGAGCTGTTGCGATATGTGATTACCACAACTTTTCAGGTCTAGAGTTAGTAGGAGGTTAAGGTTTTAGCATCTACACCCAAACACACCTACACACCCATTCACACGCGCGCGCGCTCGCGCACACACACACACACACACACACACACACACACACACACACACACACACACACACACACACACACACATACACACACACAGTTAGGCCAGTTTTTTAATCATTTATTTCATTTCTCTTTTTCTTATTGATCCTAGCTTTACACTTTTAAACTCTTCTGTATCTACACTATTTCTGTATCACTGTTTTTTTCAGACCTATCTTAGGCGCCAGACTCTCAAGATCGGGGATAGAATAATTCAGAAAGATATAAATATTACAAATGCAGAATCACAAAAAACATGTCAGTATTGTATCAAGCACTCTCTTGATCATGAATGAGAGATTGCATTCAGAATTAAAAGTGCAAAGTCAAGCAAAAACTAAAATATCATTTAAAAAGACGTATCTCAGATGTTAGTATTCTCAGAAAACATAAATACCTCTATTATGTAAATTCAAAAGATGAATAAGCCGCAGTTTCTAACTCAATTGTCAGCAAACAAGTTGCTAACCCGCTTTAGAGTCGCAACATAAAACTAATGTGACATATTAGATAAGGCGAATGGAACTTTATTCTCACTTTTCGGTCCGCCATTAAAATTTTGTTTAAAAGGCCATCAGTAAATCCTTAAATTATCTTTCTTTTCGAATTATTCTAAAATAAAATTTTTTGGTAACAAAATCTCCTAAGCCGTCACGTTTAGCCATGAACTGGCTGTAAAGGACGCTCGAATTTTATTTTTACATTTTTGACAGCTTTTTATTCGAAGACCCGGTATTTTACGAAGTTTTACCAAAATTATTTCGGTTTACATTAATGTAATTCTTCGACATTGGTCTCAGTCGTGTTCGTCATTTTGTAAAAAAATAAGAACCAAGTGAGCTACGCTCTAAAGTAAAAATTCTAAGACCTTTTTAATATAAAGTACTCAAGTCTACTCGAATACTACTCAATGACTAAACACTTTACGGATTCTAAATTGTTTTAGTCATTGAGTCATTCCAAACGTCAGGCATTTCGTTTAAAATAAATTTGCGCGAAATAAATCATAGAAATACAAAAAATAAATAAAATGTATACTAACCTGTCACTGTGTCTTGATACTTTTTTCTTTGGCCACAAGTGGAAAGCTCCATATATGACAGGGTTGACTAGACTGTTTGACATACCGAAGAAGAAAATTCCGGACAATAGCTCGTCACCAAGCTGTAAAAGTAAATATCGAAATTTGAAATGTACATTTATCAATTTGAGTATGTAGCTTTAAAAACTAATTATTTTTCTACTTTTCTAATTTTCTAAAAACTACTTCTATGTATATAGTTTATTCTTAACCGCTGAAGAACAGAAATGCTGTTACTTTTATATAATAACTGACATAAAGTTTGGTTTTGACTTCTTTATAAGATTTGTTCGTATGATAAAATATCACCAAGACTTTTTATGGAAAATTCCGTTCATAGGAAAGAAAATGCAAAATTTTGTAAAGCACATGGATTGCCTCTCCTATGAATAATCCTAATATCAGTCCTCCATAATGATTTCATAGAAAATTTTCTTTCATTTTTCCCGAGTGCCGGAAAGACTATCCTGTTTGTAGCTTTATTACCAAGTATCATCTTAAGGCTGGATATATGACAGTTGGAGAGTACCATTATATTTATCTTAGAAACCATTCGTAGCAAGTTATCTTAAAAAATATCTAAGTGCTTTAAAAAACACACAAAGCTATATTTTGGAAGATACATAGTGATTCGCAAGAACAGAAGGGCGATTCAGAACGTTCGATAAGTCATTCGGTTTGGGTTTCGGCTAGATTTTCTATTCATTTTTAAATTAATGTCGCATTTTGATCGGATGTCGATATGTCAGTTCGGTTACAAATATAATAAAAGATCATAATAAAATAGTTTCATCGGATAAATCCACGTAGTTATAATTCAATTAATATGTAAAAGTTATCGAATCGTAACCCAATCCTTAACCGAATGGTTCTGAATCGGGGGGCTGGTCGGATTGTTGATAACAATCGCCATTGAAACCTCACGGCAATGAAGTAATAGGTGCGTCGAAAAATTGACATCGACCGAATAATGACTCAAACGAGAGTTACCCGGGTTTGTAAGATTGCGCGCTCACTCAGGCAAATATTTTTATTATTATGTGCAATGTTAAACATGATTTTTTTAACAGTACCCATATCATTTTTCTGAAACCCTTATAAAAAGTCTTGATTCTTAGGTAATAATTGAGATTATGGAATTTTAAACATCGCTTAACTTTGACTCTGAAAGTGGATACCCAATGAAATTTCCTCGTATTGATTTCAGTACCCAAAAGCTATGAATAGTTAACGCTTCTCTTATTTTCAGATTAATAAGAGCCTGGTGAAATTATAAAATTTCACATGAAACAATATAATATTGCTTTAAGTTTATTCATACTAATACGTACTTGTTACGCCATCAAGTGGATTCGATTTTGCTGTTTACTAATAAAATTCACATCATTTCAAGTCAGTTGATTATAATTTCATACATTCAAGATACTAAAATTAGTATCATGAATATATGAAAAGGATAAATGTAACGAAACAAGCAGTTAACAATGGCGTTTATATTACAGCTGTAATTATTAGCAATTTATTTTAACGTAGACTCCAATGTCACAAGAAATATTACGCTAATATTTTGGCAAACCATGGTTATAACGGGGTGTAATTATAATGATTATGTAGCAAATTTGCCATTTAAATAGCACCCTTGTTTGAAATCATACCCTATTATACTAGGTGACTTTGCAAAGGGTTGTCATATTTAACAAGGTATATCAGACAATTAATAACTACTTAAATTAGTATGGGGTCGGAATATTAATTAAATAAGTCAGCTTCATTTACAATTGTGTATGATGCTATTTTAGGGTTCCATACCCGAATGGTTAAAACGGGACTCTGTAACTAAGCCTTCGCTGTCAGTCCGTTCATCCGTCTGTCTGTCCGTTCGTCTCTCTGTCACCAGGCTGTACTTCAAAAACTGCGATAGCTAGACAGTTTTTACGAATTATGTATTTCTGTTGCCTAATACAAACAAATACTAAAAAATTGAAAAAATATTTGAGGGGGATTTTTATACAGCAAACGCTTTTTTGCCAGTTTTTGCTCGATATATTTTCTTAACAAAAAATATTTAATAAATTTAACCGAGTTTAAGAAACTGACCAAAAAGCTTGAAATAACGCATTTCCTAAATAAAAGACAGACGGTGCATGATGTCCAACTTCTACGTCCTACTTCACGCATCAACTCCAAAATAATTTGTTTCTCCTAAATAGAAGACCAATGCGTTATTTTAGGCTTAAAGTTAGTTGTTTGAGGGCGGTTTCAAATTTTTAATCATGTTTTATTCCAAGATTCTTACCCATATCTCAATAACTACTAGACCAATTTCGATGAAACAAAGATGAATACACTGCATCCTAAGTTGATATATACCTGATTGAATTTAAAAAAAAAACTCACTATGACTTCTCGTTTTCGAGAAATCCGCCGTAAAACATACAAACATACATACACATACACAATTTGGCACTCTCGTTTGGCAGCCTTACTAGATCAATATACTCAAATGTTATAAAATTATACCTTTATCACATACATACATATTGAATTGTTTACCTCCTTTTTCAAGTCGGTAATTATCCAGTTGTATTTTTACTTTGATAAAGTAATTAAAATATTTTAATTTTCCAAACAAAATTGCCATTTCTTGCCTAGTTACTTTGTCAATGGTTTGGAACCTTGGATGAATTAACCACTGGATATGAAACGCAAGAGCGAATGTACGAAAACATCATTAGCCAATTTCTGCGGGGCGGGGGAAGCTTGTCGTGTCAATTTTTGACATTTAGTGCATGGAAGTGTCGATATTTTTTTATCGATGTGTGTGGAACGAATGAATGAACAAATCTCTTGTAAAAGTATATTTTATTTTATCACCAAAACAACAGTTACATTATGGGCATGTAATGCACAAACCATCAAATGAACAATTGAAACATAGAAAGTCGTTTTATATGAAAGATCTGGCAAGTATCATTTTGTTAGTGTGAACTTCCTAAGACATTTTGAAACAGCCCGTTCATCATCATCATCATTATCAGCCAAAAGACGTCCACTGCTGAACATAGGCCTCCCCAACGGCTTTCCGAAGCGCCGATCACTAGCGGTCTGCATCCAGTTTGATCCTGCGATCTTTTTAAGGTCGTCTATCCATCTTGTTGGTGGACGTCCTACGCTGCGTCTTTGGTCGAAGGGTCTCCAATCTAGAACTTTCCTGCCCCAACGGCCATCAGTTCTTCGCGCTATGTGCCCGGCCCACTGCCACTTAAGCTTACTGATTCTCAAGGCTATGTCCGTTACCTTGGTTCTTCTACGTATATCCTCGTTTCTGATTCGATCTCGTACAGAAACACCGAGCAAAGCCCGCTCCATCGCTCGTTGTGTAGTTTTGAACTTCTTTATGAGGCCCATAGTTAGAGACCACGTTTCGGATCCGTATATCATCACTGGTAACACACACTGGTTGAAGACTTTCGTCTTCAGACACTGAGGTAATTGAGACGAGAAGACGCTCTTGCGCAGTTTCCCAAACGCTGCCCAGCCGAGTTGGATTCGTCGATTGACCTCTTTCTCAAAGTTGGACCTACCCAATTGGATCACTTGTCCCTGGGAGACGTACTCGTCGACAACTTCGAGAGTTGAGTTCCCAACAGATACTGGAGTGGGTACAATAAGAGAACTCGACATAATTTTCGTCTTTTCCATGTTCATTTTAATACCCACTTGTTGGGATACTCGGTCGAGGTCTTCGAGCATAGTGCCAAGATCATCCAGCGTCTTTACCACAACGACTATATCATCGGGAAACCGAAGGTGTGTTATGTATTCGCCATTGACGGAGATGCCAAATCCTTCCCATTCCAGGAGCTTGAAGGCGTCTTCCAATGCCGCTGTAAACAGTTTCGGAGATATTACATCGCCCTGTCTTACACCTCTTTGCAATGGAATCGCTCTCGTATTTTGTTCCTGTACTCGGACCGACATGGTGGCGTTGTTATATAGACACTTACACACCTCTATATACCTATAGTCTATGTGACACCGCTGAAGAGACTGAAGCACCGCCCAAGTTTCGATCGAATCAAAGGCCTTCTCATAGTCCACAAAAGCTAAACATAGAGGCATATTATACTCCTCGGACTTCTGTATAATTTGCCTAAGCGTATGAATGTGGTCTATAGTACTGTAGCCTTTTCGGAATCCGACTTGTTCGGGAGGCTGGAAGTCATCAAACCTACGTGCGAGACGATTCGTGATGACCCTTGAGAACAGTTTGCAGACATGGCTCAGGAGTGAGATGGGTCTATAGTTCTTTAATAAGGTTTGGTTTCTCCTTTTTTGAAGAACAACACCACCACACTCCTGTTCCATGCCTCAGGCGTGATGCCCTCTAGCAGAACGGGATTAAATAGTCTCTGAAGGAATTTAAGTACCGGTGTTCCACCCGCTTTCAAAAGCTCTGCTGTGATTCCGGCCTCGCCAGGTGCCTTATTGTTTTTAAGCTGTTTCAGGGTCATCCTAATCTCGTAGAGGCTGATGTCCGGGATGTTTTCAGTGTAGTGTCGGGTCAGGATAGCTCATGGGTCTCCGGTCGAGCTATCAACGGGTTTGGCTACTGAGGCGTACAACTGCCCATAGAACCTTTCGATCTCCCTCAAAACCTCTGCTTTCGTCGACGCTACACTGTCGTCCTCCGTCTTAAGCTTCGTCAACAGGCTTTGCCTAATAGACAATAGACATGTCCCTTGCAAACACTTTGGAGACTTGGTTCCGCTCTATTGTTTCTTTAACACTATTCGTGTTAAAGGAACGAATGTCATGTCGCAGAGACTTCAATATTCGTCTATTAAGCTGCCTGTAGGTTTGAGCATTTACGGAGGTCTGCAGTGCCATAGATCGACGTTCTGCCATTAGGTCGAGAGTGTGGACCGAGAGTTTTTGAGGTCTATTTTTACGGCCAGGTCTTAAAAACTTAGATCCGACCGTTTGGACAGTTTCCACAAACCCGTTGTTTATTTCGTCCACTGATACGCAATTCTCTGGGCAATCAAAGCGGTTTGAGAACTCGAGTTGAAAGCTCTCGGGATTTTGGATATGGGCACGAGTAGGTCGGAGCATGGACTTCATCAAGCGGGACCTTTCCAATTTGACATTTATATACAATGTGCCTCGAACCATACGGTGGTCACTGCCGGTTTTTACCCTGCCCGTTAGTACACAATATAGCCTTGCACCATTAAAATCCTCCTATGGGATAATTAAGCAGTAGATTTTTTGCGCTGGCATTCAATCACGCTTGGCTTAAATTGGATGCCACATATTCGGTAATATTTTGTGTGGATCCATTTTGCCTCTCTTTGGACTGCTGCTACCCACTTTATTTTTCTAAATGGATCTACAGAAAATATAAAACAATATTATAAAGATGTATTGTGAAATATGAAGTTTAAAATTTAAAACCAAACTGATGTTTTAAGATTACCTTAATTTACTTTCTAGTGAAACATTTTACAGATTTATCATTTTATTTTAAAATAATTAATATTAAAAATTTTATATATGTTTATCGATATGATTTATCGATAAATGTTAAGCACAATTAAAATTAAACTGACAAGAGAACGAATGATAAACATATGATAATCCTACCGTATGAAGTATACGGTATCTTGTTGATTTTGTAGTAACTGACCACCACTTTTTTAAATGGAAATGTTTCTTTTCTCTTGGAAACACATTTTACTATTTTCATGAAAAATAACAGCTTTTTTGGGATAAACGTTACTTACGGATTAAAATAAATATTTTTTTGTCTTGCCGCTATAATTTTTACACAAAAATAAGCCACATTTACCCATTTTTTCCGTCAATGTTTCTCACTGAGCTCTATCACCGTACTGACAAGACGTCACCTGTAAGTGAGGCCAAAAAGCCCGCTTCGTGGCTAAGGGGGCACAAGCGAAATTGCCCGTCATTGCGCGTCCAATGGATTATTCGTCCAAGTTCGGAACCCACCGTGCGCAAGTCAGACCCCGTCAATTTAGCCGTTTATAAAATTATAGGAAGACATTTAACCACAATCTCTGCTGATGGTACCTCATAGTTTTCAGAAGAATAATTTTACGAAAGAAAACTAAAAGTACCTATGCAGTCACAACAATGCATTTTCTTTCTCGATTGAAAATTAGGGCCCCATCTTTAAATAAATCGCGTCAAAAGTGGCGTGTGATATTTAATGATTATTTTCAGTTTACCTATGAAATTTAGTATGATTCCGCACAGTAGTGTTTCGAAAATGATTACTGAGTTTTGTGAGTACTCGTAGTAAGTCTATATTTTGCGTGATTATAATTGTTTTTTATTCATTTTAGGACGAGAATCACACGACATATTTAAGCAAGTGATTGAAAATAGGACCCACGTTTGCGGTATGAAAAAATACATCTGCGAAGTTCATTCAGCACAAATTATTTTAGGTATTGATAAAGATGTATTTATAAAATACTTACATTCTTATCGGGATTGAGGAAAGTGAATATAATCATCATTACATAGTACGGAGTCCACCAGATGATGAACGCAGCAACTATTACTACGGACATCCTAAGTGATTTCATCTTTGCCCGGTCTATAAGTCTCCGTCTGTTCATGTCAGGGGTCAAATAATTCACGTGATTGATAACTTCAGGCTGAAACACTTTTTCACTCTCTGTGGAACAAATAATTTTATTATTATTTCACAAGGCTTGGAATTTGTTTCACTGTTGGGGTATTTTTAAATACGAATTAAAACATGTGAACAAATATTTGTAAGTAGCTTTAATTGTGACATAATTAGAGTTAACAACTTTTAGTTAACTTGTTTAAAACTATTTAAAAATCTAAGTCCAAAAGTAAGAAGACCTGTCACCATTCTGTCACTCTCATCTTTCACTGAATCAATTACTTAGAAATTTATTTTCTGGCAAATTATGTACTACTAGTCAAATATGAGTATTTTCATTTAGTTCCAAAGATACGATGTGAACACATTTAAAGGGAAATATGAGTTACGAGAAAATATTTATAAAAATTCTCGGTACTTCCGTAGATATCACTTGGGAAATCCTCAGACCATATTAAATAAAAAGACGTGCATGATATACGGACGATAACATAATGTGCTACTTCCGGCAAGAAAAGTATGACTAAATTTGAATTTTCGGGGAAACTGCTGAGTATGTGTGAAAGCGGTAACTAATTGAAGATAAACAACTAAAGACCAACTGTTTCACTATCAGTTCAGTTTCACTATCGACAAATAAGAACTCAATAACGGATACTTAAAATATAAAACGTCATTTAGTACAGATAACTTTACTAGTTTACTTGCTTCAGCTTCTTGTTAGTCTGCGTAAACAAAAGATTGCTGTGTCAGAAGTCTCGAAATAGTTCCCTGTAAAACCACCAGGTGGCGTTAGTAAAATGCGGACTCAAAATTGGTGTTTTCGTGTATTTATTGATTGAGAATATTTTTTAATGAAGCTTAAAAAAATTAGAATTGTCTACGCAAAATATCAAAAATTTTGCTTCCAACTTTGGGAGCATTCAAGTATTACGTAACGCAATTTTAGAAGATTTTAGACTACCCTTCCCCCTCTTGTAACGCAACGTAACGTTTTTCTGAACCCCCCTTCCCCCGGTCTAAACGTTACGTAACAATCAAGTGACCATTTTTACCCTAAATGCACTAAAAGTAATGTTATTGTTTTTGTCCTTGGTATAGTTTTAATTGCTTTTTCGGTAATCATACTAAATAAAACAAGAGATTCTTAATCTGCACCACCTGCGTATTTTGTTTATTTTTCTATAATTTTTGGCTTCACACACAATTGTTTTTATCCGTTTTTCCTATCATATTAAGGCTTTTTTTACTAATAAACTCTTAAAATGCATAACATGTTTATTTTAACCTTTGAGAATGCAATTATAAACAGACACCCAACTGAAATTATTGAATAAATTGTTTTCGTAATCACAACTATACTTTTCTTTAATAATCGTTTTTATCGCGCGACATGTCGTGCGATTTTTATCATGCAACCGTCGCGCGATATCGCCGAACCGTTTTCCCACATCATAGTCTGACAGCGCGGACAGGTGAGTGGATAAAAACAACTCGATTGAAATTACAGCTCCTCTGTCCAAGGGTTTGCTAGCCACTCAGATTCTTTCATCATAGGCACCTGTGTCGGAAGTCTCGACATAGTTCCGTGTAAAACCACCAGGTGGCGCTCGAAAAATGCTAAGACAAAATTAGTGTTTTCGTGTATTTATTGATTGAGAAGAATTTTTGAATGATGCTTAAAAAAACTACAAATATTTTTTAAGATTTATTAAAGATAGCTACGTAAGTTAAAATGATATTTGATGAATCAGAAAATCATAAAATTGAAATTGTCGACGCGAAATGTCAAAAATGATGCATCAGACTACGCCCGCAGGAGTGCAGATGAAGACGGTTCTGGAATTGTCAAACCACTTGTATCAACTTCGTCTTCGTCGAGCCAGTCAGCATCCTCAAATGATGGTTTATAACGACAGACAATGCATATAAGCTTATTTGCCGTTCTATATCATTATTTATATGTTCTGTAAACTTTTCTTTATTTTTTAGTTTTTCTTTAGCCGTTTTCCAAATTTGGTTAGCATTTTTTTGGCACAGTTACACTGGTAAGTCAGCATGAGAGTTTTACAGGCCAAGAACAGCTGATTATACAAATCTCCCTCTTTTGAGGACATTGCAGTATGAACACTATGAACTTAGTTTAGTAATACTGATTAAAGCTATGTGCTTCTGCATGAACTGAAACGAATACTAAAAATGAAAAAAAAACATTAAATGACGTTCATCATCATCCCTGAATTGTAATCTAGGGATTCCCGGTGAAATATAAACGAAAAGGTTTGCCAACTTGGGAGTTTTAATTCTCTATTTTTTTTAAAAGAAATAATTTTACGTAACGTCTTGTAAGCAAGACCCCTTCCGCCCCTGTAACGCATCGTAACATTCTCCCTTTGCTCGCTGGTATCCAATAACGGACATTGCGAAAAAATATATAAAGTGATGCTTCAGTATAGTATAGTATATTTCTTTGACTCCTGAGTCTGGGTAGGTACTTATTTGGACATTTTATACTTATACTCGCACTGCTATTTCATAGAAGTACAGGTTTTTCTATTCATGTTGAATAACGGCATGTCGGACCTTGGACATTTGACGACACATTGAAAGTAATATTTATGACGTACAGTACATCTTTTAAAAGGAATACAACTCTTAAAACGATCACACTTTATTGGACACGGTCCGGCATTATGTGATTTATTATATCGATACGTTTCCAGCCGACAGCCCTGACATAGGTTAGATGGATATTTCTCGTTTTATGAAAAATATGTCCTTATAACTCTCATTCAATTTTTCTTATAAAAAAATTGCATGTTACCCATTTTGAAATTAAACACGCATTGAAAGATAGGCAAACTATCACTGAAACATAAAATGTTAACAAAAAATGAGTCAATATTTTTTCATTTCTTCTGTTCGGAAAATTAAACCTTCATGTGAAGATAGACGGGTGGAAAATAGCTTTTCCATCCCTGGCCACTGATTTTTAAAATTTACAATTGGTCAAATTTTTAACAATTTAAAATCTACAAATATGATATTCGCTTGCCCTCCATACAAAGTGACACTTTTTTTTTCATTTTAAATTATCACAATTTGTTTGTCTTTGACGATATATTTTTTTAATTTGGTCGATTATTGCATAGTTTATTAAGCAGGCGGAGGCGACTTGCCGCGATTTTATTGTTCATGAATCTTCTTACTCACTCCCACCTTTAGCTTTCACCCATAACGCTATCTCATGAGGCAAAATTGAACCTGGAATTTGACATAACCTATGGTAGTATCGGTGACTAGGTTAAGTTTATGTTCTTCTACTATTATTATTGTTTGTGAGAAAAAATCGATCGATATTTTTAACAATGAATTCTAATATTTAATATCGGCGCGTTTTATGTATTCTGTTGTCTTCCGCGCCGTTACTGTCCGTCTAATCTTGTGTTCATGTAAAACGACAGTAAACAATCTGATATGTGATGTAAAACTTGAGGTTTCATCTCTCGCCAAACAACATAATATCTGATCATCGCATTACTATCACATAGTTAAATTTATTTATTTTTCCTTACAGTCGAAATGAAAAATAGTATGTTTAACTCGGGTGAAAGCACTCATGCATTGAAATATAGTAATGGTTAGTACAGAGTTATTACAGATATTTTACTTTATCATTTGAACCGCATTTCAATTGTTTGATACTTTTTATGTTTTCACAACGTTTATTTACTCTTATATTTATAAGAGTAGCATTAAAAACATAAATTAATTGAAAACAAACAATGCCTGTTATTAATTACATTGTTACAGTGCAGTGCCCAAGAAGATCTAAGTTTATACGATTTAAAAGTATTTTGCTTATTTGATGGTTTTTACAAGAAATCTTCCAACTTCATATTTTCCTGGAATGTAGAATGATGTTACTAGGCACATATGGTGTATAGTTTGCATTGTCACTTAACATCATGTGTGATCGTAGCCAAAGGTATTTTTATTAAAGCGAATGTTCACAAATGTGTATGTTTGAACACATTTTGCTGCGTCGAGCTGACTAAATTAAACTCTGTCTTCTGTCACAAAATGAGAACGTCACTAATTTTTTCAGCTGCTGCCATTATCTATGATTTAAAAGAAATGTTCAATTGTCTGGTCAATCCTTACTGCCTGTTTCACAAGTTCCCTTTTTCACAAGCATTATCTTTCTATTACTTTATACAAAATGTCTTTTCATATTTAGTAGGTTCACTGTCGATGATAAAACAGGACCTGAGACTACTAAAGTGCTCATATTTTGGCTAGATAATATACTTACTTGCAATCGTCCTAACTGTAGACACGTACGTAGATATAAGAATGAGGAGAGGTAATATGAACATGAAGATAAGAGATAATGTCGTGTATGCCTGTTCTTGCCACCTCTCCGTGTAGAAACCGTGTGTCACACACTGGTAGAAATCTTCTACAAACGGCCCTTTGGCCACACCGAACACCACTGCCTGAAATTAAAAGCAAAATTATGAAATAAAATAACATGTAATGGAAATCAAGTTTTGAGTATTATGAGATAATCGTACATAATCACACGGATATAATGGCGATCATACAAATTGTATAAATTAATGCACAAAGCTTACTTTTTCGTACAAAAGTAAGTAAAGTACATATCAGTACATAATTTCATAATGTAATTAAACCCTTTTAATATTTAATAAAATAATTGAGATCTACAATCATAAGTAAGTTAATTTGACTACATACAATTCAACAGTCTTCATCAGAACCGTGATAGAGGAAAAATAGAAGGTGGCAGGAGAAGAGGGAGACCAAAAATAAGCTATATGCATCAAATAAAACAAAAATAAAGTGTGGCCTCATATCAAGAGGTCGAGAGAAGAAGAATTAGAATAGAAAAAAAACTCCGTTGACAAGAGCCTAGCTCTTAAATTTGATGATGAAATTTCAACACCAGTTTATAATTTGAACTTACATGTAACTACCTAAATAGCTAGAAGGAATCGCCGTGCGTTAATAATAATATTATGTTAACGTCTATTAGAATAGAACCGTTATAAACAGATGTCATACCACCACCAAGCTACCGAATCAAGACGGTTAAGAAACTTTACAATCTTGAAGTTTAAACATAACCTAACGTTCACGAAATGCGAAAGGTGAATTTTGCAAAACTCAATTTAAAATAGTTTGTGGCAACGCTACGCTGATATCATTGAATAAGTTTAAACTTTATAAAGCAGTGGAGGTTGGAAAATCTTGGGAATAATATATCGTAGCGAGAAATGCTTCACAAAATGTATTTACTATAAATTCTGTGTTACCATATTGACTTTTATTACTCACTAATTCAAACAAAACAACCACTTGAATAAATGATAACGAGGACAAAGGGGAATCGACTTATTATATTAACTATTTTTTAAGGTCGCGTGAAACAATTTTTTTAATTATGTATTTATATTTGCCTCATATGATATATTACAATTAAAGGCCGATTGCCAGGCTCTAAGAGCTATTCGTGGTTAAATTATTTCTATGTTTCTTAAATGTTGACCCGCCAGTCTAGAGTCAACCAGCGTTAGCTTTAGATTACCGAGACATGGAATGTATCAAAACTGTTTATTTTTCATGGGTTAGTTGTTTTACAAATAAGGTAAAAAACAAATCAAGTTTTTTCAAATCAATATACAAGATTTATGAGTGTTAAAACTATCAAAGAACAATACCAATTTTAAACAATTTATTAGAATTAAAAGGTTAAAGAAAATACATGTAAAAACTAGTAGCTTAAAACCTATTTAAAAATAAAACCGTGTCCATGAGGCAAAGAGGCGAGGATGCTTGCTGCGTTGGATAGCAATACTTATCCGTTGAGCGAGAAACGAGCCAGCTTTATAATTGGACAAAAGTGAATTTAGTTTCGGAGCAATTTTTCCAAAAAGCAATTTACCGGGTCCCCATGGTCCATAAGTTTCGACGCCAAACAGCGTAAAAACATAATCACTTGCAAGTGAATACTAATTAATTTTATCAAGACGACTTTAAAAAAACGCTCATGGAAAGTGAGGATATGGAATGATACATAAGGAATCTTATATTTTACGGTTCATTATCGAGCAATTTGGCTGAACTGACTGGTTCATCTAATTGACGGATTTGTATTGAGATAAAAATGTCGTAGCAAGTCATTCAGAAATTCAACAGACGTCCCAAAATTTTATTGATACAGGCAAGTGAACTTAAACAAGTTTGATTTGATTGCCATACATGAAATTTACATTAGTTTTTTAAATGAGATCGTAATTATGTGTTCAAGTAACCATTACTATGCTTGAGTGAAAAAGTGCCCTTGATTTATTTGAACAAAGTTATAGGTAGTGATTTTCATCACTTGAATTACAGCTTAGGTATATTAGCTGTGAATACTTCTATACTTGAAGTTAGGTTGTCGTTTCAGGAACAAATACCCGACTTGTTTAATTAATCTCTATTTGAAATGAATAATGTCGGAAGGCGTAGGCATGGTAACTCAAGGTTAACTAATGGATTGTCGTGACTTTTATTGGTAGCTCGTACAAGAAACTTACGAGATACATTACCGCCATCTCTTTGCCTTTTCAGAGTTAGTTTGGCCTTTGTTTCTTTTCAGATTCTTTGGTTACAATTACAAACAAAACAGCACAAATTAATTATCTTCAAAAAAATGTGTATAATCAACTTTGCTAGCGGAATTGTCCAACAGTATCCTTGAAATAAGTTTGCAAAGGTAGTAAAATAAAACAAACTACTGCACTGGTAAGTTATCAATATTTAGTTCCAAACAAGGCAATAATAACCTTAAAAGATATTTTAAACATCACAATGCTGAAAACATCGAATTGTAAATATTTTTCCATGTATATGAATAATACCTTCTCAAAGGCCTAACTGAAAATGCGACCCAAGGTTATTTCAAGTACGGTGTCGTCAAAAATGTTGAAAAGTGTAGAAAATCAATTTTCATGTTATACTTCATGTAAAAATAATAAAATTCTTCTGACTGCATGGTTAACAATGCCCTTATAATTTTGGTAAGCATTATTTGCCAGATAGTTCCATACGAATGGCGTTTTATATTTGAACTGCGGCGCATTCGACTACGATGTGTTGACGTTATGTTGTGCTCGTAGCGCAGTGGTAGCAGCACTTTGGTAGTGATACCGAAGTGAAGCAACCTGCAGCGCGGACGTGTTTGGATGGGTGTCCATTCCGGCCATGTAAGTAACGTTTATCATAAGCATCTCAGTGCTTCGGAAGGCACGTTAAACCGTTGGTCCCGGCTAATATCGGTAGATATTAGTCGTTAAGCCTAGTTAGAGGCCTTATGGGTGGCTTGAGAACAACGTCTTGGCCCCTATTCTTGAATCACTCGCGTCAAGATGGCGTGGAATGAATATCACATTGATTTATGTCCGAATTTGCAATGAAAATTACTATGTATCCAAAAGGGAGTAATAAAAAAAGAGGCCTGAATTGTGTGAGTACTATCGCCAATATTTCACGTGATGATTAATACATTAATCACACGTCTTAATCAAGCGAGTGATTCAGAAATAGGGCCCCAGATCAAAACAATTTTATTTGTACTTCGATCCACCACACTTCCTTGTGGCCTTTCATTTTTTTCTTTTATCGTTACGTAATGAAAATACATTTTTGAAAAACATCAAAGTAACAAAATATAATTGGTACGCTTTTACTTTTTTGTTGTAACCACTAAGTAATTAAAACGTGTTCAGATATATTATGTTACTGAAAGTCACTGATATACCCTTTTTGTTTTGGATTATAATAAGTTACTATCCTCAAAATTCCCATTGCAGCGACTCAAAGTCGTAAAACTTATCCACGCCATTTCCCCAGCATATTAATTTTAATAATGATATTTAATGTTTAAATAGAAATTTTACTCTGTAGAATAGCACTAAAAAGCTTTTAAAACTTTTAATTGCGTGTGCGTAAAGTTTTATATTCAATCGTCTACTTTTTAACTTACAATACAATGCCACATTTTTATATTGCCAAACACAATGTTTGAACAAAATGCAGAATTTGACAACATACACAGCTTTTATATTATTGGAATTCAAACCATAAAATCTACCAGAATAATATTTACTAAGCCCCGTTACGTTATTTACTTTCAATTGGTTAACGTATACCCGAAATTAATATTGAATTTAGAGATTTCGTCCAAAAAAATTATGGAAGCCTTACATCAAGGGCTATCCAAATATACCCTTTTTATGTTAGTCAAATGTTTGTGGTTTTCGGGGCATTAAGATTTTTCGGAATTTTTGAGAATTTTCAAACAAAGAATTCCTTAATTTTTTATTGCAGTATGTCCCTTGTATAATAAATTTACTTAGATATTATCAACTAGCTAAAACAAAGACTAACAAAAGTTTCAAAAAAATAATAAATAAGCCTCGAAGACTAAAAACAACATGCTACCAAAAATATGGTATATTTGAATAGCCCTAGATGTAACGAATAAAAAAAAATGAACGTCACTGTTTGGGCCATTCTGTATAAATTAAGTTAGCCAACTAAGTTCTTACCTGTGGTATACTCAGCAAAAAACTCAACACCCACGCAATAATGACTAGCTTCCCACTCCTCGTCGCAGTGGCCATACTTTTCATGGGGTATTTGACGGCGAGCCACCGGTCCACTCCAATCAAAACGAGAATGAACGTGCTTAAGTACAAAGCGAACATTTGTAGGAACTTGAACAGCTTACAAGCGATGTTGCCAGCGTACCATTGGACAGCAAACGACCAAGCCGCTTCTCCGGCTATACAAAATATCGTCACCAAGACATCTGCTATACTAAGTTGGAATATCAGACTGTATATGGCCGTCCAGGAAGGTCTCGCCCGGCCTCTACTTCGTTTCCCCCTTTTTAAGCTTATAATTGTTGCTAAATTTCCAAATAGTGAGAGCACAGCCATTGCTGAGAGTATACTAGCTCTTATTACAGTGCTTTTAGTCAGCACGGGGGCATGCTCAGCGCAGGTTAATTGCGTTCCGTTATAACTAAATACGCGGCTCATTATTTCATCAGTCTTAGTGTTATTTAGTAGGAGCGTCTCTATACATTTTTCTATCGGCCACGTGACGTTTGCATTTGTCTCTTTAATCAGTGGAAAGTCTCTCTGTAGAGTGAGCTCGCTTGGATAGAGAGCGTCATCATCATATGATGTGGTATTGCTGCCTACGCTCTCCATGTTTTGTCATGCGTGTAGATCAGGCTCGTCAACAACCTGCAACAAAAGAGAAGTAATTGGATCAGTCTAATTTATTTTTAACTGCTTTTTTTGTGATAGAATATTAACAAAAATAATTGTGCGGTTAATAGACCATTAGTTGTCGCAATTGCTGTTTTTTTTTGTGCCTATTTAGAAATGAAATCCCGCACTGATTGCTTAATTTTTTTTTGATAAACTCGATCACAGTATCATATTTTAATCAACTCTATTATTAAATTTAATTGGTGGCTATTCCATTCGGCTTTACGGTGTCATTACGTATAATGATTATGACTGTCATTTTGTCGAGACCCTTTCAGTCCACAAACCTTGAGTCGAATTAAGATAACTACTTACATTGGTTATTGTCTTCAATGTTGGAATAGCTCAGAAAATGCTTAGAAATATTTTAGATAATGCGCCAAGCGCAAAGTTATGACTTACTAGCGGTCCCCCGCGACTTCGTCCGCGCGTTTTGAGTTTGCTCCCTCCCCTCCCGTCGCAGCGTCATGTTTTATATCCTTAAGCCTTTCTCGATAAATAAGCTATCCAACACAGAAATATTTTTTCTAATCGGTCCAGCAGTTCCTGAGATAAGCGCGTTCAAACAAACAAACTTTTTAGCTTTATAATATATTAGCGCAAGCGCACGTTGTACTTAAGCTGCGAACATTATTTTGGTGCGGAGTTATGTTAAAACTGTGATAGCTCCTAAAATATTTATTGGAGTCAAATGATATCAAAGGCAACTCTGTTCTAAATGAAATGTTCGTGATGATGAATGTATTTATTTTGATAAGAATAAATACCTGTGTATATAATACACCTGTAAAAATGATGCATTATTTTTTTACAAATTTATTAACATAAAAAAGGTTGTAGTAAGTCAACCATAAAAGATAGACTTATGCTGTCGCGGACTTTATTATAGAACTCTTAATGTTGAACAATCTTGTCATACATGATTTTTGTGTAACTTTAGCGGTTTCCGCAGCGTACGCAGCGGAAGCTCTCAAAAGGGATATCTTTCTCCCGTTTTCGCAACATTTTTCATTGCTGCTGTGGTCTTGTGAGTCGTATCTTTATGTTATATAGCTGAAAGCCTTCCTCGATAAATGGACTATCTAACATAAAAATAATTTTTCAAATCGGGCCAGTAGTTTCTGAGATTAGCGCGTTCAAACAAACAAACAAACAAACAAACAAACTCTTCAGCTTTATAATATTAGTATAGATTATGTGAGCGACCAGCGTCCCTTAGAACTTAATAACTTAAATATTTGCTTTCCTAATTATTTTTGTTATTACCAAATTAGTAAATACCTACTCAAATAAATATTGTCCCACATACATTTACATCTGATGCAGTTGCGGGGAAGCGCTATTATAGTATTGAAACATAAAATTCAGTCATAGATAAAGTGGCGTAGGTAAGTAGTAGAAGTAGGTCCTTAGGAAATGAATATTTTATTTTATTAATTAAGACAACCAGGGTGTACACAATTAGAAACATACTAAACACTTATGAACTCATATTTTTGTTCAAATTGTTAACTTCTTTATCGACTCCTCTCTCCAACTATCCACCATTTATTTCATCACTGTGTACAGATCTCGTGGCTCTTTTTTATTTTCTCTCGAAGTTTACCGTAATAATACATCGTTCTTAAATTCCATCGTCCGAATGTGTCGCTTATACAATGACATTGTGCGTACCCAGCCTGACCTCAATATATTTACTGAAAATCCAGACGTCTTTCGAAGGAGCATTGCTTCGCCGTCTTGCTGTCGTTCAGTTATAAGTTTTTTTGTGTTTTATTTTCGTTTTTCAGTCAGTTCATTTTTATGTTCATTTTGCTTTAGACGTCAATCAATTCTAAGCATATATCGTAAGATGTAACTGCTGGGATGCATTTTTGTTAGGTTAAAATTTAGCTCATAAGGTCTAGTTAGGTTTACTGTATTGATTATTAATTGTAACCATACATTGGATAAAGACGCATAACATATGCGTCCGATCAAACAAAAGATACAATGCCTTCACAATGAAAAGCTGAAGGTTTTGTGACATATCTGTAATTGAGTAGATTTTCCAGCCCCAACATTGAAAGAAAATGCAATGTTTAAGACCTAGTTTTATTCATATTTTTAATAATTAACGTAATTCTGTTTTTAATAGCTCCGTAAACAGTATTAAATGCGTCAGTTAAACTGAAAACTATGACGTCATACTTTCAAATCGCCACAGTAAGTCTATTGAAATTAGCGTTTTGACAGTTAAAAAAAAGTACATCAACAATTGGTGATGTCAACTAGCCTAAGACAAGTCAAGTCAAGACAAGACAAGGACAAGTCTATATTCACGCAATAAAAGGATTGAACATGACAATCTCGTTCCTTTGATACTCGTATGTGTTGCCATTTGAAAATTATGAATACAGAATGGTAAAATATGAAACCAGTTTTCATCGACATTACTATGCATGCGAATGTCCAGGAACAAAATGCTAAATTAATTTACAAAATTATATTTGATACACACAAATGAACTGGATATGTCAAGTAACGGAATCTTCGTATTTTACATGTCTCTTATGTGGTTTGCTAGACATTACCTACCAAATCTTTTTTAACAAAACTGTTCAAATAATTTCGGCCGGCAACATTTTTTTATTTGCGTCATTAAGAACATGTACTTTAAATATGACCCGTACATTAAGTTAGGGCTTTATCCATTATGTATGAGTCAGACTTAATTAAGATACTGCTTGTGGATGTAGGGTTCTTGTTTGAATATAATTTGCCTTCTCTAACTCCAAATATCACTACAAGTAGCATACGGATAAATCTATTGTAGTTTCTGTACCGTTACCATGAGTTTACTGTGAGTGTTGTGTGTCAAGATCAGGGCCCCTATTTTTGAATCATTCGTGTTAAGATATTAATTGATTAATGTCCAAAATTTTCAATTAAAATGAGTATAATTTGATAAGAAAGTAATTTAAAAAAAAAATGAATATTGTTAGGACTAATGTCTATATTTTGCGTAATTTCCATTGATATTTTATTGGTTTTTGATCAAAAATCACTCGCCATTTTTAAGCGAGTGATTAAAAAATAGGGCCCCTTGCAACAGTGCCTAATAGAAAATTTGATTGTTAGTGGCCATGTAAGTTTAAATCAATATATACGCAGCTTCTATTAAAAACACTAAAAGTATACGTTCTAGTTACTGTAAATAGTATAAGCGTAATAGTATGGATGATTAGCAAAGCAGAAACAGATGTCAGCATAGCTCTAAGCTTTACTAAAGTTAAGGCATGTTCCATCATCGACAATTAATGAGCACTAACCATCGAATAATGAAAAATGGAACGTCCATTTCGAACGAGATGTTGGAACGATAATCATCGTCATCATCGTTAATAGCCAAAGGACGTCCACTGCTGAACATAGGCCTCCCCCACGGTTTTCCACAGCGACCGATCACAAGCGGTCTGCATCCAATATCCAAAATGAAACGATAATGCTGAACTTATAAGAAAATCGTGACAGAGACTGTCAGCTTGACGAAATTTGATAAGATAATTAATATCTTATAAAAATTTGGTAATCATGCTATTAATTACTGTATTAGATACCAGATATTGGTGCACTTACATGTATTTTTAAGTCAGGCGCTATTTGTTATCTATAAACATTTTTATCCTTAAGAAATCTATCAAACCGTATCCTCTTGAGTACAAGGAACGGTTAGCGCTAGACAACATTGGCTTAACTTATAACTTTGAAGTGCTTCTACGGGCACAGGTAATTCATTACTGAATAGATTGTCAACTTAAGTCCCTCAAGGAGTTTGTCGTAGTATCCACAAACCTTAAACTTAGCCGACCCAAATATATTTGAGATCTGAATCAACGTAACTTTACTGCGTATTACTGAGGTCTATTATATTATTATGCTTCGCTTCGCCATCTGTACTCTTACAAAGTTTGTGTCTGGGTTTTCATGTATATTGTTATGTAACAAGAAATACAACAAATATCAAGTACATTTCATGTTTGTCCTATCTGCCAGATAAATACTTTGAAACAATATTCTCTATTTATTTTGATTTATTCGTTGGGTAATGGTTACTAGACGTTGTAAAACAGCCTATTTGTGTTTTAAAAAAGGGTATAGTCTCAATTAAGTACAAATCAATGGAAATGAATTTCCAACGTATACATTTTTCTAAAACGTATAAAAAAAATGTTTAGTAAGGAAAATAAATATAAAATAAAGTTTGTAGCTGGTCATAAAAGGAATAGTCATCGCATTAAATACATTACGCCAAATTTGTACACGATACCTAATCGTTATCAATTATTCTTCTTGGTCTTCGGTCTTTTATACTTATTGAGTCGGATGTGTCTTATACGACGTTGGTAAAATTACGTGTTAGGCAAGTAGCAAAATTTGACAGCGAAACAGCGAAATCCAACCAAACAAAAACGAAAGAAGTTGTATCTCAAAATGTCATTTGTTTGGGCTGTTTCTAAAGTTAAGAAATGTTTTTTTACCTCAAAGTTAACACGTCACCACACAACCAAAGTTTAATAAATTCACTGAAACAACGATTTCCCAAAAAGCTCATATGGAATCGTGAAAGGTAAGAAATATAATGCCTTAAAAACGAACAAAAAAACAAGTACGTACTTCACACAATATTTAAGTGACAAATCAGAATATTTTTTTACTAACAATATAAACAAAACATTACTCATTATACTTATGATGAATATAGCTCGACTTGTAAGAGGTGAAATTTATTCTCATTGATAATATTCAATCATTGTTGTGCCTCTCGCTTTGTATTTAAGCGTTGGAACAATGAATAAGTATAACAATGATATATGAAAATAATATTTGATATAAAAAGCGAGTGTCTCGCTTTCTGTCCTACATGTGATAAAATTGCATACTTTTTTTACCGATTTCAAAAAAAGGATCTACAATTTATTGTGATTTCTATGTGATATCGTTGAAATTTGATTATATTTGAGTGTGATGATCTATCAAAGCTTTCAAAGACGTGAGCTAAATATCGTATGTGTATGAATGTTAATATATTTATATGTTCGTCCAGGAATTTTTCAAAAACAAGAAGTCAAACGGATATGATTTAAGTTTATTTCAACTTGGGTACAGCTAAAATTTTATCACAATCAGATAAGATAACTAAAAATCATGAATTCAAAAAATATTTCAAAAATTAAATGGCCTCTAACAAATCCTAAAGAAACGCATTTCCCAAAAAGTTCACCCGAAATCGTGCAAGGTAAGAAATATAAGTCCTTAGAAACATAAAGATGAAATAAGAAACCAAAAATTTGCGCACGGGCGGGACTTGAACCAGCAACCTTTTGGCAAACCGGGCCAAACACTGTTACCAATTGAGCTACCGTGCTGTTAGTCCGACCCTGCGAAATTTGTGGTTTCTTATGAAAACGTCATTTGCGTGACGCTTAGCGCCATCTAGCCGTCTGTTTTATGAAACAGATGGCCCAAGCAGTTATTCTTTACAGAATAAATTCAACTTGGAAATTGATGTCGCTTCGCTATCTAATGCTTTAGAATGTTTTAACACTCACAGTGTCATATTTTATATTCATAAAGATGAAATAAGAAACCAAAAATTTGTTTTGGCAAACCGGGCCAAACACTCTTACCAATTGAGCTACCGTGCTGTTAGTCCGACCCTGCGAAATTTGTGGTTTCTTATGAAAACGTCATTTGCGTGACGCTTAGCGCCATCTAGCCGTCTGTTTTATGAAATTTTTGGTTTCTTATTTCATCTTTATGAATATAAAATATGACACTGTGAGTGTTAAAACATTCTAAATCCTTAGAAACAGACAAAAAAACAAGAAGGTAATTCACACAGAAGTGAAGTGTAAAATTTTAACCTTTTTTGCTTTGAATATAAACAATAATAAATAACTCATTATACATATGATGAATACAGCTCGAATTGTACGAAATGAAATTTATTCCTATGATATTATTGTGCCTCTCAAGAATTAATTTGCCCTTAAAAATCCTAAACTAACGCATTTGTCTTTTACTTCAGAGGAAAAAAAAACATATGGAGTCGGTGCTGGACCTCATTCCAACCAACCAATTCCTCAGACCAACATTCTACCTACGCACATCATGCACCGACTCCAAATGAATTTGTTTCTCCTAAATAGAAGGCAAATGACGCCCTCCGTGGTCAAGTGGCTAGCACTCTGGTTTCAAGCGTCGCCATCTCGTGAGGTTCCGGGTTCGATTCCCGGTCGGGTCAATGTAGAAAACGATCTTTTCTATATTGTCTCCGGTCTGGGTGTTGTGGTACCACCATTGTTTCCGATTTCCATAACACAAGTGCTTTAGCTACTTAGCTTGGGATCGGAGCTATGTATGTGATGTTGTCAAATATTTATTTATTTATTTATTAAATGCGTTATTTAAAGCTTTGGAGTCAATTTTTTGTAGACAATGTAATTCAAATAAAACACTTTACAGATCTATTATATAAAATTCTCGTGTCACAGTTTTCGTTGCCATACTCCTCCGAAACGGCTTGACCGATTTTGATGAAATTTTTTGTGCTTATCCGGTATCTATGAGAATCGGCCAACATCTATTTTTCATCCCCCTAAATGTTAGGGGTAGTCCACCCCTAAATTTATTTTTTTATTTTTTAGACAAATTTCTATTTTTTTATGATACAACATACAAAAATACATACAATCCTCAATTTTCACCCTTCTACGATCAACCTTTATTTTCAATAGCCATTTTAGTAATTAAAGGGCGTTTGTTTCGCCCTTAAATTACTAAACTTCGCTGGGAATGCTTAACTTTTAAAATTACAGGACTTGGCGGGACGGGGCTGGGGCGGGACGGGGCTGGGGGCGAAACAAAGTTCGCTGGGTCCGCTAGTAAAATTATAAACTTTACGCCTGACGTTTCGTATGCTTTACAGCATCCGTGGTCACAGGAAGGTGTCATTTGTTATTACAATAGTTATGAAAACTAAACCTATTTACTATTAATTAATGAGCGCGAAACTAAACCGTAAATTGTTTGAATTTCAATAAGAAGTATTCGTGTTAACTTCAAAACCATATTGGCATTACATGAATGAATTTTCAACAACCTTTGTTTGCAATAGTTTATGTTTATTTGCTTGCGTTTATATTTATAATATCTACCCACTTTGCTTACGGGTAACAATAAGCAAATAGATAGGTACTTGAGTATTTTTCCTCTTTTTATTTAACGTAAAGTAAGAATGATCTATAAGAAATGAAACCACCGTGACAACGCAAGAGCAGCTTACTGAACATTAGCGTCACTCATTTTTTAGGGTTCCGTAGCCGAATGGCAAAAAACGGAACCCTTATAGTTTCGTCAAGTCTGACTGTCTGTCTGTCTGTCTGTCCGTCCGTATGTCACAGCCATTTTATTCTCTAGCTATAAGCATTACACAATTGAAATTTGGTAGGAAGATGTATCTTGTTGACCGCTTATCGATTTTCATACAAAAAATAAAAAATAATGACAGTTAAGGGCTCTCATACATGAAACAAAAACCAAAAAAAAAATTAGTCAAACCTATGCGTGTGGGGTGTTTATGGATAGGTCTTTTAAAATAACATTGTGGTTCCTTAAACCATTTTCTTTTAAACGTTTCATAGCTAGATGCTTCCAAAGTGGTAAAATGGGCGTCCCCCCCATCTAATTTCTAAACCAAGCGAGTGTAAATTTTGAAAAAAATGTATGATGTAGATCTTAATATCGGCATCGATGTCAATGGCGAATACATCACACACCTCTGATTTGCCGATGATATAGTCGTTGTGGCAAAGACGCTGGACGATCTTGGCGCTATGCTCGAAGACCTTGACCGAGTAACCCAACAAGTGGGTCTTAAAATGAACATGGAGAAGACGAAAATTATGTCGAGTTCCCTTGTTGTACCCACTCCAGTATCCATTGGGAACTCAATTCTCGAAGTTGTCGACGAGTACGTCTACCTGGGACAAGTGATCCAATTGGGTAGGTCCAACTTCGAGAAAGAGGTCAATCGACGAATCCAACTCGGCTGGGCAGCGTTCGGGAAACTACGCAAGAGTGTTTTCTCATCTCATTAACCTCAGTGTCTGAAGACGAAAGCCTTCAACCGGTGTGTGTTACCAGTGATGACATACGGATCCGAAACATGGTCTCTAACTATGGGCCTTATAAGGAAGCTCAAAGTCACACAACGAGCGATGGAGAGGGCTATGCTGGGTGTTTCTCTACGTGATCGAATCAGAAATGAGGAGATACGTAGAAGAACTAAGGTAACGGACATAGCCTTGAGAATCAGTAAGCTCAAGTGGCAATGGGCAGGGCACATAGTGCGAAGAACTGATGGCCGTTGGGGCAGGAAAGTTCAAGATTGGAGACCCTTCGACCAAAGACGCAGCGTAGGACGTCCACGAACAAGATGGACAGACGAACTTATAAAGATTGCAGGATCAAACTGGATGCAGACCGCTAGTAATCAGTCGCTGTGGAAAGCCGTGGGGGAGGCCTATGTTCAGCAGTGGACGTCCTTTGGCTGATAATGATGATGATGATGATGAGATCTTAATAAATTCTTTCAACGAAAATTGGTTCGGACGGGATCGAACGAGTAGTTTTTGAGCTACAAACACTATGAAAAACAAAGTTATATTTGCAGTCAACAAAATATTGCGGTATTTTACTAAGTAAAAGTAAATGGATTCCCTAATTCAGTAAAAGTTGGCATGGAACCCTCAGTGCGTGAGTCCGACTCGCACTTGGCCGGTTTTTATTTCTGTCATTTGTTTTACTAATCTTTGTATCGAACTCGTTAGAGCAAGCGCGGAAGGTAATATGTATGATGCCTTAAAAACCAAATGAAGTCTGATGGAGTAGAAATTTCCTTTGAAAAAGATTTGCCCTTGGAATAAGTCGAATTCCATAATAACAAGTTTTTTCCCCATTTTGAATACGGCATTACTTTTCTTATGGTCAAAACGTTTTTACCGACTGCAAAAAAGGAGGTTATCAATTTAATATCTGGTTATGTGAAATCGTTAGAATTTAATAATATTTCAATATGTTAATATGTTAAGGCCGTGTACCAAATTTCGTAAGTGTATGTATGTTTGCCCACGGATTTGGATTTCTCGAAAACGAGAAGCAATAGCTAAGGATTTATTTCAATCAATTATATTTTAACCGAAGGTTTAGTATTTGTATCATCTGAATCGGTCCAGTAGTTTTTGGGGTGTGGGTAATAACTCAAAGTCATGAAATAGTAAATAAATAAACCACCTTAAAAAACTTAATTTAAAGTAGATTTTAGTCAGTTTTATATGCCTTGTGTTTAGGAGAAAAAAATACATCATGTTTATGTTTTTTTTTAAGTAACATAATGATTTTTACTATATATTTTATCTAATTTATTGTCACGTATTGACAATAAGAAAGATAAAATATATAATAATCTTGATGTTATAAATATAGTTGGTTTGATTGGTGTCATATCATTATTTTATTTTAAAAAATACTGGGCGTATGAATTCACTAGACGTTTTAAAAAAACATGCACCTTTCACAGTTGCATATTCACTTGGGGCTAGCAATTGAACTTTGTTGCTGTTTATTAAGACAAGTCTCAATATATTTTTAAAATTTAGCTAATAGAATCCATACCCTCATTATTTTTACGAATGTCACATGTGAAATCATATTTTATCCGCTCAACGCTGATCCGTGTGGAATGGTTCTAAAAATGGTGCGATGGAGTTTGCCTGCTCTAGAAGCGTATTATATCAACACATTATAAGCTATCTAATAAAAAAATATATTGTTATCTGTTTATTATTTATCCTCATTATTTTGGGGAATCTATTCATAATTTAAAAGTTTCTTTTTTTAAATATATCTCTCTTTTGTTTTAAGACAAGATACATCAATAGTCCTTAAATATTTCTGATGTTACTCATTTATTTAAGTGTGAATAATATTGGATAATTATGTTTGCAGGTACTGAAAAAAATATATCAATGGATTTGCTTTATCAACTCAATAGAGCGGAAGAGCATTGCTAGCGTGATTTTATTAAATACAGTTCAACATTTAACAGGTCACAACATCAATTCACAGTTTCTTTAATAAAATTCAAAGAAGTAGTAAGTACTTACATAATATCAGGTAAACTTTTGTATGCGGGCTTATTAAAACAATGTGGGGCTGATAGTGTTGCAAATTATATGGTAATGAGTGCATAAACTACATTTGTTATGGGTGTAAGTGACAGTTTCGCGTTTATGACTGTGCATGCTATGAAACGGGTTTTTAGGGTTCCGTAGCCGTGGCCAAAACGGAACCCTTAAAGTTTCGTCAAGTTTGTCTGTCTGTCTGTTCGTCCATATGTCACAGCTACTTTACTCTGAAACTAATAGCATTACACAGATGGAACTTGGTAGGAAGATGTATTCCGTTAACCGCTTTACGATTCCTATACAAAAAATAAAAACTTATATTTTTTTTCTAAAAGTGTATCATTTGGGAGATAGACGCTTCCAAAGTGGTAAAGTGGGCGTACCCGCCCCCCCCTTCTTATTTTAAATTTTAAACTATGCGAGTGTAAATAAAAAAAATACGTAATGCAATTTTTATTTATAAACTTTTAATGAAAATTGGTTTGAAGGAGATCGAGATTGTGTTTTTGAGATATATTACATTATTAACAACCGCAAATAGGTATAACTTCGATCTTTCTACAAATATTATGAAAAACAAAGTTATGTTTGCTGTCAACAAAGTACTGTGGTATTTTGGCTTAGTATCTAAACGAATGTTTGAAACTAAAATCATTTAAAAATACTTTCAAACAACCTTACAAACAACTAAATAATATAATAAAGCCTTCATTTACAGTAAAACGTTCAAATACCTATGTAGTTAAAAAACCCATCTGTTTTACTTTATAAGAGAGTATTTATTTGTTGGGAACTACGCATTTACAAGTTTATATACATATACAAGTAACTGACCCAAACTAATTCGAGAACTCTAAACTTTATCTTATTTTGTACAGACAGTACGAGTAGGTATTATTTGGCACACAATTTATGTTGTGACACTGACCAAAATAATTTGTTTACAACCGTTTGTCTCGCTTCAAATATTTTGGTATTAGGTGTTTTCTCAACTTAATAATTATGTAAATAAATAATATAGTTTTACTTTATTGTGGTACTTCGGTACATAGACTAGGCACGGTATTAATGATTCCGAACCTAAATGTTTTTGTTAAAATATCTTAATGAAAACATACAAATTTACTATACGAAAAGTTGGGGTTCAACATTATGTTTAATGATTTTAAGGTATTTAGAATAAGGGAGGAGAAGCTTCATTACATAATACCAAATTACTTTTTACGCATGATATAACAAAACTAATTTCCTAATACAGTGTACTGGTATTCAGCCGAAAAGATCTTTAGATCTTAGGTTCGTTTTATAAGAGAATTCTAGCGGCAGCGTTAATTTGTTTTCAAGTAGATCAGCCAATTTTATGACCCTCACAGAAAGTTTACCCATTTTTGTCTAGCGGTTCATGCTGGCATGGTACGGATAATGTAAGCAATAACTCTTGTT
Source organism: Pyrausta purpuralis (assembly GCA_963924145.1). Classification (NCBI taxonomy): domain Eukaryota; kingdom Metazoa; phylum Arthropoda; class Insecta; order Lepidoptera; family Crambidae; genus Pyrausta; species Pyrausta purpuralis. Next base: position 15,145,146 of record OZ001653.1, on the reverse strand, counting down.
TTTATGGCCTTGGTTAGGTAGTATATAAGGTCAGCCCGTTTTAAGTGATAATATTTAAATGGCCGATCCAGCACAACAAAAGAAACATCTTTCCTAGCACACACTTTGGGTTAGTTTTTAGGAAAATTAGAGATTAAATAATATTTTTTTGAAGGTGTAATAAAAGAATAAAAGCATTGGACATTGAATTGAAAAAGGCAAAGCTGATAACATAGATTACTTTTAAAATCGTCAAGGTGCTATTTAAAAAAAAGTTATTTTCTTTGGCAACAAAAAACGATTTTCCAAAAAAAAACGAACTTCTATGGTGTAAACAAAGACCCAGTAAATATAATGACTTAAAACTATTTTCACTTATGGAAGGTCAAGCTAGTTTCATGGTAAAAAGCTAAAGCGGTTTCATCCAAAATTAAACGTGTATGAAAAAATGTCGACTCAGTTAATCTTTATGATTTATTTACAATCACACACAACTTATTTTGACTCGGACAGCCTGTTTCACAATGTACAAGTAATCGTTAACCAACGAATAATTTAAATAACGTCATTGCACGAAATGTCTTCCTCGAACTCAACGAAATGTTTACACGTAAAGAAATGGACAGTTATTGTTCTTAGTGTGGCAAACCAAACTCTCTTCTGTTTTTATACTCTTTTATGTCTCTATTTCCTTCACTTTTTGACGTTTTTACTATTTAATCAGTTGTTTCTTTTCCTTCATATGAATTACATCAATTTCACATAAATATTACCTAAAGATTTTATTAAAACCTCTAAATACCCCACATAGCGTACACCTAGTGAGGTTCTTATTAGGACATTGTAAAACAAGTCGTATTGTAAAGTAAGTAAGTAATTAAAAAAACGCTGTCTTTAGTAAGTAAGTGAACAGTGTGTCAATCTTCAAATGTGCCATTTTACATTTCTGTGATCAAAGGGAAAACTCTGCCTGTAAGTTTAAACGGTCTTTCAACGATATTGATCAACGTTTAAATACTGCTTCGGTTCAAATAGATTAGTTAGCAGATTATGTTCGTCGAAATGACTGGTTATTCCTGGTAAACAAAAAAAAACTCTGGCCAAAAATGACTTAAAAGATGTTTTTTAATAGAAAATAGCGCGCGCGTTAAAAGGGTTTGGTAGCCAAAATCGAAAAAAAAACTAAACCCTTATAGTTTCGTCAAGTCTGTCTATCTGACCGTCCGTACGTCACAGCCACTTTATTCTGAAACAGTATTACATAGTTAAAACTTAGTAGGTAAAAATCAATAAACATAAAATAATGATGTTAAAGGGGGGCTCCAATGCATGAAGCGAAAACCTAAAAAAAAAAAAAAAAAAAAAACCGTCAAGCCTATGTATTTAGTGTTTTAAAGGTGGGTGCCTATGAATAAGTATTTTAAAATTACATCGAAGTTTGTAGGTCTAAAAGGTTTCTCTTAAAGTCTAACGTTTGAGAGATAAACGCTTCCAAAGTGGTAAAATGGGCGTCCCCCTCCTTCTAACTTTTAAACAAAGCGAGAAAATTTTTTGAAAAAAATACATGATGAAGATCTTGACAAAGACTTTAAACAAAAAATGGGTTTGAACGAGATCGAATAGGTAGTTTTTGAAATAGAGTACATTTTTCAATAACTGCAAACATAACCTTGTTTAATTCAAATTAAAATTGAAGTGGCATCTATACCTCTAACTTTATAGAACACGTGCGCTAGTTAATCTTAGGAACTACTGGTCCTATTTGAAAAAAAAACTGTTGTGTTCAATAGCTTATCTAACCAGAAAGGCTATAAAAATCACGCTGTTATCTATGGAAAAGGAGTGATATCAAAACGCGGTAGTGAAATCAAAAAGATGCTAGAAGCACACTAAAAACTCCAAGTGATTCATCTAAATTTTCTTCATAATTGTGATACTATCAAAATGAGCTTTGCGTGCTATCGTTAAGCTCGATGAGTTTCCCTCTTTAAATTTGGTCTGGTAAAACAACTGTAATAATACTAAAAATAAAATAAATATACCTTTATCATTATTCATTCATACCCACGTACATATGCAAGATTTTATTGAAAACTGAACGAGCCATAAAAATGCTGCTTCGTGAAACATGACACTGATGGTATAGGAAGATCCAATAGATTTGACACTGGGCTATTTTCTTTAGGAAATACCGGCGAAAGAAATCTCCAGAGATATACAAAATAATATAGTGGCCTTCCCACTGAATCCGACCACGGCTGCCAATCTAATCTGAGAGTGAGGGTACGTATTATAATACCGAAAGTTCATAATACCTACAAATGAAATACCTACGCTTGAAACGTCGAAAATCAAAATACCGAACGAATGAAATACCTATACCCGATATACCGAAGCTCAATATGCCGAATTTCAAATAACCGAAAGTTCAAAATCCCGAAAGTTCGAAATCCCGAAAGTTTGAAATACCGAAGGTCCATATCCCGAATGTTTAAAATCCCGAAGATTAATATACCTACAGTTAGTATACCGAAGTTCAAAATCCCGAAAGTAAGATTAACTTTGCGGTAGGCATGCAGCATGCAAGCAATCAAACATGCATGCATGTAGCAAGCAGGCATGCAGCATGCAAGCAATCAAGCAGGCATGCAGCATGCAAGCAATTAACCAGGCATGCAGCATGCAGCATGCATGCATGTAGCAAGCAGGTATGCAGCATGCAAGCAATCAAACAGGCATGCATGTAGCAGCATGCATAGGTTTTGCTCTTCTCCGGCGCTGCGGGAAGTGCAGCCCTTTCGCCCTAGCGTAGCGAATCTCAGGCACCCACGCTCGCTTCCGCTCTCCCTTCGCGCCTCCGGCTTTTGAATTACACTCTAGTATCGGGCAGACTAGTACCACGGCGATTCGGGGTCAATCAAAATTTGTTTTTCTTAATGAACCTCAATCTCAATGGTATACCTACAATTATTTTTAATCTTCGGGTTTTAAATTTTTCGGTATATTAAACTTTCGGTCATATTAACAGTCGGTATATTGAACTTTCAGTCATATGAACAGTCGGTATTTTAAAATTCGGCATTTTAGTATTCGGTATTCCAATCATAGGTCTTATAAGATTCGGTATTTGAAATTTTCGGGATTTCAAACATTCGGTATTTACAACTTTCGATCATATAAACATTCGGCATTCTAAAATTCGGCCTTCCGTTCGTAGGGCTTATGAAATTCGGTATTTTAAAATTCGGTATTGTAATACGTACCCGAGAGTGACCATCTGTTCGGGACATATAAATAAATAAATATTGGACACCAATTACATACATTGCTCTGATCCCAAAGTAAGTAGCCCATGCACTTGTGTTATGGAAATCAGAAACAACGGTGGTACCACAACACCCAGACCCGAGACAATATAGAAAAGGTCGTTTTCTACATCGACCCGACCGGGAATCGAACCCGGAACCTCACGAGATGGCGACGCTTGAAACCCGCGTGCTAGCCACTCGACCACGGAGGTCGTTAGAAACATATTACAGAGCCCAAGCCTAGACACAAGTAAAAGTATACGCAATACTCAAGGCCACTACGTGTTCATCGTTCGGTGAGATAGGAAGCCGCAGACGCTACAACTCGAAAGAGATTTGAATATCTGCTACAAAGATAAATTGTTCGCCAAATGGATTCCTTTCATTTAAATGGTCAAGATTATATTTGAGACTTTTTAGTGCATTTTGGTTTTGAAGTATACATGCCTTTAAATTTGAGGGTTTCTCTGGCTTCTACAAAGGTAAAACTTCTAGGTAGGCATTTTTTTTCAAATTGGTCTACAATTAATAACTGTGATATGAGGTAGCACAGCCACAAAAAAAAGAAAAATAAACATAGAGTCAAATTCATAACTGTTTTTAAAAAAAGTTTAAAAAATAAATGATACTGCAACAATCGCTTCATTTTGGGTATTATGCAAGTCTTTGTTTACCTATATGCTCGTGCTGGTGTGTTGGTTTGTTCGTAAACCATTGTAATTTGTCTCCAGAAATATACTATGACAGCAGCGCATGTTTATGTCAATGTCCCCTTGTGTAGTGTATTGTTTAAAGCTGAAATACCGAAAATTTGATGTCGGTTCACATTTTTGGGATTGCCATCAACGGGAACAATGAGTCAGACGACGAATTGCAAAGGCTTTGTTATGAAAGCATGTGCTAAATAAGCCCCCTGTATTGAGTTTAAACAATAAAGGAAATTAAAACGAAAGATATTAGTAAAATTGTTTAATTTTCCAATTTTGAACTACAAAGAATCTACAATCGTAGTTACGCGAGCTTCTACAATATGGATTTTCTATACAGACAATCCGTAATAGTAATAGTCACACTGCCAGAAGTGATTCACATACAACGGAAGATATTTCAAGGGGACGCCCTCAGTCCGTTGTGGTTTTATTGAGCGCTGAATCCACTCCCTGCTCTCCCTCTTTTTTTTATCATGTACAGTTCATAGATGAACGCTCTACGCGTAGAATTAGATAAATGTTAAATTCATTAAATACAAATAGTTATTCAAGAAGCAAAGGTAAGAGTGTAAAGGAACTTCCCTCCAAGTTAGGTACGGTAAAATGTTTTAATATTTTGTGCCTGTCATTTTTTGGAAACGCTCAAAATTATAGCACAAACACCCGAGCTTGTTTCACGCTGTGCTAATATACCTGTAGTGACGTAACCGCGCCTGACTTTGACAAGGCTTGCTCGATCGAACTTCAGGCCTTACTCGAATACCACATTCGTATTTTCATTTCTAGTCTTCCCTTTTGCCCAAACAAGAAATCTTTTGCGAGTGAAAAAGAAGGTTATAGTCGAAAATACGGAAAAATCTTACAGAGGAAGGCTCCAGCTTTCGAGCACCTTACATTAGCATTCTACGCTTTGCACAAATTTCCGGTAACAGACATTGTAAAGCAAGAATTATGTACCTCTAGTTGACAGGAATGGAACAATTCGTATCTTTAGTAGTTGAAGCAAAGATTGATATATACTATTATTACTTAGTTTACTAACAGATGTATAGCAGATGTCAGGTTTATTCGTTTAAACTAATAAGTGAAAATAATCCAGTTTAGGTTTAGTCTATCGGTAAATAAAATCAAAACTCATTTAAATACATTAAAATAATAGCAGAAATTAAGTTAATTTTCAATTTAACTATATTTATCAAATCTATTTCTTATAAAATTTGAGAGATTATAAGTTTTAGAGATTTAGAATGTAAATAAACATAGGGAAAAAATATCTAATAAAGCATATAAACTTGCAATGATTACTTACTATGCATATGCATGTTTAAGTTATTGCGTAAACAAGTGTTTTTCAAACGGTAAATTTGATTTAGTTTTCGCTAATTTACAATATTATGCAACATTTATTAATTTGATATTCTCGTAATTTCAGTTTTCAGTACAATAATATCTCAAAACATTAGATAATCAAAATTAATACTCTACTTTTAAAAACCAATGAAACAATCCTACCAAAAAAAACAAGTACCTACCTAAGTATGTCTATAACTTTAATTTGATAAAAGATTTTAACACAAAATTACATCACAAAGTCGTACACGCGAACACCGATATGATGCAAGAGTAACCTGAAACCTAATTATACCTGTGTGAGAAGTCTCTACTTCGCGTATAGTCTGATAAAATGTAACAGAATTTATAAAAATGTAAAAAAAAATCTACTACGAGGGTCAAACTGAAAGTTCTTAGAACTGGCCACTTATAAACAATATAATAAAAAAATATTCTAAAATTTGAAAATAGAACTCTTTGCCAATATTACTGAGTATATATTTCATTCATTTGTCATTTGTTTTACGATTTGGTGGCAAATTGAAAATTGTCTGTGTCACGTCAACATGAATTTAACACGAGAAAATTTTCGTGCAATGATTTTTTATGACTTTCGATGTCATTTAAGTCAACAAGAAAGTTATGATAGACTACGATTGGCCTTTTACGATGAAGCCCCATCTCGTGCGACTGTTTACAACTGGTTTAATGAGTTTAAACGTGGTCGCACTAATCTCACTGATGATGTACGTGAGGGACGGCCTTCTACGGCGACGACTGAAAATAACATCTGTGTTGTGCGGCGTATGATAGAGACTGACAAAAGAGTGACCTATCAGCAGATTCGGACAAGCTTAGGCATCGGTATGAGTCAAGTGCACAAAATCCTCCACGAACATTTAGCGGTCAGGAAGCTTTGCGCCCGGTGGATACCTCATAATTTGACTAAGGCTCAAAAACTCCATCGTGTGGATTGGTGCCGTAAAATGATTGAAAGATTTAACGGAGGTGACTCAAATGCTGTGTTCGACATACTAACAGGTGAAGAAAGCTGGATTTACTGTTATGATCCTGAAACCAAAAGACAATCTGCTCAGTGGGTGTTTCCTTTCGAGGAGTTGCCAACTAAAGTGAAGAGAGATCGAAGTGCGGGAAAAAAAATTGTGGCCTCGTTCTTTGGAAGGATAGGTCATTTCGCAACAATTGTGTTAGAGGATCAAAAAAACAGTTTCTGCAGAATGGTACACTACCAATTGTTTGCCACTTGTCTTGGAAAAAGTTCGAGAGAAACGACCTCGCAGTAGGATCCTCCTTCACCACGACAACGCCTCGTCGCACACCGCCAAGCGAACGATCGACTATTTGGCGACATCAAACGTTGAATTACTGGGTCACCCGCCGTATAGCCCCGACCTCGCGCCTTGTGATTTTTATTTATTTCCAAAAATTAAAGAAAAACTTAAAGGAAAGCGGTTTATGAATGCTGAAGAAGCGGTGGCTGCGTATCGCGATGCCATTGAAGAGACCTCTAAGGACGAGTGGGCAAAGTGCTTTTCCCAGTGGTTCCATCGCATGCAGCGGTGTTTTGACGTCAATGGACAATATTTTGAAAAGATATAATAAAACTAATAACTGGCTAATGTAATCAGTTTTTGATTTTCTAAGAACTTTCAGTTTGACCCTCGTAATACCATTTGCTTGCGTTAAATATATAAAAAGAAATATGAATTTGTATCAAATTAAATCACGAATGTTCAAAATTTCATCTCATCCGTACTATTGATTAAACTTATATAAAAAAATCTACGTCCTTTAGTTAGAGTAATAAAAGTTGACGAATTCATGATAACCATTAAATGAAAAACTTCAGAAACATTTCTTACCATGAAGATTCCTAAAAAATATGATAACACTAAACTTACTTAGGAGATTGTCGTCATAACTTGGGCACGGTACCTATTGTGTACTTACCGTGTCTTGTTGCTTGCAAGTTGTTTGTCACATATCTAAAATAAATCCTCCATAGTGTAGTAAACTAAAAACTGAATAACAAATGCACTTGTGATAAAATACATTTTCGTTAAGGCCGTGAATTACAAACACAAATTTGGAAAATATTGACCTATTATAAAAAGCTGTATCTACAATAAATGAAAGAGTATAATATTTTGCGAATCAATTTGAACTACTACAAGGAATGAATGAATATAAAATATTGCCTTTATAAAATTTTGGTGAGAAAACCAAGTAAATAAATAATTATTCTGGAATTTACTAACCAAGAGAAAAAATGTCTAAGACTTTTAATGTACAATACTATTTTCAACGGCTATAATAATGTCCTACAGAACAAAACCATAAAAATGTTTAACATAGAAATGCCAATTAAGAATAAATAATTATGTTAAAATTAATAATAGTGAATCAACTTTTTTTTCTTAATGAAACACTATTTGAAAAATAAACCACAAAAATAAATATGAATAATTTACGAATAATCAAAAATTTTAGATTAAAATTAGTTTTGTTACTAGATCTGTAAAACTTAATAAACATCATTAAAGGTAAATCAGGAATGTTGTTAGTCGCTAAATTTTGTAAACAAGACTGCTTTTATAAAAGTATCAAAAAATAATCCGTCTGGTGGGAACTTAACATAAACGAGTAATATAAAACCCTCACATTATCTATTACTAGTGTTAGTGTTACTAAGTGGCCACTTATAAAAATAGTTATTTCAATAGTAGGATAATATGATAAATGAAAAAAAAAACGATTAAATTAAACAAAATTTGATGTTGTGTGTTGTCCAGATCTTGTCCCAGTGCCCGTCCTTGATGTTGTTCTGATGCTTGTCCCGCATAGTCCTTCACAATACGACACGAACTTGCTCCCGGCAGCCAGTCGTCCCATCATTGGACACCAACATCTCCCGGCCGCCTGCAAAATCACTCATCCTCGGACACCATCATCTCCCGGCCGCCAGCATACTTCAAAAACTCCATCTGACACTATATTTCCGCCCGGCAGCCAGCTCACACGAACATCACTTTTACTCGTATATTATATACGAAATAGTTTTTTGCCATGATATGTTCATTCTTCTTTTAATAGTCTGTCTGATTTTTAACACCACTTATATTTATTTATTTTTGGTCTCACTTTTCTGTCCATAAAAGTTCATTTCACGACAAAACAAACATTATTACTGTTCCCGATGCTCAGCACTGCCAAAAGGCAGCACTGGCAGGGTCGCCATGTAAAGGCTGACCGCGGGAGATGTATATAAAACAAGTGTTTCGCGCACGGTTCGTATATTAAGAAGAGTAATATTACATGGGCTATGACTTAAATACTAACTTACATTACCAAATATGGGGTGAGGCAGCGCACACACTACAGATTATGTGCGTGTACCAGGCTCTGTGGCATTTTTACCAACTTCAAAAATAGGATCAATTCGACCTGTCTGTGATGTCGTTAGAATTGGATGAAATTGGTCTATTAAGGCTCCAAACACGTGCAACACGTGTGCAAAATTTCGTAAATTTATGTATGTTTGTATATTTGTATGTTTGTCCGCAGATTTCTCGAAAACGAGAAGTATTAGTGAGATGATTATTTTTAGTTCGATTAGGAAACTTTCACAGCGGCATTGGAAGACGCCTTCAAACTTCTGGAATGGGAAGGAATCGGCATCAATGTCAATGGCGAATACATCACACACCTCAGATTTGCCGATGACATAGTCGTTGTGGCAAAGACGCTGGACGATCTTGGCACTATGCTCGAAGACCTTGACCGAGTCTCCCAACAAGTGGGTCTTAAAATGAACATGGAGAAGACGAAAAGTATGTCAAGTTTCCTTGTTGTACCAACTCCAGTATCCATTGGGAACTCAACTCTCGAAGTTGTCGACGAGTACGTCTACCTGGGACAAGTGATCCAATTGGGTAGGTCCAACTTCGAGAAAGAGGTCAATCGACGAATCCAACTCGGCTGGGCAGCATTCGGGAAATTACGCAAGAGTGTCTTCTCGTCTCATTTACCTCAGTGTCTAAAGACGAAAGTCTTCAACCAGTGTGTGTTACCAGTGATGATATACGGATCCGAAACATGGTCTCTAACTATGGGCCTTATAAAGAAGCTCAAAGTTACGCAACGAGCGATGGAGAGGGCTATGCTGGGTGTCTCTCTACGTGATCGAATCAGAAATGAGGAGATACGTAGAAGAACTAAGGTAACGGACATAGCCTTGAGAATCAGTAAGCTCAAGTGGCAATGGGCAGGGCACATAGCGCGAAGAACTGATGGCCGTTGGGGCAGGAAAGTTCTAGATTGGAGACCCTTTGACCAAAGACGCAGCGTAGGACGTCCACAAACAAGATGGACAGACGACCTTATAAAGATTGCAGGATCAAACTGGATGCAGACCGCTAGTAATCGGTCGCTGTGGAAAGCCGTGGGGGAGGCCTATGTTCAGCAGTGGACGTCCTTTGGCTGATAATGATGATGATGATGATGAGGTAAAGTTAAACTTAGAGCAAAGTGTAAGTTTTATCAAAATGCGTCCAGTAATAAGTATAAGAAATAAAAAAATAACCGCCTTTATAAAGCTTTTGGTTATTTTTTTATCAAATCTAACACAGATCTTTAATGTTATGTAGGTTCGTTTTAATATAAGACATTGGCGAATTAAAACTTACCACTTTTCTTTTACGGCACCTGCTTGTTATAAATACATAATCTATACTAATATTATAAAACTGAAAAGCTTGTTTGTTTGAACGCGCTAAAATCAACTACTGGTCCGATTTGAAAAATTATTTATGTGTTAAAGAGCTAGCATTTATTGAAGAAGGCTTTAAAATAACACGTCTGATAAGAACAGAAAAACAATAAATAGTAATGAAAAAACGCGGGAATATTTTAAAGGTTCCGTTGCGTACGCAGCGTAAACCGTTTAAGATACACAAAAATCATGTTGTTGGTGTTCATTTTTCAAGTTGTACAATAAAGTTCGTGACAGTATATGTATATCGTATATACATGTGTTGTTGTTGTTTTACTCATGTTTTACTCACTTTGTACTTACTACATACTTTGAATGATCATAAATTTAATAAAAATGATGTAGGTTCAAGGTGTATTGATGTTCGTATCAAATTAATCATATTCACACACACACACACACACACACACACACAAAGAGAGGGGGGGGAGACCAGTATTATTTAATTTACCACTATGTTTCTATTTTTAACCGACTTAAAAAAAGGAGGAGGTTATCAATTCGACTGTGTGTTTTTTTTTATTTTTTTGTATGTTTGTTACCTCATTTCTCAGTCGTTTGTCGACCGAATCGAAATTTTTTTTCGCTTACTTAGAGGGTGTACCTTCTAGTTGGTCCCATTTTTTCCATTTTGGGATCTGATGATGGGATCTTGGTGTAATTGAGGGAAACCCTCAAATTTTAAAGGCACGTATAGTGTTTCTTTACTAGAATCTTAATGTTGACGTGTTGTTACGTCTGATGGCTAACATCTTGTCTAGCTAGCTCAGCCCCACAAGAGGCTAGAAGCTAGCTGGCTGGCTCTAGCTGGGCTAGGAGTTCAGTAACAATAATGACGGAACTTATGATAGGTAATTTGTAGCTTCTTAAAAAATAGAATCATAAGGTGTAACTCCCCCCCCCCCCCCTTATGTAATCACTAAAAATGAAGAAATAAAATAAACTTTAAAAAAAAGTAAAAACCGACTTCAAAACCAAGATGCACTAAAAAGTCTTAAATAAACTCTTCACCATTGAAAGGAAAGGAATCCGTTTTAGGCAAACAATTTCTTTTTGGAGTCGGTGCCATCACTTTGACCATCAAGCATCAACTATCACAGCACCGACTCCAAAAAGAAATTGTTTGCCTAAAACGGATTCCTTTCCTTTCAATGGTGAAGAGTTTATTTAAGACTTTTTAGTGCATCTTGGTTTTGAAGTCGGTTTTTACTTTTTTTTTAAAGTTTATTTTTTCTTTTTCAGATTGATCCTTAATCATTAATTTTTATTTTCTCCTTTGTCGTCTTTATCTACGGGCGGGATTTGGCAACCTGTATCACATGTTTCTTCAGAAATATCTCAGGCATCAGCTTCCCTCACGTTGGAAATGTTCAAAATGATTAATTACTTAATTACTATTTAAGCATTTGCTATTTCCCTAATATGCTAGAGAAATTATACTGAATTATTATTATTTAAATCAATTTATTTTTGAAGTGAAAACCTCTTTAGCGGCGTTGAGCACTTTTGTGGGATGGGGGAAAAATGTGAAACTCGCGTCAGGACACGTGGGCTGATCGAAAAACCGTAAGACGGTTGGCGAAATAATGGAAGTAAGTTGATTTTTCTGAGAGATAAACTTTTTAAGTTAATTTAATATAATATAAATTGTAATGTTTGTGTACGATAGCGCAATAAATAAATATTGTATTCTATAAAAATATTATATCATTATTATTATTATTGTATTATTATTATTGTATTCTATCACAAAAATGATAGTACTTTTATATTGATAATAAGAGCAATTCATTCAAAATTATTCCCTAATTATTCCAAAAAATCAAAAATACACAACGTTGATATTCAAGTTTTCACTTCTGCCGGCACTCCCGGAGTGCAATTTTTTTTTTACACATTTGTATAAAAAATCATGAGGGTATCTTATCTATAATTTCTATAAAACCTCATGTGCACGCCACGCTCGTGCTTGAGTTTGAAAAGTTTCATTTTATGAAGTATGAAACTTTGCATCCAAGTTTCTTAGGTCCACTAGGATTACGAGAGCGGTGAAATATGTTTTCTGTACTGTGCTTTAGTGCGAACGTGCTTATTGCCTTTTGTATTGTGCTCCTACTCTTGTGTATTGAACATTCTTAAACTTTTATAAGGCTGTAATAAGTGTTCCTTGTTTTCTTTACAGCCAGTGAAAGTTTTACCGTGTAATTTGTCCAAAATTCGCTAAGTCTTATTTGAATAAGCTTGTGACTTTCAGATAAACTAAATTTCTCCTAGTAGCCTCTGACTATAAACGTTATCATCATGCCTTAAGTTTAATGACCAAATAATTTAAATCTTTTATTTATATTATTTACTAGCGGACCTAGCTTTGTTTCGCCTCCAGTCCAGTCCCACCCCGGCCCCGTTCCGCTCAGCCCCGGTATCGTCGAACGGGTTAAAAAGTACCCAATGTCCTTCTTCTGATTTTTTTATTTATATTGCACAACTTATAGTGTACAAAGATGGACTTAATACTAAAAGCATTCTCTGACAGTCAAACCATTCTACATTATACATTTTTTTCAAAATTTACACTCGCTTAGTTCAGAAGTTAGATGGGTGGACGCCCATTTTACCACTTTGGAAGCGTCTAGCTACGAAACGTTAGACTTTAAAAGAAAATTATTTTAGGAACCTCTGTTATTTTAAAAGACCTATCCATAGACACCCACCCACTCGCATAGGTTTGACAAAAAAAATCGGTTAAAGTTTCATGTATGTATGAGCCCCCCCCCCCCTTAAATTTCATTATTTTTTAATCATAAAGCGGTTAAAGGGATACATCTTCCTACCGAATTTCAATAGTGTGATGCTTATAGTTACAGAATAAAGTGGCTGTGACATTCGGACGGACAGACAGACTGAAAGACAACCAAACTTGACGAAACTATAAGGGTTCCGTTTTTTGCCATTCGGCTACGGAACCCTAAAAACGCATCAAAATCCGTTGCGTAGTTTTAAAGATTTAAGCTTAAATACATACAGAAAGTGGGAAGTGACTTTGTTTTATACGATAAAGTGGTGTTTCATCATACACATATAAAGATTGTTATTGAGATAAAACAAAACACATAATTTGCTTACATATGTACAATGTACGGACAACAGCTCGTCAAGGTAAACACTGAATTTTATGCAGTTGTAATAAGTGCTAGTTTGCAACAAAAGTAGGTAGCCAGATATGCTGGCGACTGTACATAGTTTTGTACCTGGCCTGGCTATTTCAGTAAAAAAAAATGGCTAGATAATAAAGAAAATTTGTTTTATCGAATAAAAATCAGTAATCATTAGGTAAGTTTATCAAGATTCGAGGAGATATCATTAGCATACACCTTTTAGTTTTAATGATTTCCTGTACACGTTTACCCAAGCCTTCATTAGTAGAAATAATTATATGCCCCTGGGTAAATCAACCAAGGTTTTAAATATTTTGGTGTATGGTTTTTATTCATCCCAAAATGATTAATAATAAATTGTAATTGTTTGATAGAAAATCATTTTGATATCGCTTATTTTAAGGTTAAAAATGTGTTTTTTAGTTATTTTTGTGCCAATTTTACTTCAGATAAAACTATCCAACTGAACAAGTATAACACGACCGATTTCAAACTGGCATTTACATAAATGATAAGTGACAAATACGTGACGTTTTCAAATTAAGCGTATTGTATTTCTATCGACGAATGCTCCTGTTAACTAATATAACGCTGGACAAATGTTTACTCGTATATTAATACCGGGCCTAATTACCAAAAGCACTCAGTAAAACTCATTTTAAGTTAATCATGTCTTTTTTATCTAAGAATAAAACAAATGCAACCGATAGGAAAGTGTACAGCTGTCAGTTGCTTTAAAAATCGAAATACATAGTCGTAGGTATATATTTTTTTAAACAACAGGTTTCAAATAATTATTGGTGAAACTCTTTTTCAATATCAAATGACCCCTTTAAAAAAAGTTGGTGACTGTAAGTTACAAGTTTCCTGACTTTGCTCAAAACCTTAAGCTATAAAGATTATTTGTGAGTAAAGCTGCTGAACTAAACAATTTATAATAATCACGAAATGCTTTTATTATACCTTCTAACCTTAAAAAACGATTATTAATATTGAAAGCTCAGTTTGGTTCAATTCTTTCGAGTATTGAAGTTTAATATCTATTGAACTATAAGGCTAATGTTACCACATTTGATTTTACATCAACTGTCAATAATTTTGCGCTATAAGGCATGATAATATAAGGGTTAATTTCTCCAACGTTAGATATGACTTACCTATCAGACTAGATAAGTATAAAATAATATTTAACATAGGAGACGTATCGAAATTAAGTGTATAGTAATTTCTTCGAAGAATACTCCTTATCGAAAGTTAGTAAAATCAGGCCTAATACATATAATTATTATTATCGATGCGACTTTAATGCAATCGATATTTTAGTCTCATAATATTGGTATTATGCTTCGATACTGTCGGCAATATTGCTGTGTGCCGATAGTATTAAACCAAACTGAGCTTTCGATACTATCGGTTGGCCTATCAATGCTATTTCTATACTTCTCTTATTACTATCGAGTGGCAAGGCAATGCTAGATATGCAAGAACGTTATAATGACATTCGCATTAAACTCATCTGGCAACTTTTTAGTTTGACAGTTACTTGCGAGTATGTGTACTCGTGCTCGACGTTTAGTTTTCAAAGTTCAGTGACAAGTTTAAATTACAATACTTCGTTTCCTCGCGGATGTGTTCATAAGCAGTCTTTTGTAATGCATTTGTTTATGCGACCGCCAGGCGACCTTTTGATCCGTGAGCGTCTACATCAATATCTACAAGTACAGTTACTTCAGTTGAATTTATAAGAGGAAAACTGAAAAAACTGCTCAAATAAACTGATTTATTTTGAAGTAATAATAAATTGAAACATTCTGCTAATTTTTTAAACCATTATTGCAATTATGTATGTGTACTGTCACTAAAAATTAAAAAGTCGTGAAGGTATTTGTCCGTCTTCGTCAGTCACTAAGAATAGGTACTACAGTACAAATTCTTATGTGAAGAAAACAAACAAAAAAATGTTACGAGTATTTTATTAGAAAGGTGCAGGTTTTTTTTTAAAGGGAATCTTAATTGCACCCGTGCGATCCTGCGACGAGTCGCTAGTAATTAAGCAACTTCTGATCGGCATTCTTAATGAATTCAATTAAGCAAGGTGATGTAGTTATAATTATATATACATTTTTGAATTTAAATTATTATTAACATCGCGATACAACTGCTGAATGTACGGTGCAGTTAAAAAAATGTGTGAGTCGGCTTACAATAATTATGCATTCAAATTTTTGAAATAGTAGTCAATGAGTCACTTACACTATATATTTTGTTTATAAATTATTACGCCTTGCAATGACATGAGTCCTTATCTTTATCTATGTATATATTCTACGTAAAAAGTTGGTACACTTTTTGTCACAGCCCTGAAGAGAGCAAAGGTAATAGAAGTTGGCTAAGACGGAATAAAAATCTTAATTTCTAAGTGAAAATTCTTGGCTTCTAGTATTTTTTATCAGGTTATCAAAAAACAGCGTCACAAATATAAAATCTGAATCTGTACTACATAATGTTTATTATCAAAGGTTATTTAACTAAAATAACAGACTAATGTTCACAAAATGAACCATCGTATTCTCCCTAGCGAGAAAATGTTTTTCAGATGAAACTCCATTCCGAAGCGTCTGATAACGCCGTCCCATTGCGAAAAATGTGTTCATTTTCTTGCAGAAAAACATGTCAGTTATAAACATTATTTATGCAATTATCTAAGTTTTTTTGCCATGGTCATGTTTGTCATACAAATACTCGTAAATGTATAACAAGTAATTATCCAAATGTAAAACAAATTCAAAATCCATCCAAATGTCTACATACCTAAGCAAGAAACTTAAAATAAAACTTCGTTTTCAGTAAAAAAATATCTGGTATTCATTCGATGGACAGATTTCTAATTTTTATTCTGTTAAGGACAACATTTATGCCATTAACAGGCTAACTGCGTGTAGATGGCGTTTTATCCGATTATATAAAATATTGCTATTCACGAGCAAAAATATATAAGGTCAAATCGTTTCAAGTGATAATATTTTTACTGTGTTTTTGTATACATCATAGAAACAGGAATCTATCATTTTTTTGGAAATTTGAGATTTTTTATTTTTTATTTTCTCCAACAAAGAAAATCTTTTTTTTTTAATACAGTACCCTGACGATTTCAAAAGTTATCTACATCATTTTCCAATTTCGATTCTTCTTTTCTTTAATCTCATACTTCATTAATAAAAAAAAAACACTGATAAAATAATTATTTTATTAAAATTATCTTAATCTTTAATTTTCTCAAAAACTAGCGTATAAAAACCCAACGAGTTTTCTACTACAAATGATCCATTTATTATGCTGAATCAGCCCTTTTAATACTATCACTTGAAACGAGGTGACCTTATATACGAATATAAGACTGATGGCAAGTATAGGGAAACCTGTTATTGGCTTAACTTTCTTCAAGAACTAACTACTTTAATATTAAGCTGTTGGTTTTCTTTGTAAATAAAATATTTAACCTTAATAATATGATTCATTGCTTATTGAATTGCATTGATGATTTCGATACAAGTATCATTATATTCATTTAGATTGCTGTTTTTTTGTCTTTTTCTTTCATTGTAAGTACTTTGTGTCGAATAAAGTCATTTCATTTCATTTCAATTGGACTATATAATATATAAGGGTAAAACTCAATCTTTCAAGCATTTCTAAGGTAATACCTCAGGTCAGTACCTGGTATTCTATTTAATAATAAAAGTTTGCAAAATAATCCTTGGATTATTTTGCAAACCATGAAATCCATGACTTGTCATGTAACAATAAAAATAAACGTACACTGAGTGACAAGTATGGCAAATGTTGCTATTATTTCAACGTTTTAACCTACAAACATAATCCATTCTAATATTCAATTTGCAATGAAATTTTTGCTTGTGATATTTGTTTTGTGTAGCGTACCTATCATGTGTCTGTTTGTGATATATCACTACAAAAACTTATTTTTTTTCAAAACAAAAAAAAAAACATTTGTTGTTCTGTCTTGAAAGTATTTGTGACATCTAATCAAAAAGAACGTAATTATCTATTAATCTGTTCGAATAAGTAGGTACCTATTAAAAGATTGTATTTTAGAGGTCACATTAAATTTCGTATTTACTGTCTACATATTACAGATTTATTAATGAGTCTGGTGGAACCTTATATCACGTGGTACCAGTCTTTAAAAACCCTCTTGATTTAATATCAGGTCACAAAACCGTTTTACTTAAAGGATTTTAGCTTCTCATAAAAAATGTTCTACCTTAAACCCTCTTAAACATAACTGATAAACATCGAAGCTAAAATTATCTTTAATCTGGATTCTATAAAGGATTGGAAGTGTCAGGCGGCCTCATTATTTTGGCATGGCATAGTTACACCATCATCATAATAAAGTATATTTAAAATAGTTACCCGTTAAAAGGTTAATGAAAGTCGCCAAGTTTAGTATAAACGGAAAATGCGCCAATTGAATGTAAACTGGAATAAATGATTGTAATAATTTACAAAAGCACTCCTCTGCCAAAATCATTAATTCACAGTATTTTATTATTGCGTTTCACGTTGAATACTTAATTTATAATTTCCAGGTCTTCTAAATTAAAGTATTTTATAGGTTTACATTGTACTCGTAATAACAAACTATTCTTAAAATAACAGAAAACGTTAATATTCGTCAATTATGTTAGATTTTTAGAGTTTTAGAGCTAAATGGCTAAAAATTGAACCTTAAGATATTCGTCAAATCTGCCTGTTCATCCGTATGTCACAGACACTTCAACTGCGGACGGACAGACAAACCGACGTACTTGGTGAAACTATAAGGGTTCTTTGCTGGAGTACGGAATCCTAAAAAACTAAGAAAGACAAATAAATTCATGATACACTTTCAGCATCTATCAATTTGTCTTTGTTCCTGCTCACTGAGTATTTTAATGAAGTCGTTGCCTTGAATATAATTATGGTTTTGCTCAGTATACTTTTTCCTGCTTCGGTATTTTTTAGATCAGTCGTCTGTTATTAAGTATCATTATTTAACTTGAGAACAAAAAAACTAATATTTTTGTACAAATTATCTTATGCCTTACAAACAGTACAAGAGAAGTAAATGATTCATGAACGATAATATTGTTGCAGTTTTTTTGTTATATATTTTTTATATTATTTTTATATTTCATTATAGCTTGACGTTATATATTTTTAAGTTGCTGTGTCTGTCTGTGGTATACTGGCACACAAACGGATTAACAGATAATCGTTTAGTTTATTTAGTGTCGTGGATAATTTGATCCTGAAAGAACTCTCGCGCGAGTGTTTTTGGCTACACCTTTTAAAAAAATCTATTCAGCTGTTTGAACTGTTTTTTCTTCCTTCCTTCGTTGCCTTAATTCGATAATACATACGCCATTTCAACACGAGCGGAGATAGAACAGTTTTTCAGAGGGTATACTAGGATTATATTAAGTATGTTCTTGCATTATATGGGCCGTAATTAATTGGTATAAACTAATTATTGACGCTCATAATGTGTCCTAAATTGAATAAATTATTTTTGACATTGATTTTATGAAATACTAGCGGTCCCCCGCGACTTCATCCGCGCGTTTTGAGTTTGCTCCCTCCCCTCCCGTCGCAGCGTCATGTTTAATATTCTAAAGCCTTTCTCGATAAATAAGCTATCCAACACAGAAATATTTTTTCAAATCGGTCCAGCAGTTCCTGAGATAAGCGCGTTTAAACAAACAAACTCTTCAGCTTTATAATATATTAGCGCAAGCGCACGTTGTACTTAAGCTGCGAACATTATTTTGGTGCGGAGTTATGTTAAAACTGTGATAGCTCCTAAGATATTTATTGAAATCAAATGATAACGACAACTTGGTTCTCAATGAAATGCTCGTGATGATGAATGTATTTATTTTGATAAGAATAAATACCTGTGTGTATAATACACCTCTAAAAATAATGCATTATTTTCTTTCAAATTTATTAACATAAAAAAGGTTGTAGTAAGTCAACCATAAAAGATAGACATAGGCTGTCGCGGACTTTATTATAGAACTTTTAATGCTGAACAATCCTGTCATACATGATTTTTGTGTAACTTAAGCGGTTTTTGCAGCGTACGCAGCGGAAGCTCTCAAAAGGAATATCTTTCTCCCGTTTTCGCAACATTTTTCATTGCTGCTGTGATCTTATGAGTCGTATCTTTATTATATATATTCTAAAGCCTTCCTCGATAGATGGACTATCCAACGTAAAAATATTTTTTCAAATCGGGCCAGTAGTTTTTGAGATTAGCGCGTTCAAACAAACAAACAAACAAACAAACAAACAAACTCTTCAGCTTTATAATATTATAGTATAGAAGTATAGATTTCAAATATGGTACTTAAAAAGATTCTTGAGTATCCTTAAGTATATTTACATACAAAATATTAACTCTCTTGCTACCTAGTTTCCGAAGAAATCGAATCACCTTACCTACGAGTATTTTGAGGTTCATATTGCATTGCTACCTAATAATCAACTTTGAAGGATAAGTAGGAAATAAAATAAGTTATGAGTAATTTTATAACGTCATGCTACAGTAGTTTATTACAGAGAAGAAACTCTATTGTGCCATTATTAATTTACAACTTTTTGCTGTTAATTTTGCATAAAATATTATTTTATGATCAAAGGCAAAGTCTAAATTTTTAATGACGTAAGTTTAGGCCCGAGTTTACCTACTTACAACTTGCTTGTACTTTGGATAATTTACGAGGTGGGCCGTTCACTGTTTTTAACACTAACAGTGTCACAGTTCTTAAAAGATGAAATAGGAAACCAAAAATTGAGTACGGGCGTGACTCTAAGCCAAAAGTTGTAGGTTCGAGTTTCCGCCTGTGCGTAATATTTGGTTTCTTATTTCATATTTAAAGTAACATTGTATTAAATAAATTAAAATCAAAATAATAATCTTAATCAGTAACAAGTCCATTAAATTAGTAACCATTATTGTAATTACAAAACATATACGGAATGAGTATTGGAACCAAACTGCATTTATTTTAATTTGTTTCAACTTGTCCTAAATCCGTACACAAGTGGGACGAGTTGGTGAATTGTGTTCTTGAATGGCGCAACAATAGACACAATACTGAACTTAAGTAAATATTAATTCTATGCTGCTTTAGACTCATTGTTGAGGCACCACAGAAATGAATAGATTAAGTTGCAGAGTGATGAATTTAGTGTGTCTGTCCTTCATGTATAGAGTGTACAACAAGCAGTTAGCGTAAGTTACAAGCGGGTACCTACCTTCTTTACGTTTAGTTATTTTTTAATGTTCCCCCATACTAATTTCTACCACGGTGGCCAGTCACAACGACTGTCCTAAGAATTTCAGGACAGAAAAACCCAGATTCATTTTTTCGGCCCAACCCGGAGATCGAACCCGGAACCTCTGGTACAGCCGTCGCTTTATAGCGCGACACTTTTACCGCTGCACCACCGAGACAGGATTTTTTTATATAAGTTTTTAAATATTATTTCGTAATTATTATAAATCCAAATTTAGGATGTCATTATTTTATAGTTTTAATGAAGTTTTTATTGAAGTAATAAACCTAGACAATAAGTGTGTGTCTGGCGCATATATGTACTATAATCAATTATAAATTTACATTTTAACTAAGTCGTTAATGTCGTCTTATCTTCTTAAAAATACATTTATTTTTAAAGCGACGTGTGAAGGAAAAAAAAGTTGTAACAAAATATCTTTTTAGGCTCTTAAAATAAAATCTTAATTAGTATAAAGGCAAACATTGGTCTGAGTAACGTAAAATGAAAAACGCTTTTATTAAAAACTGTAATTATAAAACAAATGAGTTGAGGTGCAAGCGATGTTAGTTCTTAAGGCGGTTTGGTTAAGCAGTTAACTCGATAGAATGCACTAATTTAAAATACGCTGACAGAAATAAAGAGAATTGATAAAAAATAAGTCCAGAAGATCACAAACACATTCACTGTCATAAAGCCCTACAAAAGCTATCCGAATGAGTATTAGATACTCGACAATGAGTAATCATGAGTATCCTGCGTAGTAAATGACGTAGAAAATACGTCATAACCTTATATTCGGGTCAATGTCACGGCAAGTGCCGATTGATATGCTTCAGAATAAAGTAATCTTAGTTGATTCGAGTATCAATGTGGGTCGAAATGCCTCTTCTACAAGGGTTCAAACAATTCAATTAGGTCTAGGATAAAACTCACCATTTTTTAATTAAAGTAATTTCTTTGCAGGTTGGGAGCGTATTATATTATAGGCACTGTATGGTAGTTTTTTTTTAATAATAAAAAATAATAGATTCTAATTTAATTTGTTTGATGTGTGTATGAATTCAATATTATTAGAATTTAATATTATTTGAGTATACGTTAAGGCTTCTAAACATGTGTGCCAAATTTCGTAATTAAATGTAATCTTAGTTGCTTCGAGTATAGTTGTTCCTTACCAAGTTTTAACTGTGTAATGCTAATTAATAGATTTCGAATAGATGGCTGTGGCATACGGACGGACAGACAGACTGGCAGCAGACTTGACGAAACTATAAGGGTTTCGTTTTTGCTATTTGGCTACGGAACCCTAAAAAGGAAGTAATTAGCAAATTACTGCTCATAAGTATCAATATTGCTGTGGCATCCTATGTAAGTATATTTCATTGCGTTTATGCGACATATTGTATAGTACAAAACAGAATAATAATTCATGTTCAATATCCCTGTGTATTTAATGAGATACATAGTATCTAAATAAGGTACGAACGGACGTAACATAAATAAGGCTTTTGCGTGATTATCTGAGCTACTACAATACAATATAATGTGACCTGAATTTTAAGTTTGGCTTGAATAAATCGTAACGTTACTTTTGTCAGCTGAATCATCTATTGTTCTACTAGAAGTGACTAATAAAACACAATTTCGCACTCATGAAGCTACAACGACCTTGGCAGAATTAGGCCTTTTATAGTTTGGTAGGCTTAATACTGGTGTTTGGCAGAACGATGTATATTTTTCTGGGGCCAATAGGGGAGCCACCTACACGTTCCGCTAAACTTTTATATTTTCCTGTATTCTAGGCTCGACTCGTAACCATCCCTTGAATTTGGCTGGTACTATTTTTACAGCCTGTATACCTATGTATAGACTTCAAAACTTTGGAGCTTAGGTTTTTACTTGCAAAGGTGTTTTGGCTAAAGAAATATAAGGTAAACCTAAAACTATATGATATAAAATTATAATACAATAAATACAACCTCAAAAATATATTATAGGCTTAATACATAAGGTTTCATGAATACTTCGCTAACAATAAATAAAAGGCTTTTTACTTCATTTTATTTATTCAGTCAATATTTTGACTATCACTAGAGAATTAATTTTAAAACAGTTATAATTGCTCTGGATTTGAAACAACAGTATTAATTTATGAAAAACAAGGTATTTTCCATCAGTCGTGTAATAATATCGATATCGGAAGCTAATGGATGTTAATCCCCTTAATTACTAAGTGTTATTGTGTAATATGTTTTTTTTTTCTTTTTATTAATTTAGGGACTTTTACAGTGTATGACAGTCCCATCGTAAACTTATCTTAATTACCACAACATCAAAACAAAAACAAAGAGAAAAGCTACTAATAATAAAAAATATACAAAGAACAAGTGACTGTCACTGGTGAATCACCGAAACCATATCGCAGACAAGTTAAGCAGCATCTGATGAGGGTTTGGCTAAAATGCTTTGAAAGACTCCTAAATCCAAAGTCCTAAGATTAAGTCGACTCACCAATGACAGCCGCTCACTTAGGTTCTTGACACATTCCGTCAACAAGTGTTGTACATCATCTATTTTGTCGAGACACATGACTCGACAATTTGGAGAGTTGGATCACAGTTTGGAGAGTTGGATTTTTTCATTAAGTAAGCAAACTTGTTTGACGGAATGTGTCCAGACCGAAGTCTAAGTAATAAAACAATATATTTTCGGCTTAAAGTAATATTCGAAAACCACGATAAACGAGGAGGTTCACACGATATAGTTTTGTACCAAATGCCTTTTTCTAAAGAAATAATCTTAAAATGCTCCTCCCAGATATTAAATACTTTATTTAATTTTTCGTAATAATTCCGAATAAAAAGGTTTAATTTCAAACTCAGTGCCATCTATTATTGCAAGCTTAGCTTGTCGGTCTGCCTCCTCGTTACCTTGAAGTCCTATATGCGAAGGTATCCACTGTAGGTATAATTGGTTGCCATTTTTACTGCTCTCGTGAATTAGTTCCAGAATCTTATAAGCTATCGGTACACCTCTTAATCCAGAGGCGCTTTGCTGTCAGTGTAGATCAAGGTTTTCTTGAAGTTATGTTTTTTGGAATAATCGAGTGCATTAAAAATCGCAACCAACTCAGTAGACATTGTAGATATATTTGTAGGTATTTTAAATCCCCCTACGTCCCTCCTAACCACATTACAATATGCTACACCTATCCCTCGATTATCTTTCAAGCCGTCTGTGAAAATTTTAGTCCAACTAGCGTCATACTTTTCCAAAAGTTCTTTGATGATTGCATTTCTTAAAGCATTCGGCTCAAAAGATTTTTTAGCTTATTTAATACAATCTAAATTTAGTCTTACAATATTCAAAGTATCAATTCGAGTAACCCATGTATTGAGGGAATACATTTCCAATGGATAGTAAGACTCGGTTCTGAGTAGCAGTTTCTAATTGATCAAGTATGCCAGTAGTCACTTCATAAGTTATTGCTTTTAAACAATATTTATAGGCCAAATACCTTCGTCTTACAAAAAGTGGAGGAATACACAACTCCGTTTCCATGACATGTATTAGAGTGCTTTTAATAAAGCCACCAATAATTCTCAGGGCTTGATTCTGAATTCTGTCCATCTTAGTTAAGTGAGTTTTTGCACTGTTATCATACAAAACACAACCAAAATCTAGTCGGTTTCTAAGAAGCGCTATATACAGTCTCCTTAAGTGTTTGGGGTGAATTCCCCAGCTAGCTCCAGCTATTATCTTCAAAATGTTTAAAAATGTTGATACTTTCTCAACTATTTCATTTATGTGTTTTGTTCAAAGTAATGACCTATCGAGCCACATCCCCAAATATTTTATGCATTGTGTAGATGATAACGGTTGCCCGTTTATTTTAAGATCTAAACTCTGACTTCTTCTACCTCTACTAAATGTACAGTATATTGATTTAATAGCAGATAGATCCAATCCTAGAAATTTCAACTGACTGACCATTTCACATAACGCTACTTGCAAATACCTTTCACTTGTTTTAATATTTTTATGACCAATGTATAGAATAAAATCGTCTGCATATTGACATATGAAAGTATTTTCAATATTCTGAGCTAATTTAGCAGTAATAATGTTAAAAATTAAAGGAGATATGGGGTCCCCTTGCGCTAAGCCTTTATCAGTCCATCTTATTATATCCTTATCTCCCCTCTGGTTTTGAATTTTAAGATGTCTTTCATTTAAGAAAGACCAAAGATATCCACAGATCCTCGTACCAATCTGTAGTTCATCTAATAAGGAAATTGCTTGTGATATAAAGACATTATTATATGCATTTTCGATATCTAGGAAACATGCTACCGTTGGAATATTATGTGTAAAATTAACTTGAATGTATGTAATTACACGCACTAAACAGTCCAAACATGATTGATCACGTCAAAATCCGGTAGAAAAAAGTGGGATAATTTTATTTTTCTCTACGAACCACTCCAATCTCTTCGCTACCATAGAGTGAAAGATTTTGCATAAACAAGACATGAGCGAAATGGGTCTCAGTTTAGGAATGGAATTAGGATTACCACCTGCCTTAGGAATAGGAACAATCAAAATATTGCGCCATTGGGCTGGCACATAGTTAAATTTAAAGATGGCATTATATAAAGTAAGTAGAAACAATTTTCCTTCCTTAGGCAGGTTATAAATCATAGAATGTGAGATGCTGTACTCTCCAGGTGCTGTATCCTGTCTTTTTAAACAGTGAATCAATTCTTGCAATGTGAAATCTGATTCAAGAAGTTCATTTCTAGAGTTGAAATTGGGCGCTGGGGGGATGCAGAATCAGGAGTCAAGGCTGCTAGGAGTTCATTTCTTTTTTCATCTGGTGCGCAGAATGTTGTGTTTTTGAGACCTGTAACCCATTTCATATGCTGCCAGACCTTTCGAACAGAGGATGACTCATTGATCTTGCTACTAAAATTACGCTAACTTTGAGCTTTAGCCTGACTTATTAGACGTCGAGATTCATTAACTTTTTCTTCTAGTTTTTTAGATTTTCAGGAGTTGGTTTATGTCTAAATTGCTTAAGGCACAATCTATGCTGGGCCACAACATGAGACCTTTGTCTCAGGGTTTCCAGTAAGATTTAGGTTTGAATTTTGATTCTGGATTATTGTTTATTTTGTATACGGAATGCTTTTATCAGCTGCTTTTACGAGGTGGTCTTGGAACTTATCATATTCTGCCTGTATATTATCTGGCTGAATGTAAGTTGTACCAAACAGTTCCTCTTAACACTTCCTGTATAATATCCAGTCAGCTTTCTTATAGTTACGCCTTTTAATTAACTTTATATTATTATAGTAGTTCAAAGTTAATTTAATGATCAAGTGGTCACTACCCAAGTTTTCTTGAGTAACCTGCCAATCAAAATTTATAGCAATATCTGATGATGCGAATGTTATATCTGGCGAATTTTATTGCAAAACATCACTACCTAATTTGATACGTGTACGCTGGCCGTTATTAAGATAACTAAAACCATTTTCGAGAGCGGAATCTGACAGCTGTATCCCTCAGTCTCTGTTTTGTATGACCAGTTCAGATGATGGGCATTAAAATCTCCAGCTATTAGGGATCTTTTTGGACATAGCATATTAATAATTCGTCCCAATCAGATTGAGGAGGTTAGGGCCAATTGTATGGATAAGATTTTAAAATAATGTCATTTCTGTAGATTTTTATGTAGATAAAATACACAAAGTACTTAATTTTTAGGAAGGGCTAAAATTGGACGGGATACTAGTCTTACTATCCGAAGTATCAAAATAAAACTCCTATAGGAGTGCGGAGTCATCAAATACTTTGTATGGGAAATAAATAATTTAAAAAACTTCGAAAACCTGTCTTGGGTGGTATCGTTCGCAAGTATTATATAATTCAATTCTGAAAATACACCTTTAATAAAGCCTTATGTAGTACTATAAAAAGTTACTAATTAAAGAAAACAACAAAATATCGCTAATAACCTAGACCTCATAAATATCAAAAATTCGCCTAGTAAATCATCAGACTACGTGAACAAACACTTTAATAGCATAGGCCAAGACCTTGCAAACAAAATAACAAGAAACTCGGTTCTGTGGTGTGGTTCGGTCTCCATTAGCTGCAATACAGTCCTTATAACGTTGAGGCCAGTTATCAATAGAAATACGTGTTCTTTCCATGGGAAAATTCTTCGCTGCCAATCGTATGGATTGTTTTAGGGACTCCAAATTAACATGTAAATGCCATGATAATTTGGAGTCCCTAAGAGCAAGCCGTACTCTCTAAAACTGACCATAAATCATTATCCAGCGGATTAAGATCGGGACTAGATGACGGCCAGTCTTCAGCTCTGATGAAGTCCGAAACGTTCGCTTCTTACTAAAACTGCGTGGACAGAGCTTTATGAGCTTAATTACGTTCTTGGATTCAAGCCTCGCTTCCTATTTGGTTTGGTGGTGTATGTATTTGCCAAATTTCTAGTGTAGCCCCGCCTGTGTTTTCTCTCTACATAGCACTTCTATTTTAGTCAGCAATCAATCAGCAGTCAGCAATCTTTAAACATCCTCGCAAGCTTCTTGATGTGAGAGAGACGGAAGACGTTCGGCAAGGTCTTTGTCCTAGTGAAGACATCACAGAGGCACATCATCATTAAAAAACTTTGGGATTCCCTCTTGCGAAAAATACCTTTAATTCACTACTTCAAAATTCATTCAGTAATTTAAGTCGTGCAAGGCTCTTGGCAGTTTCTTACAAAAATTCAGGCCACTGGCTTCATGCGTTACCTTCAAAAAAGCTTGACACTCTTTTTGACAGTGAGTCATTTCGGGTGTGTATGGGTCTACGCCTTGGCATATCAATCTGTGAAACTATTACGTGTCCCTATGGCAAGGAGGTCGACAAATTTGGTCTACATTGTCTTTGTTGCCTACAAAGTGTTGGACGTCTCGCCCAGCGTGCAGCTCTTAATGATGCCATCAGAAGATCGCTTGCCAGCATCATCGTGCCTTCCACGTTAAAACCACGTGGCTTGGTCCGTGACGATGGTAAGAGACCCGATGGCCTCACGTTGATACCCTGGGAGCAAGGTCGGGCCTTAGTTTGGGTCGCAACTTGCTTCTTTGGCTCCATCTAATCTCAGTGAATCAGCCCTTAAAGCTGGAGCAGCTGCGGAGTTGGCTGAAAACGCCAAACGGCGTAAATATGTTTCACTTGCAAGTGATTATGCTTTTTCGCCGTTTGGCGTCGAAACTTTTGGACCCCAGACCATCCGCTAAATTTCTTTTTGAAAAAAAAACCCTTAAACTAAATTCCCTTTTGTCCAATAATAAACCTGGGTCGTTTCTCGCTCGCGTTAACGCAGTCAGCATCCTCCCCTATTTACCTCATGGAAACGGTTTTATTTTTGATTAGGTTTTTGGCTATTGGTTTTTGCATGTATTTTCTTTAACCTTTTGATTCTAATAAATTAATATTTAAGCTGAAAAAAAAAAGATTATAATGTATGGACTTGCATGATCACTACAAACATTGTACACATTTTGTAAAGAGGCATTGACATGAGTGATAAGTTTCTTGCGCAGTTTCTTCTCAGAACTAGCCCAAAATTGACACAGAGCTGTGGTAGGGTTTAAATTGCGACGTATCAAAGTGCCCCAATGGGCCTTATTGCATAAATATATCACTTTTGTGACTTTTAAGATACTAAAAAAATGAAATTTAAGAGCTTTCCTAAAAATTTAGGAGATTCTCTATTCATCTATATTCTCTATCTATTTATCTTCTTCTTACAATATTCACCCGCAAACATCAAGTAAAGCAGAAATTTGCGACTAAACAAAACGGCACTTAAATTCAACCTCTACGTGAGATTTATAGTGATGTAGAATAATATTTTAAAAACAAGCAATTATTTAAGTATATTAATGCATCGCTGTTGTCAAATGATTTTACCCACAATGGTAACTACGCGGGTTACTGAGAATGTTATATTACACGGTTATTCAAACATAGTTGGAAAACAGTAGTTATTTAAACCTTTATTTTCTCGATTTGTTTTCTTAATTAATTAAAATTATCTCTTGTCCCTAATTAGTTCGCCAACTGCTAAACAGCACGAGAAAGTGTATATTTCGTGGGAAAAAAAATGTAGCAGGTAGGTTTTTTTTTGACCAATATTAAATTTTATTAATAACAGTCGTTCATTGGTCTAAAAGGAAAACACTTCAAAGCTTTGTGGTTTCAAATATTAATCGGTGCTAAGAGGAGACCTTGCTTATTTTTTTGAGAGTATCTGTAATTAACAAGCAAGAAATGTTTCGCAAATTAGACAACAATCGCAAATCCCTAAAATTTTAATTTTAAATATGAATTTCTTTGTATATTAGAATTAATTTATTATAAGTTGGTGACAGGTCAATTCATAGTGCATGAGATTTTTTCGTGGCGTTAGTCCTATACACTAGTAAAATAAGTGTAATGTTTTGCTGCCGATTATATTACAGCAATGGAATTCGAGAGCCTGTGCACCAGTATGCCGATCACTCTGATTCGAGTGTCTAAGTTTTTTCAAAAATAAAAATAACTGTGCAAACAAGGGTATCCTGTGACTTTCTTCGTATTTTTAAGTAACCATAAATATATCTTCCAGAAATCCAAATTACATCTTTTTCATACTTGATATAGAAGGTACAGTACTTTTATTTATTTACCTTTATAATCATAAACACGATTTTAAAGAGCTTTCAACGAATGAAGGTATTAACACGAGTTAATCGGGCTTTAAATAACTTTTTACCCGAATACGCATGATAAGTACCTACTTTTTTAATTTTCGGCATAATCTCATACATCTACAAAAGGGTAAAAACTTCATTTTGCACTATTTACTTTCTGCGACTACGTTTGCGTGGAAAATGTATAAATAAGGAAGTATAGATTAATTTGCGTTCCTCAAGTAAGTTTTTTGCAATTTATTGTAAACAATTTTTTATTTTTTATTTTTAGGGTTCCGTGCCGAATGCCAAAACGGAACCCTTATAGTTTCGTCAAGTCTGTTCTGTCTGTCTGTCCGACCGTATATAACAGCTACTTTATTCTGAACCTATAAGCAAAACACAGATGAAACTTAGTAGGTAGGTGTATCTTGTTGACCGTTTTACGATTTTTATACATACAAAAAAAGACATTTTAGGCGGACTCTCATACGTGGAACTAAAACAAAAAAAATGATAAAAACTATGCACGTGTGGTGTTTATGAATAGGACTCTTAAAATGACATGGAGGTTCCATAATCTATTTTTTCAAAGCCTAACATTTGGAAGATTGACGCCCCCAAAGTGGTAAAATCTAACTTTTAGAAGAACTTATTTTGAATAAATGCACGATGTGGTTCTTTACAAGTACTTCCATAGAAAATTATTTTTAATGAGATCGAACTAGTAGTTTTTGTGACATTTTCAACAACCGCAACTATAACTTTTTTCTTAATTTTCTTTTCTTAATACAAATACTATGAAAAACCAAGTTATTTTTGCTATTAACAAAATGTTGTGGTATTTTGGTTTGTGTAAGTGGAACCTTGATTTAGTTAAAGTTGGCACGGAACCCTTAGTGCGCGAGTCCGACTCGCACTTGGGCTTTTTAATAATATCAATGAATAAAATTAATTTTGTTTTTCAAACATTTTGACTTGAACCGATTTGAATTGAATCGAATTTCAAAATGAGTATTTTTTTTTCAAAAATGAATGTCAAGTTTTTTTTTTCAATTTTCGCTAAGCAAGGAAAAATTGACTTTAACTTTTTAAATTTTGAGTCATTGATTTTCTCTACGATTATTTCAGCCAAAGTAAAATTTTACTGCTTTAGCAACCTTGTACCAATTCAAAGTCAATTGCAACTGATAGAGTAGGTATCGGTATTCATTATCTTTTATCGCCCCCATGCAGTCAGTAAATGAAAACGAGTTTGCCAATATTTGGACAATATTATTTATTGATCATTATAATTTATAGAACGACTATTAAGTTCTACTGTATAATGGAATCTCGATAAAGTTATTGGCTTAGGTGTTTTTTTCTGAATAAAAAAAAACATTTGGGTTTGATATTTATTTCGTGTTATCATAAATAACCATTTCGTTCGAGGAATTTCACATAGAAATAATGCTACAAGTAACGTGTAGAAGTGTGAAACCACCACTCATGTTTCTTAGATTTTGAAAACCCTAACAACATCGCATGGTATCCTACGAGTAGTTCGCTCTTTGAGACATACGAAATTTTCCTGTGTACGTTCCTTACCATATTTATGAGCCTCTGGAGATAATAATTTTCAAACCTAGACTAGCTTAGTTTATGTACGGACAACAGCACGTCAAGGTAAACATGGAGGTATCTTATTCCATTGTAACAAGGGCTAGTTTGCAACAAATGTGGGAAGCCTGATGTGCTGGCCATTGTACAAATGCTCATTAGAAAACACGCGTTTGTTGAAATAAGGTAATTTGACTAAAGGTTTTAAAAAAAGATATTCATTGTTACTCTTACGGAATTTATATCCGGGAAATGGAAGCATTAGTATATGCTACTTACGTGCTGGAAAAAAAAAGAAATTATTAGAGGAACCAAGGGTAGACTTCTTGTAACAGAAAACGACGGGATTAGTAAAGAAAAGGAATTAAAAACACACAAACTTTTATGTTCATTTCGTCGATACCTTTGGGAGGTTATTTAGAGGTATTCGGGTAAATAGAACCAAACAGTCGAAATAGGAGAAGAATGTTTCTGTTTGTAGAATCAGACATTCGAAATCTTTCTTTTATTAAACTACTATACCAATATAATGAAGTTGAAGAGTCTGTTGTTTGAACGTGCTGATCTCTGAAACTACTAGACCAATTGAAATAAATCTTATTGTGTCGGATAACTTATACCTATATAAACCCTTCGTATTACAACGTGAGGTAAGGAAGCAAACATAAAACGCGCTGACGCAACCGTGGGGGGACCGCTAGTAGTAATATAAAACACATTGTTTACCAACATACATTTGCGTTTACACAGCTGGATTCTGCCAACAGGCAGCCGAAGTTTAAGTAGAATAATAAAGAAGACAAATGATTTATCATGAACGTGTATACGATCAACTTTAAAACCATTGTTTCCTGAAGAAATGCTTAACGTTATAGAATATTAGTTGTGGGGCAAATCTGGGTTGGATATCATATTAGATTCTTGCAAGTTCATTTCGTTTGGATAAAGTTGCAAAGTGTTATTTTGTCCACCATCTTGTTACTTAGAAGTTGATTACATTCCATTACTTCATAACCTCGGCACAGGAGTTAACAACTCAATCAGTGATCGCAAAAACTCGATTACCTTTCACAAACTTTTTCTTTTAACAGGCACGTAAGCCGTGTTCTAGGGTGGATTACCGAAATAATAATCCTACAAATTGGACCTGGCTGTTTCAGAAAAAAAACTTCCTTATACCTTTATAATACCAGTTTCCCTTCTTACTTAACTACAAGAGCAAATGTTGGTTATTAATTTTTTCTTCAGAGTGTAGGTGTTAAAGCCATACTCGTACTCCATTTTTGGTTGTTTAAAAAACGAAAATAAATTGAAAAATAAAATGGGCTTAATTTTTTGACTAATATCGAAATCTTGTAATTGGTATTTTAATATTAACAAGTTGTATCAAAACTTTATGAAATCAGACAGTAAAATAGATCTGTATATTAATAAAACATCTGTTTAATATCGAAAGTAAGTTACAAGGAATTCCGTAGATAAAACATACAAGCACTTGCCAAATGGTCTTTTTAGTATGATGCTTAAGATAAAGAGTCATTTTTATGGCCCGATACAACCTTAATGGCTCATTTATCTTTTTAATCGGATGTTCACGTCATACAAGAGTATATATATATTTTTCTCGATGGTGATATTATTTTTCATGTCACTCTAAGATGTCTGAGAATACTCGTAACAGCAGCGTCTTATTTATTTATGATAATAAATTATATAAAAAAGAGCAAAATAAAAACGGGCACTTCTACCACCACCTAGGAAAATTTTAGTTTTCAAGGCTGATTTCAAGTTCAGTTATTTTATGTAGGCCAGATTGAAACCTTAAAAGTAAATAGTCTCTTCAAAATGGATTTAGGACCAAAAACAGTTAATAGCAAATATAATCTATTGTATAGAATACAATAAGTGAACATAAAATAACATGATAAACTTTTCGCGAATTTATTAATTTCATCCCGCCGTTAACCCTTGGATAGCCAGAGCGCCCGATGGTGGGCGCTGAGCATGAATTTCGCGATTATACCGAGCGCCCACCTGTGGGCGCTTTTTAATTAATTTTTTGCAAAAAAAAAAAGGGTTTATAAATGCTTATTCCTTGGGCATGTTGGCCTTTATGAGTAAAAAACAGATGTTTCTACACCATAGACCGCAAACACATCCGGTTCCTGTCAGTTATTGATTAAAATTAGATTTTTTTTTCTCGCAATTTTTTTCGTATATGTCGTCACCCTACCACGATTTTTTTTGGTTCTATTTTTTCATTTTTGAATACATTTTTTTTTATTACAAGCATAGGTTATTTATTCAGTAACAATAAGCTTTTTACAGAATGATAATAGCTTGTTTCAATAAGATTTTATAACTGTTTACGTAACGTGTATCCTGACACCGCGCGAATTGCGTACGCGCACGCAGTCCACCGCGGAAACGCGACCGCCACCGCAATTGCGCCTAAGGAGGTTAAGAACACTTAACAGCGTTCGTGGTCACGGGTAGACTGAGATGTTATGTGTCATTTACAGAGTTTAGATAAATTACACTACAATTACTCAATAATATTAATTAACGTCCCTATCCACGCAGAAAGAGCTAAAGAACTGTGTCTTGTGATCTTGCAGTGAGTAGTGTAGCTTGAGTCCTAGTTAGAACTGGATCCCATGCTAGTGGAATTATCCAAGATAAAAGAAAAGTTTATTCGTAAAAAAGTGTTTTATTTCGATGAGTAATATTCGCGTAAACTTCAGAAACAAGTAAGAAGTTGCAAGTAGAGAAGAACACGTTCTGTGTCTGTACCTTTAATGTCACTTTGCCTGAAATGTGTCTGTTTTAAAAAAAAAAACATGTTCTGTACACTTATTTTAGCTATGCATGTCTGACTGTAATATGTTAGTGTACCTTTATTCAAAAAATAAATAATATTCGTATATTCGAAACATATGAACTGTTTATTCCTTATTAAAGTTTTCAAGCTTAATCCATTGTTAATAATGCCTTCTTGCCCTTATCAAGTTTTTCCATTAGCGTTTCGAGTTTCTTGTTGGAAAATTAATATTCAATTGATGCTGTAGCGAATGTAACGTCATTATTTAATACTAGCAGCCTATTTAGTATAACATTTGGGACACAGAGTTGTGTTCTGAGTTTACTGTGTAGGAAGATCATCAGGTTGGTCTTCTGCTACGTTCTCTAGATAGGTTCAACATATAATAAGGATGATGATGATAGAAGAGTTGCTCCAGGTCAGGGTAGCAACGTTAGAACGATAGGTAGGTGTTGTGGATCTACCAATATAATGATTCTATTGCATCTTATGTAGGTAATATAGTCTTGTGCTCCTAGTGTGAAAACTTTCAGTGCTGTGTTCACCGTTCAGTAATGATGGACACTGACGCCTAGGTTCTTCGTTCGCAGTTCTCATGATTTTTGCTGAACCGTCACAAGCTACTTTATTTTACTTAAAGCAATCTCCTGATAGACTCTTCGTGGACTAATTTAATTCCATCTCATATCTCGTTTTATTTCGTTTTGTGGACAAATATAGTAATAATTTGGATAAGAATTAAAGTTCTGTTTATGAAAATACCATGGAAATAAATGCATTGCTGTAAATAAATTTTCATTACCATTAAGGTTATAGTGATCAAACCTTAAGAGATTGGTATACGATTTCGCGGTTTTTTCAGTACAACTATTTAACTCTTTCCGTGGAGGTATCCCAGACATAAAAGAATTTTCATTGTGTTACGGCTATAGCCGTTTACCGCGCTGGAAAGTGTTAAGGCAAACATTTATGCCGTACATCATTTTGTACTATATACTATGTATTTTTTTGTGTGAAGGAGTAATAAACATACATCTAATTATCTATCCTCACAAACTTTCGCGGTTATAATATCAGTAAGACTAACTTGTACTCAAAATATGTATTTTTTCCTCAGAAGTGAGGTTATTACAAAATCACTAAAAAACATAAAAAAAAAACTATTTATTTATATTGTTTTACTCAGTACTACATCAGCCAATAAGATATAACCATGAAAATTACAGAACAGTAACGTTACTGCATACAATCTTTAATAGTGCCTTAATAATATTATTATTACCTAATTAATAAATTTATAAATAAGTTCAATCAATTTTCAAAATATTTTTTACAAAGTTATTTTTAGGTTGTACAAATGTTACTATACGTTAACGTGCGTTAATTAACTTTATTCCAATTACATACACATACGACTTTGTCTCATATTCTCGATGGTCATTTTTACCGCTCTTATAACTATCATTTTTTCTTTAGCTTATAACTGATCTCATTTCATTTTAGATAACATCTAAAATTTCGCTCCCTGGGGTAAGATAGCAATCAAGATGCCATGCCCAACCATATAAAAATCGATACGATGTATCCAGATAAAATTTCTAAGGAAAAACATTCCTCATACAAGCTCATATAAGATAGTGACAACTTTTATTTCGGCGAAGTGTAATCAATAATCCCGTAATTTGATACAATTGTCACTTTGCAAAATAATGTTGCCACATTTATTTTGCTGGTGACGTTTTTCAGGTTCATTTCGTTCGTACATAATATATTATAATAAAGGTACTGATATATGAAAATTCCATCAAATATGAGGTACACAATTTTCGGAGAGTCGGAAACAGGGATAGAAATAGTTTTAAGTGATTTATTGATTGTTGTTGTTTATTATTGTTGCAAACATAATTGCACTTGCAAAAAAAAAGCTTTAAACCAGTAACTCCCGAAACAATTGCTTTATAAAGAAAAGAAAATAAGAATTTGATTTAATCCGAGGCGTAAGAATGATTGAGTGATTGAATGACATTTATGAAATTCATTCTTCTGGTCACAACAATATTTATTTCAAGTCAAAAAGATGATATATGCAAAGACTCATCATCATCAGCAGCAGCAAAAAGAAAGTCCACTGCTTAATATAGGTCTCTCCCACGGTTTTCACATATTTTGATGATGATGACGATTTTTTTCCATTCCAGGAGTGTGAAGGCACCTTCCACTGCCGCTGTGAGCAGTTTCGGAGAATATCGTCCCCCCATTTCCGACCCTTTTCGATGTGCATTCGCCTTTCGTGTTTTGCTTCTGTACTCGGACAGACAAGGGCACATATAAAAGTTGAAAATTCGTCATTTGGCTCCAACGCACCAAGTAACTAGAACCACAAAAGAAGCGTCAAAATGTGCATATATAATTGAAAGAGTTCGATGGGACTGTAAACTCTACCTGTGGTAAAAGTCCCAAATTAAAACCAGAAAAAAAATATTGAAAGAGTTTGATGGCCTGTTTCACAATGTCCTAATAAGTAACCAGTAACTTTATCTTACCAATGCATACAAAATAATGTTTTACATTTGGATTATTTTTTGGTTAGTGCTTGTTTGTCAAAAATGAAACGGGCGGCAAAACTTTAAGAAGATCCGATCAATAGACCCTTACTTTACCTAACATAAGCATATAAAATAAAGTTAATACAAAAACGGGTCAGCACTGCCGTAATAGATACGCGTAAGTGGTTTCAGAGATGGCATACATTTAGTAAGGCAAGTTGAAGAGGGTGTAGAAAATTTATGCTAGCGCTATCAGCAAACATGTTAAGCCTTATATTATTAGATAAAAAAGCGTTACTCAAAGTTTTAAAAATAGTTAAAACTTAATAATAGTTAGTATGAGTTTTGTACAAATAGTCACAACACTAACTTTGTAAGATCCACGGGGATCATAAAAAGTTACGAGTTCGATAGTGGACATCCAATTGTACATTTTTAGTACTCTTAATTAACCTGTATCTATATACATATCTATACTAATATTATAAAGCTGAAGAGTTTGTTTGTTTGTTTGTTTGAACGCGCTAATCTCAAAAACTACTGGCCCGATTTGAAAAATTATTTTTACGTTGGATAGTCCATTTATCGAGGAAGGCTTTAGGCTATATAACATAAAGATACGACTCATAAGACCACAGCAGAAATGAAAAATGTTGCGAAAACGGGAGAAAGATATTCCTTTTGAGAGCTTCCGCTGCATACGCTGCGGAAACCGCTTAAGTTACACAAAAATCATGTATGACAGGATTGTTTAGCATTAAGAGTTCTATAATAAAGTCCGCAACAGCATATGTCTATCTTTTATGGTTGACTTACTACAACCTTTTATATGTTAATAAATTTGTTAAAAAAATATGCATTATTTTTAGAGGTGTATGTTACACACAGGTATTTATTCTTATCAAAAACAAATTCATCATCACGAGCATTTCATTTAGAACAAAGTTACCTTTTATATTATTTGATTTCAATAAATATCTTAGGAGCTATCACAATTTAAACATAACTCCGCACCAAATAATGTTCGCAGCTTAAGTGGTACAACGTGCGCTTGCGCTAATATATTATAAAGCTGAAGAGTTTGTTTGTTTGAAAGCGCTTATCTCAGGAACTGCTGACCGATTTGAGGATATAAAACATCACGCTGCGACGGGAGGGGAGGGACTCAAAACGCGCGGACGAAGTCGCGGGGGACTGCTAGTACTTATATAAACTAAAATCGTGTTAGTTACACTATTACAGTTCAAGTACAGCTGAACCAGGAGAATCACATAGCATACTTTTTATCCCGTCAGATGGGGCCGGGGTCGAAGTGGGACGAGGCCGTGGTAAAACGATGGGGTGGTAGCTTAAAACCAGGAGATGGACATAGGACACCAACTTTATATCCTGATCGACGGGGCCGGGGGACGGAGCGAAAAATTTTCACTGGAACTGCTTAACTTTGAAATTTCGGATCTGGGCGGGATGTGGCCAGTGCGGACGGGAGCTAGGGTAGTTTTTTATAAGTTAATGACTTGACCTATTGGGATAATATGTACGGTGACGAAAAATTACGTGTACGTTATGTACGTTGCTATCTATACTAACATTATAAAGCTGAGGAGCTTGTTTGTTTCAACGCGCTAATGGTTCTCCCTTATATTATTCCTAGATATTTCATTTCACAAACATTCAAAACATCAAATTTAATTTGATTTAATTATTGGGTTCGTATAATTTTTATTTAATCTAATTTTTATTGACATAATTATTCATGTAATATAGTTTTATTTCATCTAATTTTCGCGATGCCGAATATCACATGTTTATTCGGCCTAATAATAGCTTAATCTAACCGAAATCTTTTATTTAACCGTAACTTCAAAACTTTAATACATAACTTAGATGACACCATCCTGTGATATGG
Source organism: Pyrausta purpuralis (assembly GCA_963924145.1). Lineage (NCBI taxonomy): Eukaryota > Metazoa > Arthropoda > Insecta > Lepidoptera > Crambidae > Pyrausta > Pyrausta purpuralis. The sequence continues at coordinate 15,106,892 of OZ001653.1, read as the reverse complement.
CACTCGGCGGCCGCTGCCGCGGAGCGCTCGCTTCGGTCGCGCGCTTCTCGTGCCATTCGTGAAAAAAGTTCACCGATAGGATTTTCTTTGTCGAAGAAAAAACACTTCTTGATTTGTCAGCGTCTAGATTTCCATGTGTAGCGCAATAGTTCTTTTTGAGGTATACATATTGGTACTTGATTTTAAGGTAAAACGGATAAACTCGCAATCTGATTACCACACGAAAAAAGTTAAATCGACGCGAAAATCGATCTCCTGGTCACTGTTTTAACCTACCCTAACCTAGATGACACCAATAAAGGGAAGTTATAGCGCTCGGCGGTGCTATTTTTTGAGATAATATTGCCATAATGCCACCATTTTGAAGACCGAAAAGCAACCCACCTGACTGGTTCCTATATAAAGCGAGCGCGCCCCTGCGCCGGTCTCATTTTGCTCCTGGAGCCCTATTTGCGAATTACTCGCTTGAATATGGTGTGTGATATTTGTTCTCAAACAAATTAAATATCCATGGAAATCACGCAAAATATAGATGTAAGTACTCCCGTGTGATATAATGCTCATTTTCATTAGCAAATCAGACATTATTCGATTATTATCACACCAATCTTGAGTCAAGTGATTTAAAAATAGAGGCCCAGGTCGTCGAAGAGTTAACATCTCTTGCACATAATTACTCTGTGATCTAATTAGGCTTTTCCCTTTGTTTAAGAAAACCAATTATTCATTTAAATTAGTTTCTGTAAAATGTAGTTTGTTTCTCTGTAAAGTAAAAAAATATTTTATGTTGATTTTATTTGAATAAATAACCAATTCCTTTGGTTAGTTTTTATTTTTTATTAATAAAGCTGGTTAATATAAAAACATTATTTAACTTAAGTTACTCTATTTGACGGGTGAAATAAAATGGTTGCGCTGTTGAATTGGTATGATTCAATAATCAGTATAAGTGAACTGATTAATGCCAATACTCAAAAAAAGAATGTAAAATGATAATTATGCAAATGAATATTGGATAAAACAAAAAAAATGATTATTACGTCTAATAATAATAATGGCACTTAAATGTTAGCGCAAACGTTGTTATATCAAACAAATATTATCTGTTAAAAAAATATGTAAAACAAAATTATTTTTAAAAATCATTATGTAATGAGTTTATGAGTGATTAGTAAAACTGAAAATATATCAAACGTTATGAAACAAAACGAAGGAGAACCCGCGCTAATTTCAGCAAATAAAGGACCGATTTGAAATAATAGTTTTGTTTTAAATAGTTTATTCATTGAGGAAAGGTTAAGGATGAAAAACATCACGCTGCAACGGGAGGAGAGGGAGCAAACACAAAAAAAAACACACGGACGCAGTCGCGGGGACTGCTAGTTGTAATACTGTGCTTACTTATAGTTTTCAAATAGCCGTTGATAAAGGATTTCAGTAGTAGGTTTTAATTTTTTTTAAATTCTATTTCCGGCTAAGCAGATCATTGACCTCGATCGCACCCATGCCATGTCTGGTGTGGATCAGGTCTAGGGTAGTGCATATCTGCATGGTAGCAGCCTGTTTATTCTTGCCTTTCTTGTTAACAAATGAGTAAAATGGCCCATTGAATCGGCAGTAGATCTCAGCAACATGTCTTTGTTTCCCGGAAAGAGCTATTATAGTCGAGCTAACCCTAGCTTCATTGCATAGTTGAGGGGTTCTAGGAAACTCATATACATATGGGTATGGTATAGACAAATTGTGTGCAAATTCATAATTTTGTATACATGACATTTTGAAACTGAATGGTACGTAGCATAGTGTCAGTGAGTATTTAAGACCCGTTTTTAGGGTTCCGTAGCCGAATGGCAAAAAACGGAACCCTTATAGTTTCGTCAAGTCTGTCTGTCTGTCCGTCCGTCCGTATGTCACACCCATTTTATTCTGTAACTATAAGCATTACACAATTGAAATTTGGTAGGAAGATGTATCTTGTTAACCGCTTACCGATTCTCATGCAAAAAATAAAAAAATAATGACAGTTAAGGGGGGACTCTCATACATGAAACTAAAACCATAATTTTTTTTTGTCAAACCTATGCGTGTGGGGTGTCTATGGATAGGTCTTTTAAAATAACATAGAGGTTTCTAAAACCATTTTCTTTTAAAAACAAACGTTTCATTGCTAGACGCTTCCAAAGTGGTAAAATGGGCGTCCCCCCCATCTAATTTCTAAACCAAGCAAGTGTAAATTTTGAAAAAAATATATAATGTAGATCTTAATAAGTACTTGCAACGAAAATTGGTTTGGACGGGATCGAACGAGTAGTTTTGGAGATATAGCACATTTTTAACAACCGCAAACATAACTTTGTACTTCATACAAACACTATGAAAAACAAAGTTATATTTGTAGTCAACAAAATATTGTGGTATTTTAATAAGTAGAAGTAAATGGATTCCCTAATTTAGCTAAAGTTGGCACGGAACCCTCAGTGCGCGAGTACGACTCGCACTTGGCCGGTTTTTTCAACATCAGATAAGGAATATTCATCGTATAAAATACAAAACTCCTAATTTAAAAAAGTCACCCGATTTGTCGGCAATCATTTATGTAAATGACATTTTAAATTAGTCGTTACATACTTATATCAGTCAGATGAAACGTATCTGACGTTGATATTAGTCAGATTGGCCCTTGAAGTTGTTTGGCCCTTAAAGTTATTCATAAGAGTTTTGATCACCTTTTTTAAGAAAAAAACGACAAGGGTCATAATAAAACCTAATATTAAAGGAGAAACAGACTACTATTGTGTGCATTATTTTGCAGTTATAAGATAATATTAGACCTTTCATATTTTGTAATACTTGTATTTAATCAACGCAACCGATATGAGATCAGAGATAATAATGTCGCATATAATATGTGTATTTGTCGATCGTCGCCAATTGTAAAAAAATCGTCTCAGCTAAATAAGCGTTATCGATTCAGTTCAATTGAGTTTGATTAATGTGTGTTTGCTCGGAAGCTGGCATTTCACACTCGTTCGCATTCCCGTTCAATCAACAACGATTGATCAAATTAGATATTTGCAGGGTCAAAGAACCATTACTTGTATTTTCTTTTCAATGATAACGACAATTAAATTATAATGAATAGTGCGTAATAATTTTCGCTGGGACCGCTTTACTTTTAAAATTACGAGGCAGGGCGGGACGGTGCCTGGAGGCTAAACGAAATTTGCTGGGTCCGCTAGTTTGATATGAATTCCAGCTTGATACCTCAATGCGCTCCTGAGAAAAAGATAAGAGACAGAAAGACGGACAACGAAGTGATCCTGTAAGGTTTCCGTTTTTTAACTTCTGAGGTACGAAACCCTAAAAATTTTCGAATCAAGTTATTATACAGGGTGTTTGGAACATTGTGTGCCACATGAAAATGTCTAATAAAGGGGGTCAAAAGCTATTTTTTTCTGCCGTTCAAAACTTTTTTGGATCGAAGTTATTGTTATTTCGATTTGGCGGCATACTTTTACCGTAAGCACAGCCCAGAAAAGTTTTCATGTAGTCCAACGAGTCTCGTCAGTTTTTTGTTTAGCTTTCACAACCATCTAAACTTGCAGATCAAAGGAAATGGCCGTGACCCCAAACAATGATTGCCCCAAAAAAAATGCTATGCTTCAGACCAAAATGAATTAGTTTGGTTTTTAACATTTTTTAAAGAATATGTATATAATAAATGTATCCGTAGATAGTAGGGTTTTAACGTTTAAGGAAATCAACTGTTTGGAATCAATCTTTTCCACACTGTTCAATTCTACTAACTTATTGTAACAAAATCATGATGGCATAGATTTTTGAAGTTTGGCCCATACTAGAAATGTCCAGAATTGTTAGTAGAATTTACTTGCAAAACATTTCAATAAAGCACCATCTAGGCAAGCAAATGAAAATCATAGCAAACCGTCACTTTGCCTTTCCTCTTTAAAATTCTATGGCACAATTCAATTTTTTGGTGAGCAGGCGTTACTTTGCTTATAGGTGCTATTTTCTACATAGTGCTGTTATTATCAGGGAAAGAAAGTTTTTGTATTTTCAAACCACGCCAATAGTAGCAATTTAATCCTTTTTTTCAAATGCTGAAGTCTTGCTGCTTGAAGTATTTCTCTTATCAAACATGAAAAGAGTGTTTTCATGTTTGATAAGAGAAAGCAGCAGCTACATTATTTTTTTAAGAAAAATAAATAACGAGATAGCTTATGTACGTGATTTTGATATGGTGAAACCGCAGAACATTGCACGATAGCATTTAAAATAAAATGCGGATAAACAATTAAATTACGAAAAAAACGAATACCCTTTAAAGTAAGGCTCATGCTTTCTAACTCGTTAGCGGAATCATATATTCTTTGACAAGCTATGGTCGAACGTACAAATCAATATCAAACAAATCTATGATCTTCAAATTAGAATTCTTAAAAATATAGTATCCCCAAACATGCATGATCAGCTTGATGATGAAAACAAAAGTTTTTAAACACTGTAAAATTATACCAGTTTATGACCAAATAATTTCATGTTATTAAAACATTACTTGTATTGTAAGAGTATAAAGTCTTACGTGGAGCACTCTATACGCACACGCGCCATGGCACAAAACCGGCTCTGGCAGACGACTGCAAATAATGTGTACGGCCAGCGGACGGCCAATTGTCAGGTACCGCGTCTAATTAATAGTTTACCTTCAGCTGTATGCAAAAAACTGTCACAAGAAAACTTAAAAACAAAACTCAAAAATTATTTCTTATCTAAATTGTAGTTATAATTTTACAATTATTATTAGTCCACATTGTTGGATATGAAATAAACCTCAGACTTTATAATGATCTCTAAAGTTAGATTTAAATCCAAAACTCAGCCTAACACCTGCCTGGTTCTTGTCAACAATACAATACATAGAATATTTATTTATGTTTTACTGTATTACCGATCTGCTCATCTCACATAATTCAATTTGTTATTGGCCTGTTTATTTTCTTACTGTACTAAATTTAACTCATTAGCATCACAATAAACCTCCGTGGTTTTTAGATGTTAATATTTCCTATATATTCTTGTCATTTTGTTAATATAATAATAAAAAATAAAAAAATATATTCAAATATATATATATGATTCGAATTCCATATTTCGGATTATATTTATGAAAACCATATAAAAATCGTTATGAAAACCACCTGGCCAATCAAATTTCAAATGCAGAAAAAGAATAGCTTATGACCCCCATTATAAGACATTCTTTTATGGCACACGATGTACCAAACATCCTGTATAACAAATCCAGAGTTCTGTGAATCCAACGTAAAGAGTTATGTCACTGGCAATATTTTTTTAACAGGAAATGTAATAAAGTTTAATTAAATAAGCTTGGAAAATCCATGCAATTAAAAAGGGAATGAATAAACAATAATGTCGAATCCAAACGAACAAGAACAAAGAAATGGGCTATTGGCATACACAATAAAACATAATCCTTTTTTTTAATTCGCCATGTAAAAACGACGCATTACAGTGCTCTTTTAAATATTTCAAATTATATTGTGAATTTAAATTAAAATAATTTTTAATAGTTCCTGTCATAACCATTTTCTGGTACATGTGTAGGTATTTTATTGTCAATGCAAAGCTTTGTAAAAGTGTTCGATTAAAAACATGAATGAACCTTTTTATGATAGTGATTTGTATGTGAAATACAATTTCATTTATTTCGAAGTTGTATTGTGTTTTCACTCTGCATTACATGTTTTTTTTCTATAAATACGAATATTTTAATGTATTTATTTTTAAATTAAATATTATGTAAAGTGAATCTCGTTCACTTTACATAATATTTAATTTAAATCATCAAAAGTTGGCATAGTTCACCTTTTTACCTTCTTGGTGTTGTGTTATTTAATTAGTATTAATATTACCACACCGACTTTACTTGTCAGTAAAACGCAAAGAAAGCTTAAGGGGCTACCCGGATATTTAACGCGCACACTAGCCGGTAAAACTAAAGTGGCCATATGTAGCAGTTTTACTAACTTTAACTACAGTAAACTACTTAAGAAACAATTGAAACGTACTAAATAAACTATATAACCTGCACTTCAATCGTGTTTTATTTAACTTTTATTTGTCTTTTATTTAACGACTTAATGATTTTTCCACTAAAGTGGCGCTTGTGAGCACGTTGAAAATTCGGGTAGCGCCTTAAACAAAGTCCGTGAATCTCCCTAAATTTGGGAATGGATTATTCAATGAGGTTTTAAGCCATAATTTACATGAAAACTTTTATAAAATTTTCTTATTTTTCATTCTGAAGCATAAGTTACACCTAAAACGGAAAGTTATCAAAGTCATGATTCCTGCTTTAATCCTTATTAGGCTTGTATTGGTGCAAAATTGGTGTCTGGTGCATATTTTTTTATTTTTTATTATTATTATTAATTATAAGTACTAGTGCAGATATTCTGAAACTTTCACTAGTATATGGCGTAAGCCCACCAAACACATTCGCATGCGGCATGCAAAACTGTTGCGGCACGACGGGAATTGTATAGAAACGATTCACATATGCTATGTGTTGCTCTTACATATAGCTGGATGTGTAAGTCAATTCTTGTAAGTAACGTTTCTCAAACAAATACGACATTGTCGTTACTAAACCGACGCAGATGGACGCAAGCGTTTTGCAATAGACAATATTATACTACCCCAATCACAAACTTTTGACGTATTCGTCACGTTAGCGTAGAGGGTTAACGCAGTACAACGTTAGTTGGCATCACGAAGCACTCTCGTGTCGTGTAGTAAACTCATAGTAAACTCGACAGCCTTGACGAAGATGACGTCATACTAAAGGTAAATATGGCCGTTTATGACACGTCGAAAAACAAGATAAGCGATCTCTTATATGAATATTATCGAAATATATCATGATATTTCAGTAAAATCTAAGAGAAATCAGTAAAAGAACAAATCTACGATCAATACGTTAGGCAAAGTTAGTAAATGTAAAATTTTGATCTTTTAAAATATGAAGATATATATGTTTTTCTGTTTTCTTGAGATTTTTGAACTGTTTACTAGACTGACAATTGACAGATTAACGTTTTGCCTTCATATTGTGACAAATTCAAAAGATTTACAAAAGAGATAGTCAAAAATAATAAAAAATATTTATAATAACGAGGACAAGTCGTTTTCTTTAGAACGTAACAATATTTGATTTTAAAAAAAAGTGTAAGTACGTAAAAGTAATACAAGGATTTCTGATTAAAGTACTTTTATTCATTGGCTATTATGGAGAGATAAACTCTAGCTAGATCTTATTTCTCAAGAAATTGTGATTCATCCAAGCCCTCAGCTCTCTACGCTGTTTCGCGTACGCTACTGGACGCTGTTTCTAACAAATGGAATGAAATATATAAAAATATAATATAAAATAATATGTACATAAATATATTTATTATTTTTATGAATGAAGACAGACCAAAATACAAAGTATAGAAATACGCCTACCTAGATAGAAGAAATAAAGTGAGTCTAGCAGTTCCGGCGGTCTCCGTTGCTCCCATATGTCATAGACAGAGCAAAGATGAACCCCACAAGATCAAAATCGATACATTGGTCACAAGTGTCTCTGTTCCTGATTTCTTTTAATGTTAAGAATAAAGAGTATAAGATCAAAAATATTGTAATAAATTTCATATTTCTACTGCAATGTCTCAATTTTAGGATTATTAATTTCACACGTTTCTTTATTTCTCGCCAAAAGCCAAAGCTCTGTCTGTTGTTATATGTGAGATTTTAGGTAGGCACGTATAGTAAGAAACTATGTGTCGGATCCGTACGTTCTCACTATTACACACACACCCGTTGAAGACTTCTGTCTTCAAACACTGGGGTATTACTATTACTATTCGTACTATTATTATTACTCGTACTATTACTAATCCTAACATCTCTCTTAACGGCGCACCTATTGCCCTTAAATATGAAGTTAGATTCCTTGGCCTAATTTTAGATTCAAGACTTTCAGGCATTCCTTACTCCAAACAGGTAGTTCAGAAAGCAGAAGAGGGTGTCAATGTCCTACGCGCTCTCTCCGGTGCCTGGTGGGGCGCCCACCCATATCGTCAAAAACTTCTTTATAACGCACTAGTCCGTACCCACCTGGATTATGCATCTTTCCTCATCAACCCCTCCTCTAAATTAGCTTTAGGTAAGTTTGGTAAAATTCAATCAAAGTGCCTGCGAATTATAGTGGGCGCGATGAAATCGTCCCCGATTAATGGACTACAAATACCTTGAATGTGTCGACCCCCCTTTATATCTTCGCAGACAGTTCCTTCAGTGATCGCTTTTTCACAAAACTCATTGAAAATTCTTCCCATCCATTAATGAATAAACTTCGTATTTTAACTACTTTGATTGATCCAGCGGATCCAGCTCAAAAACCTTCTTTATTTCTCGCCAAAAGCCAAAGTTCTGTCTGTTGTTATATGTGAGATTTTAGGTAGGCACGTATAGTAAGAAACTACGAGTATATGTCGGATCCGTACGTTCTCACTAGTACACACACACCCGTTGAAGACTTCCGTCTTCAAACACTGAGGTTAATGAGACGAGAAGACGCTTCTCGGCTCTGCCTAGCCGGCCGCGTTGGATTCGTTGATAGGCCTCTTTCTTTGAACCACTTGTTGTAAGGCTCGGTCCAGGCTTTCGACTGTAGTTCCAAAGTCTCAATTTTCCTGCAAGATTGTATTTGCTATTGACGTTGATGCCGAATCTTTCCCATTCCGGGAGCTTGAATCCGTTTTCAAATGCTGCTGTATGATAATTATAGAAAAAAATCAATTAAAGCTGTCTTATCCGTAAAAGTTACCTAGTTTCTTTTTGCTCATTGTTGACCATCAGAATCTCAAGTAATCTTGTTGCAACTCACGATACTGTACGTCAAAGAAAGGTTTGTGCTCGCAAATCCAGATTAACACTATAGAAAATGTTTACGCACAATAAATGTCAGGTATTTGAGCTGCCAAATTTAGTTTGTTTTACGTCCGATAGAGGCACTTTCAGATTCTCATACAAATGATTACGTTACTACATATACAAATTATTTGTGATAGGGGTACAAATACTGCGACGTACTTACTCGCAACGATTGCCTCGCTCCGCAAGCGAATTCGTAGTTGGACTAACGGCGTAAATTTTTATTTTCGTTTTTTTTTGTTATTGCACTTCTTAAGAATAATTTCTATGAATATAATGTCACAACAATCATTTTATGCCTTTTTTATGATTATCATCGTTATCACCCAAAGAACGTTCACTGCTGAACATAGGCCTCCCCCACAGTTTTTTACAGTGACCGATTACAAGCTATCTGAATCCAGTGTGATCCTGTGATCTTTTTAAGGTCGTCTGTCCATATTGTCAGTGGACGTTCTACGCTGCGCCTTTGGTCAAAGGGTCTCAAATCTAGTATTTTTCTGCCCCAGCGGCCATTAGTTCTTTGGGCTATGTGCTCTGCCCACTGCCTCTTGTGCTTACAGATTCGGAGGGCTTACGCCCTTTTCTTCAGTTCTGCTACGTATCTTTTCGTTTTTATTTTGATCTTGTACAGAAACATAAAGCATAGCCCTCTCTATTGCTCGTTGTGTGATTTTAACCTTATTAAAGGAGCTCATAGTAAGAGACCACGTTTTGGATCCGTATGTCGTCACTTACTGGATGACACATACTGGTTGAAGACTTTTGTCTTCAAACATTGAGTTAATTGAAACAAGAAAACGCTCCTGCGCAGTCCCGAACGCTGCCATAGAGTCTAAGTGGCACCGTTGAAGAGACCGGAGCACCACCCACGTTTCGATCAAGTCAAAGGCCTTTTCATGGTCCACACACGCTAGGCATAGATGCATTTTATACTTCTGAAACTTCTGTATATATTTTGTTTAAGCTAATAGATGTTGTCTATGGTACGAGTACTATATATACTACATACTACAGCCTTTTTGCAATCCGGCTTGATCGCGAGACTGGAAGTCATCAAACCTGTGTGCGAGACAATTCGTGATGACCCTTGAAACAGCTTGGAGTCATGAATTAGGAGTGAGATAGGTCTATGGTTTTCATTTAGGTTTTGTCTCCTTTTTTTTAAGGACAACCACCACACTCCTGTTTCATGCCTTAGACCTGATGCCCTGTGTCAGCACTAAATTGAAGAGTTTCTGAAGGACTTTAAATTGGACATTTTCTTAAATAATTCACAAATTAAATGTAAAGGGGAAATAGATACAATCGGTAGGGGTACATTCAGTAGGGATTAGGTAACAATAAATATATTTTTCATAGCTCATGTTCCAAACACGTGTATATCTGTCAATGGTACATGTTTTGGTTGTGTCGTTTAACGTGTTATTTAGAACCGGCTACTCACGTTCTATTTACAGATCATAGAGTTGAGAACATGTATTTAATTTTAGTTTCTGTGTACTCTTAGTGGCTGAATTATTAGGAAAGTACCTATTGTGTTTCAACAAAATTATATTATGGATTTACTAGACCAGTGAATTTCAAGTATACCATTAAAAGTTTTTAATATGCTTAATCTTTTGTCGAGAACGATTGCCTACAAATTAAAAAAAACACTCTAGGACTTGTTCGAGAGTTGCTTTATTCCGAAGCTTTCACGGACCATTCTCACACAATCCAACACAATGGTTGTATACAGGCATAGGCTATAGGCGTGCGTTTAAAGAGACTGTTTGCTATAGGAAATTAATAGAGGCATAGAAAACGTTTTCGCTGTTTCCAAACAAGCTTTTCATATTGTGCCAAAAATAACTACAAAGCACTGTGTTTTATTCTGAGTAACTTGCTCGCGCGTGGTTTTACATGCTTAATTATCGCCTTTACTTCTACCCCTGACTGAACAATGATTGTTTTCAATCCTTCTTCATCTGCAAAACGATAAACATTTATTTATGTAACAGTTCATCAAAGTTGGTTTTGGGACCCTATTTTTAGATGATTTCGTCGATATTACGGGTGGTTTTCGTTCGAAAAGCAATGGAATCATAACTAAAATCACAAAATTGATTTTTTATCGCAATGGCCATTTTAAGCATCGTTTAAGGTCAACAACTCAAAAAAAAATGCCTTAATGGACTCCTTTTATAAAAGAGTCAATAGTTCGATTTTTAGTGGAATTTGTTTTAGGAATCAATTTTAACCTTTTTTATTTTAATCTTACAAAAGTTTTATGTATCTTTCTAGATGTATTAAAAAAAAACTGTTATTTCACTCTTGCCAAGTAAATTTTTCTAATTTGTAATCTTTAAATAAAATAACAAGATACGGAATTTGACTAAAACTATTTTTTTATTGTATTCCTCCTCTTATTTTAACTCCTCTAGAACTTAAAAAACTTAACCTCTAAAACTTCTCTGTTTGTAGCAAATTATGTTTGTAGCAGTTTGCGATTTAGATCACACAATAAAAATATTTACAGAGTTGTTTGAAAGTTTCCATAACATGCAGCATATTTTTATTATAACCACAATCTAGAGAAGTTTTTATGAAGTCCGACAAGTCAAGACGTTATTTAAAAAAAAAAAAAAACATCTAAAGGTGCAGATAAAATGTAAATGTGTTCCGCAACTTGTATTTTATGATTTTGATGTTAGTTAAACCGCTAAATAATACACATAGCATACAAAAACAATATGCAGAAAAACATCATAGTTAAAAAAATATATAATGATAATGTCATATTTCGGGTGTTCATAAAAACAAAAAAAGGCAGTAAATGTAGTAAATGAGAGCTACTAGTCCTTATTTTAGGGAATTTTTATTTGGCATATGATCTACCAAACACTCTGTTTAATCTATCATCAAATAAAGCATATCACATGCCACATTGACGTGAGTCATAAAAAGTAGGATGGGTTTTTTATATAAAGAAAAACATTTCTAACATGAGAAAGTTTCTTACATACATTTCTTATTGTCTGAGCAATCTCGCAACATTGATGACGTCTCGCAGCCTACGCGTTAAGCGCTTGCAAAATTCAACAGGCTTGCTAATGTGACGGTGGCCGAGTGGTATAGGCATACGCCCGGATAGCGTAAGACACGGGAATCGATTCCTCGTCTGTCACACAGATAAAGTTGCTCCTTACAAGTGCACATTATATTTCTTAAATATTTATAATAATATTATAAAGCTGTCGAGTTTGTTTGAACGCGCTAATCGCAGAAACTACTGGACTGATTTGAAAATTTCACTATACGATAGATAGATAATTTGGTGAAGAAGCTTCAAAAGCGAGAAACAAGGAATTTTGAAAATAAATAGAACACCATTGCAGGAAAAATAATCAGATATGTGTAAAATGAGGATATATTGCATAGTCTTCTTCTAAGCTTACAATATTACGACCAAGAATGGCTAAACTCACGAGAATGACTCGCTGTCCTGAAGCTTGGAATCTTTTAATGCTTGCAATTCAAGATATAATAAAACCTAAATTTGGTAGGTTCGAGCAATCCAAGTGAGATTTATTATCGACACAGATTAATTCAATTGGTAATACTTAAGCTATAATATAAAATGAATTTGGTATGTCTAAAGAATGAATAAGTATTCAACTTATTAATATAGATCACGCTTCACTGATCTTACGGAATGTTCCCAACGTACGCATGAGATTTGATATTGAAATGAGCATAAGGCAATTTACATTGCTATCACTCCATCCCTTTCGATGTTAAGTAGGTATTTTTGTGAAAATTGCGGAATTTTAATGTTTAGAGATTAATGATGTTTATCATGAGTGTTTATTAGTAACTAAATGTTACCTTTTCAATTCCAAAAATAAAAGTTACAAAACCGGCCAAGTGCGAGTCGGACTTGCGTACTGAGGGCTCGATGCCAACGTTAACTGAATTAGGGAATCCAATCAGCTAAAATACCACAATATTTTGTTGTCAGAAAATATAACTTTGACTTTCATAGTATTTGAATGAAGAACAAAGTTATGTTTGCGGTTGTAGAAAATGTGCTTTATCTCAAAAACTACTAGTTCGGTCCCATCCAAACCAATTTTCGTTGAAAGTATTTTGTTAAGACCTAATTTATTTATTTTTTCAAACGTAATATTCGCTTATTTAAGAAGTTAGTTAGGCGCCCATTTTACCACTTTGGAAGCGGATATCTATCAAACGTTATTCTGAAAAAGAAAATGGTTTTCAGAAAACTCTGTCATTTTTAAAGACCTATCCATAAACAACCCACACGCATAGATTCGGCAAAATATTTTTTTATGTATGGAAGCACACCCCCACATTAAATATTATATCTCATTGTTTTTCAAAATAAAGTGTCTGTGACAATTTGCAATTCAATAAAAGTTCCTGTAATTTTAGAAAGAAGGTTTTTTTTTATGTGTATAGGTATTGTGATTATTGTTTTTTTTAACTGTGAATAAGGAAGGAGTTTGTTTGGATTCATTCCAAGAAATGGACCACAAACTGTAATCAGCATTGGAATCTTTGGCTATTCATTTCCCTGAATTGAAATATTCATTTGTAAGTCTTAGTTTTAATTTTCTCTCTTAATGCTTAAACAAATTTGAAAATCACTTTACAGGTTTCACATAGCACGTCATAAAAATATAATTTTAGAGAAAATCCTCAGTCAATGCATTAGTATCTCAAGAACTCAATGAAAAGCTTTCGTTATACTCAATATGATAAGTAATATAACAGTTGATTCCCAAGAGTCATTACTCAAGAAATACAACCATTACTTATTAAATACCTTAAAACGTTTACATTTCTTTAGTTTGTAAGTCTCGTGATCTATAAATATGTAATAATAAATAAATATGCGCTAGACAACACATTAATGTCAAAATTTCGAAGTAAGGATTTTTTTTCCTTGTGTTACGAATACCATACAACGACTATGACGGGAACGTCTCCCATAAATACTTAAATACATTTAAACATGCATGACTCAGGTACAAATGTTCGTGCTCATCACACAAACATTCGCCCCTTGCGCGATTTGAACCCGCGACGGCTGGCGTTACAGTCAGGAGCTCTAACCAATACACCAAACGCGACGTCAAAATATTTTTTGTTCTATAAGATTTTAAGCAAAAGCTGAAATTAGTAGTTATTATTAAAAAATCTGAAGGCCGTAATTATCATGAACTAATTGACGAAACTCTCTTGCAACTCATTTTCTTTTTGCATATTGTAAAAACAGATTACGCCTACTGCGGATAAAATTTTACTAAGATTAATTCACATAAAATATGATTGGCGTATTTTAATATTCCTACTTTAGCTTCAATTAGTAGCTCCAATCAGGTAGGTTATAGGATTAAAAAACTTGTGTTTGATGGTTTGATGTAAAAATGGTAAAATTCAAAGCAAAAACAATTTAATTCATGAAGATAATAATATAAAAAACAATTCGTAGTAAGAAGACTTGTGATACGTTCTCATTAAAAAAAATAAGATTATTTTTTTAAATGTTGTGTTCTAATATTTACTGTTTTCTTGATAAGCGCAGATCTAGTTAAAACTAAATATTAATATAGAGCCCTATACTGAAATCACTAGCGTTAATGACAAGTGATTGTCAATTTAAAAATACGACGAAAATCGAACTATACCAAATTTAGACATCTAAATAAAGACGGCAATATTTATAAAACAAGTATTTTTTTTTTTAATATAACTGTCACTTGGTTTTCAAATGATTTTCTTTAGTTAATCTAACTTAAATAAAAGCGAATCATTACAAGCCATTAAAGAAACATTAAGTACGTCATAAAAAATCGAAATTCTGAAAACTGAAACTGTTACTTTGTCGCAAAGAGTTGATGTTTGAGTCACGGTTTTATACCTAAGCAACTTCAATAACTCCGACACCGAAAGGATCACACGTTCTAACAGAAGCCGTTTGAGTTTTCTTAGCTACGAATTACGTGATACTTACACACCGTTTGTGTATCAGATATTAAACAACTTATTGCGGCTTATTTCTCTTGATGAGATCGCCTTCATTGTTTACGTAGAATAGTTTGACAAAAGATATATCATATTAGCTCCAACGTTATTAGCAAAGTTAGTCATTAACTTGCAGCTCAAGAATCAGATAGCGTAAAGAATTCTTACTCGTATTTATTTGGAAAGTCGCATTAAAGGACTGCGCAGACGAGGGGCTTTTACCGATGGTAGGGAAAAGAAATCCCTGAATCAGTGTGTTCAATTCTTCGTTTTTGTACACAGAACTTTTAATTCCTCGTGTGCGTTAAGAAATGAAAAAAAAAAAACAGTTAGGTAGGATCATCACTCGTCTGTGTTAAATTTAAATAGTAAGTTGAATATACAAATTCGTTTCGTATGACATGCGTTGTATCCTACACGCACGAAAGAACAATCTAATATTACTCTACATCTCAAATTCGAGCGGTGAATGACATCGAATATGAGTGTGGTTACTGTTTATGGTTCACATGTTACACCTGGTACAATGTAATTAAGCGACATCAAAATCAAAAGCTAAAGAGAGCTTATACGTAGAATATTAATTTCTTGGTACATGTTCGATGCCCTCTTGAGGTGGTAACTAAATAGCGCTAACTAACAAACCATTTTAATTAAAAATGCAGAGCGATTAGTGTTTTAAAGCCGACTGAAGTGTGCAGCAAGTCCACGATATGTCGGCATGCCGTTGACAACGGGTATCGTTGCTTGGCACGTTGCTTGTGTCGTCGGTAAACTGCCATTTTTGTACAAGTCCCTAAGAAACGTCATCTGGCATCATAAAATTAATTCAGTAGATTTGAATTCGATATATAGATTAGTGTTTGTCCTAAAGTATTTAACTGCAACATTTAAAAAAAAAAACTTACGTATTGGTTAGAGCTCCTGACTGCTATGCCGACCGTCACGGGTTTGAATCCCACAAGGGGCAAATGTTTGTCTGTGATGAACACAAACATTTGTACCTAAATAATGGATGTTTATATTATTATGTATTTAAGTATTTATGGAAGCGCCCCTGTCATAATCGTTGTCTGGTTATCGTAACACAAGGACGATAATCCCTTACTTCGAAACCATGAAGATTGGTGTGTTGTCTGGCATATATTTATTTATTTTCCTATTTATTTATCTTATAGTGATTTGGACCAGCCATGAGCCGATTTCATTTGAATCAAACAATCGTTTTTTTTCCGTTTTCTTGCAAATGTGAAATAAAATCCCTAATACTGTTCTTGTGTTTAGAGTGAAATCAAAACGTTACACTTATTGAATAACGGAATTAATGACATTGTGGCTTTTGATTTGTGACTGTTATTATTTTACTAACTCAAAAAAGGGATGTTTTATTTCAATTGTTCACCTAACTCTTTTTGTTAACTTCATATAATATATCAAGTGCTTCATCAAACTCACGACGTAGAATGGAAAAATATATCGCCTTTAAGATGTTTTAACACGCTCTAAATAACAGATCAAGGCTAGGCTCTTAGATAATAGAACAATAGATGATAAAGGGAACTGAAAATGTACATGAACGGTAACGAAAAAAGATTAGGTTTCCAATAACCTTAGTCATGGAAAAAAGAAATGATATTCATTTTTTCACCTGTATAGCAAAGATAAATAGAACGATCTGGGCATTGTATGTGTGCTATCTACTTTAAATATAGATACTTTTTGGATAAATATTTTATTTGAAAACACAAAAACCCTAATATGTATTATGTTATTTATTAAATAGCTTACGTAGTTTTATACTATAATGTAACAATGGAGTTTTATCAGAAACTGTTTCTTTATGTTCGTGTGTATAATGTTTTTTTTAACATAATAATACACTTTCTTAAGAAAACAAGATTTTTGTCATTTTTGTCAAATACGCCAAACTGTCAATAGTTTGAGGGCAAAATCGTCGAATATCGGTGGGTATTTATCGCTCAGTTTGGTACAATAGTGACGACATACTGCAACACTATCATTAGTTTCGATACAATATTGAAGCCTAATGTTTTAATTACTATAAATTATCAATCTACGACCTCCGTGGTGTAGTGGCTAAGCACGCTGAGTTTCAAGGCGTCGCGTCGCCACTCCGAGGTCCCGGGTTCGATTCTCTATTTTTTCTCCGGTCTGGGTATTGTGGTGCCATCGTTGTGTCTGATTTCTATAACACAAGTGCATTAGCTACTTACATTGGGCAGATCAAAGCAATGTATGTGATTGGTGTCCAATATTTATTAATTAAATGTTGTCGATACTTTTGGTGGTGTAAGCTATGATAATTAATACCATCGATTCTATAGATAGTGTATTCCTTAGTATTTATATAGCAGGATAGTGTTGATCCTTAAGAGGCTTTCGATACTATGGATATAAATGATTATTGTAAATCAATATAGGTACTTTAATTAATATTGAAATACGTTGCAGGTAAAAGAGAAAACTCAATTTTGTTATTACTCGCTACTACAGGGGATTGGCTTGTAATAAGAGTAAAATATTAAAATATAGGCGCTTTCAATTCTAAGTAGTTTTATTTATTGTTAACAAAATAATTCGAACTAGCAATGTTTTGCAAACTAATGCCATAAAACTCGACGCTGTCATAAACTACAACAATTTAGCATTTTGTGTATAATATACATTTATTGATTATGTATTTCAATTCAAGATTATTATATTTTTGAAAAAAAAATATTAAAGAGAACTGCATACTCTAATAAATTATCAATTTATATTTTTGATCTGATTACAGGCCACATGTTGAGCTTGTTTTTACAATTTGGTCAAAGTTATGACGCAAGTGATTAAAAAAATAGCTTCAATTATTCAATAAGTACTAAAACCGTGACTTGGATAGAGCGGTATGAATCAACAAGTAGGGAAAACTAAATTTTTGTTCTCGAGTTAAGTGTCGCGTCCAAGGCTCGATTTTACCAACGACAATTGAGGAATATTCGTTGAATGAAATACAAATGAACTATCTATAGTTTGAAAACGTCACCAGTCAGAAATCATTAACCTAATGTCATTTAAAATGTGTTATTAATATTTAGTCGTATGAGTCTTATTTGGCGTTGGAAAATTGGAACTTCGAAATGCAGAATTAAACAGACCTTATTTAAAATAATATTTTTTTGAAGACGTTAAAAAAATAAGTTAATAAATTCAACCTGTATAGACGTGATATCGTTAGAAATAAATGGCATGATGTTGATCTATTAAGGCTTTTAAACACGTGTGGAACATTTATTAAGTATATGTATGTTTGTATAAGAAAGTATATAAAATTATACCGCCTAAAAAACTGGCTAAAAAGCTGAAAATAACACAATAGTCTTTGTTTAAAAGATACAAATTCTTTTGGAGTCGCTGTATGATTTCAAGCTTACGTACACCAACATGCGACGAATGCGATTCTTAAAGCTTTTTAGTAAGGTTTTCGATGGCGGATTATTTATAAATTTCCTTTATTTACTTTTTAACCCGTAGATTTGTAAGGTACACTATGCATTGATGCAGCACGTGATGTATCAGAACAAAGTATACAATTGTTTAGAATGCTTTTCCCTGAGACTGCTGATTTATTCCTTTTGTTTACCAAGATGTTCCTAAATTGAAACTTACATATCAGTATTTATTTCGCGTTTCATTGAGAAACAGTTATTTTTTTAACATACACATGGTATTACATGAAACAAAGAAGCAGGAGGAAAGACATTATATTCCATTTACTACTTTGCGTTTTAATTGAAAAGTTATAATTTTGAAAATAAGGAAGATAATGAAATCTGCACAAAAATATAAAATGTCAATTATGTTTCAGTCTATATTTTTTTGTGCAGATTTCATTATCTTTCTTATTTTCACAATAGACAGTTATCCTAGACACCATACAACACCATAAAAATCAGAACTTCAAATAGGCTTCTAATAATAAAACGCAAAATAGGTTATGGAATATAAGGACTATCCTCCTGCTTCTTTGTTATATGTTGTACCATGCATGGATTTCTTTTAAAAGTATTTTGTTATTTGTTATAACAATATTATTTCAGACAACTATCGATCACGCAACGGGCTTTAGTTGCGACGCCAGTGCTAGCGTCTGTCGCGCTACAGGCGTACGTTCGCTAATTTAAATAGAATCCAACGGAGTCACGCAGTTTAAGTTATTGTGTAATGTATTTAAACTTTATTTATTTACTTTATTTGCAAGCAAAAACTTTCATGCTCTCTCAACAGGTATCGCCACTTCGCGACGTTTCCGCCATCACAAGGTCGTAACACTGCAATATACAACTTCTATCGTTCAAAAGCAGACTCGCTGTTTAAATTAAAATTATGAATGGTTTAAATTAGTTCTGCTGCAGCGCTAACAGTCGCGCTACTAAAACGCGTTAAGTAAAGCGCCCTTTACATTTAAAAGCATAAACTTCGTGACATTCAAAGCATTCCCTCGCATTACATATTCAAAATATTTACTTGTTTAACAAAAAATAAATTGAAAATTCAAATTCAAATGGATATACTATCTGAATGGTAGGTATGTAAAATAATGCTTTTTGGTGTTACAGTTGTCTGTTATCTTTTTATCTAAAATCCGAGCTTGGCAAACAAGCATTTAACGACAACGTGTATTATCAGGGAGAGTGGAGCAGGTTAATGAATATCAAGCGTAATTTGTATCCGGCTTGCAAATCCAATGTATTTTTTTGTAATAATATTGTGTTTAGCTAAGGTTAAAAAAATACCAAACTCATTTGCAGTCGAAAAACAAATTTCGCTCACATTCAAGTAGAGATTTTAAATTTAACATATTGTCTCGAGTCTGGGTGTTGTGGTACTACCGTTGTGTCTGATTTTTATACACAATGAGCTATTTTCACTGGATCAGAGCAATGTATGTGATTAGTATCCAATGTGTTGTCTAAAGGAGCTCCTCTTGCTCCGTGCTAAACTTTATCTTCAAATATAAGCATTAGTAAGAGTAATGGACTTGATATCCGTGGCTTTAATTTTAAAATCATTGGAACCAAGATTTCAACGATAATTATTGTAAAGAGTAAAGCACTCTTTTTTTTACCAGCTGTCAATTTTTACAGTTAAATGTTATCTCTTTTAACGACCTTATTATGCTCAGTTGAACTATGATTCAATTCAAGGTGACATTTATGTGAGCCCAATGAAACTTTACAACAAAATTAACGAGGAGACGTAATTGTGTATTCTTAATTATCTGTTCGCTGAAATTGCTATGATGCATAATATTACTTCACACTAATTAATAATCATTGGAGCGTAGCGATCGCCGATCAAATAAGTCTAAATTATTGAACATTCATTAAGTACTAGGTTACGCATTTTCTAAAAAAAAAGTTGACCTGTGAAATTGAAAATATTTTAAATTAAAGAAGATATGTATTGATATTAAATTGTTAAAAAAAGACAGCAAATTATTTTTGTTTATGCGCATTATTATTTTATTCTAATCATTGCTAAAATGTTGATAAACTAGACCTGATACCTAAGTCGGAATATATTTGGCTTTAATTAAAAAGGAGCATTTCATTATAACTATCAATTTCAAACAATGTACAAACATACATACATAAAGCTAGCATTAAAAAAAGATGGTGAGATTTACTCAAAACATTTTTTATTGCTTTTGCTTTGTCTCTTGCATTTCAATGTTTTCTGAAACCACATAACTCACTTTCTGAATCTAAATGAAGGTAAAGATGATAATCCAATATTAAGTCTTTGATAGAATCAAAGAGGACTCGGTTGAAATCTCTTCAATATTATATAAAAGTATAATTCTTCATCCTCTGCTTCCAAAAGCATAAATAAAAACATCAAGCGAATTCTATTGAAATCTTCAAATGTACGGATACCAAAAAAAAATAAAGGTACCACTAGGTACTAACGTACTAAATAATGATGAACTGTGACTTTTCTTTCGCTGAAAACGTAAAATATGATGTCCGCAAGTCCATATTTCACACATGACAGTTATCAAGGTACCATCATAACACACTTTTAGTACTATCGAGATAACCTCCGCCTAAACCACATCAATAGTCAATTAAAAGGTTATTTAAAACAAAGCGATTTCTAAACTCATCAAAAGTTTTTATATCGGATGTTTCTGCCTGATTTCAAGCTATAAAACTTTTGATAGTAACTCATTAATCGAATAAAAGTCGTCGGTTGTCCGATTCAGTCGATAGACCAGCTGATTTTTCTTGACCTTTTGCCTTAAAGTTTTAGAAATTATCTTTTTTCCTCTCAATGAGGATTCAGTTTTTTTTGTAATGTGAAAGGAGTGAAACTATATTCGCTCATTAAGGGGCTGGGCAGGACGGGGCTGGGGGCGAAACAATGTTCGCTGGGTCCGCTAGCTAATTGTGTTTTATAATCATCATCATCATTATTATCAGCCAAAGCTTAGGACATCCACTTTTGAACACAGGCCTCCTCCACGATTTTCCACAGCAACCTATTACAAGCAGTTAGCATCCTGTTTGTTCGTGCGATCATTACAAGGTCGTCTGTCCATCTTATCGGATGACGTTCGACGCTGCCTCTTTGGTCAAACGATCTCCAATCTAGAATTTTTCTACCCCAACGGCTCTTTGCGCTATGTGCCCTGCCCATTGCCACTTGACCTTAATGATTTTCAGGACTCTGTCTGTTACCCTAGCTCTTCTACGTATCTGTTCATTTCTGATTCGATCTTTATATTTTATAATAGCGCTGTACAATAACTAACAACACAAGTACCCATTCAAAATTGACAACAGTAGCAAAAATAGATGCCAGTTAAACAGGTGGCAGAGATTGAATTCTTTTAACATTTATTACGTATGAAAAAGATTTTTATTGATCGTTACTAGCACAGCTGCTTAAAACCAAACGAGTGAGTCATCATAAAATTTATTTTTCTTGAAGAAATATTGCATTTGTGGCTTGTTTGTTCTTGTGCTATTGTTGTACTGCGAATTAATCTCAAATGCACCAGTCTTTGACTGATAATGAGCAAATACAAAACATTGAACAGTTGTAACTACTTTAAAAATCTAAGCGATTAAGATGTCTTTTACTGAATTCATTTTATTTGCAAAAAACGTACGCACCCTACGGACATTAAATATTATTTGTAAAACATTAGCGTTAAACCTAATCAGAGGATGCTTGGTCACACGAAACGGAACGATACGTAATCCATTTGGATTATGTTGCCTCACGCTCAACGGAATAGAAAATAAAAATAAATTCAAGCTATCATATATATTAACTCTATAACTGAACTCGAAAATCACAAAGTATGATTTACTCATCAAATTTTGTGAAACACTTCCAATTGTCAGTTTTTTCGTCAAACAACTTTTTAAAAACAGCAACAATTCTTTCAAAACAGTTAGAAAAAGCTTAGCTTCCAAGAGAGCTATTTAAATACAAATTTGGTAAAACTTAGTTGTGATGAAATATGGCTAGCAGAAACAGAAGTGGCACTAAAACTGAATTATTATTTAAGCTTGATTAATATATAAGTTCACACTGATGAATACGAATTCTACGGAATGTCTTTTAGATTTGCGCCTACGTCAGTTTGTTTACCATGCGTGGATAATGTAGAAAACAACTAGAATATTTCGACTGACACAAATATGCCTACATATCACTATTTACGGATTTCACCTTGAATTGTGTGCCTACAACCCTCAGAGGGTTGGAACTTTTTTAATTACCTACGTACTGTAACTAACTGTCTGTCGTCTACAAAAGATTTTACTCGCTTATAATTTAAATTTACTGTCCTTCATCCCACAAAGTACATTCGGATCCTTCGCATATTCACGCCTAGGATGAATTACAAAGTGTGAATAATATTATTCAGGCTTCATTGAAAATATTTTTTCATAATTGAATGTATCGATGACCGAGTCTACAAATTTTCCTACCCAATACCTTAGCACAAGAATGTATCATAAAATTGATAAAATGACTTACAAGTTACAAAATGGATCTTTTCGCCTAAAATGAACAGCTATTTGACAAAAGCAAGTGTTTTTCAATGATTAAATCTGTTAAATAAGGTTTCCAGTGGTTTTGTATTCAAATAAATAGGTAGAAACGTTTAAATGTCAATATATATATTTTTCGTCGAATAATGATTTTATGTACAATAGAATTTTAACTGTATTTCATAATTGTTTCTCATCATTTATTCGGCTGAATTACTATGACATAATCCTCTAAAGTTTCATCATTAAAATTAATATTTTCTAAATATCAAGGAGCCATAGTTGAATAAATATTGCATTTTACTGTAACAATCTATTTATAAGGCAGTATAAAGAGATTATTAGAGTCCCACCGTGCGTGATGACATCGTAACAAACTTTTGGAGTACGTTGAAAGTCATTTCATGTAGCAATCGTAATGATAGCTAGCCAATAGTCATATTGGCTAGCTATCATTACGATTGCTATGCCATATTGAATTGTTTATGTATTCTATTTAATAACGTTAGTATATATTGACTTTTTCACCTTTCAATAAAGTAAAATTCACGGGTATGGATATTTTTTTTTTTAAATTGCTAGAGAAATTGCGATAGACGTCCTCCAGCATTTTTTATTTGGCCTCTGCGAGTGTTGTCATCGATTCGGATTTCCCCACCACCGTCTCAGCACACAGCGGATAAGGACAGTCTAGAGTTAACTAAAGTGCATTATCTCTGTGCTTCGCAAGTAATAATCAGCTTAAGGATCTGTTTCCTAATAAAATAAGCACTATAACTAACAAATAATTCGATTATGAAATGTCGTTTCGTGTGAAGCAGTGGACAGAACGCCAATGATGGTTGTTTATTTTAACGTCTCTAACGCTTGGTTGTGCGATCTTTATTAGTGGTTTAATGTCGTTACCAGTGGTAAAATATTTTCGGTAGCACACAGTCGTGATATTAGTATTTTTTCTTCAAAACATATATTTTGGAGAAAAAACACAAATTTCACAATTTTGTGCAAAAATACACGATAGAATGAATAATGAAATAGCCATTATAAGATTTGGTTTATTTTGGTTGTCGAAACTCGAAACACACACAATCGTAACTACTACTATCTATCTTGCAACCAAGCCTAATCCATTGTAGTCTTTTCATTTATTAAAAAGTGAACGAGCCATTGACCCTTGTTTAGGTCCTGCTTACTGAATTAAGCCCGATTCGCCAAAATATTTTTTTATGTCCTCAATTGTTGCATTTTAATGCTTTAGAATGTTTTTAACACTCACAAAGATGAAATAAGAAACCAAAAATTAGCGCACGGGCGGGACTTGAACCAGCAACCTTTTGGCAGACCGGGCCAAACGCTCTTACCAATTGAGCTACCATGCTGTCAGTCCGACCCTGCGAAATTTGTGGTTTCTTATGAAAACGTCAATTGCATTTTTGGCATTTGTTGCATTTTAAGTTTGTCACAATGTCAATTTTATATAATTTTTTATTTATTTATTTAAAGTCTTTTTTGCACAAATTATGTGTACAAAGGTGGACTGAATGCTAAAAGCATTTTATGATTTTAACGATGATTCCAAATTATACCTTATTGGTAACCACATTGAGTACTGCCACACCCATTGACATAACAGCCAAATTATCTATTGTGAGCCATTTGGTGCCGCTTGACAGATTAATATGAATGCTGATTGAAACTAGCTCTTGTAGAGGTAAATGCAACATCCTGTGGCCGAAGATCGCGGAATAATGTTCGTTGGTGGCAGATACACTACTTTACTGATACATTTTAGTAAATTACTGTTAACAACATATTGACTGCCGTCATTTACGAGTTAAAATTAAGTTTGGAGTCAGTAGAGTTAAGGCCGCCACTCAAATGTTGTTGCGTCCTTTTCCACTTTTTTCATAGGTATTATTATTAACTAAGATAAAAAAGTCACAAAGAGTCAGTACAATTTTATTTTAAATCAAGTTTTTTTTTAAATTAATTAAATAATCTCAATCAAATTGGAACTTTCATCAAAGATCTAGAAAAAACAAATAAAGCTGCGCCAGCACTTGCGGGTCCGCGTTATGAACGGAAACCGACGGTTTTCGCGTGAAAACACAGTTGAAACCATAAAGTTCATTCGAAAAGCACTAGTAAACAGGCTCATAAAACCAGTCAGTGCAGTCGACCTTACCCCCATAATTTTAGAGATCAAGTTTCGAATTCATACCAAAAGGTTGTGACCGCAAGAACTCGAATACCATATAAATATTGATATAATTTCCTCAACATGGTTCAGAGCTAAATTTAAATTTAAACAAGCTCTGATTAAAAACTCATAAATAATTTGATATTTATATTTGCCTTGGCTGATTGATATCCTAATAAGTTTGGACCTGTTTTAGCACTGCTATATTAAAATAATTATAGCGGTTAATAAGATTTAAAAAATATTGTTCACATGACATAATTTAACTTGTTTTGTGTCTGCAAAGTACTATTACATAAAGATAAGTTGTTTAATATTTAAACTTTTAGATTAAAAACGTTCAAAGTGATAATTATGTCTTTTAAGGGTTACGTATTCCAACAAACTAGAACCCTATTTCGCCATCTCTTCAGTTCAGCTCAATGACCTTGACTTAAGATCCTTTTTCTCCTAGATGGGGCAGTGAGCGTCCACAGTGCGCCGTCATCCCGTTCGGTCTTAAGCATCGCGCCTTATTTCGCTCCAAGTATTTCCTGTGTTCTTCGCTTCTACGAAGATTCTCCGCCGTCAAGTCTGTTTTGGGCGGTCATATTTACGCTTTCTTTGGAGATTACAGTATAGGGCTTCCCTCGGTATGTGTTCAGGGTACCTTTGGAGCGGAGTGTTTTATCTGCTGGTCGTAGTCTCATTGCAGCGTACCCACAGTTCCTGATTGGAGATTTGTTTTGGACAGTAAATACCGATTTTCTTGAGATGATTTTATTTAGAGGTTAATGACGACCTGGAGCTGATGTTTGAGAGCAAGGTGTTTTTTATAATCTTCTGACCGGTGTTGATTTATTAAATCGTTTCAGTTACATATTACGACCTGTAACTTAATTGAAAATTATAAAATGATGATCAACCATTTAAATACTGGTTTTCAAAGTTTACCCGAAAGTTCTACCATGTTAGAATTGTAAGATAATGGTCGTATTTTTTTACTCAAGTTTAAAAACTTAATAGCACAAATAAAAATTTAGGTGGCCTTTACGCTAACAGTGTTCTCTCCCAATCATACCCGTAACTCATGCAAAATGATTGTAATTGGTGCAGGAAAATGTTGGAAATAGAAATTTGACCATTTTACTTCCGAAATCCGAATCTAAATTAAGATGAGTCGTAGTAAATAAGATAGTTTGCAAAGTGGTACGATGAAACACAATGTATAACGTCCACTGACTAGATGGGGTATGACTAACTTGTTAAGATCGCAGGGTCACACTGCAGGCAGACCGATCGTTCTGCAATGGACGCTCTATGACTGATAATGATGTAGTCGTGATAGCCTTTTCATATGACATTTGTTATTTGCTACCGTGATACCGTTACTTACTTTTACGAAGATCTCTAAACTCAGAGTAGGACCCGCGTTATGAATTGGGTTAGGTAATAAATATCGTAACACTACCTATATATATGTGCAATCTGTAATACTGGTCTATGACAAGTTTTTTCTGTATCATTTTGACGGTTTAACAGTTATTTTATAATTTCAGCCAGTAAAATTATAATAGGTCCTGTACTAATAGCTAAAGGTGGAAACCTGATTATTAATACAATTGGTATACTATACATAGTGGCCCATTCTATCATCGAATGACCGCAAAAACACCATTAGAGGTTTTGTAAAGAAGTGACAATATACTCGTTCTTCATCATATTCACATATAAGCATTTTTAGGGTTCCGTAGCCGAATGGCAAAAAACGGAACCCTTATAGTTTCGTCAAGTCTGTCTGTCTGTCTGTCTGTCCGTCCGTATGTCACAGCCATTTGACAGTTGAGTAACTATAAGCATCACACTGTTGAAATTTGGTAGGAAGATGTATGCTGTTTACCGCTTTATGATTCTCATACAAAACATAAAAAATCAAAACATTTAAGGGGGGGCTCCCATACATGACACTAAAACCGAAAAAAAATTTTTTGTCAAATCTGTGCGTGTATCTATGGATAAGTCTCTTATAATGACATAAAGGTTTCTAAAACCATTTTCTTTTAAAGTCTAACGTTTTATAGCTAGACGCTTCCAAAGTGTTAAAATGGGCGTCCACCCCCCATCTAACTTCTAAACTAAGCGAGCGTAAATTTCAAAAAATATATTTAATGTAGATCTTAACAAATACTTTCAACGATAATTGGTTTGGACGGGATCGAACAAGAAGTTTTTGAGATATAGCACATTTTCAACAACCGCAAACATACTTTGTACTTCATACAAACACTATGAAAACCAAAGTTATATTTAGTGTCAACAAAATATTGTGGTACCTATTTTACTAAGGGCTGATTGTTCAATGGTCAGATAAAACTTATCAGACTGATAAATTATAAAGCGACAGATTTAAAAAAAAATGACAGTTACGTATGATTGCTGACAATTGGGTGATGTTTTCAAATTAGGCATATTGTATTTTGTTCGACGAATATTTCTTATCTGACTATTGAAAAATCAACCCTAAGTGGAAGTAGGTAGATTCCCTACTTCAGTTAAAGTTTGCACGGAACCCTCAGTGCGCGAGTCCGATTCGCACTTGACCGGTTTTTATTTATATACTAAAACGGTGTAATCTTACTTACAATGTGCCTTAAATCTAAAAGTTTGTGAGGATACGGCTGTTTGTTATTTCTCCGCGGTATAACTACTGAATAGATTTTGATGAAACTTTACAACTCATAGCTTAAACATTGAAGTAACTAGTTAATTTACAAATATTTTGTTTTTTGAGTGTAATATCTTCTTAAATTTAGCATTCTGCAAAAAACAGTATTATTATATGCATTTTTTATTTATCCAGTATGATAAATAGATATAAAAGTTGAAGGTCCAACGTACGATATTACAAAGAAAGTAAAGTTGAAAGTGAGTAGGATAAAATAACATATTGTTGATGGTCACTAAAAGGGGATAATATTATGCAAATAGTCTGTCCTTATATGTCTTTGGGATCTACGATCATAGTTTTTATTTATTCACATTAGGTATACACTTTTGGGTTGAATCGGTTCTTTTTCAACGCAAATAAACTTTGTGGTGTATATGACTGACACTTAAAACTTTTTTATATTAATATTAAAAATTTATGTGAGAACCGCCGTAAAATTTGATGTTTTTTTTTTTTAAATGACTACGTATTTTTATAATGTCCGAGTGCTTTTTATTTATATTAGGTAGCCTGATAGTTAGATAAGAGGTGTTTGGTACATCGTGTGCCTAATTAAAATGACCCATAATAAGGATAATAAGTTATAATTTTCTGTCTGAAATTGTTTTTAGTCTGTTGATTTTTTATATTAAATATATTTAAATAAATATATTAAAATACAGCATATTTAAAAAAAACTACAATTAATTGTATTTGGACATATTATTTTTGTATCTTATTGTGCATTATTTTGCAGTTTTAATAACATTCAAATCACACACTTCAGCCTTATAGTCCTTTTGATTAACTTTTAAAGCTGTGGAACATATTTTTTCTCAAATTTGACCTGCAACTTCATAATATGGCTGTGAACTATTGAAAAGAACGAAACCAATTTTAGGCAAACAATTTCTTTTTGGAGATGGTGCCATCACTGTGACCATCAAGTATCAACTATCACAGCACCGACTCCAAAAAGAAATTGTTTGCCTAAAATAGGTTCCGTTCCTTTCAACAGTCAAGAGTTTATTTAAAACTTTTTAGTGCATTCTTGTTTTGAAGTCGGTTTTTACTTTTTTTTAAAGTTAATTTTATTTCTTAATTTTTAGAGATTACAGGAGGGGGGGGGGAGAGGTTGGATTTTATGACTCTGTTCTTTAAGAACTACAAACTATATATTATAAGTTCTTTCATTATAACTACTGAACTTCTAAGCGTAAAGCAGTTTCACCATCAGCTCAATCCCACAAAATGTAGACTATCAGACGTAACACCACGTCAACATTAAGATTCTAGTAAAGAAACACTATACGTGCCTTTAAATTTTGAGAGTTTCCCTCGAGAACACTAAGATCTCATAATCAGATGCCAAATTGGAAAAAATGGAACCAACTAGAAGGTATATTCTCTAAGTAGACGAAAAAAATTTTCGAATCGGTCTACAAACGACTGAGATATAAGGTAACAAGATATAAGGTAACATGAGATATAAGGTACATAGATATCTGTATGTTTTGTATCTACAAAAAAAAACAGTCGAATTGATGACCTGCTCCTTTTTGAAGTCGGTTAAAAATAAGCAGCTACTCGTTGGGACGTTGGAATTCATGAAAACTTCAATGTGTTATGTTCTACGAGCTTATGATTAAGATATACCAGTTTTTATAAAAACACTAGACGAAAACCCGGCTCCGCTCGGGTGAAATGTGACTTATAAAACACATCTAGGTACACAATGTAGGTAAATATTTTTGTAGTCATCGGTTCTAAAGGATTATAAAAGGCAAGCCATAGATTCGTGTAGCTTCGTTCATTGTGTTTAATATTTATTAAACACAATGAACAATTGTTATAATATATTAAATAAAAACTGCAATAGTTTTTACACAAATAATTTTTATTTTAAATCAACATTCTAACTAAATTAACATAAATTAACAAAACATAACTTTTAAGGTTTATTCTCTGTAAACCGCTTTGTTTTAAGCACTCAATCTCTTTCTCTACTTTGGCGGGTAGATGAGTACTTACTAATTTTAAAAGTAAAAAATCATCTAATCAGCGCTGACAGCGGTGCATTAACAAATATATCCACGAAACATTAAAGCGCTAAATCGGCTCCGCTTTTTACAAAAATAAACACTTCTGGTTTTTTGATTATTCTCTGTGACTACATGATGAAAAATTAAAAAACGTATTTATTTAACTTTATTGCATAACATGAGGTGGAATTAATGCCGAATGGCATTCTCCACCAGTTATAAATACCTAAATACAAATTTATATCTAAGCCGGTTGTAAATGAGAATTAAAATATTATAACTTATTTAATGTCTGATGGTTCTAGGGTTCTAAACGCTCCAAGAGCTTTCCAATCTATCTGTCATATCTATGCACTATACGCTTTGTCAAAAACTTGTCAATGGCGACTGCGGTTTGTTTGTCAGTGCTATTAGAATTTAACGAAATTCTCTATAATCCGAATTTTGCGGATATATGTTGTCGACTCGAAATCACTATATTTTTATGTTTTGTTATTCATATAAGGTTTCGATCGAGTCTACCGTAGCCCTTGACGAAATTATTAATATAGATTATGTGTCCAGATGTGTGTGCAATATACAAGTGTACACTCTGTTCCTTTACTCTCTTTAATTCGGTGAGACGGCAGTCCGTCATGGCCAATGAGATCAGGCGCAGGACCAACAAACCAACCGCTTACAAGAGCTTGTGCATAATTTTATTTAAAAAAGTATTTTCTGCACCAACTAAGTTCCGTGGCACTGACTAATGTTTTATAATATTTTGATTTAGTAGTTATGACGGTATTTCTTGCACTCATCTGAATGTTAAATTAACTATTTACCCCACAATTTATGGTATGAGTAAACATGCTACTATTATTTTAAAATTTATCTTCATTATCATATAAAACAAATATAGCAAATGCATTAAATAACGTCACGTATACCTATTTCTTGTTTAATATATTTTTCTTATATTCAATTCTCACGATAGGAATACATTGAGTTAAACTGTATTGACTTTATATGAACATACATAATTCATTTGGTCTATAGAATGTCATGCAAGAGGAGGACGTGATAATTGTTCAATTAAATGACAAAGAACAATGGGTGGAAGTGAGGATTATGAATTATGATTATTGAGAAAATCTTTTATGAATGTCGCACGTGTGTATTTTTTAGAAAAAAACTGATATAGTTGATATGACACTACAAACCCAATTTCAATTTACGATTAAAAGTTCATAGTGCAAAACGAATGACCAGGGATCCTATTTTTTGAACACTTGCGTCAATATATCGTGTGATTAGCTTCGATTAATGTTCGCATTTCTTAGTTAAATCTACTCTCTACTACTCGCATTTTTATTCCGCGTCGTTTTAGTTGTATTTGAATCTATTAAAAAATGAACGAAATCAACGTAAATCGCTCGAAATATTGACGCGAGTGATTTGAAAATAGAGCTCCAGATGTCAAACAACTTTTATATTGAAGAATATAAATAAAACAACACCAACTTAGTCTATCTGTACAAAAGCATTTTAATTTTTTATCGCCGTTATTTTTATTGAAACACCACAACACTCGGTCAACAGAAAACCGCAGAATCTCAATGATAATGAACACAAGCGATTTGTCATTTAATTTTGATGGACAGATGAACTTGGTCTTGTTGCTTCCTCGAAAAACGATCGCACTAATCAAACCTGGCAAAGTTAGTACGTTCTTTATTTTATTTATATAGGATAAATGGGTTTTTGTCATACTTAAGGGGTACTGATTCAAGTAACTGTATTGATTTTTTTTGTCTTTACCGAGGACTAACTACACTACAAGAAGCATGTTCCCAAAACGCTAATTATTCTAACTTATCAGTAAGTAGATCCGGAGACAACCAACTGTGTTACCAAACAAAATCTCTTCGATTTAAAATTTATTAAAAGTTGAAGCCATATGGAATAAGAAATTTTATGTTCTGTGCATAAACTTTTAAATAATTCAATATAAAGTTACAAAGGGGCTTTTAACTATTTCAAATTATACCTATCGTCTATTATTTTAAGTTCGTCTGCTAGAACCTATCCGATTTACCAGGACACTCTCAGGAGTCAGGAACATACCAAAATTGCCAAAAAATAAGGAGAAGCAGCCTTCCTTCGAGTCTTCTCCACTGTACCTATCTTAAGAGTTTACCCTTGAGCTTTATTATTGCAAAGTGGACTTTCATGGAAGTCTACACTCTTTTTCTTGAACATTGAGTAGGTAGTAAACACCATAGAATGTAAAAGCTTTTTTACGAAATAAATAATAATTTTTAAAAAGGAACGGAAAGTTATTTATAAAAATTAAAGTCTAACTAATAAGTAATAACATAGACACCTAAAATTTGTTATTGCTCATTTATTTTTTAATGAAAATATTAGAAAGTCTTAATGACATTGCCTATTTAAGCAACTTTGATTCTAAATTCTCACCACCGGCACCTATGGCACGGTAAAATATCTAGTAATGGCACATCATTCATTTCTTGTGAGGGAAAATAGACCAGCGATATCATATTTTTATATCTCTCACATGAGTTAAATTATGAATCTTTAGCCATGAACGTTGTTAGTGACATAAACTTTTCCAAGCATGTTAAACAATTTGTAAATTATTGATTGTTGGTATTCGCTGTGTGCGATGACAGCTCACGAATCGATGACAGCGTTCGCAGTAATAAAGTAAAATGCGTTTATTACTTTCCATACAAAAAAGAACTTATCTCTATCACAATTTCTTTAAATTGTAGCTTGTAGGAGCAAATGGTGTGTGTGTGTGTGTACTTAGCTAAAATACCACAATATTTTATTGATAGCAAATAATTTTGTTTTTCATAGTGATTGTATGGAGAACAAAGTTATGTTTGCGGTTGATGAAAATGTGATTTATCTCAAAAACTACTATATCAATTTTCTTTGAATTTTTTTGTCAAGATCTATATTATACTTTTTTTTCAAAATGTACACTAGCTTAGTTTAGAAGTTAAAGGCGTGGGGATGCCCATTTAACCATTCAGGAAGCGTCTATCTCGCAAACGTTAGACTTTTACAGGAAAATATGGTTTTAGAATCCTTGATTTTATTTTAAAAGACCTATCCATATACACCCCACACGAAAAGGTTTGACTAAAAAATATTTTTGGTTTTAGTTGCATGTATAAATCTCATTTTTTTTGTGTAAGAATAGTAAAGCGGTAACAGGATACATCTTCCTACCAAATTTCAACAGTGTGATGCTTATAGTTACAGACTAAAGAGGCTGTTACATACGTACGGACAGACAGACAGACAGACATATCTGTACCTTCAGTGAAAAGTGTTCTAAGTCAAAAACATTGATTTTTGGGAAATCGCATTTGAAGATTAAAAATTTCCTACTTCGTGGCTATCAAAGATATTTTGGTGCTTTATTTTTTGGATGAGAGTTAATATTTGAAATAATCAGATAGTATGACAGTTTGAGATAGACTGTTTAAAGTTATTCTTTAATTAAATAAAAAACTCAGTTAAATCACTTATCACGAAACTTTACATTCGTGTAAGGTGATTTAATTGAACTGATATTACATTACACCGCAGTAAATTGCCCTCATGCTATCAAGTGTAAAGTGATACATTTCATACTTTTTCTGTGCATATATTTTTGCTTCTTCACTTTGCGAAAATGTTGTAAAACAAACATCACTAGTAACTGTATCGGAAATCATTATTTAAGTTTATTTAAGGGAAATTCGTTGAAAAATTTACACTTAAATCAATATACACCATATTAGTAGGAAAAAACTATGTGAAAACTGATCTAACTGACTTAATTAACGATTTAAGTATCTTATGATTTATGTGTCTAGTGATGTAAGTGTGGATTGGAACTGACTAAGCTATAATTTGCAAATAACATTAAATTGTTTGCTTCTAAAATTGCTAGAAATTGTTATTTTATTTAGAATTACATAATGTTACATATATAATGTTTAAAAAAAATACATATATCATATCATATCTACAGGTAAGTGTGTCTGAATTATTTGTGTATTTAGAATAAAAAACAAAACCTATTTCGCATCATCTACTTTGTTGATTGAAATCTGGATCAGAGATATCGAGCCCTATTTGCATTTCGGCTATGAAGGTTTATCGAAAAATGAAAACAACATTGATATTTGTAAAAACAAACATGTATTACTTCTTTAAAAATGTATCTTAATCTTATCAATAGTATGAGAATACTGCACAATCAAAAAAGAGAAATATATGATGACTTTCAGTCTTCTAAACATACTCGTAGCGTTTTGAAATAACAAGCATAATCAAAATAATTAACATATTATTAATGAGTATCATAATAAACTAAACATATTATGAGATCGATTCTTATGGCTATGATTAGTATCATTGTTTAACATACCGAAGCTTCCTGAAATATAAAACTGAGATCAAAGCAAGACCCTTCGGCAATGTTATATCCATACTCAAAAATAAAATAAACCAATAAAATTTAAAATTCAGCAAAACGAAACAAAACTTTTAAAGAAAACTTAGTAACTTCTTATTAATTAATGATAACTCACTAGAAATAAAGTTAATTAGGTTTGCTTTATGTATTTCAGCTTAGACTAATAAAATCATTGAAGAAAGGTATCTTTTCATTGAAAGAAGTAATATAGGTTTTTAATTCAATCAGAACGTTATTAATCATACAACAGATTAGTCTTTATTACTCTTTCTATTGTAATCTATTCTTCTTCATTTGATCCTAAATCGGGATCTACATAACGCAAATCTTCATTCGTCGTTAATTGATGGTAAAAGTCATGAACACTCGGATCTAGGTATTCTAAGAGAGATATCAAATCTCTCTTTTTTTCGTTTTGATATAGGGTTTGGTCCATTGTAACAATTTCATTGATTTTTTCTTCTTTATTTTCTGGTTCATTTTTTCTTCAATCGTTCTTTCTGGTTTTCTCCTGTCATATTTTTTTGCGTCAACAGTATGTCTCTTGTTGTTCATCTTTATATCATTTTCTTCAAGTGCTAATAAATTTTCTTTTAAATAAATAACTCGTTCATTTGTTCATGAGCTTGTTTATCAATGCTACCATGTTGATACTTAGCCGAAATTTTGCCTTCATCTATTTGTTCACCTTTTTTCACATAATTCATAATTCATATAGGTAGCATAATTCTATCCAACCGTGCCTTAGCTTGCTGAAAATTGAAATATAACTGTTACAGGCCACACCCTGTATATTAAACCGGCCAGGAATTTGAACCCTAAACCTAAGTTTGAAGAAGCGCCGACATTCAATTACATATTCACATGCCTAACACTAACAAAATAAGAGAGAGAGAGAGAGAGAGAGAGAGAGAGGAATGGCAAATACAATATAATTTTAATTTCAATAACATCAATATCATCATATTTGATATAGTTGTGTATAAAAATACTAAACATGTTTCAAAACACGACACTTTTATTATGTGTACTTGTACTTGCTACATCTATGCGATATTCAAGATTTATAGATAATATAGATATATAAAACCATATACCATGGTAATACAGGTAACCTAAAGTATACAAGTATGTACTTGAGCTATAAACAGATACGAATAAAAGAACCAATTCAGTCCATCAGACGATTTTAAGTGCATGAAATAGTGGAAATCAAACTGAAATGCGATAATTGCCGTTAAACAGATAAAGTTAAATGCAAGTCAAAATAAATAAAGCTATTTAACACTTTAACTTGAATCATTTTTTAATTTTATTTTATTTTTATTTCCATTATATTTTTATTAATAACAAACAAGAAAAATAAAACTAAGACAAGCAACATAAAAAAATAACTTAATATATACCTATTCAAAAACGAAATCATTTCCTTGCGGCAAGGAGGCTATGATGCTGGCTGCGTTGCCGCGTTGAATAGCAATGCTGATTCTTTGAGCTAGGAAGTCAGCTTTATTATTGGCTGTTAAAGAATTTAATTTTGGCGCAATTTTTCTAAACAGCAATTTAGCAGAGGGTCCCCACCCAGGGCCCAAACGTTCCCACTCGTTTATACTATTTATACATATTCGATGGCGCAAACAAATGCAACTTACAAATAACATAGAAAATACTACTTTTATTAAAAAATGAGTCTCCTAAACTACCTACATTACCTACGTACGTAATTGTGTGTGTTCCTATTAATAAGTAACAGATTTTGCAGCATCTTCGACGGATACAATTGAGGGATTACGATAAACAATTGCTTAAAACATATTTTTATATGTTCAATATGGCAGAATACACACTAATAAATTCACACCCTCAAATTGAAGTTTGTGTAAATTGTTGTAATTTTAAAGATAAAGCGTTAAATAGTAATGACATGTTTCGATAATTTCGTGTAAACTGCTATAACTTACATTCCGTGACATCTTTCGATCGGGAGCGGGACGCGACCGTTGCAATCATGCCATGCATGCCATGCAGCCATGCATGCTCATGCGTGGCACTAACACTAAGTAGCTCTGAATGCGCGATGCGAAGCTGCCCTTCCGCTCACACGCTCGGAGTTCCATATTTCTATCTCAGTCGCTCAGCTTGGGGGAAACATGCGCGGGAAACGTTTGGGCTGAGTTAAATCACTTTACACCAAAAATTTTACCTAAATGTTTGTTGCGAATTCAAAATATTTTTGATGTAAGTAAGTTGAATCGTTTTACACATAAATGATTTTTTTGTGATTAATGGTGTAAGTCTAAATGGATCAATAGACACAAAATAAACATTTTTTTCGGTTTGATCTTTGGTGTTGTAAATAAAGTTACTTCCGTTTTCACGAAACTCAAACACATTGTTTTTTTGTGTAAAATTATATAAGTCTTCTTGTATTATTAGGCACAAATTCAATCTGAACAATTTAAATCGTGTAAAGGGTATTAACACGATTTATATCTGTTGTCACATTAAAATAACGTCTGAACACCCCGGTTCACTTTGTTTAAAGTAGACATGAATCAGTAATCACCAAAAAATACTCAAAATGAGTTCACAAAGTCTTACTTATATCACTTGACACAAAATTATTTTCTTTATTAAGAGGCGCAGAAATATGCCGATTACATAGAAAGATAGAGAAAAAATCAGGGATTCAGAATAACTAATAAACTCGATTTCGATCTAAGTCAAGTTAGATCCCTTTTCACTGAAGGTACAGATATATATAGACTTGACGAAACTATAAGGGTTCCGTTTTTTGCTATTCAGCTACGGAACCCTAAAAAGAACGTCGGGGACGTCTTTCATTATTTCTCTATCAATTTTATAGTATTCAAAACTTTAACCCTTTTAGAATAATCATTTATAATATGCCATAGTAGATTATTATACAAGGGCTCAAAGCGACCGATTTCAGTAAAGATATTCGAGCGCCAGAAGTTTGTAAGTGAGATGGACGCATTCCCCCGAGTCAAACATACTATTTGTCATTTTGACTGTGTAGAAAGAAATCTACAGCCACACTGGTAAATTTAACTTCTTGATGAGGTATTAAGTAGTTCAGCGAGAGATGCAATCTTAAGTTTGACAGATTATTTTTAGTACTACATCCAACGCACGTATGAAAACGTAGTACAAAAAAGCGGATGATATCAAATTATTTAAGTAAAAAGTAATACTTCATAATATAAAATGGAAAAAGGTGTCATAGCACTTTGGTGGGCAACCGAATATCTTTTAATGTTGGTTTGTATAATTGTTGAAATTAGACGAATTTTATATTTTTTATATCGACAGGTTTGATAAACATGTATTTTAATGTATTAGCAAACAAAAAAAAGGTTTTTTTTTTAATAAAATGTTGTTACTTCTTAACGTTGTCCCAAGCTCTGACTCCATGCCCAATCGAGCAATTTAAACAAAATAACTTTCCACTCTAGTGATGGAAAAGCTGTTTTTCACCAGGAAATATACACATGAAAATTCATTTTTCCACACGGAGAGATGAATATATTATATTTTGAAGCATTCACCATGTTGCTTTTTTAAACAAAGGGTAGCCTACGTTACCCGGTCTGTAATAAGAAATCTATTAATAACTCATTCAGTATGAAAATCGGCTCTGTAGTTTAACCACAAATATAAATATGCGTACGAGTATGAAGGATACATAGATATACTAGACAGCTGCACTCATAACAAAAAAATAAAAAAACACTTCCGTAGTTGGGTAAAAAATGTACCTTGTTATTACTATTGTGTATTCGATGAATCTTTTACACCACTTTCATTAGCTTTTCATTCAGAAAAGTGTTTGCAGAGAACAATTATAGGAGCACTGAAACGAATTGAGAGCAAATGCTTACATGAGTAAGCAATGTCATTAGTTAGAGCATTGATATTGCAATGTTTTCCTTTTGTAATACAAAATAGTGACAGAAAAAAATTAACACTACAAGGCGTTATTCCACGCATTTGCAATTCCGAAGAGATGACAGGTAGAAGAATTCGACTAAATTTCAATTGAAAGTCAAAAAGGTAGGTAAATTTACCTACTTTTTTTACTGTTCAAGATATCAATGGTCCCAATATCGACCATTAGGATGGATGTTGATGACCCGAATATGTGTAAAAAATTATATAACTTTTTTTTTAATTGCACGAATAATAATGTTTTTCCAAGCTTTGCTCCCAAATATGCCGTTTGTAGGATAAAATCTTATGTATGATTTTTGAATGCTATACTTATTCAAGAATAGTAACATAAATAACGGCGGGTGTTCTGCTCGAATTTATAGCCTCATTTAATCTTTCACTAATGGAAAACAATTTTACAATGCTATCGTAAAATGTTAGAGCTGTAGCATAAATTTTGCTAACCAGTGTTTTCGTTGTGATGAAAATTAATAACAATCTCTTATCAATTTTCAGTAAGGTCAACAAAGATAGACCAGGTACGCAGGTGATATTATTAACAAAAAAACCTTTGGTCATTCCCACACATCGCCATCTAGCCCTAAAGTAAGTTACTCAAAGCTTGTGTTGTGGGTGCCAGACAACGGATATAATATACTTATATTATAATAATACTTTCTTTGTAAATACATACATGATATACATAGAAAACACCCAGACCAATACAAAAAGACATGTTCATGCACACAAATGTTTGTATTATGCGGGGATCGAACCCGCACCCGCTGCGTAGTAGGCGATTTCTCGACCACTACACCAGACGGGTCGTCAAATTATAGTGCCCAGATGTGCGCACAATACACACTCTCTGTTCCATCAATATTATTCGTTCAGTGAAATGGCAGTTCATCATGACCGGATCCGGTACAAAGCCAATTGCCATGCTCTCCGAGGTATGGGGCTGACATCACCACCAACTTTCTGACTCCGAGCTGCTCCCGAGTGTTTAAAAGGCAGAAGAAACATATTTCGGCCCAATCCGGAATTCGAGACAAGACCTCTTAAGTAGGACCAGCAAGCTAACTGCTACACCAATCTGGTTAAATCAGTTAAATTTGCTGTGATAAAGATAAATTCGTAGTGGAGTGGCAATAACCTAAAGCTCCTTATTTTTCAACAAATGTAATGTCAAATTAAATTTCAAAACGTAGCCATATTTTTAAGACTGCGAAAGATCAAATAAAGCTTAACGTAAAGCTTGAGTTTGATTTGAGAGGCTCAAAATTAAAACTTCAAATAACGGCACTCAGAGTAGATTTAACCAACGTCAGATAAGGAATATTCTTCAAATATAATATAAATCGACTATTTGAAAACGTCACTTATTTGAGAGAAATCGACATTAAATAAATTATGAAAACGACATTTTAAAATGGGTCGTTTTATTCTTATTCTATCGGATAAGTCCTATCTGACGTTTGTAAAATTGTCTCTAAATAAATAAAGAGTCGGCATAAATGAATACTAAAATGATTACAATTTATTAAAACTAACTTTTTCAAAAAGTTCATCGATAACTAAAGTCGATTACTCTTTGCTAGTCCAATAGTGTAAATGTCTTTTTTTAAACTTTTAAATAATATCAATGAAGAAAATTACTTTACAATTTAATCAATCAAAAGATCTCAGTGTTCAACGATTAATTACCTATGTAGAGTTTCAGCTTTATCTTATTTTAATAATTATCACATAAAGTAATGCCAAAATTGTTTACAATATTAGACTGACAAAGAAAAACAGACTTTACTTGATGTTTCTTTACACTTTGATTATAAAAACAAAACTATTATCCACTTTCATTATAGCAACAAAAATGATAAGTTTCAGACTAAAACTCTTAAAAACAAGAGCTGTCTTCAAAGTCACTAAACCATTTTTGAAGACGGGTATAAAACCAACGTAACTCAAAGCGCGTCATTTAAAACAAAACATCGAATATTCTTAAAAGGCAAATGTAACCGATTGTACACGGTAGCTGTTACAAAAGGAATGATATACTTAGTTAGAAAATGAAAGAAAAACATGTGTCCTTGCCTGAAGTTAGTCGTCTTGGCCTGATAACATCCAC
This sequence comes from Pyrausta purpuralis, assembly GCA_963924145.1. Lineage (NCBI taxonomy): Eukaryota > Metazoa > Arthropoda > Insecta > Lepidoptera > Crambidae > Pyrausta > Pyrausta purpuralis. Next base: position 15,066,279 of record OZ001653.1, on the reverse strand, counting down.
AGAGCTTGATTGAGTGTTGAAAATAGAACAAAGCCAAAAATATTGTGTAGATACGTGCCTTGAGATAAAATACAGCGAATTTGTGAACTTGAGTAAGACATGTGGGGAATGCCTTACCCAAAATTGCTAATGAAACACCATACGTCGTCTTTCTTGACTTGAATACGTAATTATTTATTAGTTTCAGAACTTAACCAAAATGTACTAGAATTTCACATCATCTCGTACATCGTTTCAGCGAAGTCATACTATGAAATTGTACCAGTTGAACGTTAATTGATAAATTTTGTCATCTTTGATTATGCTTTATATGTAAAAGTGTGTTATCTCTAAATTCGATTTCGATAACTTTTATGAAATAATTTTCCCGAAGTTGCTGTGGTTTAACCTAGTTATTACGAAAATATTATGCCCTATGTAGAAAGTAGAAACAAAATTTATTTGCTAATAACATTCATAACTTTATATATATATATATATATATATATATATATATATATATATAAAATATAAATACGTTAATATGAGTTTCAGGTACACAGAAAAGTATAGATTTTTACTAATTTGGATTTCAAAAAAATATTTTAAGTGATAAATTGTAAGCTACTTGATAAAACTACATGTCCTTTCTTAAAACTCAGGTGTTCTCTATAAGGAACAGTAGTAATATCTGAGTTTATAAGTGCTTTTTTATTTATCTTAGAAAATGAAGTCACCCAAAGTTTCATAACCATCCAGTGGTCAAAAAGACAATGTGATTGCGGAAATAATTGAAAACTCAATCAGAGTATTTTTATGCAAAGCATTTTTTTTTTAAATATAAATCAGGTTTTTGCACTAAGACTTACCAAATTTTGCTTTAACTGCCAAAATCATCAATCAACTAACATTTGTCCTCAGTCTTCACTTTTTCAATTTAATCCAATGTTTTCAAACTTCACTAAACCCACTTGTCACTTTCGTAATCGTAATATTTTTATCGAACACATAAAGAGATCCGAACTTACTTTAACTACGATGATACATATCGCGCAGTCGCACAAAATCGAAGGAGGGTAAGCGTCAAGCCGCTGCGATATCACAACACCGACTGATGCGGCTGTGAGTCCTTTACCCATTGAATGTCTTTCACAGCTGTCCACTGAACGAACGAAGGCATATTCAACCTGCTCGTAACATTCTTATTATTAATTACAATAATATTTTAAAGGACTTGTACAAACTGTTGACAGCTAAGGTGTTACGCCGTTAGTATTATTCACGCATTCGCTGCAGCAACGATTACATTGCAAAACTATTGCAAATTGAAAACATCTGTCGCACGCTATTGCGAAACGCTTGCGTCGCTTCAATAGCGATCCCGCATTTATTTGCGAAATGATACCGGAACAAGGATACACTAATACATCTAGGTAAATTTGAAAGCGTAGCATATTTTATGCGAAACGTTGGCAACGTTGGCGTTGGTTACTTTACACATTTCCGTAGTGTCGTATGAGTTTCACATGCCGCTTGCGAATGAGTAGGTGGACTAACGCTGACAATTATATTGTACAAAATAGCTCCTTTGTTTACTCACGATAATTTGAACTTTGACCCCTTTTATTAAGACCCAAAACCATTGTAAAAAAATTACACAATCTGTAAAAAATGGATAAATAATAATTAAATCATCTAAAGTCTTGAACGATTTTTTTTATTTTTTATAATAGTACTTTATAGGTATTCGCTATCAGCGCCTTCGCTAGATGTATTTTCAGCTGTTTTTGTAATACTCAATGTTTCACAGACGTATAAAGTCAACACATCGTAATAAAGTAAATAGTAAAATTCCTGGTAACTACATCAAAAGATGTAAACTTTAATTATTATTCGATACTAGTGGTCCCAGAGAAATTTGTATTTTAATATATAAATATTTATTACACTATTCCGGATGGTGATGAATCTGACAATGTAAAACTTATGAAAATCGGTCCACCCACATTGTTACAGTTCATCCTTCTCCTGACAAAAAAAAAGAAACAAATTAGTGAAATTGGTCAATGCGTTCACGCGTGATGCCGAGACCAAGTGAAATATGGATTCATTTTTATATACGAGTACATATAGAGACAAAATTGTATGCCACTGCCTCTTTCTTATTAAAACTTAACTCTTGTGTGGTAACCTTTAAGTAAATGTCAACATCGTGGGTGAGAGATTTTTAAGGGCCGATTTTACCAACGTCAGTTATTACTTATGAACAGGATAAGTATAAAATTACTGATTAAAAAAATCATTTACCTAAATTATTTCTGACAAATAAGCGTTTTTAAATTAGGCGTATTGTTATTTTATTCGAAGAATATACTAAATCTGAAGATGGGAAAAACATACCTTAGTATAATAACTGACGAATTAAGAAAACACAGCAATTAGTCTCAAACTTTGTTCATCGTACGTATAGTACTGACAAAATGGACCAGGGGCTCTTTTTTTGAATCACTGGCTTGAATATGGCGTATGATTTTCGTTTAAAAACTAATTAAAAATCAATGAAAATAACGCGAGATATAGCCGTTAGTACTCACAAAATTCAGTGATATTTTATTTAAATCCCGTGTAGAATTATACTAATTTTCATTAGAAAATTGGTCATTCATTAATGAATATCACACGCCATTTTGACGCGAGTGATTAAACAAAAAAATAGGTGAATCACTCGCTTGAATATGGCGTGTGAATTTCGTTTGAAAAATATTAAAAAGCAATTAAAATCACGCGAAATATAAACGTAAGTATTAAACGCTTATTAAACCAATTCATATTGCACTAACAGTCCCCTGCGACTGCGTCCGCACGTTTTGAGTTCACTTGTTTTCCTCTTGTCAAAGCGTTATGTTTTATAGCCTAATAAATAAATAAATATTTGACAACATCACATACATTGCTTCGATCCCAAGCTAAGTAGCTAAAGCTATGGAATGGAAATCGGAAACAACGGTGGTACCACAATACCCACATTAAATAAGCAATTCATCACAAAAATATTTCAGGTCCAGTAGTTCCTAAGATTAGTGCGTTCAAATAAATATTTTTAGCTTTAAAATAAATAAATAAATATCCTTTGGACATTCCCACACATCGCCATCTAGTCCCAAAGTAAGCTACTTAAAGCTTGTGTTATGGGTGCCAGACAACGGATACAATACTTAAATACTTTTTGTTTGTAAATACATACATGATATACATAGAAAACACCCAGACCAATACAAACAGACATGTTCATGCACACAAATGTTTGTATTGTGCGGGGATCGAACCCGCACCCGCTGCGTAGTAGGCGATTTCTCGACCACTACACCAGACGGGTCGTCAAAATGTACCTAAGTACATACCATAGATTGCGTTTAATGACTTTCTCTAACATGTCATATCGTTAGATCTAACGCAAAAAGGAAGCTTGAATACATGTTTCATAAGTAATGAAACATTGGTTTTGTTACTATCTACAGTCATCAGCACATCAGTACCGTTCCCATGAGTCTATGGCAGTTAAAGTCGGCGTTAAAAAAGTTTAAGAAATAAAAAAAGGAATTTTCCGTATTCTTTTTTTTACGTCGTCGTTAGAGTCATACTAAAGAGTACCTACCGTAAACTCTCGGTAGGTAACAGTACAGGTTTTTCTTTTAAATAAATCCTTATTGCAACTACATAGATACCATAGTGTTAACCTTGATGTGGTTGTTCTCTGTACATAACCAACATAGGTAGTGACTATCTTTAGCACTTCACTACCTAGGAGGCAATTCTCGTGCAATTCGTATACGAAAAAAGTTCACCGATCGAATTTTCTTTGTCGAAGAAAAAAAATAATTTTTGATTTGTCAGGGTCATGTTTTCTATGTATTAGATTTTGTTCGTACGATAGTTTTACGTGTAGATTTTTTTCTCAATTTTTTAAGGTAAAACATTAAACTCGCAATCGAATTACCACACGAAAAAATTTCAATTGCCGTGAGAATCGGCCTCCTGTTGGACGCTGGAAATCGTCCGTCATCTCATGTTAACACGAACAACTAAGCATGTCAAAACTGATATAGAGCGTGGTAAGAAATAGGTAAAAAGTTATTTTTAATGGATTACCGATGTTCATAACTCAGGCAAATAAACAATGCTAATGAACTATTTAGGACAAAGAAGATCAATATATGCATGTCGCAGCCATCTGATTAAATCAGCCAGTAAATTGGATGCTCAAGTGTTTATATAACGCTGACATCCAATTGAATGGAGAAACGCTAACTAGCCAATTCAATAAACGCAACGTTTAGCCAGAAGACTGAAAGTCGTGTAGTCCTTTAGTCAAATGAGATATTGATAATAACAATTATATACACAACAATGCAACAAAGCTCCTGCATGATTATTTTTACTTAAAAAAACAGTAGGTAAACTAACTTACATCGCTGATCGTATTTAGTCAGTTTAGACTAAGAAATCAGGAATTTTGGTTACGCAATAAAGTAAAAATATATATTTGTTACCTACATATTTAAAAACTATTTCAACAATATCAATTGAAAACAAGAACGAAAAACACTTGTATCATTTTCATTTTCCGATTTGACGATATATTTGTTTGGAGGCGCTGCAGTGGAGAAATGCTGAACTAAATTTAAATTTGGCTGAATCAGGTCATTGCGTCACTTCAATCAAGCTGAATCATTTTTAAAGAACTTTCTTTGCATTCGCCAAGTCAAGTTTTATACGATGAGTGTTTTTAGTCGAATTATTCATTAGCCTAGAAATTTAATTGGATTTATTTTAACTTTATTGCGCAACCAAAATTGGTACAAAACGTGGGCTAAACGCCATATTAGATGCCTGCGTTTATTGAATAGCCCATAGGTATCTGACTAGATGATTGAACCAATAGGCCAATTCGAGTGCAATTCGTGACCGAAAAAAGTTCACCGATCGAATTTTCTTTTTTAACGTGTGCCTATTTTACTTGATTTATTAGGTAAAACGGTTAAACTCGCAATCTAATTACCGCACTATAAGTTCGATTGCCACGAGAATCGACTTTCAGATGGCTATGACATTTACAGTACTAGTACATAAATCTCAATGCACAAACCAAAACAACATAATTTAATTCTTATTGCGCATTTTTTTATTTTTTGGAGACCTCGGCATAATTACTGTGTCGTCAACAATGTTGAATGTTTCCAGGTCAAGTGTATCTAGATGCTAATGTGATATTAATACGTATTCCAATAATAGGCTACTGGTTGCTACCCAAGAGGTCCCGGGTTCGAATCCCGCGTGGGGCTTAAATTTGTTTCTGGATTTTCTGACTCGAAAATACTTCGAAACAGCTCGGAGTCAGGATGTTGGTGGTGATGACACCTCCGTGCCTCGGAAAGCACGGTACCATCACGTGCACGTCAGTTGTTAGTCCCATACCTGATCTCTCATCAGTCAGGTCGGATCTGCCGTCTCACCGTATTAATTAGAGGAAAGAAACAGAGAGTGAACTTGGGTATTGTGCACACATCTGGGTACTGTAATATCTGCTGCTTACATGGCATATCTCTATTGGGAGGGGCCGCCATTATCGAAAATCGTTAGGAGAATATATATGACTAAACGTTAAATTATTATTTCAAATCCAAATTTTGCATCTTACAATTTCGTATAGCGTTCAGAAAGTACTTAAGTAATTGTATGGTAATTTTTAATCAGTATTAACATAATTGCTTTACACTGTATTAAGTCCAAAAATAACTAGTTTTCCTAATTAAATTAATCCAGCGTAGATATTCTAATCCAATTTTCTTAGTATTAAATTTTCGCAAAAAGTTACTCGCTCATTCAATCTTAAGCTTTGTTCATCTATCTACCTACATGTTTGAAATATTTTAAATAAGTAGCTATTTTATTTTTTACTTGAATAAAAATACTAACCTTATTTTTTTAATCGCTCTTCGAGTCACAGGGTCAGAGTCGCCTAAGATGGAGTTCGTACCTTTAAAGTGTCAAGAGTTAGCGTATTTCTGATTGGTCTACTAGATATGGTATTTCAATAATCCTAACAAATGCCAAGCCTTACTTATTGGTAATCCATATCATTTGGGTAAAATCGGTCAGCCTATTGCTTCGTTGCGTTATAACGACTGCGTCATACCATATAGCAGTCATGTTAAAAATCTAGGTTTTGTGATAGATAGCTCACTCAGTTGGGCTAACGAGATCGCCGAGATTAGCAGAAAAGTAACTTTCTCGCTTCGAACACTCCACCGATTTTGGTACTTTCTGCCGTTAAATACCCAAATTCTGCTGGTCTAGGCACTGGTACTGCCCGTAATCGATTACGCCGATGAGTGCTGCACCAACTTGTACCAAAACCATTTGAACAAGCTTGAGCGTCTCCTAAATGACTGCCTTCGATTTATTTTTAGCATACGAAAGTATGACCATATTTCTCCATTCCGTTCTCAACTTAATTGGCTCACTATTCGTCAGCGCAGAAATCTTCGAGTCCTTTGTACTCTTTTCAGTATTCTCGATAACCCGAATTCTCCCGACTATCTCAAATGTAATTTCAAATTTATGAGAGACATAAGTTCTCGAACCGTCCGTCCTAAACAATGCCCTCCAGCTGTACACACCTCTTCACAAGACTGCTTATGTCTCTAACTCCTTTACCCTCAGTGCTATAAGACTCTGGAACTTTCTCCCTGATACCATCAAGACTTCATCGTCTAAGTATTCGGTCAAAAATTCTATTCGTGAGCTTTTTCTCAGTGAGAATACACGTGATGCTTATCAAGCAAGATTCTCCTTTTCTGTTTCCCCTTTATTAATCTCTGTTAGCCTATACTCGTATATGGATAATCACATGTAATTGTAAGTATGTTTAAGTAGTTTTATTTATTATTATTTATGTAAGTATATTAGTAGTATAAATCAATTTGTTACTTTTATGTGTAATTTTACGCAGCCTCAATCGTTTCTCTTTACCCAATGGTTGACTGGTAGAGAATGCTTCAAGCATTAAGTCCGCCATTTGTACTTTAGGAAAAAAAATAAGAATTAAACAAAAGAGTTTATTTAACGCTTTTAGTGCATTTTATTTAGTTTTATAAATTGTTGTTTAATAATAGTAGACTATTATACAAGAGGAGTAAGTGACCCGTTTCATTCGAGATGTTTCTAATTTCTTCTTTTCCTTCTTTTATTCATTTCTTTATTTGAATAAGTCGAGAGAGTAAAAGTGTGAGAGTAAAACTGTTTTTTTATTTATTTCGACTGTGGGAAAAAGTAAATTTTAGCTGTTTAATTGTAATGTAAATAAAATTATGAGATATTATGATGTGTGGCAAGAGATGTTATTATTGTTTGAACATATTAGATAATTTACAACCGCTATACATACAGAAGACACCAGAGTACATAAAACGTGGACGATACAAAATAACTCAACCCCTTGTTAAAAATATCGATCGATTTTTCTTACAGACAATAATGAAAGTGAAAGAACGCAAACCTTGTCACAAAACTACACAGAACATGTCACATTGCAGATTTAATTTTGGCTCATGAGATAGCGCTATGACTGACAACTAATGGTGAGAGCGAGTAAAAACATTTTATAATGAACACCACTTTTCCGGCGAGTTGTCTCCGGCTGCTACTTAATATGTGCATTAGAAGACAAACCTTAAAAAAGAAAAAAAAAACAGAAAGAGCAATAAAAAGTGACAATGCAAAATGAAAAAAAAAGTGTCAGGATGATAGTATGTATGGCGGGAACCTGCATATTTTAATTGTGGATTTCATAATTGTTACATTTAGATCAATTGTTTTTTCAAGAAACGATCATAATAAACACGTTTTTAGGATTCCGTAGCTTTGTTCATAACTTTGTTCTTTATACAAACACTATGAAAAACAAAGTTATGTTTGCTATCAACCACATATTGTAGTAAAGTTGGCACGGAACCCTCAGTGGGCGAGTCCCAGTCGCACTTAGCCATTTTTTTTAAATTCAATTTTCCTCACTGGAGGGATATGAAAAGATTTTTAATTCATAAAGTATATATAATAAAAAGTCAGTATAAAACATACAAACTCAAAACCTGCTCAAAGTAAACCGTGTCTATGAGGCAAAGATAAGCGAAGATGCTGGCTTAAATCTTACAGAATGACTTAAAAAATATAGAGATGTACCTTACGGCACACGAACAAATGCAACGCAAAAATTACAAGTAAATCTTTCAATCTTACATCTGATAGATTAACGTATGTATTTTAGTCTGTACTTATGTGTACACTAAACTAATTGTAGTACTGTGACTGGTCCTTCTAAGGTTACGTTTTAGTTGCATTGATTAGAAGGCACCGGAGTCCACACTACATTTAGGTGACATATTCTATGTATCTACTCGTCAGTGGCGGCTGTACCTTAACGGCCGTTCCCTATATCCATTCTAACTGTGGTTTTGCCCTACTAGAGTTAGAAATGGTTATCTACCTTTAGATTTTTTGTTTCTATAAACCTACTGGCAGTAGGGTAAACTATCTCTGGATGCATCTTATCGATGGGAGGACGAATAGCTTACTAGGGATAGGCATTTGTATGAAATTGACATTTATTGCGTTCCTATAATGTTTTTCATCTGACTGTCAGTCAGTTTGACTATCTCTAGTAACCCCAGAATTCAATCCTAGGATTTTGGAGGATAACGCTCTTGTACACCCTGGCAAATTACTAGTTTTAAATGTGTCATTGATTTATTTATGTTAAAGTCCTGCTGCTCACAAGGTTAAGATAGAAACTTTCTCCCTAGTGGCGAAGATGTTCCTTTACCCTAAGAAACTGACCCTAGCCATAACCCCGCCTAACAAAAGATACTTAGATATAATAAGGATGATGTGGTAGGAGAGCTGCGTTCAGGTCATCCAGGGCAGCAGCGTTAAGATGGTAGGTAGGTGGTGGGACCCGCTACCAGTCTGACAGACTGCCCAAACTGATCATAGGTACGGATAAAGGTGTCTGCTGCAGTGAAGGGAAATGAGAACAACAAGGACGGATAATATCTGATTTATTGGTAGTAAATTAGTTTATTTAAAATATTAACAGATACATTAATAGGTGGGCCGCCAGTGTGAGTTCCGACGGTGCTGGATTCTGCTATGTAGGTCACTGACGTGTTCGTAGTTGTAGAATGTAAGGTGCTACCTCGTACAATTTATGAAAAACATATAAGTTTCGGGTGGCAAACAATATTGAATCCAAGTTCAAGCAGTCAACTTTTTCTCTGGGAACAGCTGAGTGACTGGGAAGGTACCCGATGCTTTGCATAGCATTCGATGAGCCTGAAATAATTCCACCAGCATCATCATCTATTCCTTTGTCAAGGGAAGGTGGACTTTTTGCTGTGGCTGAAAGAAGTAAATAAAACAAATCAGTATAACATGAAAACAACTGGTATTTAAGCAAAGAATATTGACCAAAACTCTATAGAAACTCTGCACACTTTGCGGCAGCATGCGTCTTTACAAAATGTTTGGATAAAATATATACCTAAATATTTGAAAGAATACACACAAAAATATTTTTGATAAATAATCAGGTTTACAAGGAATTCAATGGCAGATTAGGCATTTTTAGGTTATGTTTTGTGATTGCAGAGTAAATGCACCTCACCTACATTCATTTTGATACATTCAGAAGGTAATTGTTATATTTTACTAAAGTAATTCAATACTTAATAACTTAGTTACCCTTAAAATACCAGTACAATTATAATTCAAACAAGATTTTTAAAATATAAACTACAAAGACGCAATCTGGACCCGGCTTTGGTCAATATCCTTTAAAAACCGTAAACGACTTGTTTGTGAAAGTACAATTGATACTCACTCACTCACTGCACTTATTTTATGGAAATAAAGTCCTCCTTGAATACATTGTTTACCAGCTGGACACATTGTTTTTTCTAAGCAATCGGACTGATAGCATTCTGAAACGTTTGCGAAAATAAACTGGAACTATAACTTTCTATTTCTTTTCAATCGGTCGTTTTGAATTTTAAAATTTATAAATACTTTTTACGTTAAAAAGTATTAATTTTCAATCAATTGACGTAGGTATGATGTCAATCAATCAGCTGTCTGTCAGAGCTCAAAAACGTTCCATTTTACGTAAAGTCTGCTGCATGCTTCACATAATTATTTTACCCAAAATAGAACATATATATAATTAGGTACATAGCAATAAAAATAAATATTATTTTAAACGTATTATATAAATATTATCCTTGGTGTATCATATTATATTTTTGAAAGCGACCGATTTATTTTTTATCGCGTACTTTGAACTTGTATTCTGTAGGCAATATTATTTTTGAGAAAACTTTTTAACACAAGGTTGTGCGGCTGAGAAAATTATATTTTCAACACACTTGCTCATAACGACGTCTTAATTCCACCGATTTTTGGCTCATAATCATAGATATTAAACACGCGTGCTTTTTCATTATATTATTGCACTAGTGCCTTTAGTTTATTAACCCGACCAATTTAGGTTTGTACCCTAGTACCAAATCGTAAGTAAGAAGAAGAAGCGATATAATTTAGTCGGGTTATACAATACTTTTATTTTAGCAACAAACAGTATTTATGCGAAAAATAACAGTATCTACATATTTATTTCAATAAATGGTAAATCCAGATTTATTACTAAAAATAGCTCAAACTCATTTAACATTTTCTGTGATTTGTGTTTTAAACACGAATTATTACATTTTTAACATTAGATCGTCCAGCGTCCTGCCAGGTAGCAGGATTTTTTGTACTTCCGGAAGGACGCATTTTTATTGGGTCACAGTTCCTTAAATAATTATAATTCAAAGTTCGAATTTACATGACAATATAGTGTATTTCTTTCTCTTTCACCTGAATATAATATTTATTACTAACCGGTACCGCTATTCAATTGGCAAGCGATGGCGCACGGATATAAACGCGGACCGCGCGTTCGCGCCTCGGCGACGTGTTTCGACCTGCCCGGCACCCATCACGCCTGGAGTCGCCAACATTTTGGCGAACATTATAATAAGCGTAAAATATTTGGAGTTATTGTGCGTGTTCACGAAGTAAACAAAGTACTAGTGCGATGGAATACTGACGGAAAATTAACTAATATTCCCACTTTGTTGATAAATCCAGCGAATGACAAGTCAGGTAGGATTTCTTCAAAATAAAAATAAAAAAAAAGGAATGTTATGTTGGTGTTTGAAGTTTATAATTTAAGAAATACAATAAAAAAATACTTTTGCGTTGTTTTTTTTTACACCCTTGCATGGTCTGGATCATTCTCAATGCGAATTAGTAGGACTATATTGAATTTCTTAGGTGGGCGATAAAAAGTTCACTGGGTAATCTAGTATTTTATAAAAGCAAACCAATGTTTACAACCCCTGGCAATACGAACGCTCAAGGTCAAGGTCACCGTACTGCCGGAAGGACCAGGAGCATATTTCATACAAACCGCGTACTTCCAGCAGGACGCAGGTTCCGTCTTCCAGCAGGACTTTTTGAAAAAATCGGACGTCCTTCCGGAAGCGCTTCCAGCAGGACACGGGGTCGGACGATCTATCATTAATCTTGGCTTTTGGCCGATCTAGTTCGCGTCTAACCCTTGCGCGAGCATCGGTATCGCGGCAAGAAAAAAAAACAATGCGCCATTTTTTGTAAATAATAATAGTCGGCTGTGACGAAGTTTGCATTATTTAAGCACACAATATCGCCTTGTATATAATGGTCAACTTAGCACACTTGTATCATAATGTACTATTTTATTAATGTTTGTTGTATGGTGTGTAAAAATAGTTTAAAAGTTGTAGCTTTTTATTAAACTTTCACTCTCTTCACTTTAATAGTATAGTGTAGCAGGGGTTCTTCAATGAAAAAGCCCAAGCTTCAGTACAATGTCCGTTTATTTTCAATGTGACGTAGCAAGTAACAGTTAGTCACAACCAATTACGTAGTGCGTGCGGTATCGCGGAAGTGCAGAAAACGGAATATCCAGTAGGTAGGATGGATGATCCCGTACGCCAGCACAAGTCATCGTACGAGAGTAAGAATAGCCAGATGCTAGTTTCGCCAAAAGGTGCAACAGATTTATTGGCGGATGCTGATATACACTTTAAGCTCCTATGCAATGATAGACGATCGGTTAACATCACATTGGCTATATATAATCTTGGGAAAAACCAAAGAATACCGCGAGCTAACAAGAGACAGCGCCATCTATCGGTGTTCATACAAAACTTGCTCAGTGTACGGTGTAGATGCAGCTCGTTGTTGCAATAGTAATATTTTTAATTAAATTCTGACAGTTGCTTAGCTTAGGACAATAAGAAGGTAAAGGTCTGTTACTTAAGTCTACTTTTAAATATTTTTTTAATGTAAAAAATGATACGCATTGGAAAGATGTGACAAGCTATCTGAAACTTTATTATGTAATGAAATCAAAACGATCTTAGGTACCTAAACTACAAACAAATAAGTTACATTCAAACATTAAAGTAGTGTGTATAAAGTAATTTATTTAATTCAGCAGATTTTTGTATTTAAGTCACCTTTGTGTTGTTAGAGAAGTAAACAATTTGTAATTTTAATGTTTGGAAGTTTCTACCAAATAATTGGTGCTGAATAAAAGTTTTCTTCTCATCACGTTTGTGAAAATTGTATCGAAAATATTTACATTATTTGGATAATACGACTTCTTATTATTACATACGAACCAATTTAAATTTTCTTTCAAACCCATATATATGTTTGTTTCATTCATTCTCCTAAAGTAAGTGCTAAAATAAAATCTTATTTTAGATTGAACTTCAAAATTACGTGGCTTAAATATTCGATGAGTATTTTTTTATAGATACCGGCACAATCGATATATAGGGTAGATTATAGAGCATCACAAGATCTACCCGAATCACCCCTGTGCGTGTACCACGTTTTTTATAGTTATGTTTTAATATAACTACAATACCTACACCATATTTTGTATGTACTTACAATAACGTGTTGTCCATGATTAACCCAAAAAGAATGTTCGTATTTTCTCACATTGCGATACCAAGGCATAAAAATAAAGTTTAAATAAAGGTTAGTGCAAAACGAGGAAATCTATACTTCTATACTATAATATTATAAAGCTGAAGAGTTTGTTTGTTTGTTTGTTTGTTTGAACGCGCTAATCTCAGAAATTACTGGCCCGATTTGAAAAATTATTTTTATGTTGGATAGTCCATTTATAGAGGAAGGCTTTAAGCTATATAACATAAAGATACGACTCACAAGACCACAGCAGCAATGAAAAATGTTGCGAAAACGGGAGAAAGATATTCCTTTTGAGAGCTTCCGCTGCGTACGCTGCGGAAACCGCTAAAGTAACACAAAAATCATGTATCACAGGATTGTTCAACATTAAGAGTTCTATAATAAAGTCCGCGACAGCATAAGTCTATCTTTAATGGTTGACTTACTACAACCTTTTTTATGTTAATAAATTTGTAAATAAATAATGTATAATTTTTAGAGGTGTATTATACACCCAGGTATTTATTCTTATCAAAATAAATACATTCATCATCACGAGCATTTCATTTAGAACAAAGTTTCCTTTTATATCGTTTGATTCCAATAAATATCTTAGGAGCTATCACAGTTTTAACATAACTCCGCACCAAAATAATGTTCGCAGCTTAAGTACAACGTGCGCTTGCACTAATTATATTATAAAGCTGAAGAGTTTGTTGGTTTGAACGCGCTTATCTCAGGAGCTGCACCGATTTGAAAAAATATTTCGGTGTTAGATAGCTTATTTATTGAGAAAGGCTTTAGGATATAAAACATCACGCTGCGACGGGAGGGGAGGGAGGACAACGCGCGTTTTGAGGAAACTCAAAACGCGCGGACGAAGTAGCGGGGGACCGCTATTATAATATACATTGTCAACCGCAGGCAATGTTTACGATCCAAATTTAAACCAATTTTGAATCCATTTGATATCAATCCATTGGAATCGTTATTATTTAAAAAAATACAGCTACCAGTAAATTACCAAAACTCGACAGAACGTTTGTACAAATTCGATATAGTCTGACCATAATGTATCTAGCAGATATCGCTCATCAGATTTATTATAATATTGTGAAACAAGCCGTCAATTTTTTCAATATTTATTTGTTCCGTATACAACTAAAAACATTTCGATCTTCCAACCTTACATAAGAAGACAATTAAACAAAACTATTATAGGAGAAGAAATTATATATACACACTTCATTATTAATTAAAACGGTAATGTAGCTTTATTATTCAGCATAGTGATATTTAATTGCGTAGTCTGTAGCCTTGTATTTTTTAAATTCGAAAATATTTATTTTATAAAATTTTCCTTCTGGATAGTTGTACTTCGACTTTTTCGAGTGGCTTAGTAATTCGTTCCATCTAATCTGAATCTATCAAGAGAAATCATATTTAAAATATATGTTTTAATCCTATTTCAGTTAAAATTGTCACGGAACCCTCAGTGCGTGAGTTCGAGTCGCACTTGGCCGGTTTAAATCAATTAAAAAATGTTCGAAATCTCAATGAAAATTGATATAATTTTCCACTTCACAACACAAAGAAAAAAGGTAACTGAATTTTGTGAGTACTAACGTCTATATTTCACGTTATTTCCATTGATTTTCAATTAGTTTTAAACGAAAATCACGCGTCATATCCATGCGAGTAATTAAAATCAGAGCCACTGTTAATACCTTGCCTCACATCGCTTTAGAGTTGTAGTCTTATTACTTTTCTGATTCATAATAAATGACCTAAGCCTTTAGACTTATCGACACGTAAGCACTAGAAAGTTACAAACTCACTTTCCGTACTACTCAAGTTCAGTTTACGGCTGGCTTATATAATCTATTAGGCTTAAGAAACATAACCTACAAAGTAAGTGTGACCGCGTGTGGGGTGCTTGAATAATAAACGCGTAGTATAAATCTTCAGGTTCTTCTCCAATAGATTTATTCCAACAAAATAGCACAAAGATAAGGCACAAAGTCAGAGAAATTACAAATAGAGGCCATATTCTGGCATGCACCTTGTTTTTATACAATTCAAAACCCTGAACAACTGTAGGAAACAGTGGGGACGACATCCGTTTTCATATCTGAACATTTACTATAATATTTATTTGTAGGGATAAACAATCTGCTTATTAATTTTATATAATTTCATTAATTATTTAGTTATTAATCGTACTGAATTCAGTAAGCCTTTTAGATTATTATTATTATAGTTACAATATTTGAAATGAATCTAAGTTTCATCAACCAATCAGAGTCAACTTCCTTTGGCGCCAAAATTAACATTTGTTATACAGCAAACATAAAGGTCTAATAAGTGTTCCAATAATCTTCAAATATTAAATTTACAATAAATTAAATAAAATTATAATAATTAAATCGTCTCAAGATTAATCCAAGTTATTCTTATATCATAGCCGAATTACATTCAACATGGTGGACACTTCCGGAATTTCCACAATCAACGTCACTATTATGTCAAATCTAGATAGGTGTATAAATTATGATGTATTGAACATATGACACAGAGAATGTTGGATCTGGTTTTTATATTGTTAGTATTCCTTAACTGTGAGAATAGCTTTTAAATGCATTTAAATATCTGGGGAAAAATAAAAACAACGCTGCTAATAAAGTATTACTAAACTAGTACCGAACTAAGGTGGTCTTGGATTATCTTTTTTTAATGCGCAAAGTAAAATGTGTTTATCGAAAAGGATAATTATTCACCGCGTTAGATTATTCAATTTCATCTTCATCGCCCCATTTGAGTATGCGATATCTACGATATAAATATAACTACTAACCTTTAAGAATGGACTATAAGACCCTTTACACACTGCGACTTTTAGCATCTATGCAGTCGTGCATTTTGAAAACGCGCTTCAGCATCGCGACTTACGCAATGAACAGATTTAATTTAGCATCGATGCAGTCGCGCTTTTGCAGTTGCGCGTTAGTATCGATGCGGTCGCCAAAATTCGGTTCATAATCTGACAATTTCCAGCTTCTGCATCGCGACTGTATCGATGCTTAAAGTAGCGCAGTGTTTAAAGTTAACATTTTGTGACTGCATCGATGCTGACGCACGTTAGCATCGCGACTGCATCGCTGCTAGAAGTCGCAGAGTTTAAGGAATTTCAGTGTAATTTCCTAAAAAAAAAAACAGATTCGTTTATGTTACTTTCCTCACTGTTTAAATACCTACCCGCGCAGAGTGACTCAATATATTTAAGATGTTGCTTCTGCTTTAAATCTTTTTACAACTGTAAAAAGATCTTTTTACAACTGTGAAAAGATTTTTAGCAGAAGCAGCGTCTTGTCCGTCACTTATAAAGTTATCACTTGAGACAAAGAGTAGGTCAACATTTAAAAAAATCAGGGTCTAAAGACCGGCTGCCTATAATTTGCAGACAACTGTACTTTAAGCATTCAGTAAAGTTGCTAACCATAATTTATAGCCTGGGTGCATATTGCGATGTTACTTTGACAGATGCAAGCAGCTCTGCTTTTGCACAGATTAGCAATCTGTATTTCTATCTTACATTATTTAAATAATATTATTATAATAAAATAACATACATATTATATATAATCTTAGAAACTAAAAGGCCGATTTAAAAATTATTTTTTGTGTTGGATAGCTTATTTTGGAGAAAGGTTTTGAGGCTATTAAACATCACGCTGCGATGGGATAAAGGAACAAACTCAAAACGCACAAACGCAGTCGCAGGAGATTGCTAGTATTTGGAACTTGAACGGATCAAGCTAGATTGAAATATGGCCCCTGACCTCCCCTGACATCTATACTAATATTATAAAGCTGAAGAGTTTGTTTGTTTGTTTGTTTGTTTGTTTGTTTGTTTGTTTGTTTGTTTGTTTGTTTGTTTGTTTGTTTGTTTGAACGCGCTAATCTCAAAAACTACTGGCCCGATTTGAAAAATTATTTTTACATTGGATAGTCCATGTATCGGGGATGGCTTTAGGCTATATAACATAAAGATACGACTCATAAGACCACAGCAGAAATGAAAAATGTTGCGAAAACGGGAGAAAGATATTCCTTTTGAGAGCTTCCGCTGCATACGCGGCGGAAACCGCTTAAGTTACACAAAAATCATGTATGACAGGATTGTTCAACATTAAGAGTTCTATAATAAAGTCCGCGACAGCATATGTCTATCTTTTATGGTTGACTTACTACAACCTTTTTTGTGTTAATAAATTTGTAAAAAAATAATGCATTATTTTTGGAGGTGTATTATACACACAGGTATTTATTCTTATCAAAATAAATACATTCATCATCACGAGCATTTCATTTAGAACCAAGTTGCCCTTTATATCATTTGATTTCAATAAATATCTTAGGAGCTATCACAGTTTTAACATAACTCCGCACCAAAATAATGTTCGCAGCTAAGTACAACGTGCGCTTGCGCTAATATATTATAAAGCTGAAAAGTTTGTTTGTTTGAACGCGCCTATCTCAGGAACTGCTGGACCGATTTGAAAAAATATTTCTGTGTTGGATAGCTTATTTATCGAGAAAGGACGATTAAACATGACGCTGCGACGGGAGGGGAGGGAGCAAACTCAAAACGCGCGGACGAAGTCGCGGGGGACCGCTAGTGTAAAATATATTGGTTGATTTTTTTTGCTGGTCCTGCTAATCATAAAAGATGCAGAGTTAACCTACTTTTCAAAATGCAAAATTTTCCTTTTATTTGCTTGATATAATAACGTTTAGCTATATCTATCAGAAATTCAGAAAAGTGACAAGATATTTACTTACCTCTTAACTAGATGGTTCAAGAGCTAAAACTATAAACGAATACTATCTAATTGGCCCTGAGACCGAAACGAAAACTTTGAAACGTTGAAATAGCGAATATAATAATATTTTCACTTATTATTCAAGAAATTAATGTAGTTAAATAAAAGTCAAAGGTGTATTTGAGTAGGTGTTTTATGACCTCAAAGCGTATTTTTAGGTAACAGGCATGAGAAACCACCTAGATTGATGTATTATATTTTTTAAGCTAGACCAAATTTGCTATGGACGTTAAATAATGAGCACGCAAAGCAAACATCAACGAAGAATGACATCAACAATTACCAATTACTTTATGGAAGCGGAATATTTTCAGATTGCCGTGTATTATTGTGAATATGTAAGCAGTTTAACATTAAAATACCGCAAACATGTTTTTAATACTTGAGCACTGAATATGTACATTTTGTTGCGCATCGGAATTGGCTTTCTGATCAATTAATAAATTAAAATTAAATTTGCAAGGTTATTCAAGATACCTAATTGCAAAAGGGGTTCCAAATCAAGTATATATCGTTGAAATGCTGACAGCCAACGATGATATGTTGGGGCCGACGTTACCCATAGAGTTAGCGTGGAATGGCAGAGATGGAAGCTTTGACGGGGGTTTTATGTGAAAATGAATGCCGATTTAAACCAAAGACAAGATTCACAAACAGCAGCCAGATCAGCCAAGATAAAGGTACGGTGCCGAGTGCAAGGCCATAAAGAAAGCTTACCTACGTATAGAAAATACATGCACATCTCACATGAATTTTTATGCTAACATGGGCATCAATAAACTGCAAAATGAGTACATCAGATAATGTTTTTTCAATTTTCAATGGAAAATAGCTTAATAAAGCTAATTACTTACCTAATACTTTTTCGTGCAATGTTTAGCCATGAATATAAATATTATGAGATTCTAGTATATCAATGTTTCTGAACGTAAAATAAATTACAATACAAAACGATTACAACCCTCTGACAGTCAAGGCCACGAACAGGGATAGCGTTACACGTCAGAATGAGACACGTATTGGAGTGATTTAAAAAATAAGGCCTATGAATGCGTTTCGTTGCTTTTTTATTAAAGTGTCTTAGAGGAGCGATTCTTCTGTACGTAGTACTATTATTTTTTCTGTTATACAGGTAAACTTCAAAACAAATGTGTAGAAATATAACTTCGACTGATACCCTCAAATGCGGCTGCGTCCTGCGATCCCGTTGTATGTGTGATGTAGGAGTTCTCGCCTACGTCACACCACAAAGGCTCTGCATTATGATAGAACACAGGAAAACCATGCCCCCAGTCTCTGGCTGCCACGCTATTTCTGAGTCCGGTAGCGGCCACCGTAACGGTGAGGTAGGAGCAGCCCCAACGACAACTGGCCCTGATAACCTATAAATTAACCTTTAACGCATACACACTGAGGACAGACAAGAAGTAGCTCGAACTGGAGGAAGAATTGATAAGGTTAAACTGGGACATAATGGGTTTATCGGAAGTCTGAAGGAAGGGCAAGATAGCTCTGAAGCCTGGCAATCTGCTCTTATACCGGGAGGGCAACCAACGAAAGTTCCTTGGTGTCGTCGGGTTTCTCGTCCACAGGTCACTCGTTAACAACATCATGACCATCGTGTGTCTCAAGTAGGGTGATATACCTAATACTCAGAATAACCGAGAGGTATTCGCTGAAGGTCATACAGGTATACCCCATCGTCAGGGTACCCGGATGAAGAACTGGAGGAAGTTTATGGGGACCTAAGTGCAGAAATACTCGTACATACTTCTAAAAACTATTTCACTGTTGTAATGAGGGACTTTACTGCAAAACTAGGCAAGCGAGGCGAGGATGAGTTGAGGGTGGGACCATTTGGGTATGGTCAAAGGTACGCAAGGCTGGCCGACTTTCTGGAGAAAGAGGGACTCTTTGCGATGAATTCTTTTTTCCAGAAACCGCCTTAGAGGTAAGAAAGAGTGGAGAAATGAGAAAGACTTTATAATGACCTCCAAGATAAATACCCTTTGGACGTTCCCTTGGTTTTTCAGTAATTCTAATATGATTAACAGGGTGAAAGCCAGCAGCGATCACCGAATGGTTCAAGGCACATTGAATAGGTATGAATGTAAAATTGGAAAGGTCCCGCCTGTTTTAATCCACGCTTCGACCCACTTAATATATATACTTGTGCCCATATTAATAGGTAGGTGCCTATATAATCAGACTTGTAATAAAAAATAAATTACAAAGCTAATTTCACCAAAACAAAAGTAAACGACAATTTAACCCTTTTACTTTCACGAGCATTAGACCCAAACGCAAATATGTCAAAATTACACAAAAAAGGTAAACTAAAGTTTCTAAATTATAATCTCGAGACCCACCGTAACAAACAGAAGTCGTCTATGTAGGGGTATTACAGAACGTGCAAACGATCGCAAAGGAATAATTGAAATTTGTTTGTGAATAGCTAGAATGGTTTAATGTAGAATATTGAGCTCAGGGCTACTAATTGCCAGTAAATACTTACTTTGACACCATTAAAGTAGGTATTTGCATGTCTCAATCAGCTTATTAATTAAAAGCGAAGAACACCCATCGGAAAGATGGTTTCTCATCTCAATCTGGTTTCATACGACATCCTTTGGCGTAAGTTTGAAGAAGCAGGCATACCCAGGGGCTACACTGATTTGATTAGGTTTTGATTTTGTATTAAGGTGAACTATGTGAGATGGGCGAACAAATATTCCGAGCCGTACGGGATGGAGTGCGGGGTGAGGCAAGGAAGATTGTCCTCTCCTAGACTCTTCAGCATGTACGTGGATGCACTGATCCGGGAGCTCAGCGGCATGCGCCTCGGTTGCTATATCGGCAAAGTGTGCCTAAATAACATCAGCTACGCCAATGCTATGGCCCTGCTGGCGTCCTCACTCAGTGCACTAAGATCACTTTTCGATGTTTGTAAAAAGTTCGCGGTTTTCTATACAATACCAAAAGTCACAATTTATGGTGTTTTAGGCTGGCAGTAAATTTCCCTGTGTAGTACTGATGTTCGCAGTTTCTTATTAGCACTAGCCCACAATTGTCCCAAAGCTGTGGTAGGGTTTATATTAGGACGTGTAAAAGTGGGTCTATTAGCAAAAAAAAGACTTTTAGTTATTTGCAATATTTTACATAATATCAAATGAGGTTTTCTCGCTGCACGGATACAGTTAAAATCACGCTTTTTTACCCTACTGTGAATCTTTTAATTCGTGCATTTTATGGACGAGCTATATTAAAAAGGCCTAAAGCAGATACTTCTGCTATCATGCGCAAAAAGACCATTTTGCTACACACGTATTACGTGGCAGCTGCCACAGCGTCCTCAAGGAGATAACTGACAGTGAGTCGATTGGTTACATGATTGGAGTAACTAGATCTTCATACACAAATAATTACTAACATAGTCATTAAGTCATAAATTTCATTACTATAGTAACAATCTGAATCGCAGTTGTCTGAAATAAATCCTTTTTTATACAAGAGCACACCGAAAGCAGACCGCTTACAACTTGTCGCTATGGAAATCCATAAGAATAAGGGCCCTATTTTTTAATCACTCGCTTGAATATGGCATATGAATTTCGTTTGAAAAATAATTAAATATCAATGAAAAGCAAGCGAAATATAGACGTTAGTACTCACAAAATTCATTTATATTTTTTTTAAATCATTCCCGAGTGGTATTATACTTATTTTCATTGGAGAATTAGACAGTAATTATTGAATATCACAGCCATCTTGACGCGAGTCATTTAAAAATAGGGGCCCTGGTGCGGAGTAGACGTGACTATTTCTGGCTGGAAATGATTATGATGACTTGCATGATGACATCACGATTGCAATAGAAATGTTATCTAGGTAGATAATAGCAACGCGGCTCTTTTTTGGACTCAAATGAAATTGTTTAAATTTTAACAAGGGTATGCGCCCATCCAAGGGTAAGTACTTGGAAAGTTTGACCGTCATTTTGTTTGTGGTTGCTTACTTTTATTTACCACATGGTATGTCGGAAATTTTGTTTGCGAAACATGAAACTTTTGAATGCAGTTAGTCCTTTTTTGTAGACGTTCAAGTCCACATAATTTTTACCTTCTTTTAGTGCGACCTAAGTATCTCTTCAATAAAGTAAGTTAGCCTGTATAGTCCATCTGTTGGGAAAAGGCAATACCTCAACTGTGAGATAATTTGAGACAGACTCCACCACGCGGGCTCAGTGCGGATTGGTAGATAGGTGTAAGGTTAAGTTTACAAGGCAAGCGGTTAACCTTGCTGTCGGATGTTATAAAGTCTCCTTTAAATTCTCATACCGGGAACAACGGCTTAACGTGCTTTTCGAAGCACGGAGATGCTCGTAATATACCTGCGCGACATAAATGGTCGGTGACCCATCCAAATGTTGTAAGTGTCTTAAATTCAGCGATGACAACCCAGGCGTTCAAAAGACTTAAATTTAATATTAATAATTCCGTTCTCTAAATATCAGGGTGGTTTTTCGATTTTTATAAATATATGAAGAATGGCCAGTTTCAATCCCAATATTAGTGATTAAATGGGCGTGTTCTTGATGCTTGAGCTCGCGGACGGAATGGAACGGGAATATGTGCGCTCGTGAGCACTGGCGTGATCATCACGGACGTCAATTATTTCGCACCCTATGGTTGGTGAAACAACATTTGTTTTAACAGTTTTTTTTCCACATTTATTTACTATGTCACGTTTTTTTTATTTACGTTCTGGTATTGTAATTATCCTAAATATTACCCGCTGATATTAACTCCCACTGTAAAAAAGATAGTCCAGTCGCTTTGGAGTTTATCCCGTAGAAGCAGACGGACAAACAGAGAAGCAAAATATTGAAATAAAAAAAACCGGCCAAGTGCGAGTCGGATTCGCGCACTGAGGTTTCCGTGAAAACTTTAACTGAATTTGGGAATTTACTTACTACTAAATTAATTATTACTAATTAATATTTAATTTCCTTAATATAACCTTGTTTTTCATAATGTTTGCATGAAGTACAAAGTTATGTTTGCGGTTTTTGAAAATGTGCTAAATCTCAAAAACTTCTCGTTCGCTTCCGGGCGAATTAATTTTCGTGTAAAGTATTTGTTAAGATCTATATTAATATTATTTTTCAAAATTTACACTCGCTTAGTTACAAGTTAGATGGGGGGGGGGGGACGCCCATTTAACCACTTTGGAAGCGTCTAGCTATGAAACGTTAGACTTTAAATGAAAATGGTTTTAGAAACCTCGATGTTATTTTAAAAGACCTATCTATAAACATCCCACACGTATAGGTTTGACTATTTTTTGTATATGAATCGTAAAGCGGTTAACAGGATACATACTCCTACCAAATTTCAACAGTGTGATGCATAAGCATCACACTGTTGTGAACAACACAACTACAAAGTTACAGAATAAAGTGGCTGTGACATACGGACGGACAGACAGACAGACAGACAGACAGACAGACTTGACGGAACTATAAGGGTTCTGTTGCCATTTGGCTACGGAATCCTAACTAGATTAGTTCAATAGCAATTCTCACATCCCCCGGGTTCGGAGGATTTTTTGCATTTGCTTTTATTATGTATTGATTTGGGTTAAGTAGAAGTTAATAGTAGTATTCCGAATATTAATTTATAATTAGGCTATAGATGGTAACAATACAGGCTTTATATGATTAATACCTTATAAAAGATACAATTCCGACTACTATTTTAAAAAAGTTGGCACGGTATTCTCTGTGCGCGAGTCCGACTCGCACTTGGACGATATTGATTAAAAATCCTTTGGACATTCCCACACATCGCCATCTAGTCCCAAAGTTGCTTGCCAAACTCAGAGCTTGTGTTATGGGTGCCAGACAACGGATATAATACTTAAATATTTTTTGTTTGTAAATACATACATGATATACATAGAAAACACCATTATATTATACACATATATGTGAAAAGGGTCGGAAAGCAAACCGTTGTTTAGTTTTGTATATGATTTATCTTCAACAAATACCAGATAATTTCAATACCCACAGATGGCTTAGATTTTACTTCCCCAAAGTAATGCCGAGTTGAAATTGTGGCTGAAATTAATATCAATTAAATTAAGGGTCATTAACAAACGAGTGTCAAAAACGTAAACGTCTGAACAGTTAAAAAAAAACTCGGATTATTATAAATAATGATGTTTTTTATTTTAATAGTCATGAAAGTTCTTATTTGTAAGTGTCCAAAATCCGAATATGCACAGTTTAGGTTTTTCCACGAGTAAAAATCCATTATGACTGTGTCAGTTGTCACGATCACATACTAATTGATTAAATCTGCGGGAAGTGGATCGTTCTGAAGTCTGGTTATACGAGTACTACACGTTTGGTGAAGTAGTGAGCGATCCTGACTACTATGCTAGCGGCCGCGGGTTCGAATCCCGTAAGAGGCAGATGTTTGGGTGATGAGCAATAACATCTGAGATATGGATGATTATATCGCGAATCCCTGAAAGAATTCTTTAAGGAAATTAACATCCTCACTGTCGCTTCTCAATACATATTTGATAATATCATGTACGTACGTAAAAATTTAGATTTTTTCATGAAAAAAAGTGACATACATTCGTATAACACACGAAATAAAAGCAAACTTGTCATTCCAAACTTCAGTGTCGGAAGTCTCGACATAGTTCCGTGTAAAACCACCAGGTGGCGCTCGAAAAATGCTGAGACAAAATTGGTGTTTTCGTGTATTTATTGATTGAGAAGAATTTTTGAATGATGCTTAAAAAACTACAAATATTTTTTAAAATTTATTAAAGATATAGCTACGTAAGTTAAAATGATATTTTATGAATTAGAAAATCATAAAATTGAAATTGTCGACGCGAAATGTCAAAAATGATGCATCAGACTACGCCCGCAGGTTAGCCAAAACAATGAATTCATTCCTGGGAAATTGTGTTGAATTTTTCAACAATATACCTAATAATGTCATCGAACTACCTATTCACAAATTTAAGTTACATGTCAAAACTACCCTAATGTCGAAGGGGTATTATAAAATTTAAGACTATCTTAATGACGAAAATGTATGGACAGTCCAGCCTGCACCAAACTGATGTACCTACCTGTTTATTTTGATTTGTATCATTTTGAGGCAGCTAGTGGTGACTGAGTTTGTTCCGGCGTTTCTTCTCAGCTCTTGTCTAATTGTCTGTGTTTGGTCTCGAAGCGCTAGTAGGGCCCAAAAGATAGGGAGACATGTTCTTGCCCCATACGGGCCAAATTGATTGATATTACACTAATTATTGACGTTCATAAGTGGCATTTTGTGTCCTAAATTGAATAAATTATTTTTGATTTGATTTGATTTGATTTACATGTATTTTAGTACGAATACCAGACAACGAATCTGACAGCGGCGTCTCCCGTAAATACTTACGGGCGACGCCGCAGTTAGATTCGGTATCTGGTATTCGTACCACAAGGAATAAAATTACTTGCTTCAAAACTATGACACTTGACGTATTGTCGGGCGTCTATTTATTAATTTAAAGTATGATACTTCGTTAATAATTTAAATAACAAAAGCACCTTAATGTATGTAAGAAATATTTTGTGACAAAAAGTTTACGATAATTGTAATCCCGAGATATCTTATAACTCAAGATTTTTGCAGAATTTTTGCTTTTGCGTTCACCAAAAAGCTTTTAATTTTAACAATATATTTCAAATTGTGATGTCTATATGTCTCATATACTCTGGGAGTACAAAATAAATGTCTTGTCATTTACTTGGAAATTTCATAATGGATTTGCCATATATTATTTAGAGCGCGTAAAATTTCAATCAATAGTTTTTACCTATTTGTAAAGCCAGCAAAAACTATCGAACTCAAATTGATTTCAATCAGCTAGTCGTCATAGGGTGTTGATAGGCAATTTCTCAGCAAAAGTTTTGCCCTTCTTGCGAAGGGTACCTACCAATTAAATTTTCTCGCACAAAAGTCAACTAGTTTCTAAAAAGCTTGGATTATTTGAACAAGACTACGTACTCTTTGAACAATAGCTTTAATCGAATCGATGAATTTTGAATTGCCATCGGCATTTTTATAGTATAAGTGATTTCTCGCGGCTTCACCCGCGTTAATATTCGATTTAAAAAAAAAAAACAGTATAAATTAATAGCCTATTTGATATTCTGATAGATGAGCTATATTATTGTACAGTTTTATTAAAATACATCCAGTAGTTTTATCATGAAGGAGTTACAAACATACAACCATCCTCAAACTGTCACGTTTAAAATATAAGTATTATTTTTTAAATTAGATGTTATATTTACTTAGCCCCAAGACGATAAAAAACTAAGCAGCTGAAGGTCACTTTCAGGATTTTTTAAAATAAAAATCCTTTGTCTGTAGCCTATTACCTGTATCTATACGGAGAAATGCTTTGAATCTGTTTGGCTTTTGTCGATAAAACTACCGCTACTGAGATATATTCAAGTGCGTTTACATTACAGCGACAGCAGCGCGTCTCTTTTAATGTGAAAGGCTTACGGCTGTCATTTTATATATGGCAACGATATCAGCGCGACTGCCGCGCGACCTTTGCGCTGCTAAGGTCGCCTTTGTGTGAAAGCGCTCTACTTATTTACTACTAAACCTTTATTATTACTTATTGTTCTAGTCTGCAAACAGACTATCAGTTTTTCTTAGTTCATAAATAAATGACTATCATAATAATTATGTGGATGAAGTATAGGGAGATCAGAATAAATAAACGTCATGTCACTGGCAGATAGTTCTCAGTCCCATAGAAATAGTGTGTGTTTTTACCATAAAATTAATATTCCTATCGGAATAGAAGGACAAGTAAAAGCTGTCAAACGAAACCGATTAAGGGGTCAGTAACTAACATAAGTAAGTAACATTTGTAGCTTTAATTGTGATAACCTTTCGATCAGGTGATTTATAACAATGTTCCTAAGTTAAATATAGTAGTTTACTGCATGATAAAGAGTCGACACAAAATATTTAACATGCAGCTCTAATATAAAACTGAATGTTATTTCATTATACAAATTTTTCGTCGATAAACATTACCTGTGTTATTCTGTGTTTATTTTTTACGTTAATTAACGTTTGTAGAATAGAATAACCAAACTGCGTACTTTAAATTTGAAGCGCATTGGTAAATATAAGTCGTATATTAAGAGGCTTCGATTTGGACTAATCTACCTGTTAAATGATTATTTGTTGGGGTTATGCCGCTGTAATGCATAACAATCAATCACCGATCAAGTCACCATGTTTCAGACGCATTATTTCTCCAAAATATACACAATTTCACTTTTAAATATAAAAAATCAAATGCACGTAATTTTCAGCGAGCTTCTGCAGGGCGGTCAACTGTTTGACATCTGACAAAAATGGTTCTGCTACCCATCTCTTTTTATCACACAGTTTGCTACTAGTGACATCCCGCTTTTGTCGTTCTATTCCAAAGGGATAATAATTTCATGGTTTTTACCAATAAAAATAGTGAAGCACTGTTATATTTAGTGAATATTAAGTGTATTACAGATTTATCACAACCCAATACTGGCCCAATTTCTGTATCGTTAGTAATGATAAAATGTCTTTACGATTGCGAATGCGGTTGAACATATACGATTGAGTATATTTTGAAAAAATAATGAATTTACCAAATATCAGAATGGTTACTTATATGACCATTGGTTAATGTAATTAATCAACTTCTGGTAATGACATTTTACTATTGCTAAAGAGGAAAGAAATCAGACCAAAAGGTCAGCGCCGAATAATCAACCCGGCACTGGAACGGCACCAACAAGGCGTCAACCATACGGATGCGCGTTACGTAAAGGGAACAGCAACAGCAACTTATGACAGTTTGCACCTTTGGGAATAAAGGGTCACTTCTGCATGATTAACAACATTACAGGAGTAGCAATAAACTTTTTTTTAAATGTATTTTTTAAATTTTCTATTACTGTTTAAGGGTATTAACGCGATTCCTACATAATAACATTGATAAATTATTTACAGATACTCGTCACTATGTAAAAAAAAACATTCAGGAGAAGATTTTAAAAAATAAGAGAAACTGAAAGGAGGTTACCAAAAGAGTCTTTTCGTTACAAATTACTTATGGTTGTTATGCAAAAATCTCTTTTATAAAAAATAAGAAAATATGAAAATAATGTTTTAGAGTATGTTTAGATTAGAGGTGATTACCTTTATGTTTAAGTGAAGTTGAATTAATATTCAATAAAAACTATATCGTGCAGAAAAATACGAAAATAGTTTAAATTTAACATAATGTAACGATTTCATGAAGGATAATTCAATAAAACAGGAGATATTATAAAGTTCTTTTAATTAAAATCAAATAAATAAAGAAAAAAAACATATCTTTTATGCAGACAAAACTGGGCTGGAACGTAAACGGGGCCAGTTTTTTGGTCCGTTTAACAGTTTTCTCTATAACAGTATGGACATTATCAGCGGCATTTTGCGTTTGCTTTCAAAAGGAATTTATGTTGAATAGAATTTTATTGCAGTCTTTTTACTGCACAATAGTACGTGTTAATCATAAATCTGAAATTCAAAGCAAAACAAAACTATTACACAATAGACTGGTTCCCACTCAATAAACGATCTAAATAATAATGTTTAGAAAGTAATATAAGATCAGTTTTAAAAGGCATAAATTATGACTGTTCAATTATATCGGTTAGAGAATACTGATGCCGCTTGTAACTAACAGGCACCAAATGGGAAACTCACCCAAGGAATTTTAAGGTTTTATTAGTCCTAAATTGTAAATGTATAACGTGTGAACTGAAACTAAACTCTGGTGGTTTCACAATCTACATAAAAGATATTCAGAATAAACTCACCAGAGAATCAGCCGAGGACAGCCTTAAAGCTGCAGTAGCGGGCGTCCGTCGATTACTTATTTCGGTTTCAATTCCACTCACGTAACACATTTACACATTTAGAACAGATATATACATTATTTCCAACAAAACATAATGTTTTTACGTTGAAAAGATAAAGTACAGAGGCAAGATAGTATTTTTTTTATTTGTAGTGTCAAATCAATAACTTTTTATAAAATGCACCAAATAGTTTTATAAATTTTTTGACGGGAGGTCTTAGTATGAGCCGAGGACAGTCTCCGGACAATCCAAGAGCTGATCTCGGAGCAAGACTGAATAGTCTCCAACGTATACTATGAAGACCACCAGAGCAATAAGTACAGTTAATATATAAATAAAACGTTAGGCAGTGAATACGCCTCACCAGATACATTTGCTCAACGATGACACGATACCCATATTTAAGCCGAAATGAACTAAACCAAGTTTAAACTACACTTACTTGTTTTTTGTTGTCCGCAACAATTATCTGAGTAGAATATAACATCACAGTTAGGATGTTTCTAAAAACTCTTTCGAAAAAATATAAACGCAAGAGCCAATTTTATTGACTACATGGTTGACTAATCCCTCATGCCAAAAGAAACAGGAAGTCTTTATATTCTTTAAATCTCTCACCTAAAAACCAAATTAATATTAAAGTAAGTAATTAGTATTGTAATTTTTTTCGGTCTGTATGTTAATTGTCTGCATTTGAGCTTTGTAGATGTTATCTATTTTGATTTGCTAAAAAGACATTTTGTCCTCGTCCTTAATAAGAAAATATTGCCGATATACTAATTGCTAATTAAAAATGCTAATCATTACTAATAAGACCCTTTACACACTGTAACTTTTAGGAGCGATGCAGTCGCGATGCTAACGTCTGTTAGCATCAATGCAGTCGCAAAATATTTATTATAAACATTTACACACTGTGCAATTTTAGCATCGATACGAAACGAGAGTTTCTTTACCTATAGATAGATTTATTATGGTGGAGAGCAAAAATTTCTAAGTTTTTTGCCTTGGAAATCTTTGTAAAACGGGTGACGTGTTTGGACGGGTGACCATTCCGGCAATTTAACTTATGTATTTCATGAGCATCTTCGTGCTTCGGAAGGCACTTTGAAATTGGTTGATGTTATTCGGCCTAGTTAGAGGCTTGATAATATCTAATAACAAGGTTGGTCGCTTGCCTTGAAAACCTCCTCCACCAAAATATCGGGCCCAAGTGGTGGCGTATTGCTCCTACCCTCTTATACTGGAGGTAAGGCCTTTGTCCAGCAAAGGGACATTTACAGGCTATTTTTTCTTTTTACTTTCTTATAATTAAAAGACATGATAAGAGGTTGGCACACTTTTTTAGTTGTTAGCAAGCTTTGAAGTTCTTGATAAAAAAAAATGAATTCCATTTCTCTCCATATCTCCCAAATTTTCAATCTATTAGATATAACCTCTTTCGCTGAAATACCGATTCGGTTTATAGTGTCGAATACAATACAATGAAATGACTCTAAGGCATGACAAAAAAACCGCCCATAAAGGTATTTCCCACTGCACCGAACAATAGCAGTATAGTCCACATCCAGTGGACTATATCGATGCTGAAAGTCGCGCAGTGCGTAAAGGTTGACAGTTTGCAACTGCATCAATGCTGCATCGCGATTGCATCGATGCTAAAAGTCGCAGTGGGTAAGGGTTCTAAATTGCCCACTGAACGTAATGACAGCGTAAAAGGGCTAGTTTGCAACAAAAGTGAGTAACCTGATGTGATGGCGACTGTAAATTCAATATTCATTTTCCTAAATCAATATTCTTATACCAATATCTTAATAGCCTAACGTTCCACCATACATGTAAATAAAGCACGCTGAGATCTGATCAATTTCACTGAAAATATGGGTATTGCCCTTGTATAAGGCTAAACAGAATGGTATACGGGTTCCGTATGTTTTTACCTGAAAAGTACTCTGCTGATAGAAATATGAATGCTGTAAATTCAAAAAATACATTTATTTATCTAAAAAGTCCTGTCAGAAGTTTCTTATTAAGATTGTATTTAAATATTTAACGAGGAAAACATTTTAACTTTTCATCTTCCTTAATTAATGATCTGTGGTACTGATTAATCATAAATGTTGCACTAACCACGTTTTCTATTATTTTTGTAGCTTTATTTATTTATTTAAGCCTTGAAATTGTTAGAATCTTTTCTTGCAAAAAATAAAATAATAACTTGCTGGATACCTTATCTATTTGTGTTTAATAGTCCTCTATAAAACACGCTCTTACTTCGGCTTCGAAAGTTAGTTTAGTTACTCTAAAAACTACAACTCACACGCATCGAACTTTTTAATTATGAAATATGATGCCAAAGGGTTTTTTTTCGTACTATTTTGGAATATTTTTTTAAGAAATGGGCGTCGTCCTTCTTTCCAACTATAAAAACATGTGAGCTCCCCGATTATGAAAAAAAATAATCTTTGAACCCCGATTATAAAAATCGTTGTTATGCAAAGGTCATCAGTTTGAAGTGACACCGGAACCATGGATAACTTTCACGGTATAATTTTCATCAATCTGTTAGGCCCGTGGACGGTCCACGATCATTCTTCCGTCATTTTGACCATAATAGCGCTAAACTGATAGTGTGACCGTTATCTTGAAAATTCATACAAAAACTATTAACATCCAGATAAAGTAAGCTACATTTTAAACCGTAATTTTAAACAATATTATTTAAACTGCAGCTAATTATTTCATATACTTTGTGATTGATTGAACTGATTTCCACTTAGCTAAAATATCACAATATTTTGTTGACAGCAAATATAACTTTGTTTTTCGTAGTGTTTGTATGAAGTGTATGAAGAACATAGTTATGTTTGAGGTTGTTGAAATGTGCTTTATCTCAAAAACTGCTAGTTCAATCCCGTCTGAACCAATTTTCGTGAAAGTGATTGTTAAGATCAATATCACATTTTTTTTTCAAAATTTACACTTGCTAAGTTTAGAAGTCAGAGGAGGGAGACGCCCATTTTACTACTTTGGAAGCTATCAAACGTTAGACTTAAAAAGAAAATGGTTATAGCAACCTCCATGTCATTTAAAATACCTATCTTTAGACAACCCTCAAGCAAAGGTTTGACATAGAAAATTTTTTTGGGGTTTGGTTTTAGTACATATTTATTCTTTAAATAAGAATGGTAAAGCGGTTAACATGATACATTTTCCTATCAAATTTCAATACTGTGATGCTTATAGTCACAGAATAAAGTGGCTGTGACAAACGGACGGACAGACATACAGACAGACAGACTTGACGAAAATATAAGGGTTCCGTTTTTCGCTATTCGGCTACAGAACCCTAAAAATAGTTTTGACCTACTGAAAAGGGACATCCTGAAAACCAATACCGGATGAAAGGATGTTATTAGACGTGACACCATACTCGTATTTGTGATAATTTGTAAACACCTTGTGCAGTTGTATATGTACATACCTTTTATCCTGCGCTTAATGACTTACGCAAATAAGAAAACTTAGCAATGTCATACAAACGTTGGGTTTTCGTTCCTTTTCCTTTCCTTTTTGTATCACGATGGCTTTGGTAGTAAAGAGATTCCACGCATAAAGTAATGCAATTTTAGGGGTTTATAACACCAATAATGTAAGAGTTATGTAGCAAAGGTAGAGTTGTATAGGAAAGTGGTTATCAGGTGGCAAATAAAGCTAATCTGATTATAACTAAATTGAATAACGTACAAAACAATCGATTTCAATGATCAATGATTCACCCAAACCCGCATGTCACAAGGGTAACGATATATTGAACATTTTGTTTGTGTAAAAGAGTTTTGTACCTCTATCACCGCATTAATGGTATCAACAATGAGTAGGTCTTTTTTTGAATTGACACCTTCCTTCGCCTATGAACTAGACCGAGTTTACTTTTGAAACTCCGGAACTATCAACAAAAAGATACCTAAACCGCCTTCCATTTTACTCAATGTTAATATAGTTACTTATAATAACTGGTTAAAATATTTTAATTATTATTTTCATGAACACATAATATTATAAATATACTACGTCGTAACCATATTGGAATGTTTGACCAACCTTCACGAGCTGAAAATGCATCTGTGCAAATAACAAAAAGTCTGCTGTACACAGTAAATAATATCGTTATACGAGTCAATATAAATCGAATAAGTACTCGTCTACAAGATATTAACAATACTATTAATTTTGAAGAATACAATAATTCAGAGTTAGCTGCCTAACCTGAAATCCTATTTTTGAATCACTCGCGTCAATATTGCGTGTGATTTTCACTGATTATTGTTCGATTTCCAAATTAAAAGCAGTTGAAATTTACACGGCAAGGATGGAGATAAAATATAACTCATTTTTGAATTCACCAATCTGAAATTCTAATAAAATATCGTCTTGGGTAATTTAAAAATAGAGTATTTAATCATAAAGTTAAAGTTGAAATAACACATAATTGACTACCCCCGTGGTCGAGTGACTAGCACGTTGGTTTCAAGCGCGTTGCCATCTCGTGAGTTTCCGGTTTCGATTCCCGGTCGGGTCAATGTAGAAAACGATATTTTCTATATTGTCTCGGGTTTGGGTGTTGTGGTACCACCGTTGTTTCCGATTTCCATAACACAAGTGCTTTAGTATTAATGTATGTGATGTTGTCAAATATATTATGTTGTCAAATAAATTTATTAAGAAATTGATAATATTTTTTGATAAAAAATAGGTCTATGATTAACATAATTTAATTTTTTTATTACAAGCTACAACAGTGTTTTTTTTAATAAGTCAAGTATGACAAAAACTGCGGAAACAAAAACGAACTTATCCAGAAGCCTAATACTGCATGCACAAACCATGATCCCTTTGATGGTTCTAGCGAATAGTTGATCAACGTATAAGGCATATTAATAAAAAATACTGTAAAGATGATCGCATTATGCTTATATGATGTTGGAACTAATGCGTAACTTGTGATCTCTATGACAGTAAGGCCTGACTTGTCCAACGTCTGATAAGGAATATTCGTCGAATAAAATACAACGCGCCTAATTTATAAAGCGCCACTTATTTGTCAGCAACCATTTGTGTGTATGGCATTTTACCATCGACCGTTTTACACTTTTACAGTCGGATAAGTCTTATCTGACGTTGGTAAAATCGGGCCTAAATATAAAAAATCAACATCATGGCACTGTGAGGTATCGAGATTCAATAAGTTTATAATTCGAACTGAAAGAGAGTAGAATATGATATCATTATTAATTGTGTTAGGTTGGTAAAAATGGCTCCAGTGTACTAATTCAAAGTTTAGGAGCACATTAAATACAAGCTAAGGTGTATGTGGAGTAACGCCGGTGCACTGCATAGGCATTTCAAATTTCTATAGATGTTTCATCATCATCATTATCATCCCATCGTTAATACCAGTTGCGTGCGATGACGCTCGGGGTCCGCCTTCCCACTATCGACTTCATTTTTAGGGTTCCGTAGCCGAATGGCAAAAAACGGAACCCTTATAGTTTCGTCAAGTCTGTCTGTCTGTCTGTCTGTCTGTCTGTCTGTCTGTCTGTCTGTCTGTCTGTCTGTCTGTCCGTCCGTATGTCACACCCATTTTATTCTGTAACTATAAGCATTACACAATTGAAATTTGGTAGGAAGATGTATCTTGTTAACCGCTTACCGATTCTTATACAAAAAAAAAATGACAGTTAAGGGGGGGCTCCCATACATGAAACTAAAACCAAAAAAAATTTTTTTTGGCAAACCTATGTCTATGGATAGGTCTTTCAAAATAACATAGAGGTTTCTAAAACTATTTTCTTTTAAAGCCAAACATTTAATAGCTAGACGCTTCCAAAGTGGTAAAATGGGCGTCCCCCCCATCTAATTTCTAAACCAAGCAAGCGTAAATTTTGAAAAAAATATGTAATGTAGATTGCTTTAGAATGTTTTAACACTCACAGTGTCATATTTTATATTCATAAAGATGAAATAAGAAACCAAAAATATGCGCACGGGCGGGACTTGAACCAGCAACCTTTTGGCAAACCGGGCCAAACGCTCTTACCAATTGAGCTACCGTGCTGTTAGTCCGACCCTGCGAAATTTGTGGTCTCTTATGAAAACGTCAATTGCGTGACGCTTAGCGCCATCTAGCCGTCTGTTTATGAATCAGATGGCCCAAGCAGTTATTCTTTACAGAATAAATTCAACTTGGAAACTTGCTGGTTCAAGTCCCGCCCGTGCGCATATTTTTGGTTTCTTATTTCATCTTTATGAATATAAAATATGACACTGTGAGTGTTCAAACATTCTAAAGCAATAGATAGCGAAGCGACATCAATTTCCAAGTTGAATTTATTCTGTAAAGAATAACTGCTTGGGCCATCTGATTCATAAACAGACGGCTAGATGGCGCTAAGCGTCACGCAATTGACGTTTTCATAAGAGACCACAAATTTCGCAGGGTCGGACTAACAGCACGGTAGCTCAATTGGTAAGAGCGTTTGGCCCGGTTTGCCAAAAGGTTGCTGGTTCAAGTCCCGCCCGTGCGCATATTTTTGGTTTCTTATTTCATCTTTATGAATATAAAATATGACACTGTGAGTGTTAAAACATTCTAAAGCAATAGATAGCGAAGCGACATCAATTTCCAAGTTGAATTTATTCTGTAAAGAATAACTGCTTGGGCCATCTGATTCATAAACAGACGGCTAGATGGCGCTAAGCGTCACGCAATTGACGTTTTCATAAGAGACCACAAATTTCGCAGGGTCGGACTAACAGCACGGTAGCTCAATTGGTAAGAGCGTTTGGCCCGGTTTGCCAAAAGGTTGCTGGTTCAAGTCCCGCCCGTGCGCATATTTTTGGTTTCTTATTTCATCTTTATGAATGTAATGTAGATCTTAACAAATACTTTCAACGAAAATTGGTTCAGACGGGATCGAACAAGTAGTTTTTGAGATATAGCATATTTTCAACAACCGCAAACATAACTTTGTACTTCATACAAACACTATGAAAAACAAAGTTACATTTGTAGTTAACAAAATATTGTGGTATTTTACTAAGTAGAAGTAAATGGATTCCCTAATTCAGTTAACGTAGGCACGGAACCCTCAGTGCGCGAGTCCGACTCGCACTTAGCCGGTTTTTTTTCGTCCTCACGTCTTCACTTTGCACGATATTGGGCATCCTTTGTGTGTGCACAATTTTGCACGTGCACGTGTTGATTGGCACGCAAAATCTTTCAAACTACCTCGGTGGCGCAGCGGTAAGAGGGTCGCACTTTAAAGCGACGCCTGCGCCAGAGGTCCCGGGTTCGATCCCCGGGTCGGGCTAAAATATATCTGAGTTTTTCTGTTCAGAAATTTTTAGGGTAGCCCGGAGTTTGGAAGTTGGCCGTGTTCTACTACCCCCGTGCCGCGGTAATGCACGTAAAGCCGTTGGTCCTGCGCCTGATCTCTCTCTAGTCGTGTCAGATTGCTGTCACATCGGGCTATGAGAGTGAGAGTGAAGGAATAGCAAACACAAGTGCACTCTGCACCTGTGTTTGCGCACATACTTGAGCACTATAATATGTCCCGCGCAGTCGGTTAGTCGTTGTGACTGGCTACCGTAGTTGAAATCTGCTAGGGGGGCTATTATTATTATTATGTATTTTTACCTACGTAGCTCGTTGTTCTTTAGATTTTTATAAGAGTTAAATCAATTCAATAAACATCCATCAAACAATATTTGAATGAGGAGGTTAGTAAGTATCTATAGTAGAATATAGTCGTCTGCGATCTAAAAATCTTTCGTACAAACAGGCTTAAGCAAACCAATTATGATTATCTTTATATCCGTTGTGAAACATAATTACATTAGGTTTGCTCTTTGTAAACAATAGAAAATAATTGATTATCTGGATGAACATATATTTTTGAAGGAAAATAAAGCAATAATACGAATGATCCGCTTTACACACACTTATTAAGCGACTTACAATTTTTTGAGCACAAATTGAGCGTGCCCTTCAATTAATGCTCAAAAAATTGACACTATAAAGATTCAACAAGAATTAATATTCAAGATTTTTATTTATAGGAAAGCTGTTTTCTGTTAAAATTTATTCAAGTCACTGAATGCGCCAATGTAGGTGCCTTGTAAAATTTCTACAAAATTGATTACTTATAATAATAATAGTCCGCCTAGCCGATTTCGACTACGATGGCCAGTCACAACGACTAACCGACTGCGCGGGACATATTATAGTGCACAAGTGTGTGCGCAAACACAGGTGCACTCGCTATTTTTTCCACTCTGTCTATTCCTCTCACTCTCATAGCCCGATGGGACAGCAATCTGACACGACCGGAGAGAGGTCAGGCGCAGGACCAACGGCTTTACGTGCTTTGCCGAGGCACGGGGGTGAAACACCGTCAACTTCCAAACACCGGGCTACCCTAAGAATTTCTGAACAGAAAAATACATTTTTGTCCCAACCCGGGAATCGAACCCGGGACTTCTGGCGCAGCCGTCACTTTACAGTGCGACCCTCTTAGCGCTGCGCCATAGAGGCAGTTAAATTATTACTTATATTGTATTACCGAAATCGCGACTGGTTATCATAAGCATGGGCCTGTCAAACATGTCACGTTCTTCCCGCTTCCCTGCTCACCCACTGAGTGCGGCCATTTCATGACAATATACAGACATCAATATTGTCTAGGGATATTTCAATTAAACCAAAATAACTAAAATTCCATCAACTTTCTGTTAAGACACCAACACATTAAAATAAACTTTGTTTAATAGCCTATCTAATCTGACTAGCGGTCCCCCGCAACTTCATCCACGCGTTTTGAGTTTGCTCCCTCCCCTCCCGTCGCAGCGTCATGTTTTATATCCTAAAGCCTTTCTCGATAAATAAGCTATCCATACACAGAAATATTTTTTCAAATCGGTCCAGCAGTTCCTGAGATAAGCGCGTTCAAACAAACCAACTCTTCAGCTTTATAATATATTAGCGCAAGCGCACGTTGTACTTGTCGCGAACATTATTTTAGTGCGGAGTTATGTTAAAAACTGTGATAGCTCCTAAGATATTTATTGGAATCAAATGATTTAAAGGGCAACTTGGTTCTAAATGAAATGATCGTGATGATGAATGTATTTATTTTGATAAGAATAAATACCTGTG
Source organism: Pyrausta purpuralis (assembly GCA_963924145.1). NCBI lineage: Eukaryota > Metazoa > Arthropoda > Insecta > Lepidoptera > Crambidae > Pyrausta > Pyrausta purpuralis. Next base: position 15,028,076 of record OZ001653.1, on the reverse strand, counting down.
TATAATACACCTCTAAAAATAATGCATTATTTTTTACAAATTTATTAACATAAAAAAGGTTGTAATAAGTCAACCATAAAAGATAGACATATGCTGTCGCGGACTTTTTTATAGAACTCTTAATGTTGAACAATCCTGTAATACATGATTTTTGTGTAACTTAAGCGGTTTCCGCAGCGTATGCAGCGGAAGCTCTCAAAAGGAATATCTTTCTCCCGTTTTCGCAACATTTTTCATTTCTGCTGTGGTCTTATGAGTCGTATCTTTATGTTATATAGCCTAAAGCCTTTGTCGATAAATGGACTATCCAACGTAAAAATAAATTTACAAATCGGGCCAGTAGTTTTTGAGATTAGCGCGTTCAAACAAACAAACAAACTCTTCAGCTTTATAATATTAGTATAGATAATAAACTTTTAGATAAAGTTAAATTAAAAAAAAACTCAGACAAAATTTCAATGTTTACTTTATTTTTAAAACATCTAAACCTAAACAAAACAAGTATTTTTTTATAAAAAAAAATTATAACTCAAAATTTAGTATCCGTAAATCCAGCTTAGACTCATCTGCAGCGGTTCTGCATACTTAGACAAGGGTGTCAATATCCTGTTGTGAAATACTGTCCCAAGTCCTGCTAAGATGCAAAAAAAGCTGATTTTCATGCACAATATCTTCAGGAAAAATCCTTCAAGCTCTTCTTTGAATCATATCCCAGGCATTCTCGATAGGATTCAAGTCAGGGAATTGTGCAGGCCAGTCTAAAGCTTGGAAATCATGCTGTTGTAACCAACTTAACGATACGCACCGTATGTTGAGGAGCATTATCGTGCATTAGCTAAAAAAAATGTCCCATTTGCTGTCTCTGGGGCAAGATTACAGACTCTAGCTACTCATCTCGGTATTTTAAAACAGTCATATTGTCTTGTATCCAAACGAGGTCCGTTCTACCGCCGAAACAAATTCCTGCCCAAACCATAATCGTGCCAACTTGATATGGATGGACTTGTTGTGGGTGCTGCAGTCGATTACGTCCAGGTTCTCTCCAAACACGTACTCTTCGCAAATCAGGATGAAATCTTAAACTAAATCCATCAGTAAAAAACACAAGTGACAATTGAAAATGGTTCCAGTTTTCCTGTGCAATAGCTCTAAGTAATATTCTTCCTCGATTGCCTCTCCTCAGCACTAGTACCTGAAGTGCCCTACGAGCATGTAGGTTGACTGTATGCAGTCGTTTTCTCAAAGTTGACCGCTTACCAGCAAACCATACTCTCACTTTAGCCTTTGAACCTATTGCATCGCCGTTACATTTGATTGAGTTCGTGCGGCATTTACTATGAATCGGTCTTGTACATGTATTGTAATGCGTTGAGGTTATCGGTGCCGTTCCACCACTTTCCTCGTGACACGATCACGTGACCAAAGCCTCGTTATAACGCTCTGGCTGGTCCTCATGGCTTCAGAAACCGCAATTTGGGTAGCGTCATCTTAAATCAAGTCCACTGCTCTTGACATTTCGTTCCGGGTCAACTGTCTACGTGCTATGATTAAATGAATACCCGAGATGCGTTTGACAAAAAAATATAGAAATTTATGGAGCTTTTATCAAGTTAGAAGTTCGTGAATATTTACTTTTTTGGTAGAAATTTAATGAATTCGAAGTGCATCTTAAAACAAAACCTTTTATTTACAAATTTGAATTTAAAAAACCGGCCAAGTGCGAGTCGGACTCGCGCACTGAGGGTTCCGTGCCAAGAATTTGGGAATCTACTTACTTCCGCTTAGTAAAATACCACAATATTTTGTTGACTACAAATATAACTTTGTTTTTCATAGTGTTTGTATAAAGTACAAATTTACGTTTGCGGTTGTTGAAAAGATGATGTATCTCAAAAACATCTCGTTCCATCCCGTCCAAACCAATTTTCATTGAAAGTATTTGTTAAGATCTACATTATATATTTTTTTCAAAATTTAGACTCGCTTAGTTTAGAAGTTAGATGGGGGGACGCCCATTTTTCCACTTTGGAAGGGTCTAACTATGAATCGTTAGACTTAAAAAGAAAATGGTTTTCGAAACCTCTATGTCATTTTAAAAGACCTATCCCTAAACACCCCACACGTATAGGTTTTTTTTTTGGTTTTGGTTTCATCTATGGGAGCCCCCCCTTAAATGACATTATTTTTTATTTTTTGTATGAGAATCGTAAAGCGGTTAACAGGATACATACTCCTACCAAATTTTAACAGTGTTATGCTCATAGTTACAGAATAAAATGACTGTGACATACGGACGGACAGACAGACTTGACGAAACTATAAGGGTTCAGTTTTTTGCCATTCCGCTACGGTACCCTAAAAAGAAACTGATAATCTGTCATCAATATTTTTTTTGTGAGGCCAGTTTTTGAGAGCTATTAAGAAAAGTTTTTATATATAGGGATATATAAAAACTTTTCTTGACATTTCGTTGACGCATAAATAAACTACCTCGCAGTCTAGGGAGACTGCGAGGAGTTTATTTATGCGTACTTTTTTCTCCGCACAGTGACAGTAACAGGTTCATTTTTACGATAACCAGATTAGCAATGGGACCAAACTGATAGGATTCTCGCAATAAACGAATAAATTAATAGTTAAAAACACTAGAAAAACATGCTTTCATAAATGCTCGTAAAAGCGAAAAAATATGCATCGTCCAAGTTGTCTCTATTTCTGGGCTGAAGTGTAAAAGCGAATACTTATACTAACTGTCTAGCGGAAGCCTCATGAGACGACACAAGAACAAAACGTTAATGCCGCCAAGAGGTAACCAAGTGTACCAAAGATATCTCAACACGAACAAAAACTCTACCATCTAGTTAGTTCCAGTTAATATCTTTTCGATCCACCATTAAATTAGTTTGACAGTACCATATTATTGAATCTTCATCAGAACTACATTCAGGTGCCTATTTTCATGACGCTACAATCCTTGAAAGATGGTTAAATTAGTAACTATATGAACAGATCCATACAGTTCGACCTGATAAAAGCAAGTTACAACAATGGGTAAATAGACATGATAAAAGCGTGCTAAAACGATGGGTAAACTCACCATCTACATGGAGAATTCATCCTTTTGCATTGCGACCTTTTGAAATCAAATTATAAATAGACTTTATTCACCGATATTATTTTAAAAGCTATAAAGAGATTGTTCACATTATTCGACTAGCAAAGGAAAACGGATTGTAAGTACCATTATTTAAGGTTTAAATGCGTTGTCTTAGTAAGTTTATTGTAATTAGTTTGCTAACATACCTATTTTATAATGTGAAACACAGATCGAACCTAATTCAGACAAATACTACACGACAGTAAGTTTCTTAACATAAGTCCTTCTTTTACCATTAGTACCTTTTGTTTAGTACTAACTAATTTGTTTATTTTTATTCAATTATAACTGACTGAACGATTATCTACTAAACTTTCCCGTAGGTAGGTATTGTTTATGCCGAAATACCAAATAGAATGTTTCTGCGGATTTGAATTAATAAAGATTAAAAGTTATTCAATAAACCGTACCGTGAATTGTGATACGCTTTGAAGCTAAAAAGCTTTTACAGGCAAATTTGGGATACAGATTAAATTGGAAACGGTGATTGGTTTAGATGAACGTGACCGAAAGAACCAATGTTTAAATATTTTCCAAAAACCTTTAAGTAATAACATTATGTTTTTTATTTCATGGAATGTTTTGAAAGACTAAGACTAAACCATTATTTCTGGTATTTAGAAGATAAATATGTGAAAAAATCGACGATTTAAAATTTGGCCCAAAATCGTAGCGTGAAGATATACAAGTTTTTCAAATGGCTCTATGAAGCCTTAAACTCCGCCATGATTGTTTATTGTAAAAGAGGAGTAGTGTGATCAAATACTGTAATTTAATACCAAATCGTTTTAACAAAAACAATCACTAGGTAACGATATTTATCTTTAAGCTTTAAAAAAGATCACTGCGCTGGGTGGCAAGTAAATTACACAAGCGGCTTGTTTCACAATATCCTAATAAGTTCTGGTTACCGTTACCTGTCCAATATTTCATACGAAATAACGTCCCACATTTCTTTTCTATAGTAGAGATAAAAATACAGATTTCAAGCAGCTTAAAATCATTAATAAGTGATAATGATTTAACAGGTTCAACTTCAACATGCTATAAGTAAGACGTTTACAACATAATATAATCAGCAACATGTTGAGTGTAATACTTGATAGGAAATAATACTATAGGTACGAAGATTGTGGTTATACGTACTCCATGAAATTATCGTTAAATACATACTTGGGACAGTAGGTAATGTTAAATGGTAGCTTTATCACTAATTTTAATGTGAGGTGCGAATTTCTATTATAGCGTACCAGAGCACGTGGAAGTTATGACAAAGGGACGATTTTATCTTAATTATAAATAACTCAGACTTGCTTCCAAAATTTGATAAGGTATATCACAGTCTAACGACCGGTTTCAGAATGTTCTTATAAGTTTTGGATAGCGTTTTCTGTCTAATATTTTAAACGAAATACCGTTCTATGTTTTATTTAATTATTTGTTGGTTAGTGCTTATAGGGGCAATTTCACAATCGACCAATTTTGTTGATGGTGAAACTGGCCCTGTTATACTTAATCAGTAAATTCAGAAATCATCAATTTATATGAGGTAAGTAGGTAGGTATCTTCTTTTGAGATCACCACCGCGTTACTATCTGAAAGCCAAAATTGCTTGCTCCTTGTAGCGTCTTTTATTTATCGTCAGTTTTTTGTGTTATGAATGCAAGGGTAAATAAGAATCAATCCTACCAATCTGCTTTATTTTAAATGGCATCTTCCACAAATAACGAATGTTTTCGAAATTTTCATTTCATTTTTACTTTTCAGTCCTGTTTTTTTTTTAAATAGTACGATCTAAAAGTTAAGGCCTTTAACTACAAATTACTTACATAATGTAAGTAGTTGAAGGATTATCCCTCATTTACTGGACACGCTGTATACATTTTCCTTATGGGAAAATAATAATTCTCAAGTAAGTATATAGAACCTTGTAATTTGTTCCGTGTTTTGGATCCCGGAAATCCGGTGAAAGAGCTACCAACGCCAATTTGCACTTTGAGCAAACTTTGTATGAGGTATTACAAAATGGGCGATTCGGTGATGGATAAGGTTGACAACGGTTTGGGCGATATTAGCATTAGAGATAGACATTGATAGTCGGACAAGATAATAATGAAAACACAGCGTCATATGTCCATATGCTTACTTAGTCACATACGGGAAACAGTCAATGTACTAAGAAGCATACCAGCTAACTACCTGAGTTATATAATATTCCAAATCACAAAAGATGGAGATGAAAACACTGCAAAGATCCCTTATTCTAGAAAAAACCTTAGCTGTCACGGAGTGGTGCGAGTGGTTTTTATTCTTGAAGTGTATTCGTGTTACAAAATTATTTATTTCAAAACCATAACGACGACCTTTGAGGTGTAGTGGCTAAGCACGCTAGTTTCAAGGCGTCGCTGCTACGAGGTCTCGTGTTCGATTCCCGGTCGGGTCAATAAAGAAATCAAAATTTTTACACATATATTGTCTCGGGTCTGGGTGTTGTGGTACCATCATTGTGACCTCCGTGGTGTAGTGGCTAAGCACGCTGGTTTCAAGGCGTCGCAACTCCGAGGTCCCGGGTTAATCAGAAAAGGTCATTATAGAAATCAATATTTTCTATATTGTCTTGGGTCTGGGTGTTGTGGTACCACCGTTGTGTGTGATTTCCATAACACAACTGCAATTAGCTACTTACTTTGGGATCAGAGCAATGAATGTGATTTTCCAATATTTATTATTTATTTATTAGAACTGTAACTGTAACTATTATTATTAATATGAATGAAGGTAACGTAACATGGCACACAATACGATGAAACAACGTGAATGCCATAGACGCCACGTATTGACACGCTTGTGTGGCTGCACTCGTAGGAGATATGCTCTATGCTCCATACGAATCGTAATGACATTGCGATCGCTCGCAAGTTACTTAACTAACCTACCGGAAATTGGTTCGCTTCAAAAGGTGCACATTTGAGTTATGAAAGTTCAAAGCCCGAAGTACCACACATACAGACCGATGTATCGCGATGTTCACGGGAAACGAATGCTTTATTTACATAACTGTGTGTCGCCTTTTATAGTAAAAAAAGAACATAGCGCATCAAGGCTGTTCCAATGAATGCTTTTAAGTAAAAACTACTACTAGCAATAGCAATTTTATTTTATTAAATTTGACCTGGAACCAAAAAAATATATTACATATTTTGAAAATGATCTAGGATTTATTACAAGAGGGAAGTAAAAAATTTAAATCAGACTAAGCTTTTCAACGTTTAACAATCTTATAATATGATAAGCAGTCCCCTGCGGCGTTGCTCGCGTACTTTTCGGATTTTCCGTAAAATGGTTCAACACAGAACACGTTCCTATTGTCATGGTTAGTACGGTTGAGGTATCTGCCGCCTAACCACATACACGATGAAAATCGCTTGCACGCACCTCACAAAAACGGGCGTCACTTCAAACACAAGACGACGCGTGGTGCAAGTGATTTTGGTTCTTAACGTGATAAGGCAACGGTGACTTCGATAGTACTTTCTCCAGTGCAGCGACCATAGCGGCTGGAGCAAGCGCGCGTCATACGTACCTACTTGAGATTAGAGTCCGACCGAACCTGTTTTTCTGGCCGAAACCGAAACCGAAACCGAATATTCGGCCGTGGCTTCAGTTTCGGCCGAAACCAAAACCGAAACCGAAATTAACGTAGTCAAGTATAAAATGCCTTAAAATACCGAAATTTGGTGCATTTTACCCATTATTTTGCATTCATTAGGACATGAAATGGAAACAAATTAAACACTTCACATTTTTCATTTACAGTCTCTTTTTTAACCGACTTTAAAAAAGGAGGAGGTTATCAATTCGACTGTATGTTTTTTTTTATCTTTTTTTTTTTGTATGTATGTCATATCTCAGTCGTTTGTCGACCGAATCGAAAAATTTTTTCACTTACTTAGAGGGTATACCTTCTAGTTGGTCCCATTTTTTCCATTTTGGGATCTGATGATGGGATCTTGGTGTATTCGAGGGAAACCCTCAAATTTTAAAGGTACGTATAGTGTTTTTTTACTAGAATCTTAATGATGACGTGTTGTTACGTCTGATAGTCAACATTTTGTGGGGCTGAGCTGATGGTGGAACTCCTTAACGCCTAGGAGTTCAGTAATTATAATGACGAAACTTATGATATGTAATTTGTAGCTTCGTAAAAAATAGAATCATAAGTTGCAACTCCCCCCCCCCCCTCTTATGTAATCACTAAAAATAAAAAAATAAAATAAACTTTAAAAAAAAGTAAAAACCGACTTCAAAACCAAAATGCACTAAAAAGTCTTAAATAAACTCTTCACCATTGAAAGGAAAGGAATCCGTTTTAGGCAAACAATTTCTTTTTGGAGTCGGTGCCATCACTTTGACCATCAACAACCACAGCACCGACTCCAAAAAGAAATTGATTGCCTAAAACGGATTACTTTCCTTTAATTAGTGAAGAGTTTATTTAAGACTTTTTAGTGCATTTTGGTTTTGAAGTCGGTTTTTACTTTTTTTTAAAGTTTATTTTTTACATATGACTTGATATGTTAATTACAACAAAACAACGTTACTGACTCAATATTAAATTAACTATTTAAATCATTCAAATACAGAAACAAAAAAAAAACATACATTACATGTATTCAGTTCCATCAAAACATAACCTCTAAAGAATGTTTGCGTCGGCAATAAAGCACTGACTAAGTTTTGTTGTTACCACAGAGTACATTAATAGTTGGTACCATAAAATTATTATCCCTTTGGAATAGAACGACAAAAGCGAGATGTCACTAGCAGCAAACTGTGTGATAAAAAGAGACGGGTAGCAGAACCATTTTTGGCAGATGTCCAATAGTTGACCGCCCCGCAGAAGCTCGCTGAAAATTACGTGCATTTGATTTTTTATATTTAAAAGTGAAATTGAGTATATTTTGGAGAAATAATGCGTCTGAAACATGGTGACTTGATCGGTGATTGATTGTTGTGCATTACAGCGGCATAACCCCAACAAATAATCATTTAACAGGTAGATTAGTCAAAATCGAAGCCTCTTAATATACGACTTATATTTACCAATGCGCTTCAAATTTAAAGTACGCAGTTTGATTATTCTATTCTACAAACGTTTATTTACGTAAAAAATAAAGACAGAATAACACAGGGAATGTATATCGACGAATATTTTGTATAATGAAATAATATTTAGTTTTACACTAGAGCTGCATGTTCAATATTTTGTGTCGACTGTTTATAATGCAGTAAACTACTAAATTTAACTTAGAAACATTGTTATAAATCACCTGATCGATAGGTTATCTCATTTAAAGCTACAAATGTTACTTACTTATGTTAGTTACTGACATCTTAAATCGGTTTCGTTTTACAGCTTTTACTTGTCCTTCTATTCCGATAGGAATATTAATTTTATGGTTGGTACAGAGCTATCCGAACGCCGCACGACAATTCCCGAATAGGACCGTCAAGCGTCCGCTAAAGCGTTGCCGCAAGAAACGAAGTTAGGCGAGCGTGCACGACAACTTCCGAAATCAGTTTTGGTTTCAGCTCAAGTTTCGGCCAATTTTGGCCGAAACCAAAACTGTCGCCGAAACTTGATTTTTGGCCGAAACTCGGCCGAAACCGAAACCGAACTTTCGGTCGGACATTACTTGAGATTTGGGCATTATTTTGGAATTATTATTCAAATAAGATACGGGATAAGCAGGTTCAAACGAAGAGACTCTTCAGCTTTATACTATAACTCTCAAAATATAGTACCTGATGGTCAGCGTGTTATCAACTTAAGACTATCTCGCTTGCACTTTCTCACCCACCAAGACTCGTTTTCCACTTGCCAATGGAGCTGACTATGGATAGAATAACGGATGTTGATATCGTAGCAGAACTTTTTCTTTCGAAATCCTCAAGGCTTTGACCATTCCGTAAATTTATTAAGGTCTAAGGCTTTATCGCGAGTTAAAAACTAACAGTGACATCTAGCACATCGAGACGCTATAATCATTATCACTTAGAAGCGTGCTGTTGCATTAATTTCAACTCTGATAAAATATTATTCTCATGATAACTTTGTAATGGTATGTCCGATTTTAATATTTCAAAAATTAATTTACAAGTTCTGATAAGCAAAAGTCAAACATACGATATCGCAGACTTTATTGTAGATATTAATATCTTCTTTAAAACTGTAGCACATCACTTTGCTCTATTGTCAATAGTTTTGGCAGCTTTCGCGATATAAAGGTTTTCCTTACACACCTTCGGTTACATTATCTAAGTTTTCATACGGATCCCTAACTTTTTTGAAAATAAAAATTATCCTATGTTCATCACAGATACTGCAGGATTCTTCTATTGGTGTTATTTTTTTTATAATCGATCTAGTAGTTTCGGAGCCAAATCGATGCAAAATAACGAATAATCAAATCTTTCCTCTGTATAATATAAGTATTGATATACAGGATGTTGTTTTGGGCAGCGACGAGCGACTCAGAGGTGTACAAACGATAGTGATGCCATATTTTTTTTTGAAATGTATAAAAAACCCACAAAGTCATTTTTTTATCCGGTACAGCGATCGAGTCAAAACCACCAACACCAGGTAGCCTCTTCGTAGCTTACTAGCTAGCGAACTAGTTTTAAAAAAACTGGCCAAGTGCGAGTCGGACTCGCGCACTGAAGGTTCCGTGCCAACTTTATCTGAATTAGGGAATCCACTAAGTAAAATTCCACAATATTTTGTTGACAGCAAATATAACTTTGATTATTTTTTCATAGTGTTTGTATGAAGATCAAAGTTATGTTTGCGGTTGTTGAAAATGTGCTTTATCTCAAAATCTTCTTGTTTGATCTCGTCCAAACCAATTTTCGTTGAAAGTATTTGTTAAGATCTACATTATATATTTTTTTCAAAATTTACACTTGCATAGTTTAGAAGTTAGATGGGGGGGACGCCCATTTTACCACTTTGAAAGCGTCTAGCGATGAAACGTTAGACTTTAAAAGAAAATGGTTTAAAAAATCTCCATGTTATTTTAGGAGACCTATCCATAGACACCACATGCATAGGTTTGACATTTTTTTCCGGTTTTAGTTTCATGTATGGGAGCCCCTCCCTTAAATATAATTATATTTATTTTTTCGTATAAGAATCGTAATGCGGTTAACAGGATACACCTTCCTACCAAATTTTAACAGTGTGATGCTTATAGTTACAGAATAAAGTGGCTGTGACATACGGACAGACAGACAGACAGACTTGACGAAACTATAAGGGTTCCGTTTTTCGCCATTCGGCTACGGAACCCTAAAAACTGTCAAAAAAGCTTAAAAAACGCATATCGGTGCATGATATAGACTGAGGGTAAGCATGAGATTATGATCACATTATTTGAAACTTTTTAGTCAGTTTTTTTAAGGCGGTTTTTTCAAATGTTTTTTTGTTATTACTCATATCTCAAAAACAACAGAATCGAAACTTGCACAATTCATCTCGCTGTGAATTCTCATTTTCGAAAAATCCGTGGACTAAACATACAAATATCGGAACATACATACACTTACGAAATTCAGCACACATGTTACTTAAAAATTATCATATTTCAACGATATGACATACATACTTATTGAGTTGTTACTCTCCTTTTTATTTAATGATACACAACTTCTAGGTAGGTTTACGTACATTGTTTATTGAAAATGATACTTACCTACTTAGCTTGTCATCTTCTTTTTAAACCATCAACGTCAATCAATTTATTTATATTAATAAAAAAAACTATAAATTCACGGATGTGTATATCAACAGTCTTTTGTTATTTATTTTATTTTAAAACTTTTCATGCACAAACAAAAGGTACATATGGCGGACTTAATGCTAAAAGCATTCTCTACCAGACAACCATAGGTCTATACAGAGAAAATGC